>OZ010574.1:13663854-14333854 GCA_963932145.1 Acanthosepion lycidas | reverse complement strand
TCTCTCTCTTTTCTCTCCCTCATTCTCGCTTCCCCCTCTCTCTTCTCTGACCCTCTTTTCACTTCTCCTCTCTCTCTTCGTTCCCTTTACTCGCTTTCCCTCTCTCTCTTCTCTCTCCACTTGTCGCTTTCCTTATCTCTCTTTCTCTCTCCCTCTTCTCGTTTTCCTCTCTCTCTTCTTGATTTCCCTCTCTCTCTCTCTCTCTCTTCTCTCTCCTTCTTGATTTCCCTCTCTCTCTCTTCTCTCCTTCTTGATTTCCCTCTCTCCCTCTCTTCTCTCTCTTTCTTGATTTCTCTCTTCTCTCTCACTATTCTCGTTTTCCCTCTCTTCTCTCTCCCTATTCTCGCTCTCCCTCTCTCTCCCTCTCTCTCTCTTCTCTCCCTCTTCTCGCTTTCCCTCTCTCTCTTTTCTCTCTCCCCTTTCTTCTCTTTCCCTCTTCTAGCTTTCCCGCTCTCTCTCTTCCCTCTTTTCGCTTTCCCTCTCCCTCTCTCTCTCTCTCTCTCTCTCTGTACATAATACACTTTCCAATTTCCTTTCTTCATTTCTCCTCCTCCTCCTGCTTCTACTCATTCATCCCCCTCCTCCAACAAACCTGGGCGGAAGCGGTAAGCGTCCATTGGTGGTCACGTGCCAGTATTCCTCCGTTGATCTCTATTTTTTTCCAACGTTCACATCAACTTTCACTTCGAACAGCTTCTTCAGTCATTCTTCGTCTCTTCTGTGATGCATCCACTCTTTCACTCTCTCTCCCCTCTCTCTCTCTCCCCTCTCTCTCCCCTCTCTCACTCCCCTCTCTCTCTTTCTCTCTCTCCCCCCTCTCTCCCCTCTGTCTCCCCCTCTCTCTCTTTCATTTTCACGCACACACTCTCTTTTACACTTTCTTGCTTTCTCCCGCCTTTCTCTTCCAGTTATCTCTTTTCCTCATCTTTTCCTCTTCTTTTTTTCATTTTTTCCTACTTTCTCATTCAAATACTTCTTACCTTTCTCCTTTCGTTCTTTCTCTTTTCTCTTACGCTCTCTTTTGGCTTCTCCTACTTTTTACCATCTTTCATTCTCTCTCTTTCTTCATTTCTTTTGTCGTTTTTTTTTGTTTCTTTCTTTTTCTATCTGTCCCACACTACTTTCGCATTTTCTTCATTTTTTAACCCCTCTCTTTCAACTATTTTATCCCTCTCCTGTTTTTCTTTCTTTTACCACCCTCCTTTATTTTCTCCCCTAGTTTCCTTTAAGTATTTCTTATCTCTCTTTTTCTTTTTGTCTTTTTTTCTTGCTTTTAGAAGTTTCCTTTTTTCTCTTTTATTGTTTATTTCTCCTTTTTTTCTTTCTTTCTTTCTTTCTCTCTTGCCACTCCATCTTTTTCTTCTTCTGTTCTCCCAACTTCCTCAATCTCACAAAAAACTGTATTGCAATCATATTACGCCCAAAAAAAACAAAAGAAAAAGAAACCTTACTAGATGTTCCAAAAAATGTACCTCTTTTTCAGACTAATCCGAAGTAAATGTTGCTCTCTCTTTGATTTTTCACCACCTTCTTTCCTCCGTGTTTACTTATTTATTTATTTGGTATATCATATTTTCCTTGTATATATTTTCCTGCTGTATAATTATTTACCCGCTGCTCCACGCAGCAAGATATGGCACAAGGCCGAGTTTAAAGTGGGGTATCCGAGCCCGTAAGCTTGGGCAAAAATTCGCTATAGACCACAAAAAAACGGAGTCAGTTTCCCGAAACGAGATTCTGCTCTTAGGCAAAGCCTCGTCTGGGCGATACCCTCTGACATAAGCCAGGTAAGTACTTTCCTGCTGTATATAACGCGATTGGAATTCAAACACGTTTCGAACTGCGTACTTGATATAAATAGCTTTATCTTCGTACAAGGTTGAAGAAGCAATATACCTATTTCATTCAATTTTTTTTTCAATTCCACGTCTTCCTAGACAATCCCGGGGTGGTAGCAACTGTTGGGGTCCCAGCTATCGGCAAATAGTTAACCCCCAAAATGAGGTCAAAACACTAGGAAAGTATAAAAATAGATTTTTATAGTAAAAATGCCAGCAATACATTTTTGAAAAAAAAAAATTATTACCAGTAATACAATTGTAATACAATGAACATACATCCGCTAGCTAAGTTAACTGTAATGAATAAACTAAAGATACAAAAACAACCCTAAACTAGCCTAATTTCGGGAGGGGTAGCCTAAGTTCAAATCAGGAAGGACAATATCCTGATGCCTAATCCTCATCAAAGGGCCACTCCAAGTTAGCCCCTTTCACTCGACACAAACGCGCAAGATTCACCCACCTTTTGCCAAATTCTGATGAAGTGAGCCGCCGCCTTTCCGACTTAATCTTGACTTTAAGCTGATGCTTAAAGTACAAGATCAGTTGGGAAGAAGTGAACTTCTCGCCTCAATAGAATCCCTCCCTGTGTCGTCCAAATCACGACTTTCGTGACCCCTAGCAAGCAAACGAACACGTACTGTTCAGCCTTTGTCAACGGTGGTGCCACATTGCTACAAAAAGAACTAGCCTCAAGGCCAAAGAACTTTCCTTGCAGCATGAGGCCTTCAACAAACTTGCGTAACGGCGCTACGACCCTGCAATGTAGGAAGGTGTAACCTAGGGTTTCGAATTCCCCATCACAACGTCGGTAGTTTGGCGATTTCTCAAAGCCCGCTGAACAAAGTCTTTTGGCGACCCAGAGGACTCCACGAATCAGCAGCATCGTTATACGGCGCCCAAGGCCATATTGAGCGAACCTACTGATTCACTATGGCGAAGAGCTCATCCGAACAATAACCATAAAAATATTTATATATTTGAAACCCCATCAAGAATTATTATTATTATTATTATTATTATTATTATTATTACTATTATTATTATTATTATTGTTATTATTCCTCTTTTCTTCTTTGAGCTGTGTCTCTTCAGGACGTTGACGATAATGGATCTCCACAATTTCCTTTTCTTTGTAGCTCTTAATATATTTTGTCTTTTTGTTATCTCTCCTAAACCCTATTCTGCCAATCATTTACCCAACCTCCCTAGGTTGGTTATACGTTGTTGTTATCTAATTAACTATCTCATGGTTATCTTCTTCTATCTGACGTGTCACTTCAGGACGTTGACGATAATGGATCTCCACAATTTCCCTGTCTTTGTAGCTCTTAATAAATTTTGTCTTTTTGTTATCTCTCCTCAACCCTATTCTGCCAATCATTTACCCAAACTCACTAGGTGGGTTATACGTTATTGTCATCTAATTAATTATCTCATGGTTATCTTCTTCTATCTGACGTGTCACTTCAGGACGTTGACGATAATGGATCTCCACAATTTCCTTTTCTTTGTAGCTCTTGATAAATTTTGTCGTTTTGTTATCTCTCCTCAACCCTATTCTGCCAATCATTTACCCAAACTCACTAGGTGGGTTATACGTTATTGTCATCTAATTAATTATCTCATGGTTATCTTCTTCTATCTGACGTGTCACTTCAGGACGTTGACGATAATGGATCTCCACAATTTCCTTTTCTTTGTAGCTCTTGATAAATTTTGTCGTTTTGTTATCTCTCCTCAACCCTATTCTGCCAATCATTTACAAAAACTCACTAGGTGGGTTATACGTTGTTGTCATCTAATTAATTATCTTATGGTTATCTTCTTCTATCTGACGTGTTACTTCAGGACGTTGACGATAATGGATCTCCACAATTTCCCTGTCTTTGTAGCTCTTAATAAATTTGGTCTTTTTGTTATCTCTCCTCAACCCTATTCTGCCAATCATTTACCCAAACTCACTAGGTGGGTTATACGTTATTGTCATCTAATTAATTATCTCATGGTTATCTTCTTCTATCTGACGTGTCACTTCAGGACGTTGACGATAATGGATCTCCACAATTTCCTTTTCTTTGTAGCTCTTGATAAATTTTGTCGTTTTGTTATCTCTCCTCAACCCTATTCTGCCAATCATTTACAAAAACTCACTAGGTGGGTTATACGTTGTTGTCATCTAATTAATTATCTTATGGTTATCTTCTTCTATCTGACGTGTCACTTCAGGACGTTGACGATAATGGATCTCCACAATTTCCTTTTCTTTGTAGCTCTTGATAAATTTTGTCGTTTTGTTATCTCTCCTCAACCCTATTCTGCCAATCATTTACAAAAACTCACTAGGTGGGTTATACGTTGTTGTTATCTAATTAATTATCTCATGGTTATCTTCTTCTATCTGACGTGTCACTTCAGGACGTTGACGATAATGGATCTCCACAATTTCCCTGTCTTTGTAGCTCTTAATAAATTTTGTCTTTTTGTTATCTCTCCTCAACCCTATTCTGCCAATCATTTACCCAAACTCACTAGGTGGGTTATACGTTATTGTCATCTAATTAATTATCTCATGGTTATCTTCTTCTATCTGACGTGTCACTTCAGGACGTTGACGATAATGGATCTCCACAATTTCCTTTTCTTTGTAGCTCTTGATAAATTTTGTCGTTTTGTTATCTCTCCTCAACCCTATTCTGCCAATCATTTACAAAAACTCACTAGGTGGGTTATACGTTGTTGTCATCTAATTAATTATCTTATGGTTATCTTCTTCTATCTGACGTGTCACTTCAGGACGTTGACGATAATGGATCTCCACAATTTCCTTTTCTTTGTAGCTCTTGATAAATTTTGTCGTTTTGTTATCTCTCCTCAACCCTATTCTGCCAATCATTTACAAAAACTCACTAGGTGGGTTATACGTTGTTGTTATCTAATTAATTATCTCATGGTTATCTTCTTCTATCTGACGTGTCCCTTCAGGACGTTGACGATAATGGATCTCCACAATTTCCCTGTCTTTGTAGCTCTTAATAAATTTGGTCTTTTTGTTATCTCTCCTCAACCCTATTCTGCCAATCATTTACCCAAACTCACTAGGTGGGTTATACGTTATTGTCATCTAATTAATTATCTCATGGTTATCTTCTTCTATCTGACGTGTCACTTCAGGACGTTGACGATAATGGATCTCCACAATTTCCTTTTCTTTGTAGCTCTTGATAAATTTTGTCGTTTTGTTATCTCTCCTCAACCCTATTCTGCCAATCATTTACAAAAACTCACTAGGTGGGTTATACGTTGTTGTTATCTAATTAATTATCTCATGGTTATCTTCTTCTATCTGACGTGTCACTTCAGGACGTTGACGATAATGGATCTCCACAATTTCCCTGTCTTTGTAGCTCTTAATAAATTTGGTCTTTTTGTTATCTCTCCTCAACCCTATTCTGCCAATCATTTACCCAAACTCACTAGGTGGGTTATACGTTATTGTCATCTAATTAATTATCTCATGGTTATCTTCTTCTATCTGACGTGTCACTTCAGGACGTTGACGATAATGGATCTCCACAATTTCCTTTTCTTTGTAGCTCTTGATAAATTTTGTCGTTTTGTTATCTCTCCTCAACCCTATTCTGCCAATCATTTACCCAAACTCACTAGGTGGGTTATACGTTGTTGTCATCTAATTAATTATCTTATGGTTATCTTCTTCTATCTGACGTGTTACTTCAGGATGTTGACGATAATGGATCTCCACAATTTCTTTTTCTTTGTAGCTCTTAATAAATTTTATCTTTTTGTTATCTCTCCTAAACCCTGTTCTAACAATCATTTACACAAGTTCATTCTTCTTCAATATGCCGTGTCCCTTCAGGATGTTCGTGATGATGACTCTCCACAATTTCCTATCCTTTGTAGTTCTCAGTAAATTTTGTCATTTTTTGCTATCTCTCCTAACCCTTGCTCTGCCGATAATTCATACATTATGCGCTGTCGTTCCCTCCTGCCTTCAATATGACCCTTGACCCTTGAATAATTTTCCAAGCCCTCTTTCCTTTATATGTACTCTAGAAATTTCAACTGTAGCTTTCTGATTCAAAGCATTCTTTCTTTTTATGCTCCATGTCCTTTCAGGACGTAGGCGATCATGGCTCTCCACCACCTTCTATCCTATGCTTCCTCCCCCAGACCACGTTCTGTCATCCACTTGTTTAAGCCCACCAGATATGTCATGGGTTGTTTTCCCTTGTCTTTCTTTCCCTCTATTCGACCCGTGAGATTCTCCAGGCCTTCCTTCCTCATTATGTGTCCTAGAAACTTCATCTGCCTCTTCCTGATATAAGCCTCCTTCTTGTTTGCAACCTCTCTAAGATCATTGTTGCTCACACGCTCGGTTCCTGATATCCTTAGCATCCTTCTGTAGAGCCACATCTCTGCCGCCTCAAGTCTCCTCTTTATCTTTGAGGAATTCGCCCAACATTCGCTGCCGTAAAGAATGACAGATGTCATGTAAGAGCTCTGTATTCTTTTCTTTGTTTTCAAAGAAATCCGCCTGTATCACAATACTCTGTCCTTGGCAATTTCATCTCGTCTACGGATCTCAGTGTCGCACTTACCGTTCTCTGTCAGGACGCTTACCAGTTATTTAAATTTCCGTGTCTGCTTGATTCTAGTCTTCCTGTCCTTCAAATTGCATTTCGGTCTCATCCTTTTACAGGTGACCATGCATTTTGTTTTCTAGTTTATGCTTAGTCCTTTCTTATCACTCTCATACCTTCTGTAGGAGATTTTGTAATTTTTTTTCCGTGTCTAACTGTCCTTTTTGTTTCTATTTTTTGTAAAACTTCATCTTGTTCATATCTTCAGTACGTGGTATTCTCAGTATCCTTCTGTAGAACCGTACTTCTACTTTTCAAATCTCTTCTTTATCTATGAGGAGATTGTCAGCACTCTGGTCTTTCTCACTAAATTTTCTCGTTTCTTAATACTTTGCTTAGCTTTTGTATGGCATCTTTCTCTATCCCAATGCACCTTCGGCTTTCGGTGTCGCGCTTTCCGCACTCTGATTTTGACGTCTCCAATTTTAATTTTAATGTTGGGCTGTCCCTTTTGCTAACAACCATGTATTCTGTCAAGTTTTGCGTCTTTTTTACAGTCAAGAGTCGGTGCATATGCAGGGCCGGTGCAAAGGTCTTGTAGGCCCCCACTACATCTATAATACGGGGCACCCACCCTAATACATCTCAATTTCATAAGGTAGTATTCATATAACATACAAATTTTAGCGTAACCTAATTATATACAATAATGGATCATATGTCGCATAGGTGAGCAATTCAACTAGAAAAATGAAATATCTAAATAAAAATTAGAGACATGTCATAATAGATGATTCCATCTTAAATAAATCAACAATGTTTTGCGGCAATTTTTAACATCAACTTTTAACATTTCTTGTTAAAAGTTTGTAAAATTTCAACACACCCAACATTATAGATGAAAAGTAGCGAATTTTATAGTGTTTTTTTTTTTCGAGACTTAGCATGAGCAAGACAAATTGCTCGCCAGTATCACCAGCAATGGTGAATATATACATGGAATACTTTGAGGAAATGGCATTAGCATCTATATCTCTAAATCCAACTCTATGGTTAAGGTACGTAGAAGACACCTTCATACTCTGGCCCCACCAATTTTCATAAGGTAGTATACATATGAAATACTAATTTTATTGTAACCTAATTAAATACAATAATGGACGATATGCAATATAGGTGAGCAATTCGACGAGAAAAATTAAAAATAAATACAATGTATCTAAATACAAATTAGAGACATAGATCATTCCATCTCAAATAATTCAACAATCTTTTATGGCAATTTTTAACATCAACAGGAGATTTTTCTTGTTAAAAAGTTGAATAATTTTAACACATTCAACATTATCGATTAAAATAGTGACTTTTATATTGTGTTTTTTTTTTTTTTTTTACTTAGTAAAAGCAAAAAATTCACGGATTTAGACAAAAACAAAAAAAAAATCAAAATCCGCGAAAACTTTTCGTCTTTTAATAGCCAGTTGTACTTAATTTAACTTGCAACGTATATAAATGTAAGTAGAAAAAAGCAGATGTTGATAAGGGAGCGAGGGAAACAAAGCACTACCCGGTCGAGGGTAGTACGCGCCGGCCTCGTGCATGCGTACTGGTCAGAATAGCAAAGTGATCGCGTGTCTGATTTAAGGCGAAAGGTCATAAGTTTTTCATGAACCCCTGGAGATAATACAAGTAATTCAGACACAAAGATCTTCTTGATGGCAAATCATAAACCAGTTTTCCTATTTAAGTCTTCCGGATTTTCTTTTCTAGAATATTGTATTGTGAATGTACAATAGAGCACTCACTCAGCTTTCTACTGACTGGCCAATGACTACTTCAAGTTGCGTTTCCGTTCTCGTTCGCATCGGTGTGCAACAAATAAAAAAGGCCTTCGTTAGTCGTAGCAAGCTCACAAGGAACGGCAAGATTGAAAACAACCACTGAGGTGAAAAATGAGAACACGAAACCTGTTCCCAATATGTTCAGGCGTTTTATTTAGGGCTTGGCTTGATTTGGGTGCGTAGGTAGTTAACACTTGGGGCAAATTCTGCGTGTTTCTGCCCATCTCAACACGATGGCTGGCAACACAAACGGGCGGCACTGGAACTACTCGATAGTCCGTCTTCCGCTAAGGCTGGAACAAAACTAGCTTCCTCAATTCCAACTCTGACTGTTAATATAAACCAGTGGATGGAAACCCTCAATATCCAGCCTTATTATCACTTGAACTCAACAGCTTTCTTTTATCTATGTATTCGTTTGTTCCTTTTTGAAGATCCGACCTCATAGACTCCATTCGCCAGCCATAAAACACGAAACAATTGAGATGGAGATAAAATTACACCTCTTGTATGTGATTATCCCAATTACAATATTCCTTCCGCCTATTTACTTGATCTAACCATCGCCCAGTAGTGTAGCAATATCTTTTTCAATTTCTTAGCAACTATGGCTATTTTACGTTCTGAGTAAATCCCTACCTCCAGGATTGTGACTCATTACGTATTCCCGTGCAAATATTTTCTGCTGGCAGGAAGTGGAAAGATTGTATTGAAACAATTGCTCGGTCTGCTGTTTGGAAAATCGGTTCAATGAGTCATGCTAGACATTTTTTTTCTCAACAGAATCTATCTTAAATATTTATGTTCAAGATCCGTACATACTGTTAAGATTGCTGCCATATATGGTCTGGTTATCTTGTTATATATTTAGAGATTCTTGATAAAATCCAAAGAAGTATTAGCAATATTATTGGTCCTGAACTGGCATCTCAGCTTCAGTCACTTTCCCCACTGCCGTGATGTAGCCATCTTGTGCTTTTTTTTTTTTTTTTTTTTTTTTTAATACTTTCACATTAATTGTTTCTATGAACTTTCTCTTTGGTAGCTAGACTTTATGAATTTAATCGCAGTACTAGATTTTGGAGTTAAAATGGCTAGATGTAACCGTAAGTTCTGTACTAACAGTTTCTTCTCTCGCACTTCTCGCTTGTGGAACTTTCTTCTGGCTTCTTGCTTCCCAATAAACTTTAATCTTCAAAATACACTATTTACATTATTCAGACTATTGTCCTCATCTTTGTCGCCATATTCATTCAGGTGATTGGAATGTCGAACAGAATCCTTTATTTCGCTCACTGGGGTAGACTGTTCTAGTTCCACATGCCATGTCTAATCGATGTGAGTTATCAGTTATCTCCTGTTAATTCCCCTCTCCAAGTTCTCCGGGTATTGAACTCACACTCTGTCACTGGATCTCGCGAACGCCTTTATCCACTGTGCCATGTGTCCGTGAGGACATCTGTGTATGAATTTATTGGTATTATAAACCTCATCTCAGAAATATAGACAGATAATCTTCAAAACTTTAAATACAAGGTCAATCGTTATTTTCGATCTTTTTAATATTTTCTCTCCTTAATAATGTTTTTCTTTTCCTTATATACTTTCGCACATAGTAACCCTTTGCATCTTAGTGGCTTTATTGCCTTGCTTCGGGTAAAATGATTAAAAACAAATATCCCCAATTATTAATATTCCTGTTTCTCATACTGTCTCAGGTGCATTAATGGGTATTCGTCAGCCGTGCTACGCTGACCAGATTGTTTTGAGGTCAGTAATATTTAGGTTACCTTTTTTAAGACCTTCCAAACGATTGGTCAAAAGTGCTAATGCAAAAATCGCCAGATTCCCATCACCACGGAACATTTTATAGATACGCAGACATCTATATAATAGACAACACTAACAACAACAAACATTAAATTTTTTTGAGAGAAGTAACAACGCACATTAATTACGTCTTATGCAACCGGCGCAAGAATGAAAGAGTTCAAGATACGTTTATATGAGTAGACAGTGTGTAATGAAAAGTCAGATGAAGAGACTGACAGGCAGATAGATAGATAGATAGATAGATAGATAGATAGATAGATAGATAGATATGAAAAGATTGTGATAGATAGATGGCTATGAAAACAATATGATAAGTATGCAAATAGGAACAAACAATCTAGCTAGATAGATAAATAGATACATACATACATATGAAGCGATTGTGATAGATATGAACAAATTGTGATAGATAGATAGATAGATAGATAGATAGATAGATAGATAGATAGATATGAAATGAAATGAATATGACAGGTATGCAAATAGGAACAAACAATCTAGCTAGACAGATAGATAGATATATAACTGTCGATTCTGTGATCGACTTAGTTATATGACTATTTCTAACAAATTAACGTGTGTTAGAAATACCCGAGTGCAAATATCCAGTCTTATGCAACTTGGGCAACATTGCAAAAATTCTTGTTAACAAAATCCAATAATCCAGAGAATAGCCAAAACAAGATATTTGGCATAACCATGCTCGAAGCTTTTAGGGTTGCCTTCTCTTTTTCCCATTCAATGCAGCAGTAGTTGGAATTCAGAGTTTTCATTCTCCGAAATAGATTGCCTTTACTATGGTTCAGGAGTTCCAACCACCTCATAAAATGTCGGACTTTTCCTCTTAGGCAAAGTTTTCAGAGTATATATATATATATATATATATATATATATATATATATATATATATATATATTTTCCTTTGTTTTTGTTGTTCACTGAAGACATTTTGGTTTAAGATCAATAGATGAATATAAGACAAGAGTTCAGAATTTCAACTTTTATTTTCTGCTATTTACATTTTGATGTGTTAAACAACTTAGTACATACTACCTTTTGTTTGAACCCTTCCATTTTTCAACTGAGCAAAATTGTTGGAACACGTGACTGACAGGTGTTTCTTATTGCCGAGTGTTGCCTTTTAGATTGATTGTTTAAACATTAAATAGCTTTGAATGACTACACTTGGTGCTAGCGTTGGATTTCACCTATAAAGACTGTATCTCTTGTTAAAAAGGATAAACGATCATAGAGACGAGAGAGCGGTCTATGGGAGAAAAACAAGCCATTTTGAAGCTGAGAAAAGAAGCAAACTCAATCAGAGAAATTAGAAAATCATTGGGCATAACCAACATAATTTGGAATGTCCTGAAAAAGAAATAATCTATTGGTGTTCTGAGCAACAGACATAGAAGAGGTCGGCCAAGGGAAACAGCAGCAGTTGATGACAGAAACATTGTTAGCTGTGAGGAAAAATACCAAAACAACAGTCAGTGATATCACCAACAACTTTCAAGGTGCAGTCGAGGAGGGAGGGAATGTTTCACAATCCACTGTTCGGAGAAGATTTTGAGAGCAGAAATATAGAGGTCATACCACAAGATTCAAACCACTCCTCAGAAGTAAGAATCAGGAGGCCATATTGTAATTTGCAAGAAAGTACAGATATGAGCGACAAAAGTTTATGGATTGATATGGCCAAGATTAATCTCTACCAAATTGATGGTAAGACCAAAGTGAGAAGAAAGTAAGGATCTGCTTATTATCCACAGTATATAAACTCATCTGTGAATCGTGATGTAGGCAATGTCTTGGCTGGAGCGTGTCTGGCTGCTTCCGGAACAAGCTCATTCATATTTATTGATGATGTAATTCATGACGCGAACAACAAAAGGAATTCAGAAGTTTACAGAAACATTATGTCTGGTAATTTACAGAGAAATGCATCCAAATTGGGTGGAGGCTTATTATGCTGCAGGCCAATGACCTGAAACATACTGCCAACACAACTAAGGACTTCATCATGGAAAAAAGTCGACAATATTAGACGAGCCAAGTCAATCACCGGACCATAACCCAATAGGGCATGCATTTCATCTCCTGGAGAGGAGAATGAAGAGAAGAAACCTACCGAAAGAAACAAGAACTGAAAGTCTAGAACTACATCACAAATAAAGAATGGAACAGTTTGATGATGCCAGCATGACTGATGCAGTTATTGCTAGCAAGTATTATGCAACCAAATAGTGAATGTTGTTTACTTAAGATTATCTCTTCCTTTACTTTTGCTCACCTAAAAATGGTCTGATTTGATACAAAAAGAGAGGATATGTCCTAAGCTATTTAACACATTCTAAATGTAAATACCAGGAAAATAAAAGCTGAAATTTTTAACTATTCTCTCAGATTCATCTTTTAATCTAAAACCGAAATTTTTCAATGAACAAAAACAAGGGAATCAGTCTTGCCTTTTGACTATATATATATATATATATATATATATATATATATATATATATATATATATATATCAGACGATATGAAAGGAATTTGCATAAAATAAATAGACAAAACTTGTCTATATTATTTAATGAAATATGCATCAATCAAAAAATGCTGTCCAAATACGCACAATATATATATATATATATATATATATGGCCTGACGATTGCATATAGCATGAAACAGACTGTCGCCTCTAAGTGTTGACTTCTATGTTCACTTTTATATTTACACACGCTCTATCTCTGATATTGAGCACTTTATTCCATAAATATAGCACACCTTAAGACTATATTTCTTTATATATATATATATATATATATATATATATATATATATAAAGAAGAGGATATAGTAGTTCCAATGAGAGAAAAGTGTGTATTAAAAAGAGAGAACCCGCAAAAGTTTTTATATGTAATGTCGATTTTATTTATATATTTTGCTTTATTTTCCGTAATTTTGCTACCCGTGTTTCCGGTCTCGCGACCGTCATCAGGCAAAGGGTGGAGATTTCCACATATTATTAAAAAAAAAATTTTCTTATGTTTTTCGATGTTAAATATTCTCGATATGAGACACACTCTTTTTTGTGTGTTAGCGACCAAAATGTCTTTTTTGAACTGGCAGTGAAAAGTTCTGCGTGAAGGGTTATAAAACAATTAAGATTGGTCCGAAAAGTGGTGAAGAAGTTCTCGGCATTCTTATCTTTTAATGATCCCTGTGTGTTCATAAATCTATTTCCATTTTCGTTTGTTTTGTTTTTTTTCAGCATGCGTGTATATATGTATATTCCCTCTCCATGCATATACACTGTCTCATTACATTAAATTTTAGATATATACGAAACTGACCGCAATTTTGACATAAGAAATATTATTCTGATCAAAAGAGAAAACAATTCAGTAAGACGAAAATGTCTAGAGAGTGCCTTGATCACAAGATCATCTCGAGTAAATTTGCGCCCGAGTAATTTCCCCATTTCAGGTAGATCTTCTATTATCAACGGTGTGAGATATCTAAAAACAAAAGTTTGGGAAACAAAAAGAATAAAAATCTAAATGAAAGCACTGAGATTATATACCAAAAAAAATAAAAATAAAAATAAATTAAAATTCCCAGCACCCCTCGTTTGTGCGTATGCGTGGTTACACCAACGTTAACAAATTTAGCCCGATGAAGTTCTAATGGACGAAACGCGGCACACGAAAACTTTTTTTCCAGTCGAATCCAATACATCCACTTACGTGCTAATACTCTTGGGAAATGAATCCTCTTCTTCTCCCCCCTATCTATGGGTAAAATAGCAGGATAGACTGGGTTCTATAGCCTTTGATGGCAACTGGTCTACCACAAAAAGTAATGCCAACCTACTCCAGGAAAAAATCTGCATGCATCAATTGATCGCCTAAGTGTGTATCACGCATGGCACATAACCGACTGAGATACCCAATATATATATATATACCCACCCAATATATATATATATATATATACCCACCCAATATATATATATATATATACCCACCAAATATATATATATATATATAGCATAATGATGAAAATGAATATCTTTGCAAAGCCATAATTTATTTTTTGGTATTGTTTTTCATGTCATGTCAATGCACTTAATCCATTATTGAATATTAACCACATGGTTTAAGATGATACACTATGAAATCCATATTAATATCCATGTTTCAGATATTGGCGTACATGCGCCTGGGTGGAAAGAGAGAGAGAGAGAAGAAGAAGGTTGGGGTAAGGAGTGCGAATGATCTTTGAGGTAAACATTTTAGATTGAGTCGAGTTTCAATGCAAACCCATTTCGTATGTCTCCTGGTGCCGATTTTCTTTGTATGCATTGTTTGTGGGTCGGAGAAGCCATGCCATCTCGAAGACAACCAGTACCGATTGTGACCTGCGTTTTCTACATAACTGATGTTCTATTGTTACTCGTTCCCATGATGCATTTCTGAGTTATCGTGGTGATATTTGTGGGTCAGCCATGATATCCGAAACGGTGCCAATCATTGATTCTGGCAGATCGTAATTGTATACCCTCCCAAGACGAATTGACAGACAGACAGACAGACAGGTAGGCGGACAGGGAAAGGGGAAAAGAAAGATAGACAGAAAAGCCGGGAGAGTTGACGAAAGATAAAAAGAATTAAAGACACCTTCAAATTGGCTGATATTCCGTTTTTAGAAAGCCTGACTCTCTCCTTCGTCCCTCTCCTCGTCTATCTACGTACGATCAGCGAAGTTAAGCAACCTCGGGCCTGGTCGTTACCTATATGGGTAATAATAGTACTAATAGTAGTAATACTAATACTGCTAGTGGAAATACTAGGAGCTGTAAGCTTGGACATGCAGGTGGTGTAAAGCAGATGCCGGAAACTTACGGCACGGGTGCCGCGCGTGACACGCCAAGCAATTTCCAATGGCACGCAGCCGCAAATGTCGAACCAATAACTACTACAAAGCAAAGAAGATATTTAGCCGTTTCGATTTTAATATATACTAAAGTATATTTACTATATATGACTATATAAAAAAATATATTTTACAAGTATATTGACCTTGAGTCGTATAAAAATACGTATGCTGTTGGCACGCTGAATGATTTTAAAACCCTAAATCGAAACATATTTAGCAAAAGGTTTACGACCTCTAGTATAAAGGATAATGGCTCGGAATTGTTAATCGGAGAGCCGAGTTCCAATTCCAATTCGTTATATTGACTTACAACAGGCAAAAGTATAAATCTGCCTCTTTTCCTCCCCAACTTTGGGTTAATTAGTAAGTTCTGTTTCATTATTATCTAAAAGAAATTAACAATCTAAAATATCTTCTGGCTTTAAATAACATAAAAATAAAGGGTTGATAAACCGTAGAAAATGAATGCATGATGACTGAAACTGTAGAGAAACTTTGGTAGTGTTCATCAAGGGCTGATACCACATAAAGTAAAGGATTATAAATAATGGCTTTCAAGGGATTCAAATCTGAGAGTTTCAATGACTATTTTCTTTTGTAACCAATGCATTTATATAAATATTTATGCAGAATAATTTCAACATTGCCCATTACTACTACCTAAGAGCAAAAACGTTAATAAACAATTAAGTGTCCGGATGGACTTTTGTAGATATGCCTTGATTTTGAGCCTTTTTGTAGCGGCGCTATATCTGGCTTAAGACAATAAAATTCGAACGTTCTGGAAAAAAAGAATTGAGAAGGAGCATTTTTTTTTCCTTTTGGTTATTTTCTCACAATTACAAGAACGGAATTTCTAATCCGCAATAACTTGAAAAGTTTACAGATTCCTGCGACGTAAGTAAAAACAAGGTCGCTGGCCGGTGAAAATCGCTATTTATTCACGTGTCCTCAGGAGGGATAGTCACACGGACATGGGGACAACCTAAGCAATTAACATTTGCAGCTGAGAACAAAATCAAGATTACGAAATTCCAAGTGGCCAGCCCAAAACCCCGGATAACATGGCGAATTTCTAAGCGTAACTTAGATGTGGCACAAGTCCGAAAGTATGGGGCATCCAGTGAGGATCAAAACATGCTACTAGGTTGTCATCTCACTCCCACACTTTCACTGTTGAAACTGTTAAGTGTAGCCGTCTCTTCTACTCCAACAGCTTCTCTCGCACTTCCCTTCTGTTGAACTCCCTTCCTCTTACTTGCTTCCCTGATAGCTATAATCTCCAACTATTCAAATGCAATGTCAATCAACATCTCCAGATGCCTTGATCTCTTCACCAGATATCTTCATCTTTTCCTCTATCCCGTCTCTTTACTCTTGCTCCCACTCTCTGTAACCCCTTGTGTGCTAGTGACTCTCCCCCCTTGCTTGGGGTGAAAAGCTTAAAAAAACAAAAAACTATTCAGTCTTAATTTATCTAACGAGAAAAGCTTCCTAACCAGTGCACCAGGTCGAAGTGGCCTTTGATTTTCTAAGCATATCTTAGATGTGACACAAGGCCAAAAGTGTGGAGCACCCAGTGAGTATCGAACTCACTGCTCAGTCGTAATTGATCTAGCGAAGCAAGCTTGCTAGCCATTACACCACGTCGATGTGGCCCCTACGAAAAAAAAAGTACCGAAAAACCTGACCGAAATTAAAATCTCACAATTTGTTCTGATAGTAACTTCAGAGGCAGACCAAGCCTTTAGTCCATCTTTAAGTCGCATCTACCAATCTAATAAACAAATAGTGTTTAATATCTTTGTTGTAAATTATCGAGCACAAAAAAGCAAGCTATTTTGAAGCTGAGAAAAGAAGCAAAATCAATCAGAGCAATTAGAAAAACATTGGGCATAACCAACATAATTTGGAATGTCCTGAAAAAGAAATAATCTATTGGTGTTCTGAGCAACAGACATAGAAGAGGTCGGCCAAGGGAAACAACAGCAGTTGATGACAGAAACATTGTTAGCTGTGAGGAAAAATACCAAAACAACAGTCAGTGAGATCACCAACAACTTTCAGGGTGCAGTCGTGGAGGGGGTGGGTAATGTTTCACAATCCACTGTTCGGAGTAGACTTTGAGAGCAAAAATATAGAGGCCATACCACAAGGTTCAAACCACGCATCAGAAGTAAGAATCAGGAGGCCATATTGGAATTTGCAAGAAAGTACGGAGATGAGCGATAAAAGTTCTGGAGGAAAGTTTTATGAACTGATGAGGCCAAGATTAATCTCTACCAAATCGATGGAAAGACCAAAGTGAGAAGAAAGCAAGGATCTGCTTATTATCCAAAGCAACACAAGCTCATCTGTGAATCATGATTGGGGCAGTATAAATTCACTTTCATCATATGTTTGCACTTTATTTCAATTCTAATCATCGCTTTTTAAAACAATAAACATTGCCGAAGATTGAAGATAGTTAAAAAAAAAAAAAAAAAAAGGGAGTGCGAAGTCATAAAGGTCAAAAAAAGGATTTTAAAAAAAAGCGGTCATACAAAAAACTTTTTTTTTTTTGTTTGTTTGTTTGTTTGTTTTTTGTTTTTTTTTTTTGTTTGTTTGTTTGTTTGTTTTTTTTTTACACTGTGTCTACGTTTATCTATGTTTGCTTATTTTTTCTATACAGGGAAAAAATACTCCTATTTGTAGAATTATAAAAAAATTTCATACTTACACATTACTCCTTGTTTATCTGTCTCGGTTTGATTATTAACTCAGGCCGACCGAAGTTAAAATTGTCGAACTCTGTCGGAACTCCAATTCTTTAACTTAAACGGAAGTGCTCATTTCGACATCTACAGCTCATATGACAAAAACAGAACTTAATTTCGCCCGGCTCTGCGCATCTATTTCCGGAATGCCGTCCAAAAATATCAGAAAAGACCCCACGCGATTTTCACAGCCGCCGTTTCTGAGCTGACGTTTTCACCCACGGAAGCAGATCCGACTCGGCTGATATTAGCGACGGATCTCCACGGCAGGCAAACTTAACTAGGCCACCAGCAAGTGACGCTAATGCGCTTCTATCAGCAGCGATGGTTTCGGCCAAGACGCAACTGGCGGCAGCAGCAGATTAACTCTCGACTACTACAATGCGGTAATTCGTAGAATATTTATCCCACGAGTCTATCTCACTCGACTACATATGCGTGTTGATTTTCTCCATGCGTCTATCTCGACTACTACCTTGTGCTATACCTCGATCAAACTCTCAGTCTCCCATCACTGATATACGATAGAACGTTGTAAATCACAAAAAAAAAAAAAACTCTTTTACTTATCTCAACAATGTCTCATCTCGATTTATTGATTTGTCATTTTTCTTTTTATTTCTTATTGGTAAAGCGACCATTACAAGTCTATAAATGGTTCGGGATAGGTAAATATTTGTTATTTACATAAGACTCATAGACATTTACTTAGTTCGAGAATATAAAAACATTTGCTACCAACACGAACCTCCTAGAAAACCCGAAAAATACATTTTAAATAATTTAAATGCCTACTTTCAAGTTACATTTTGGTTTTATTTGAAAGATTAGCCTAAAGGTAATCAGTATGAAAACAAAAATAATTCTGTATGTAAATTTTCAGTACAAAAAAATTCTGTGCGTAAATAAAATTTTTACACATTGGCGCATGTTGTATCTCGTGTTTCGAAGTAACAAAAGGAAATAAATAAGGAAGACAATTTCGTAGGTAAGTAATGAGGTAGGAGGTTTTACTACACGAAGGTACACTTAGCAATTGACTTAATACTAACTCAGTGTTTACCCGAGCTCCCCACAGAGCGGAAGTAGCAAAAGGCCGGTTTAAGACGCAAGGAGTTACTGTTGCATCTCGAATCGTTCGTCGCCAACTGTTGAATTCGAATCCACCTGGCCAACTGTTGTATGTCGTGTTTTCGAGATAACAGAGGGAAATAAATAAGGAAGACAAACTCTTAGATAAGTAATGAAATAGAAGGTTTACTACACCAAGGAACATTTAGCAATTAACTTAATGCCCACAGACCGGGGTGTGGCAAAAGACTAGTTTACGTGCGTTTTTTTTCAGAGCCCGTAGGCCCGGGAAAAAATTCCCTGCATACCCCGTAATAATGGGTTCGGGTTTGTCTACCTCCCTAGACGAGAATCTACCCTTCGGCATATCCTCGTCTGGGTTCCTCTCTGACCGAAGGCAGAGGGTTCGAAGCATTAAGACCTATACGCGCGGCTAAGACCTAATGCTAACCCCACTCTTCATTCTCTTTAACCTAGATTTCTGTCATGGTTTAACAAGATGTCTCACACACAATTTCATTATCAAGTCTTTTTTCACTGCTCTTTCGACTGTCATAGCTGAAACTCCTCTCACACGTGCCAAACATCATATGGATTGAGTTGGATCTTTTCTAATTGATCTCTTTAGCTCTAAGTTTAATTGATGATCCCTCTTACTGTTGTGACCTCCTGACCCAGTTTTCCACTCTATTGTTCCTCTTTTTCAAACTTATTCTTCATACTCTTGATTGTTCTTGAATGGACTTTGAAGATGGAAGCCAGAATTGGTACTATTACTGAAGGCCTGAATGATCTTTTACCTCTCACCATTTCTCAGTGGGGAAGACAGTGAGTCTAACACAAAAACATTTCAACCTGTTCTGTTTCTAGCTGAATAACTGTTGTATGTTGTGTTTTCGAGATAACAGCGGGAAATAAATGAGGAAGACAAACTCTTGGGTAAGTAATGAAATAGAAGGTTTACTACACCAAGGTACACTTAGCAATTGACCTAATGCTCACAGAGCGAGATGTGGCACAAGACCGGTTTTAAGTGCGTTTTTCCGAGCCGGTAGGCCCGTGCAAAAATTCCCCGCAGACCCCGGGTTTGTCTACCTCCCCAGACGAGAATCTGCCCTTCGGCATAGCCTCGTCTGGGTTCCTCGCTGCCCGTAGGCAGAGAGTTCGACATGCAGTAAGAGCTTAACGCGCGGCTAAGACCTAATGCTAACTTTACACAACTCGGAAACGGACGATTCCATTCATTTATGTCTTATATGACAGCGCATTCACACGTCATTCATGGAGCCATCATCATAGACGAAAATATAAACAACAAATTTAAAAAATATCTTTTAAATCCAAGTACACGCATGCACTCAAGAACACACACAGTGAACAAACACTCAGGCGCAATTTGAGTAAGTGTGTAATACGACATCGGAATAAAATACATGCTTCTCACACTCAGTCTGGACAACATCATCAGTGTGCTGAGTAATAAAATCATGAATATGACAAGAAAAAGAAAGAAAAGAAAACCTTAACAGTTGTATATCTGATGACTGTCTCTTCGTTTACATGTCTTATACAGCTGTGAAATAAAACAAATAAAAATAACTATCTTTTTTTTTCTCTGGCCTACAATGAAAAAAATATCAAGTACAAAAAAGCAAGCCATTTTGAAGCTGAGAAAAGAAGGAAAATCGACCAGAGCAATTAGAAAATCATTGGGCATAACCAACATAATTTGGAATGTCCTGAAAAAGAAATAACCTATTGGTGTTCAGAGCAACAGACATAGAAGAGGTCGGCCAAGGGAAACATAGCTGTTAGGAAAAATACCAAAACAACAGTCAATGACATCACCAACAGCTTCAAGGTTGCAGGGGTGAAGATTTCACAATCCACTGTTCGTAGAAGACTGAGAGCAGAAATATAGAGGCTCTACCACAAAATTCAAACCACTCGTCAGCAGTAAGAATTGGGAGGCCATATTGGAATTTGCAAGAAAGTACGGAGATGAGAGACAAAAGTTCTGGAAGACAGTTTTATGAATTGATGAGGCCAAGATTAATCTCTACCAAATTGATGAAAAGATCAAAGTGAGAAAAAAATAAAGGATCTGCTTATTATCTACAGCATACAAGCTTTTTTATTCTCTGGCCTACAATGAAAAAAAATCTGTATCTTATAATTATTCCATTATGTTTATCTCTATCAGCCTATTCCATTCTATCACACACACACACACACACACACACATATATATATATATATATATATATATATATATATATATATATATATATATATATATCATATATATATATATATATATATATATATATATATATATGTCAGTATCTTCATAAGCTTACTGAATCATGCTAGTTTTTATCACTTTTAACGATTTCAAGAAACAAAATCATTTTAAATTCGATTTGAAATATACCCAAAGACTTCTCCTTATTGGAATTATTAAATGCAATCCATTAGCTCAAAATTAAAGCTAAAAATAAAACCTTTTACATTATTCAGACTATTGTCCTCATCTTTGTCGCCATATTTATTACAACGTTTCGACCGTTGTACGCTCCGGCCTTCTTCAGGTGGAATGCCCAACTGAACTCTTTATTTCGCTCACTGGGGTAAACTGTTCTAGTTCCACGTGCCATGTTTTAATGGATGTCAGTTATCAGTTATCTCCCATTAATTCCTCTGTCCAAGTTCTCCACTGCCTTAACCGGGTATTGAATTCACACTCTTTGGTTCCTGTCACTGGATTTAACCAACTGTGCCATGTCCTTGAAGACATGTGTATGAATTTCTGGGTCTTATAAACCTAATGTCTTCAGCAATCATTTTTTACCAGTGCTCATATTGCAATTTTTGCAGTTATCATTACATATTTTTACCAGAGCTCATATTGCAATTTTCGTTGTTATCATTGCTTTTCTCTGTCACTCCTTATTACTGGTTCCCATATTGTATCCATTTCTATGCTTGGTCGGCTCAGGAGATTTTTCTGGCCTAGCATATGTGCTGATTCCTTAAGTTTACGAATTTTCCAATGGTGTTCTTTCGTAAAATGTATTCTAAACCTTAGGTATCGCTTTTATTTAGAGGTACCTACGATTCGCATTATGGAGGCTCATAGGTTGTATGTATTTTGGTGAAGGTGCGTGTTCAATATGCAAACAAGAAAGCATGAAATATGTTGATGTTTATTCTTTTCACAGTGACCGTAATGAAACCAAGTTCTCAATGTCTTTTGGGTATGTCCGTATATCTTTTGGGTTCAGAAGTAACTTAGGATGAAAATGATTAAAACGGCCGAGTTCAAGTCAATTTTGCGCTGAGCAGGGATGATCAATTCACTTACTTCATGAGCAGGGCTGCCAAAACACGTCCGAACGATGACGTCGGGAATCAGAAAAGAGAAAGATTCTGTCCTTTCCGGAAGTGGGGTCAGAAAATTGCGCATGTGACCAGAAACCCTTTCCGGTTTCTTTATAACTTGCATCATGGGAAAATGAATTTTTTTTTTCATTTTTTTTTTTATTTCCTTTTATTTATTGAAATTATTTCATTTTTCCACAATATTTATTTATTTTAACGGGACCTAGAAACTGACAGCATAGGATGTCATAATGTTTAGCAGCATTAAGAAGCCTTATGGGTCATTTCATGGCTAAATTTAATTTTCTTCTGAGCATTAGAAATTTCTTTTATAAAAAATGTCTTTCTGATAATTTTTTTCAAAAATGAATTGCTGGTAATTTTTTTTCTTTCAAAAAGGTACTGCTGATAAAATTCTTTTCTTTCACGAATGAATGGCTGGAAATTTGTATTTTTCATTCAAAAATGTACTGCTGATAATTTTGTGTTTTTCTTTCAAAAATATATTTGTAGTATTTTTTTTTTTTTCTTTCAAAAATGTCCTGCCGGTAATTTTCTTTTCTTTCAAAAGTGTATTGTTGGTATTTTTTGAAAAAAAAAAAAAAAACGAATTGCTAATAATTTTATTTTCCAAAATGTATTGCTGGTAAAAGTTTCTTCTTTCAAATATGAATCGCTGGGAATTTTGTTTTTCCTTCAAAAATCTCTTGCAGGTAATTTTTTTCTATGAAAATATACTGCCGACATTTTTTTTATTTCAAGAATGTATTTCAGGTAAATTTTTCTTTCACAAATGAATTACAGGTAAATTTTTTTTCTTTCAAGTATGTATCTACTGTTAATTTGATTTTTTTTTTCTTTCAAAATGTATTGCTGGTAATTTTCTTTTCCTTCAAAAATGTCTTCCTGGTAATTTTTTTCTTTCTTTCAAAAATAAATTGCTGGTAATTTTTTCTTTCAAAAATAAATTGCTCTTAATATTTTTATCTTTCAAAAGTGAATTGCTAGGAAATTTTATTCTTTCAAAAATGTATTCGGGTAATTTTTTTCTTTCTTTCAAAAAGGAATTTCTGGTTATATTTAATGGTTTGGTTGTAATTTTTCTTCCAAAAATGTATTGCAGGTAATTTTTTTCTGTTAAAAATTTTCTTGCGGGAATTTTCTTTCAATGAAAATGTATTACAGGTAATTTTTTTTCTTTCACAAATGTCTTGTTGGTAATTTTATTTTCTTTCAAAAATGAATCTCTGGTAATTATTTTCTTCATTTCAAATATGAATTGCTGGTTTTTATTTGTTTAAAAAAAAAATTACTAGTAATGTTTTATTTTTCTTTCAAAAATACATTACTGGCAATTTTTTCCTTCGAAAACGTATTGCTACTAATTTGATCTTTTCTTTTAAAAATTTATTGAATGTAATTTTTTTCTTTCAAAATGTAATGATGGTAATTTTCTTTTCTTTTAAAAATGTATTGCTGTTAATTTTTTCTTTCTTTCTAAGATGAATTGCTGGGAATTATATTTTGTCTTGCTTGTAATTTCTTTTCGTTCAAAAATGTATTGCATGTAAATTCTTTTCTTTGAAAAATGTATTGCTGGTAATTTTTTTCTCTTTCAAAAATAACTTCCAGGTAATTTTTTTTCTATGTAAATGTATTACAGAATTTTTTTTTTCTTTTTACAAATATCTAGCTGTTAATTTTTTTTTTCTTTCAGAGTTGTATTGCTGGTAATTTCTTCCTTTCAAAAATGTACAGTGAAACCCGTATATAAGAGAGTTGTCGGGACCGGAGAAGAACTCTCTTATATCTGGGTTTGGTCTAATATACCAGTGTAACCCGGATATAAGAGACCCGGATATAAGAGATACGGATATCAGAGATTTTCTCTGGTCCCAAATTAGAGCCTGTGTTAATGTATATAAATTAGACCAAACCCTGATATAAGAGAAACCCGGATATAAGAGACTTCTTCTCCGGTCCCGACAACTCTCTTATATCCGGGTTACACTGTATATACATTAACACAGGCTCTAATTTGGGACCAGAGAAAATCTCTCTTATATCCGGGTTTCTTTTATATCAGGGTTACACTGTATTGTTAATAATTTTTGTTTTTCTTTCAAAAGTGTCTTGCTGGTAATCTGTTTTTTTTTCTTTCACACATAAATTGCTGTTAAATTAATTTTCAAAAATGGTAAATTGACTTTTCTTTTTTTTTTTTTTTTTTCAAAAATATCTTACTGGTAATTTGTACTTGTCTTTCAAAACACTATTGCCGGAGCTCGCTTTTTCATACAAAAATGTATTGCTGGTAACTTTATTTTTCAAAAATATTTTGATGATAATTTTTTTTTCCTTCAAAATTTACAGGATATTTTTTTCTTCTTACAAATATCTCGCTGTTAATTTTTTTTCTTGCAAAGATGTATTGCTGGTAATTTCTTTTTCTTTAAAAAAAAGAAATTGCTACTGATTTTTTTCTTTCAAAAATGAATTGTTGGTAATTTCTTTCTGTCAAAAAATGTATTGCTATTAATTTTTGTTTTACTTTTAAAAAATTATTGCTGGTAATCTTGCTGATAATTTGTATTTTTCTTTCAAAACTTTATTGCTGGAAATTTTCTTTTCATACAAAAATGTATTACTGGTATTTTTTTCGCAAATGAATCGCTGGTAATTTAATTTTATTTCTCAAAAATGTATTGATGATAATTTTTTTCTTTCAAAATTTATTGCTGGTGAGTTTTTTTGGTTTTTTGGGTTTTTTTCTAAACTGTATTCTTGCTAATTTTTTTCTTTCACAAATGAATTGCTTGTAATTTCTTTTTGTTTTTTTTCTTTCTTTCACAAATGAATTGTTTGTAATTTGTGTTTTTTTTCTTTCAAAAATATATTATTGGTAATTTTTTAAAATATATTTTTCTTAATTTGTTTTATATTGCTGGTAATTTGCTTTTTCTTTCAGAAATGTTTTGCTGGCAATTTTTTTCATTCAAAAATATCATTCTTGTAATTCTTTATTCTTTCAAATATGTGTATTTTTCGTTCAAAAATATATTGCTGGTAATTTTTTTGCTTTCGCAAATGATTTGCTGGTAATTTGTATTTTCCTTTGATAATGTATTTTTTTGTCTTTCAAAAGTGAATTGCTGTTAATTTTTTCATTTAAAAATGTATTGCTGGTAATTTGTTTTTTGTTTGTTTTTGTTTTTTTAGTAAATGTATTTTTGGTATTTTTTGTCTTTCAAAAATTTATTGCTGCTGATTTTCTTTTCTTTCTGGAATTTTTTTTTCTTTCTTTCAAAAATGAATTGCTGGTAATATTTAGTCGTTCAAAAATGGTTGGATTATAATTTTTTTTCTTGCAAAAATATGTTGCATGTAATTTTTTTCTTTCAAAAATGTCTTGATAGTAATTTTGTTTTCTTTCTAATGTGCATTGCTGTTAATTTTTTCCTTTCTTTCAAAGACGAATTGCTGGTAATTGTATTTTCCTTTCAAAAATGTCTTGCTGATATTTTTTCTTTCACAAATGTATTGCTGGTAAAAAGTTTTCTTTCAAAAATGAATAGCTGGTAATTTGCTTTTCGCTTTCAAAAATGTCTCGTTGGAAATTTTGTTTTTCTTTCAAAAATATCTTGCAGGTCATTTTTTCTCTGAAAATGTATTGCTGTTATATTTTTTTCCTTTCAAAAATGCATTCCTGGTAATATTTTTCTTTCACAAATAAATTACAAGTAATTTTTTTTTTTTCAAAAATGTATTGCTGGTAGTTTTTTTCTCTTTCAAAAATGATATCCTAGTAATGTTTTTTCTTTCAAAAATAAATTGCTGGTAATTTTTTTCTTTCAGTAATGGCTGGTAATATTTTGTAGTTCAAAAACTGTTTGCTTGTAATTTTTTTCTTTCAAAAATGTGTTGCATGTAATTTTTTTTATTTCTTTCAAAGATGAATTGCTGGCAATTTTTCTTTCAAAAATATATTGCTCTTTTTTTTCTTTCAAAAATGTATTACAGTTAATTTTTTTCTATGAAAATGAATTACAGGTTTTTTTTCTTTTTACAAATGTCTTGTTATTTTTTTTCTTTCAAAGATGTATTGATGGTAATTTCTTTTTTCTATATAAAAGAAATGGCAAGTGATTTTTTCTTTAAAAAATGAACTGCCGGTAATTTTTTCATTATTTAAAATTAAATTGCTGGTTTTTTTCTTTCAAAAATGTATTGCTGATAAGTTTTTTCTTTTTTCAGCTAATTTTTTTCTTTCATAGACGAATTGCTGGCAATTTGTTTTGTTTTTAGCTTTTTTTTTTTTCAAAATGTATTGCTGGTAATTTGTTTCCTTTCAAAAATGTTTTGCTACTAATTTGTTTTTTGTTTTCAAAATGAATTGCTGCGATTTTTTTCTTTGAAAAATGTATTTCTGATAATTTTTTTCTTCGAAAAATGTATTTCTGATAATTTTTTTTTCTTTGAAAAATGTATTTCTGATAATTTTTTCTTTGAAAAATGTATTTCTGATCATTTTTTTTTCTTTGAAAAATGTATTTCTGATAATTTTTTCTTTGAAAAATGTATTTCTGATAATTTTTTTTTCTTTGAAAAATGTATTTCTGATAATTTTTTCTTTGAAAAATGTATTTCTGATAATTTTTTTTTCTTTGAAAAATGTATTTCTGATCATTTTTTTTTCTTTGAAAAATGTATTTCTGATAATATTTTTTTCTTTGAAAAATGTATTTCGGATAATTTTTTTTCTTTGAAAAATGTATTTCGGATAATTTTTTCTTTGAAAAATGTATTTCTGATAATTTTTTTTTCTTTGAAAAATGTATTTCTGATAATTTTTTCTTTGAAAAATGTATTTCTGATAATTTTTTTTTCTTTGAAAAATGTATTTCTGATCATTTTTTTTTCTTTGAAAAATGTATTTCTGATAATTTTTTTTCTTTCAAAAATGTATTTCGGATAATTTTTTTTCTTTGAAAAATGTATTTCTGATAATTTTTTCTTTGAAAAATGTATTTCTGATCATTTTTTTTTCTTTGAAAAATGTATTTCTGATAATTTTTTTTTCTTTGAAAAATGTATTTCTGATAATTTTTTTTTCTTTGAAAAATGTATTTCGGATAATTTTTTTTCTTTGAAAAATGTATTTCGGATAATTTTTTTTCTTTGAAAAATGTATTTCGGATAATTTTTTTTCTTTCAAAAATGTATTTCGGATAATTTTTTTTCTTTCAAAAATGTATTTCGGATAATTTTTTTTCTTTCAAAAATGTATTTCGGATAATTTTTTCTTTCAAAAATGTATTTCGGATAATTTTTTCTTTCAAAAATGTATTTCGGATAATTTTTTCTTTCAAAAATGTATTGCTCGTTATTTGGTTTAGTTTTTTGGGTTTTTTTCTAAATATATTGCTGATAATATTTATTCATTCAATTGCGGATAGTTTTCTTTTTCTTTCAAAAATGTATTGCTTCTAATTTCTTTTCTTTCTAATGTGTCTTGCTGCTAACTTGTTTTTTTTTTCTTTCTTTCAAAAATGTTTTGTTGGTATATTTTTCCTTCCAAAAATGAATTGCTTGTAATTTTTTTCTTTCAAAAATATATTGGTGGTAATGTTTTTCTTTCACAAATGAATTTCTGGTAATGTTCTTTTTTTTTCTTTCAAATAGGAATTGGTAGTGATTTTCTTCTTTCGAAAATGAATTTCTTGTATTTTTCTTCTTTCAAAAATGTCATGTTGGTAATTTTTTATTTCACAAATGAATTGCTGGAAATTTTTTTCTTTCAAAAATGAATTGATGTAATCTATTCTTTCAAAAATTTATAGCTCATAATTTGTTTTTTTCTTTCAAAAATATATGATTGGTAATTTTTTTTCCTTCTTTCAAAAATGAATTGCTGGTAATTTTTTTTATTTAAAAAATGAATAGATGTAATTTTTTCCTTTCAAAAATTTATTGCTCGTAATTTTTTTATTTCAAAACTTTTTGCTTGTAATTTGTTTTTCTTTCAAAAATTTATTGCTCGTAGTAATTTGTTTTTATTTTAAAAAATTATTGCACGCAATTTGTTTATATTTAAAAAAATTTATTGCTCGTAATTTGTTTATATTTAAAAAAATTATTGCTCGTAATTTTTTTATTTAAAAAATTTATTGCTCGTAATTTTTTATTTCAAAAATTTATTGCTCATTTATTGCTCATTATTATTTAAAAAGTTTATTGCTCATATATTTTTTATTTCAAAAATTTATTGCTCGTAATTTGTTTTTTATTTCAAAAATTTATTGCTCGTAATTTTTTTATTTCAAAAATTTATTGCTCGTAATTTGTTTTTCAAAAATTTATTGCTCGTAATTTTTTTAGTTTCTTTCAAAAATGAATTGTTGGTATTTTTTTTTTTTTTTCCAAAATTGTATTGCTGGCAATTTTTTTCTTTTAAAAATGTACGTGGTCATGTTTTTTTTCTTTGAAAAATATTTTGCTCGTCATGTATTGATAAATTTTTTAACTATGAAAATTTATTACTGGTATTTTTACTATAAAAATGTATTTTTATACTTTCATAAGTGTTTTGTTTATGCTTGTTTTTTGTTTTTTTTTAACTATTTGCCCATAATTCGAGCCCTAAAAGATGCTACTATCCCGATTCATGGTGTACTTGGAAACAACAACAATTAAGAGGTGGTTCCACGCTGCTCAAATCCTTCGGATCAGAGGCCTTGCTACCGGATGTAGTTTATCGTCATACCCAAGACGTATGATAAAGTGAATTTAGGTTAATAGTTTTTTTAAATTAATGGCCGTAAAAACTGAATTCGAGTAAAAATGACATATGTGGGAAGAAAGGAAAAAATGTATGAATATTTTCTCGGCTATTTTTTTTTTTTTTTTTTTTTTTTTAATATATCAGAAATTATTCGGTAACAAATAAAATAAAATATTTTTTTAAAATTTTGTAAAAATATCTTTAGGTCAGCTTCTGAATTAAAATATACATACGCACACAATTGTATTGAAATTGAAAACTGTATCTATGTCGCGAGGTCTAATCTCTCGGTAAGAAGAAAATAGAATGAGCTGTAATGGGCAACCCTTTGAAATCATTTTTTATTATTCCTTTCGTATTTAAAATCAAACGGATATCTATAATACAGGGGTGATCAAACTAGCTTAACGTAAGAGCCATATACGATAAAGTTCAAATGTTTGAGAGCAGCAAGACATGAACAAATTTTACTCGTACGTTTTTTGTTAGACATTAACATTAAACTTACCTTTTAATCCAATGGAATCCCAATTCATACACAGTAAATAATTACAAAGCTTGATTTTGTTTTTTCTTATTTAGCTTTTATATTAGCTGCGATGAAAAAAGAAGCTCAGCCAACATATTTCCACGAGTCGAATATCAAAGGTCAACGAGCCGCACGTGGTTAGCGAGCCGCGGTTTGGCCACACCTGGTTTATATATCACTTTAAAATTTTACCGAAATCGAGTAGTTTGTAATACCTTATCATCTCTCACTTGCGTTTCTGTCTTTGGGCAGAGTGCTCTTAGGGGCGACTCTGTTTGCACTAGAGAGAGAGATCGAGCCAGAAGGTAGTTTCACAAGCGAGAAGTGCGAGAGAAGAAACTGTTAGCATAGAATTTACAGCTACATCTAGACAGCTTAACTGTAAATTGATGAGATCTCGACGCCAGTCCATTGCTGCGCTTAAATTCAAAATCTCTCGGTACCATAGCGATGAGCTCATCCAAACACTTATCATAAAAGTATTTATAGAAAAAGCAAAGGGAGGCAGCCCTACGGTAGTGTGAAAGTGACTGGCGCCGAGCTGCCAGATAAGGACTAATAATATTGCAGATTCTTCTTTGGATCTTATCAAGAAGCTCAAGGTAAATATCAGGGGTACAGTACCATATGTGGCAGCAATATTCTAAGCAAAGGCGAATGATAGATTCTGGAGAGAAAAATTATCCGACATAGTGAACTGATTTAGTAGCTGACCTAGCAATGAATTCAATACAGTCTTTCCACTTCGTATCAGGAGAGAACGTAACCCCGAGAAGGCACAAATCAAATGCTTAACATTTAGGGTTGCTGATAATCTGTGGGTTTCAAATCCAGATAACTATGATAGGGGTAATGTATTCTACGCATATATCTATATACATCAGGCTGACCAAACTTGCTTAATGTAAGAGTCACATACGATAAAAGTTCAGATATTTCAGAACCCCAAACAATGGACAAAATTTACATATGCGATTTGGTTACATATACATTTTGTGACAACATTTTTATATAAATATTACGAAATGCATGTATGCAATAATATTTATTCATGTATTCAGTTTTCTAAACAGTTAATTTGTATTGGTTTCAGTAATCACAAAGTAAATACATACATAAATAAACTTTGGAAATGCTTGAAAACCATAGCACGGGTTGACCCAAGACTCGTGATTGAAATTGGGTAGACGGAACCCTTGGAGGCCGTCAATAGTTGTACTAGCACGAAGTCACAAATCACCGTTTTCATTTAAGTGTGGTGGCCTTGTTCAGATTGTTGATCATACTAGATAACTCACTCTCTCCCAGAAACTGTAACTAAGGTCTGCTCAATATAGTTGCAATATAAACCACAGGTTGGCTCTATGGGTGTTGAACAAACACAAATGTGCCTGAGCGAGCGTCTGCAATAGGGATTGGCTAACCGCCCTAATAGACGGGTATCCACGAATACGAGCGACCAGCTATTATTATATATATGTATCTGCACGTGTGTGTGTGTGTGTGTGTGTGTGTGTGTGTGTGTGTGTGTGTGTGTGTGTGTGTGTGTGTGTGTGTGTGTTGATATAATAAGAAAGAGCTGTTAGATTGATGATCCGAAATTCTTTAGTATTGTTGTTCTTATTTAAAAAAAAAAAAAAAGTGCTCGATACAGAAGTAGAGCCTAAATTATAATTATTTTAAAAAAAAATATGATTTCATCGCCATACAGAAACTGGTCAGCCATATCCAAGTTTAATTTCAATATTAAACCTTAACTGTTGGATGACCGTTTCATCCTCAAGCGATGTTTGGAATAACTAAGCAACAAAATGTTTTACTTATTTGTAGTTTTGAAATGGAAGTGTAATCTGGGGTTTTTCATTATCAGGGGGTCTCTGCTTTGATGAATGTAGGAATGTTTGTCATATATCAAGTTTTTGGAGTTCTGTAAGGGTGGGTTGTGTTGTATTTTTTGTCTGGCTACAATGGCTGATTTTATCAGGCTCTGTTGTTTTTTTATTACTATCTGCTAAGACTCTAACTGATTGATGTTGTAGTTACAGTCCTTTTGGGGGTTTATTTATTTGTTCTTGTTTTTTTTTTTTGTTGTTGTCTTTTTTTTTCTTTTTTTTATGATTTCTTAGAGGGGAGCTAAGATTATGATTGGATTGTATTTTTAAAACTATTGTTTTAATTGAGTTTATTAATAGATTTTCTATGGTATTTTGTAATTTTTCTATGGTATTGTGAAAATTATCTTTTTATATCCATTTATAAAATGTTAATTATTTAAGGCGAATATTTGGTGGTGTCTGCAAAAAACCGTTATTTCATTTCTTTGATTTAAAACTCTTTCGTTTTTTAGTTTTTCATGTAGGCATAAAGGGCATGGGTCATCCCAGGTTCTACAAGTACTTGTTCTATTTATTCTTTTCCATTTTACAGTTTGTGTTTTATTTGTTTCTTTTAAATGCTAAAAATATTTAGATAGGACTGCCTGATTTCTGTTTCTACTATTGTTGAAGGAGCTTTGGTGTGGTCTTCACCTTGTTTTAAATTCATTTTTTGTGGATACTATATATTTCTGTTCAATACTTGGATTCTCAATGGATGAGATTGTGTATTTGTATACAACAGATCCTATGCGGCATTTATTATTCAGAGGGCAATTTTCAGTGTTTCTTCAATTACATAATTTTTCATTATTTTTGTTTAATTTTAATTTAGGATTTGGATCTTATTTGTTTTTTATTATTATTATTATTATTATTATTATTATTATTATTATATTTCGATTACTGCTTTGGTCATACTACCTACCAAGTCTTTGGGAAGCCCTAAGATAGATAGTGGTGTGCTGTTATGGCTACAATTCATCATTTGTTATTCTAACTCCCATAACATCACTAGGATTACATGAACAAAGTTCTTCTTAGTGTGTGGGCTGTAATTATCAAGACAATTTTTTGTATTTCTCTTAAGCTAGAATTTCCCGGGATTTTTTCAATGTGTTGTTGTGTTCCTTTTTTATCATTCCAAGCCCACCTACTATGACTGGTACTATTCTTGTTTTAATTTCCATATGTTTTTTTTTATTTTTTGTATTTAGATTTACGGACTTTATACTTCGATAGGTTTTCTAATTCCTTGTTTGCTATTTTACAGTCTGCTGGGCAAGTCATATAAAGGAAAGTTTTTTGTTTCTCATTATTATTATTATTATTATTATTATTATTTCTGTTTAGTACAATTCTTTACCGAGTAAGGCAACTGAGTAAATCTATGAATTCTCTTTGTACATATTCTGATGTTAAATGCTACTTAACATATAGTGTTCATATTTTCTCTTCACATTGTTAAAACTCCTGAATAAAAGAGTAATTTTTTCAATCCCTTATAAACCGGGGTCTGTCTGGGATTTTACTTGCACCTTATATAGAGCTTGAATTAATATAGATATAACTAATTTTGAGGTGCTACTTTTTTTTTCCATTTTTAACCCTAGCCTTGAACAGCCTAATATGTTTATCAGTAGGAATGGTGAGGTTCCAAAGAATATTCACTACATATTCACCTGGTATAACGTTTTATATCATCATCACCATCAACTCTACCACCATCATCATCATCACCACCACCATAACCACCAACATCATGGCACAACGTTTGTCATCAACATCAACATCCAGAGCGTTTTCTTACACTAATGTGAATATTTATCTGTTGCTTCATTACTCGTGACACGTATCCAATCAAAACATCTTACTTCATCTTACAAACTTTTAAACACTTTAGCGTCGAGAATGTTTGTCACACATATTTAAATATTATCTGTTAATTCAATACAGGCGACACGTTACTAAGAAATGAAATTGTCTAACATAACATACCATTATTCCGCGTCTCTGCTTTTTATCATTTTTTATTATTTCTATCTTGATCTCTGACGAAGCTTTAATAAAGTGAAACATGTTAGATTAAGATATGTTTCCAACTGGTTCGTTTTCCTATTATATATATATATATATATATATATATATATATATATATATATATATATATATATATACAGTGGCCTAAAAGTTTTCAGCCAGCAGAAATAAACTAGATCCAATTTCAAAATTAAATTACGTAATCCCTACTCAACATAAATAAACAGTATTTGGAACTAGTATAGAGTAGGTCTTCCATTCGCTAGTTTCAGTGCTTGTATTCAATATTTCATGGATTTGATCAAGTTATCAACAATTGTCTGATCCATATTTTGCCACTCCTTTAATAATGTTTCTTTAAGGGTTGCCATTGACGTGATTTTGGTTACACGCTCTCGAAGTTTTCAGTGAAGATGCTCCCAAACGTGCTCTAATGGATTCATGTCATGACTTTGGGCTACCCATGTCAGTGACTTGATTCCTGTCAATCTTATTGATTTCAAATAGTGGGAATAGTCCTTTCTCTAATATTTGACAGTATTTTGGACCATTCAACCGCTCGTCAACAAGAATCAGCTCAGATTTCCCTCTAAACCAAACAGCGCCCCACATCATTACTCCAATCCCTCCATGTTTCACGGTCGCCTGCAGATATTCAGTGTTCCAAGTTTCATTCTGATTTCCCCAAACATAAACCTGTCTCGAATTCGAATATAGACAGAATTTACTTTCATCTGACCAAATTACAGACTGGCAAAATTCATAATCTTTTTGTTCCTGTTAACCTCTGAAATCAAGGTCTTCTTTCTTGAAACTCTTCTTTGATAGCCTAGCTCTTTCAGAGTCTTTCTCACCGCATATGGCGACATTTCCCTGCTGTTGGCGACATCTTTGATGCTCTGACGACGGTTTCTGGTGACTTCCCTATTCAGTGCCCTTTTCGTTCACTCAGACACGATGCTTGGTCTTCCTGAACATTGTTCCACACAACAATGAACTTCTTCATTAAATTTCTTGACAATATTGTTAACCGCTTGATGATTAACATGGAAAAACCTAGCAATTTCTCTATTTGATTAGTCACACTGATGCCACATTATTATTTGCCATCATTGAAATTCACCAATTTCCTTACTTCCGCGAACTTTCATTGCAAAATATAAGTCAACTATTGTTCATAGATGAGAGTAGCTTGATACTAACACGGTATTGTTTGAAAAAAAAGAAATGTTATTACACAAGCCAAAATTGCTGTAATTAAGGGTGGCTAAAAACTTATCATAGTCCACTGTGTATACACACACACACATATATATATATATATATATATATATATATATATATATATATATATATTTTAAGGTGTGCTATATTTATGGGATAAAGTGCTCAATATCAGAGATAGAGCGTATGTAAATATAAATATAAAAGTGAACATTGAAGTCAACACTCAAAGGCGACAGGCTGTTTCATGCTAGGCGCAATCGTCAGGAGCATGAAACAGCCTGTCGCCTCTGAGTGTTGACTTCAATGTCCACTTTATATATATATATATATATATATATATATATATATAATCTGAGATGAGGTATTGTAACTATTTACATTGTTCGAACTGCTGTCCTCATATTTATTGCTATATTCACCGATAGTATACCACAGTGGATTAAATAAAGGTTTAGATTTCGAAATTCCAAGAAATATCACCCGAATAAGGCCGGAGCGTACATCGGCCGAAACGTCGTGAATGTGTCAATAATGATGAGGACAACAGTCCAAACAATGTAAATATATACATTGAAAAGTGGAAGATAGCAGTTCTGTCGTTTTCATAGCTTTATGGAATTTAAAATTTCGTGTAGGTGTACTGTAGGCGTGTGCATGTTCACAATTAGACAATTTAAGAAGAAACAACAACACTTGGGTTTCTACTACGGACCATTTATTCTTTTTGCAGAAACTGTAGATAAACAAAGGTTCTCAGCGCCCCTTGAGTATGTATGTTTTCTTTTTTTCTGGTCGGGAAATAAGTTAAGGTATGTAAGGATAAGAATGGTCAAAATGGTCGAGCTCAAGTCAGCTTTGCGCTGAGTTGAAACGACCAAATTACTTCATGAGCGGAACTGCAAAACACGTCCGTACGCTCTGCGTTGGACAGTGGTAAAGTTAGCGTCCTTATTTTATTTATTGGTTTTACCTCATTTTCCCAAACACGTTTAGATGTTCTAAGTAAAAAAACAAAAGTCATTTCCGAGAGGAAGATTGGCGAAACATAATCTTCTTACTACTTTTCTCTTGTTATTTAATCTTGTACTGGAAAAAGCTAGAATCAAATCACATGTTCCTTTTTCTTTCTTTCTTTCTTGTTTTCTTTCTTTCTCTTCCTTTCTCTCTCTATTTTCCCAATCTTTCTCTTTCTCTTTCTCTCTCTCTCTCTCTCTCTCTTTCCCTTTATCTGTTTCTCATTTCATTTTCTTTCTCACTTTTTCTTCAACCTAAGTACAATCATTTTAAATATCACTTGTTTTGCTAACAATCTGACACATTCCCGTTTCCGTTTCAAGCCTGAGGTTCTTCGAGCGGGGATTTCCCAAATTAAACCGTTAATCTCGCAATGGTTAGTCCAGTGCTTTAACCACTGCGATATCACCATAAGGTAATGAATATTTCTATTCTGCGTCATTGGCGTCTTAGCGGATATAAAAATGGTGCATCACGAAGCATTCCAGCAACACCTTTTACTTTTGAATATCCACCTCACACCATCTGAGAGAAAGGCTGATGATATAGCCCGCTCATCAATTCAATAGGCTATAATATGCACTCGACATATGCTTCGGCCGCGTGGCCTAATGGATAAGGCGTCTGACTTCGAATCAGAAGATTGCGAGTTCGAGTCTCGTCGTGGTCGTTTTATGTTTTAACTATTCAAATTGTATCGCTAATGGAAAACTTCAGCGATCGCGAAAAATACCTATCATTTCCTTACATGAACTGTAGGATGGTGTCTTTGAAAACGTCTCAGTAAGGTTATAGATATTTTCGACAGATTTCTCTATAGTGGTTCGGACCAAGAAGCTTTCAGTAACTGTCTATTTCGATAGTAATCTTAGATGTGGCAAAAGGCAGAAAGTATGGAGCACCCAACCGTTCTTTTGGATACATGTTACGAAACTAACAGTACTTGATTTATAAAAAAATAAAGTCCATCTTGAGAATAAGTTAATGACGGTACTGTGAGGAAGTATCAAATAAAAAAAAAATCACCACGCTTCATTTTTATTGGACAAATTTTCATTAACTGTTTGCACAACTCGTAGGATTTGCGTCAAAACTTTCATTCATTTTAGTGACGACAAAAGGAGTTGTAACGAGCTGGGATATTAGGTATATGAAGTTAACCCGTTCTTATATGTATTCGTAATAGTATTTGATAGAGGAATCATTTTTATTTTTTTTATACTGAAAATGAAATGAATAAAACGTACAACAATAAGACCTGAGATACGTATTGACATAGATAAAAAGAATATGTATTTTTCTTTTCGTGATGCCAATTACAATATTGGTATTGTGTGTTTTAAAAATGTTCTCAATGTTATTTGTCTCTTTTGTTTGTTTAAAAGATTGTGCTTACTTGTTTTTGCTTGCTCCGAAAATTTCGTTGTTAAAGGCAGTATTCGAGACCGTTAACTGTGGATTTTACGTAGCGAAGATAATAAATTTGTCTATATTTCTGAGATGAGGTATTATTTAAACTATTTACAATATTCGGACTATTGTCCTCGTCTTTCTCGCAATGTTTATCACAACGTTTCGGCCGTTGTACGCTCCGGCCTTCTTCAGGTGATTGGAATGTCAAACTGTACCCTTTATTTCGCTCACTAGAGTAGAGTGTGAGTTCTAATACCCGGTTAAGGCAGTGGAGAACTTTCAGAGGGGAATTAACAGGAGATATCTGACATCCATTAGACATCGCACGTGCAACTAGTACAGTCACTATGACGAAAAGTAATCGTGATACAGTATCCTTGAAAAATGTATCAGGTGGTTGGAATGTCAAACCCAGTGAGCCAATTAAAGGGTTCAGTTCGACATTCCAAACACCTGAAGAAGGCCGGAGCGTACAACGGCCGAAACGTTGTAATAAATATGGCGACAAAGATGAGGACAATAGACCGAATAATGTAAATACTGAAGATACAGCTGTGTTCTTTTTACTACTGCAACTCTGGTGGTAAGCTTCTTTTATGATCAATTTTTATTTTTTTTTTAATTTTTATTTCCGAGATGATGAAATACCTTTATCATCAATCATCACTGATTGAAAGGTTGTTTTTTGAATTGTTACTCAGGAATAAAGTGTCACTGCCGACACTGGAGTTTGAACACTGATCACCAGAGAGCAAACAAAGGCGATCCTATTTCGAGTAAGAAAATTACGTGAAGGTACAGGAAATGTATCCATGAAAATTAATGTGGCGTCTAATTGATCACTCAGTTTACACTATCCTTTATTACTCTACGGAACACTCTTTCTACACTAACCTCTGTTAATATACGGATCACTCTTTCTACACTGTCCTCTATTCTACGGATCACACTTTCTACATTATCATCTGTTACTCTACGGATCACTCTTTCTACACTGTCCTCTATTCTACGGATCACACTTTCTACATTATCATCTGTTACTCTACGGATCACTCTTTCTACACTGTCCTCTATTCTACGGCTCACACTTTCTACATTATCATCTGTTACTCTACGGATCACTCTTTCTACACTATCCCTTATTAGTCTACGGATCACTCTTTCTAAACTATCCTCTATTGCTATACGGATGAATCTTTCTACGCTATCCTGTATTATTATACAGATCTCTTTCTACACTATCCCTTATTACTCTATCGATCACTCTTTCAACACTATCCTCTATTACTCTAAGGATCGCTCTTTATGTATTATCCTCTATTACTCTACGCATCACTCTTTCTACACTATCTTCCATTACAATACGGTCACTCTTTCTACACTATCCTTATAAGTTTACAGATCACTATTTCTACACTATCCTCTATTACTCTACAAATCACTCTTTCTACACTATCCTCTATTACTCTAAGGATCGCTCTTTATGTATTATCCTCTATTACTCTACGCATCACTCTTTCTACACTATCTTCCATTACAATACGGTCACTCTTTCTACACTATCCTCTATAAGTTTACAGATCACTATTTCTACACTATCCTCTATTACTCTACAAATCACTCTTTCTACACTATCCTCTATTACTCTACGGATCACTATATCTACACTATCCTCTATTACTATACGCATCACTCTTCATAAACTATCCTCTATTCTACGGATCATCTTTTCTACACTATACTCTATTACTCTACGGATCTCTCTTTCTTCACTATCCTCTATTAATATACTTATCAATATTTCTACACTATCCTCTATTCTACGGATCACTCTTTCTACAATATCCAATATTACTATACGGATCACTATTTCTACACTATCCTCTATTACTATACGGATCACACTTTCTACACTATACCCCTATTACTATACAGATTAGTCTTTCTACACTATCCCCTATTTCTCTACGGATCACTCTTTCTACACTATCCTCTATTACTCTACGGATAACTATTTCTACACTATCCTTTATTACTCTACACTATCCTCTATCACTCTTTCTACTCTGTCCTCTATTACTCTACAGATCACTATTTCTACACTATCCTCTATTACTCTACGCATCGCTCTTTCTACACTATCCTCTATTAATATACGGATCACTATTTCTACACTATCCTATATTACTATACGGATCACACTTTCTACGCTATCCCCTATTACTCTACGGATCACTCTTTCTACACTACCCTCTGTTGCTAAACGGATCACTGTTTCTACACTAACCTCTGTTAATATACGGATCACTCTTTCTACACTATCCTCTATTACTCTACACTATCCTCTATCACTCTTTCTACTCTGTCCTCTATTAATCTACAGATCACTATTTCTACACTATCCTCTATCACTATACGAATCACTATCCGGATTGCTTACTTTTCCAGAGATTATTATCGAGCAATTTCTATTAGTGCCTGTGTTATTCGAAGATGTCTGTCATAGTATTGTTCATCGTCTTTACTATAGTTGTATCTGTGATACTGGAAACCTTCACCTTGGATGACTTCCATGCGGTCTTAACAAAGTGCCGAGAGCGATACAAGTGCCATGAAGTCAGAGGATTCGACTTTGAAGATTAAAGTTTTATATTTATTTAGAATTAATAATTATCTCACCTGAAAAAAAATCTCAAATCTTCTGGATTATTGTAAATAATTTTACTATAGGACTGCGTTAGAAATGATTATAATATAGGATTGCATTATAAATGATTTTACTATAGGAATGCATTATAAATTATGTTATTATAGGAATGCATTGGAAATGATTTTACTATAGGAATGCATCGTAAATGATTTTGCTATAGGAATTCCTTGTAAATGATTTTACTATAAGACTACCTTGTTATTGAATGAATGATTTTAGTATAACAAATGCATTGTAAGTGCTTTTACTATAAGATTTGTAAAATGATTTAAGTACAACAAATGCATGGTACATGATTTTACCATAAGAATTATTGTAAATGATTTTATGATAAAAATACATTATAAATGATTTTACTATTAAATGCTTTTTCGGGAAAAAAGAATACAGAACGTCAAATATCTTATTGTGTGTATTTTGAATGGCGCAAACAACAAAAAACACAAGATTCTTACTTTGTTGAAAAATTGCAGAGAAACAAACATTTAATACAATGGCAAAGATATTTTACAGAACATACAAATAGTAAAAACTACAATTCTATGCTTTTAATTATCAAGGCAGGTTAACAATTCTTTCAAATACAAACCCGTTTTCTCTTAGAAAACAATTTTCTTTTTGACCATCAACTCATGCAAATCAATTTCTTAGCAACAAAAGAAACTGGCTTACATCGAAAATTTTCACAATTCAAAATGACTCTGGTTCAAAGTTTAAAATTCGAAGGTGAAAGTTGAGGTTCGAAGGGGTTTGAGAAAAGTCTGGCCTACCTCGAAGAAGCTATTTTTCTGAACCTTTTGGGGGAATATTAAGATTTGAGGAACAGGCGAAATTTGAAAATAAATTCTCAAGGGTTTATGAAAGTCATTCGTATTAGGAGAATTTAGAAGGTTATTCTGCAATCTTCTTTGTCAACAGTGACAATGGAAGTAATAGCCTTTTATCATCTCAGATCACTACGTGGTCTATTTTGTTTCTCAGCTGCAGTAGACTTTACGCGCCGAGACGGTTATGCCTTACTACATGACGACAGCCTTTCTTCCGAGTTGCCTAATCCATTCTCCGCAGCAATAGCAGCAGCTCAAATCCGTCTAACCCTTTTTGGTTTATCCTTTTATCTCATATAGCAAACATGGGGATCTCAACCAACTCATAAACGAATTCCTATACTTTTTTTAGTCACATTGGTTAAAAAAAAAAAAACGAGAGTTAACCTCTAATCTAGCTGCACCTGTTTACAATTCAAATTTGCCTGGTTTTTGAAAAGATCAAAGCCCATCCTGTAAATTTTTGCCACGGAAAGTTTAAACTGTCTGGCCTCATTTTTGCGGGGTTTTTTATGACATCAATTTGGAGCTTTGTAAATTATTTTACTATATGAATGTGTTGCAGTTTATTTTAATACTGTTTACGTAGGTTGGATTTATTAAAGAAATACTCTCAACTCTTTTATTCCCACAGTGATTGACATAGCAAATTAGGGTCACCTAGCAAATTAAGGATGATAGGGGGAAATTAAGATATAATTTGACCTAAAGTGATAAAGAGTGAAAATCAGAAAATAAGATGATCCCGTAAAGAGAATGAAGTATTATCACTAATTATATAAATGCATTGATAATGATTTTAAGAAATGCATTAAAAAGTAAATGAAAATTGATTGTGTTAAGACATTAAAAAGTGTTACTGATATCAGTTGTCTCCCCTTGACAATGAGTTATTCCCATTTTAGCAGTAATTATTTGGCCTTTCCACTTGAAAGTTTGGCGCAACACAATCTTTCTACTCATATTTTCTAACGCTTTAGCTTTGCCTCGCAGTAAGACGAACTCCTCAGGAAAAAGTTTACTTGTTCTTTTGATTTAACTTTTATTCTCCCTCTCCCATTCCCTCACTCTCTCTCTTTCCCACACTCTATCTCACTCTCTCTATCTCACATACTATCTCTCCCCATCCCCCTCTGTCTTTCTCCCTCTCCCTCTCTGATTCTCTCTCTTTCTCTCTTATTTTTATTTTCTCTCTCTTTTTTTCTCATACCTCACATTTTTCTTTCGTTCTTTCTCTCTTTTTTCTTTATACTTTTCTTGTGTATTTTCTTTTCATTTTTTTTTTTTTGCGTTTTCGTTTTATGTCACTTTTCTCTCACTCTTTTCCTTGTTTCTTTTCCCTTTTTCTCTCTCTTTGTATTCTTTCTCTCTCTCTCTCTCTCTCTCTCTCTCTCTCTCTCTCTCTCTCTCTCTCACACACACACACACACAGACACACACACACAATCTATCTATCATTTCGTTTCTTTATCCATTTTCTCTGGTGTTTGAATTCAATCGGCCATTCAACCTTTCGTATCATGTCTACAAACTCAACAGTTTGCACAATATACGAGGCGTGGTGCGTGGGGGTGGGGCAGGGGAAATGAGCATACATTTTCAGTATACTATGTGTTTGTCGGTGGCAGTTCTTAATATCTTCCCAAATGGAAAAAAAAAAGATAGAAAAATATTTATGTACATCAGTAGATAAATATTTTTCTATCTTTTATCAGTAGATCGTGTGTGCTTTGAAAATCAGCATTCGAAATTTCAACTTTTCCCTGAGCTAGAAAGTCAATCATTAACGAAATTGAGAAATAAACTAATTCATTTTCTAAGCGTAGCTTAGATGTGGCACAAGGCCGAAAGTATGGGGCATCAAGTGAGACTCGAACTCACTACTCATTTGTAATTGTCCTAGCGAGGCAAGCTTGCTAACCATTACACCAATTACATCTCTTGAAAAATAGATTAAATACCTATTTAAAAGTTAAATATTGTTGTTGTTTTTCCTGCTACTTTCGAAGGCTACGCTTCACCATTGAAATCAGAATCCACCGATTATTAAAGATTTTACAAGCACAATAATATAGTAAGAGCCTCTTTATATTTTATTTTATTGATTAAATTAAAAACGATTTTTCAACACATCCTGAGATGAGCTCAACTGGCACTAACACCCTGATTCATGTTTCAGTCATGATGCCCTCAAAACGGGGATTCCCCAAATTGAACAATTAACCTCGCTGTCCCTAGTCCAATGTATTAACCACAGCGATAATATAATAGACATTTCTTTTCTGTCATGTTTGTGTTTTAATTGATATAAAATATCATCCGCCATTTCAACATCACTTTTTTCACCATTTAACTGTCCGCCTCGTACCACTTCTGAACGTGTCTAATATGACCGACAGGATTTGTCATATAAACGTCTGTATGCTCGTAATTCGCCAAGACCGCGTGGCCTAATGGATAAGGCGTCTGACTTCGAATCAGAAGATTGCGAGTTCGAGTCTCGTCGTGGTCGATAATAATTTTTCAACTTTCGTGATGTTAGACACCAAAATTCTGTTTATAATTTATTTAAACTAGCCAAATCCCTGTCTTACGAAAATTTCTCACAATAATAATTTTAAAATAGTTCAACAGACGATATTATTTTTATTTATATGATAACTGAATTTTTTTTGGCTAGTTCCTTACTCGGTTTCCATCGCTCGATGAAAATAGCACTTGACTTTTATCTCAGTAGTGACTACTGACTTCTCGGACTTTGCGCTGCGATCAAAGTGTAGTAACTGTCCTCTGAAAACTACATTTCATCTCTCCGTTTTATCTCTGCCTGCGGACAGAGAGCAACTGAAAATATTATTGGGAGGTGCCCGGTCCCAAGTGAGAGCTGTCCGCGTCAGTACGTTCCTCATTGCGCTAAAGAGGGGGATTTATTTATAAATTTACCATTCGTCCCTGCATCGAATATTGTTCCTACATCTGGTTCGGTGCTTCTGCTATATATCTAGAAATTCTTGATAAAACCCAAAAGAAGAATCTGCAATGTTATTGGTCCCGAGCTGGCATTTCGGCTTCGATCACTTTCCCAGCGCCGTCACGTAGCGTCGCTGTGCCTTCTCAAAAATACTTTCATAGCAATTGTCCTGATCAGCTATGACACCTCGACTTCACGAATTTAAACGCCGTACTAGATTGGCAAGTAGGTCTCATCGTTTTACTGTTGAAGATACTTAGGTGTAACCGTAAGTTCTATTTTAATAGTTTCTTCTATCGCACTGTTAAAAATCTCTTCTGTTTTCTTGCTTTCCCGTCAAGTACGATCTCCAGAAATTGAAATACAACGTCAATTGCTGTTTTTTTTTTGTTTTTTTTTTTGTTGTTTTTTTTTTTGTCCTTTTAAACATGGTTCTTTTATTGTTCTTTCAATTCAATAACGTTTTCTCATGTTGGGTTTTAGTGGCTTTATCGCCTTGCTTGGGGTGAAAATATTGTTTAAAAATAATTGATTTATAAAAATTAAAAAGTTAAATGTTGCCATGATTTTTATGAGGCTGATGTGATAAGAATCAAAATCATAAAACCAACCAGAGTTAATTTTATTGAACAGACAGTCATTAACGACCTGTTTATGCAATCACTGATATCAATAGAAGGACTTACTCAACAATTATGTCAATCTTTACATTCATTCTATTAAGTAAATAAAGTGACCAACCAATGTCGCATTCATTTACTATAGGAATGCATTGGAAATGATTTTAATATAGAAATGAAAGGAAAATGATTTTACTATAGGAATGCATTGGAAATGATTTTAATATAGGAATGCATTGGAAATGATTTTAATATAGGAATGCATTGGAAATGATTTTACTATAGGAATACATTGGAAATGATTTTAATATAGGAATGCATGTGAAATGATTTTAAAATAGAAATGCTTTGTAAATTAATTTAATATAGGAATGCATTGGAAATGATTTTAATATTGGAATGCATTGGAAATGATTTTAATATAGGAATGCATTGGCAATGATTTTACTATAGAAATGCATGGGAAATGATTTTACTATAGGAATGCATTGGAAAGGATTTTAATATAGAAATGCATGGGAAATGATTTTACTATAGAAATGCATGGGAAATGATTTTACTATAGGAATACATTGGAAATGATTTTAATATAGGAATGCATGTGAAATGATTTTAAAATAGAAATGCTTTGTAAATTAATTTAATATAGGAATGCATTGGAAATAATTTTACTATGGGAATGCATTGTAAATGATTTTACTATAGGAATGCATTGTAAATGATTTTACTATAGGAGTGCATTAGAAATGATTTTACTATTGGAATGCACTGGAAATTATTTTAATACAGGATTGCATTTACTATATGAATTTGTTGCCGTTCATTTTAATACTGTTTACGTAGGTAAGATTCATTTAACAAGTACACCAATTCTTTCATTCCCCCAATAATTCCTATAGAAATTTAGTGTTAGCAGGCAAATTGTCGGAGTTAACTCCTCCTTAATTTCCTGATTGTTCACCAGGGGTTGCTCTCCCTACACTATAAATACTGGGCGATTTATGGCCTCGTTCTCTTTTTCATTTCTTCATTTTCAGCGAACAGGTCTACAGTGTAAGTTCACGCAGAAGATTGCGTCTTCCCACTTGTGGGAGATGCCATAAAACACATACACCTACATAGGAACATTCACCAAAATACAAACTCTTTATGTTCACACACAAACACAGATGTTAATGTCTATGTCCATTGTAAATTTTGTTAATACATATACTAGTTTATATATATATATATATATATATATATATATATATATATATATATATATATATATATATATATATCGGTCTTGTTGGTTTTCTTTACACTTCTTTATGGTGGATTCAATCTCTGAGTCCGCCATGTTCTTGTAGTTGGATCTTCTTCTAGCAGGAATAAACGTACGTGTTCCTAATTTAACAACACGAAAACCCACAGTCCGCTACAAAATTATTGTTGTAGGGAAAAATTAAGCTAATTTGACTTAAAGTGATAATAATTTAAAATCAAGAGAAAATGTATTACTGATATCAGTTGTCTGCCCTTGACAGAGCAAAGTCTGTTATCCCCATTTTGACAGTAATTCTTTGGCGGTGAATAGGAGAATTCATTTTTCTTTCTTTGTCGGCCAATACACAATGATAATATGATCGCTGCTTCTCCTAAACTAATTTAATGCAAATAAATGTTTCTTTCGCTTCTAGCTGAGTGATCTTGAACTGAGTAGCGTAGACCAAGCGCTGCTATCTTAAACGCAGATTACAGACAGATTCTCTTTGCTGGTGAATTAACTCACATTCCAATAGTAAAATCATTTCCAATACATTCCTATAGTAAAATTATTTCCAATGCATTCCTACAATAAAGTCATTTACAATGCATTCCTATAGTAAAATCATTTCAAATGAATTTCTACAATAAAAATCATTTCTATAAACAGTACAGAGGTGGTAGACATTAAAAAAATATAATGACCTCTGTTGGAAAACACTTTCTTTGGTAAAAATGTGTTCATTCTGAGGCCTTCCTTTCAACGTCCACTGGGACTCTCTAAACCTCAAGTGGAACACGTATATATGATCCATAGCCAAAGATCCTGGAAAAAAATGGATGGTTCACTGCCCCGCTTTAGGAAGCACCTGTTCCCTGACATGATTTTTCTTGACTAGAATCAGATTAATACTAAAAACGTAGTATTTCTGCCATATCTAGTTAGCAGTTGCCCAATCTTTACTTTCCAAACTTAATAGATTGACTGATTGATTTACTTTCTATGTCTCACTGACACATTATTGGTTATTTAAAGCTAGAAAATATTTTTATACTTTATGATTTTTTTAGATAATAATTTTAGTGATATAAGTCTTACTAATTAAACCATAGCTGGTGGAAGAAGAGGTGGATTCATACATTTCCCAATGGTATTTGCGCGTGACTATAACGAATTTAACTGAAATTGGAATTCTGCTCTCCGATTAACAATTCCGTGCCATTATCCATTAAACCACTCGCACATTCAAGCTTACAGCACCTGGTTGCCCATCAGGCAGTCACCCATCTAGATAGTGACCAGGCTCGACGTTGCTTAACCGATGAAAAATTTAAATGCAACGTCAATTATTATCTTCTGTCTTATTAATTCCTGTTCTTTTATTGTACTCTCTCCTTAATATTCTTTTCATTTTCACACCTTCTTTCACAATTAGTTACCGCTTGCGTCTTAGTAGCTTTATTGCCTTGTTTAGGCTCTGCACGAAAACTCTTCGATATCTCTTCATCATCCTTTTATTGCACACATGAAAGAAACAAACAGAAAAAAAAAATCATCCAAAAATATTAGCATGCGACCACGACGAGACTCGAACTCGCAATCTTCTGATTCGAAGTCAGACGCCTTATCCATTAGGCCACGCGGTCAACTTACTCATGCCCTACTTTTGACAGCTTATGAATGAAAAGGATTATTGTAGGCTTTATCTGTAATGATCAACTATCAAGCGGCAGACTGTATGGTTCGTCAGCCAAAGAAAGAGGTCGACATATGAATTGCAAATTAGAGATACTTAAAATTAAACAAGTGCAAAAACTTAAAAATAAGCAGGAAGTCTTTTAAGAGAAGATGGAAAATGCGACGCCGAAATCTGATGGCACAATGGGAAAGCGAAAGATGCTTCCCAAAAGTTAAGCAAAGTATTAAGAAACAATAACATTTAATTGGAAACAAAGAAAAGAATATTTAACTGTGATGCAATATCGATCCTCCTATATAACAGTGAATGCTGTTTTTCAAGGAAACAGTTTTTCAAGGAAATAAACTTCCCAAGAACACTTGCATCATCTCTTGCAGTATTGATTGGAGTTTCCTTCCTAACATTTTGTTTAAGGTAGTGGCGAAAGCGAACAACTTGATTATATCATTCATTTTCCTTCTAGTTGCATATGCTTCTAGTTGTTGCTGCTGCTGGAAATCTCAAAGTGATGTTGGATTTTATTATCTGGTTAAGCTCTTTGTTTGTGATTCTGTAACACCAGTCTATAGGGATGATTGCCTTCTTTAAAACTGTTGTAACCTAGAGAGGGCTACTAAAAGAGGAATAACTAAAACGGAGGTTGGAAATGAAATGGAAATTTTTATAACATCAACAAAATACAATACCCGCCAGCGGCGTGAAGTAGGTAAACCACTGTTAGTGGTGGACTACTTAGACAGGATATTACCCTCCACTTATTAGGTTGGTGCAAAAATAATGTCGGTTTTGAGTATTGGGACATAGCCATTAGTGTTTTTGGTACGGTATATTACAAAGACTTGGAGGATTCATTCGCTTGAAGCCATTTTTAATCATTGATCTGAGAAAATGTTTTTGTCCAAACCTCCTCAAGTAATTCAGCATCCTCCTCCAGTGGACATGGAAACAAGGTATTGAACCTCAAGAATCGTGCCTAGCGGATGACATTTGGATACCTAAGGAAAAGAATGCAAAGGGCATTGCACATTTTCAACCCATCTCCCTCTTGAATGTAGAAGGGGAAATATTTTGGGGGTCCTTGCCCGTCGTATTACAGACTTCCTGATAGGCAGCCATTACATTAACACAGCTGTCCAAGAAAACTGGGATACCTGGCTTCCCGGCTGGCTGGAGCATTTACACATGATTTGGAAATCAATCCTATCAGTCAAACAAAATAAAACTGAGCTTCATGTAATTTGGTTTGATATCACGAGTGCGTACGGACCACTTCCTCATCAGTTAATTCGAATGTCCCTTGGAGTTTTGTCAATTTCCCTAGTAAAGTTGAGGGAATCATAATGAAATATTTCAGAACAGCGTTTATGCAGTATCTGTCTATATTTCTGAGATGAGGTATTATGTACACAAATCTTTTGTCAAAATTCAATGCAAGGTTGTTGTGAAGAGGTTCAATTCCGGCGCGCGATGACGAATAGAGGTGGATTTTCGGCCACATTCTCGTGCACAGCAGCAATGTTTTCAGCTGAACGGCGTAAACGAACACGTAATACCATCGACACGGTTTATTTGAATTTACGAACAATATTTGCAATTGCACTCTCGGTTGATCGATTATGTTGACCAAAAAGTGCGCGCAATGCATTTCTGTTTGAACGTCCATCGTCTTCGATAACTTTAAAACGTTGTTTGATTGTTACTCTTTCCATGTTTGAAATTGCCAAAGACTTAAGTTGTTAAATCTGAAAAAATCATTAGACGGTTAAACTTCATTCACATTTAAAATAGGTACAAGTTATTGGAACACCCTATATATATATATATATATATATATATATATATATATATATATATATATATATATATATATATACCTAGTGTAACAGCAAAATTGTTCAAATCGTGTTACAACATAATTGTCCATCCCACAAAATGTTTAACATCTAAAAAACACTAAACTAATTGAGTTTTTACAGGTTTTCAGATAAAACGTTTAGCCATCTTGACACAATTTGTTGTAAGAATCACTGAAAAATCATTTCAGTTATTCAGCTAGAAAGAGAAGGGGTTAAAATCGTTTTGTGTCACCCCCTACTGTCATCCCAACTGAGCAACGGTGAGAGGAAAAATCATTCAGGCCTTCAGTAATGGTACCAACATTCATACTCTAGCTTTCATTTACAGTATTTACATTAGTCGGACTATTGTCCTCACCTTTGTCGCCATATTTGTCACAACGTTTCGGCCGTGGTACGCTCCGGCCTTCTTCAGGTGGTTGGAATTTCGAACTGAACACTTTACTGTACATAATACCTCATCTCAGAAATATAGACAGACTCTCTAGCTTTCATCTTCAAAGCCCATTCAAGAACCATCAAGAAAACGGTGAATAAGTTTTAAAAAGAGAGGGAACAGTAGAGAAAAATATTGGATCAGGAGCTCACAACAGGGAGAGGGATCATCATTTCGACACACAGCTAAAGAGATCAATTAGAAAAGATCCAACTCAATCCATAAGACGTTTGGCGCGTGAGAGAGAAGTTTCAGCTATGACAGTCCAAAAAGTAGGGGAAAAAGTCTTGAATATGAAATCGTACGTGAAACGTGTGAGGCACCTTGTTACTTCGGGACAGAAAGTTAGAAGGTTTGAGAGGGCGAAGATCATCTTGAATAATTTGGAAAATGATCCTAGAATAATATATATATATATATTTGAACTTTATTTCAATCCTTCATGAACTTCCGATCCTTAATTAATGATGAACATGTCATTTTCGCTTATGATCGATTTCATCACGATTTTTCTATTAAGCTTGGAGAGTAATTATACATTCTTATTGCTCAAAGTATAGTCCAGTAGAGTTATAAAAACTTCGGAGAATTCCAGTAAAATATCTTTAATGATTCCTAAGATACAACGGTTCAGAGCTTCATTTAACAATTGGACAATTTTGCTGTTACACCCGATATATATATATATATATATATATATATATATATATATATATATATATATATATATATATATATATATGCTCTGTAAATTTACATTGAGCACTGTTTTGTAAAAATAAAAATATCAATCAGAACACCGGATTATATATCTTACTGTTCTTCCTTTTTATTATAATATATATATATATATATATATATATATATATATATATATATATATATATATATATATATATATATATATATATATCTCAGGTCAGAACTTATGGGATGACCTGATATATATATATATTTGCGTCAGTATTTGAAGTCTTCCATGTTTGCATTTATTTTTAATCATTTCACCCTAAACAAGGCAATAAAGTCACTAGGACGCAAGCTGATTCTGAGTGTAAGAGAATATGAGAAAAAGAAATCATTATTAAGGCGTAAGAACGATAAAAAACAGGAATTAAGAAGACAGATGATAACGATTAACATTGCATTTAAATTTTTGACGATCAAAGCCCTTCTCTTACACACAGGTTTGTCATTTCGACCAGAGCCGCCTATCACACGGAAGTGAAACACCTTCCCATTTTGTCTCTTTCCTTTCACTTTTGTTTGGATGCTATTTTACACCCTACTTACATCCATATATATATATATATATATATATATATTAGGTCATCCCATAAGTTCTGTCCGAATTTTGAATAAAGAAAACAAGTGACCAAATGTTACATTTAATTACAGATTAAATCAACAATGTATTTTCCCTGATTATCTATGACTTCCTAAGTCATAGTGACTTTATTGCCTTGTTTAGGGTGAAATGATTAAAAATAAATGCAAACATGGAAGACTTCAAATACTGACGCAAACGGCACACGAAAATCGCATTAAACTTTCCTAACGTTTTTTCTCATATCGTCTTCAAAAAAGTTAAGACTGATTATTGAATATCTTTAGGAATTGTGACGGCTCGGAAATATCTTCGATATCTCTTCATCATATGTTTATTCCCCAAACAGAAGCTGCAGAGACAAAGAAAAAATAATAATAATAATAAAAATACTACATACGACCACGACGAGACTCGAACTCACAATCTTCTGATTCGAAGTCAGACGCCTTATCCATTAGGCCACGCGGCCAAACTGGCCGTAAGCTATTTTTGACTGCTTATGAAAGAAAAGCATTATTTCATAAGTTCTAAGATGTGATCAACTGTCATGGTTGTCAGCAAAATAAATGGACAAACCTGGGAATTGCAAATTAGAGATAACAAAATTAAACAAGTACCAAAAATTAAATATACATGATGAACTGTTTTAAGAGATGGAAAATGCGACAGCGAAATCCGAAAGCGAATTGGGATAGCGATAGACTTCCAAAAAGTTAAACAATTTATTAAAAAAAAAACAATAAAAATAAAATTTAATTGGAAGCAAAGAAAAGTGTCTTGGACTTTTATACGCTATGTCCTCCTATATGGCAGTGAATGATTAACGATAAGGCAAATGGCAACAGAAATATGGTTTTATAGAAGGATGCGGAATATACGATGAGCGGAATATACGATGAGCGGAATATACGATGAGCGGAATATACGATGAGCGGAATATACGATGAGCGGAATATACGATGAGCGGAATATACGATGAGCGGAATATACGATGAGCGGAATATACGATGAGCGGAATATACGATGAGCGGAATATACGATGAGCGGAATATACGATGAGCGGAATATACGATGAGCGGAATATACGATGAGCGGAATATACGATGAGCGGAATACGTGAGCACGTAAATCATTTCTCTTAAAAGATTTTCTCAAGTTTTTCAAGAAAATAAACTTCTGAAGACCACTTTCACCACTCCGTTTAGTACTGATTGGAGTTTTCTTCCTAGCCTTTAGTTTAAGATAGTGGGGAAAGACAACAACTTGATTCATTGTTTTTCAATCTAATTGCATCTGCTAAGCATTTTAGTTTTTGCCGCTATTTGAAGTTTCGAAGTGATGCTAGATTTTTTTTTTTTATCTGGTTAAGTTCTTTGAGAACTATAAGGTTTGAGGAAGAATTGTCTTCTTTAACACCTAAAGGATTCATTCACTTGAATCCATTTTACATCTGAGAAAACGTTTTTATATAGTTGATAGTTTAGAGATATTTCTTAACAAGTTGGACGCTATACATGTCAATGTCATCCATATGAGAGTCTAGACATGACGATGCTATTTGGTAAAGTTCTTTGTGATTCTGTAGCGCCAGTCTATAAAATCTGAGGAACGATTGTTTTCTTTAACACCAATGTAAGAAGGCCGAGATTTTGGCGTCAGTTCATAGAGGACTGTGTGGGTTAAGTGTTGTTAAATTAAGAACACGTGCTGTTTATTCCTGCTAGAAGAAATTCCAACTACAAGAACATGGCGGACTCAAGTTGAGCCCAAACGAAGATGTAAAGAAAACAAACAAGACCGATATATATATATATATATATATATATATCAACAAATATATGTATTAAACAAAAAATTTACAAGAGATAAAGACAATAACATTTGTGTGTGAACGTAAAAAGTTTGTATATTGGTGAAAGTTCGTACGTACGTGTATGTGTGTAAAATGTTCATGGCGTCTCCCACAAATGTGAAGACGCTATCTTCTGCGAGAGCTTGCATTGTAGATGTGTTCGCTGAAATGAAGAAATGAAAAAGAGAACGAGGCAAGAAGTCGCCCAGTATTTATAGTGTAGGGAGAGCGACCCCTAGTGAATAATTAGGGAATTAAGGAAGAGCTAATACCGACAAGTTCTTTCATTTTCATTTTTCATGTCTATGAATTGGTAGTGAAAAGAAAGTTCAAAAGAAATAAACGGTGGGTGCAGAGACAGAATGTCATAAAATCAATGACGACTTTAAAAAAATATTATTGGTTATTAATGAATTAAAGTTACATTTTAATTCTCGTAGAGTCAACTTCTTTCAATTAAAATCTGAAAAACCAAAGAAAAATTGACCTCAGCATAAATGTAAGTGTATTTTTGTTTTCTTCTTGTTAACTCTATTTTAAAGAAATTTAAAACGTGTTTTAAGAAAAAATGAAAAATCAATTGATGTCATTTTTTTATTAATTTTTGTTTCATATTTAAAATTATATTTTAATGTAATATGAGATTTTAAATTGTTTTCTTTGTAGAAGTTAAGAAGTAGATCTTTCTTTCAATTGCCCTATATAGCGACCGATGGATTTTCTCGCCCATTTCGCTCGGTATTCGCCCAAATTTTGGATAAAAATTCATTGTTGGTCGTAATTATATTTCTTGTCGTGCAATAAAATTCTAATTTACTTTTTAGCGTTGAGAATCTAATTTTTAATTCAGAGTATCAATCGCTGACGGCCATTGCTTTTTGACTTTTTTTTTTTTTTTTCACCAAAAAATTTTTTTATTGTTTTAAAATTTTACTACACCCAAAAAAAAAAAAAACTTTTTGGTAAAAAAAAAACTTTGAACATTTTTTACCCCCCCCCCAAAAAAAAACAAGTTTTAACGAAATTTAACGAATTTAAAAGCAAAAATGAAGAAGTTAAAAACATACTAGTCGAGAATTTAAGAATAGCAAAATGTCGCCAATTTCTTTTCGATGACAGGTCAAAATTTGGCATAAAAATTTCGAAAAGAAATTGGCAACATTTTGTTATTGTTTTTGCACGAAAAACCTGAAATTTCTTTGATAGTCATAGTCATATTATGCAATCATCATGTAAATTTGAGATGTTGATGTGGTGGCCATTTCATGCAAAAAGGATGGAGACTTGTTTTACACCATTGCTGTTCTAACTTCCCACAAAGTTAGGTGTATTCATACAAAGGAAAACAGTAAACAAGGTCTCGGAATATCTGTAAGGCAATATCCACCACTAAAATAAGTAAACTTTATTTATTTGTTTATACCTTAATGTAAGTATGGAACTTTTAATAGAAAATATTTAATTTGGGGGCAATAATTTTCTGCGCATTCTATTCTATGCAAAATCCAAATCTTCTATTTTACTATTTATTATTAATAGTAAGTAAACATATATTAAAATTGATTTTAGTTTATTATTAATAACCAACAATATCACAGGAGACAGAGCGAAAAATTTACTTTTGTTTTAAGGCATATCAACCTTAATGGGTTATAATGCCGACAAAATTTTTATTGCTGGTAATATTTTGTTTTGTCAAAAATCTATTTCTGGTAATAATTTTTTCCTTCAAAAAATGTATTGTTGGTAATAATTTAAAAAAAAAAAGTATTGCTGGTAATAGTTTTTTATTCAAAAATTTATTGTTGATAATAATTTTTACAAACTATTAATTAATAAATAAAATAAAAATTGAAATGAAATATCTTTTAAAAATTAATCTTTCAGTAGAATATTATTTATTTATTTATTTATTTTTATTTTTTTTGAGAGCACAATAATATAGTTTCTCTTTTTGTAGCCATATTTCACAAAAACTTTCTAAAAAGATTTTGCAAAACAAATATTAGACAAGAAATATTTACGCAAAATTTTTATCTAACTACAACTGAGTTGAAATTGTTTTGCATTTATTTTTATCAACTGTCAAGTATTAGACTTTTTTTAATCGATATGTTCAACTTTCTGTAGATTTATTGTTAAAACAATAAAATATGATCAATAAATGCTTCACAAACAAAGCCATTTGTCAACCTTATCTATAATCTATAAATAAATAAAATTTGTCGAATTTGTATAATGTGTTAATGTTTTTTATTTAAACATTCTAACTGATTGTGATAAACCTTTGTGAACAATGGATCTGTCCAAAAGAAAATAAACTGTATACTGTTGCGATTTTGTTTGTTTGGGGAGGGGTAGTGGCGCCAGTCACAATCCTCGCCCTGGGTGCTACCAGACGTCTGCACGCCACTGTCTACAGCACCCAAAGCAAGGAAAGACTCAAAACACTAGTAAGTATATATATATATATATATATATATATATATATATATATATATATATATATATATATATATATATATATATATATATATTAATATATATATATATATATATATATTAATATATATATATATTAATATATATATATATATATATATTAATATATATATATATATATATATATTAATATATATATATATATATATATATTAATATATATATATATTAATATATATATATATATATATATTAATATATATATATATATATATATATTATATATATATATATATATATATATATATATATATATATATATATATATATTAATATATATATATATATATATATATTAATATATATATATATTAATATATATATATATATATATATATATATATATATATATATATATATAGATATAGATATATATATATAGAGAGAGAGAGATAGATAGATATATAGAATGCGATGGATAAATTGTCGTCTAAATTACACATTAATGAAAATAATACTGACATCTCATTTTAACAGATATATTTACCAAAATTACACAAAAAATACATTGAATTACTAAAGAGTTAATTTATTCAATAACAGCGCCATTGGCATCAACCACGGCCTCCAGATGACTTCGGAATCTCCTGCATCCCTTCTGGATAGCCTCTTTTATTTAAGTTGGTCAATGCTGCCATAATCCTTTCCTTCAGTTCATCGTTGATGTTACAGGGATTTATTTTTTGGTCTCTCGCTCACCTGCAACCACCACATAATGATCTAGTGGGTTGCGCTCTGGGGAGTTAGGTAGTCAGATGCAAGTGGTCGCAAAAACTGTCTGACAACTATGCACCATGCCACACAAGCAGAAGAACCCAGAGTTCTATTTCCAGACATAGGGTTTTCCAGCAGACAACATCTTGAGCCAGGACAGCATTACGTCCTCAAAGCATTTCATGTAGGCCTCTGTTGAGTCTGGGGCCCTGTGGGAAGGTGAATGGAGACATTTCGTCGCCATCACTAGTGATCCCTCTAAACACCTTCGTAATCACTATTAGACTCATCCAACTCTTTCCAAATCCCCAGCACTGTCCTCAGATTAACACCCAAACACTCCGAAATGTTTGTATTGGAGCTTCTGTTATGGTGCTCTTTTTCTCAAAGACGGTATATAATATGACGACAATTCACACATCGCACCCTGCATATATATATATATATATATATATATATATATATATATATATATATATATATATATATATATATATATATATATAAGATAATCCTAAGGGGCCAGTCATACCTACCTAGGTTTCACCTAAACGGATCGTCAGGGAGATGTCGGCTCGCCCTATCGATCGGTTTAGTCTAAACCTAGATAGGTTTGCCTGGCTCCTTAGGATTATTTTAGGTTTTGCTCTACTTTGTGTATTGAGCACTTTACGTAGTTGCCTTTTACTCGTTTTGGAGGTTTTTTTTCTTTGGACTTTGAGCTTGAACACTGGACAATTGTTTTCGCCTTAGTTTAATGTTCTTGGTTCTTTTTTTTCTTTTTTTTATTCCTCATTTTTCCTTGGGTACCGATTTGTTCTACTACAAGTCGAACTATCCAAGGTTTTCCCAAGCCAGTACCACCATTTACGAAAGTTAGCAGGATGTAAAATAGTATCAGGCAAAAGTGAAAATAATATGGCAAAGTCAGAGAGCTGTTCAGACAACGCCTTTCGCCTCCGTGTGTTAGGCGTCAGGTCGGAAAGAGAGACAAACCCGTGGGTCAAGAAAGAGCTTTGATCGTCAAAAATTTGAATGCATTGTTAATTATTATCTTCGGTCTTCTTAATTCATGTTCTTTTTTTTTTTTTTTTTTTGTATTGTCTCTTTAATAATGTTTACTTTTACACATCTTCTCTCACACTCAGTAAACATTTGCGTCTTAGAGGCTTTATTGCCTTGCTTAGTGTGAAATGGTCAAAATAAATGCTGGGCAGACTTCAAATACTGACGTAGACTGAACATGCAACTCGCATCAAACTGGTCTGTCATTTTCTGATATCGGCTTTAAAAAAATAACGATTGATAATTAAGATTCCTTGGGAATGATAACGACACGAAAACTCTTCAATGTTTTTTATTGAACAAATAAAAGCAGCTAAGTGATAAAGAAAAAAAAAACATCGACCACGACGAGACTCGAACTCGCAATCTTCTGATTCGAAGTCAGACGCCTTATCCATTAGGCCACGCGGCCAACTTGCTAAAGTTCTACTTTTGACTGGTTATGAAAGAAAAGGAATATTTGTAAGCTGTATTTATAATGATCAACGGTCAGAGGATAGGAACATGTGAATTGAAATTTAGAGATACCAGAATTAAACCAAGTACAAAAACTTATATATACAAGAAATGTTTTAAGAGATGGAAAATTGCGACACCGAAAACTGAAGGCGCATTAGAATAGAGAAAGATGCCTTCCAAAAGCTAAGCAAAGTATTTAGATAAAATATAGCATTTAATTGGAAACAAAGAAAAGAATATTTAACTAACTGGTATATGTAATATTGGTACTTCTATATAAACAGTGAATGCTGAGCAATCTCCTCAAAGATTGGGGGGGGGGGAGAAAGAGAAATGTGGTTCAATACGAGGATGCTGAACATACCGATAAACTGAATAAGTGAGGAAGTAAAACACTCCTCTTTTTAAAGAAAAATAAACTTTTGCATCGCCCATTGATGGGAGGTTCCTTCCTAACCTTTTGTTTAAGGTAGTGGGGAAAGTCGACAATTTATTTTTCCTTCTAGTTGCATATGCTAACCATTTTAGTCTTTGCTGCTTTCGGATAGCACACAGTTAAGTTGGATTTTGTTATCAGGTTAAAATCTTTGCTTGTGAATCTGTAGCGCCAGTCTATAAGATCAGAGGAAGGATTGACAACTTTATTCGCTTGAAGCCATTTTTAATCCTTGGTCAGAGAAAACGTTTTTATAAAGCTGACAGTTTAGTCATTTCTGAACAAGTCGGTCGCCATTCATGACATCCTATATGAGCGTCTAGACTCGACGAGGCTATTTGGTAAAGTCCTTTGTGATTCTGTAGCGCCAATCTATAAGATCTGAGGAAGGATTTTTTTTTAAGATCTTGGTGGTTCACCTGCTTGAAGTAATATATGGAGAAGAGATTTTAGGCCACAGAAATAAGGTTCTATAGAATGATGCCGAAAATTTAATTAATATGGTCACAAGTTCAATGTGGGCACTTAAAATATTTTTCTTTAAAAGGTTTTTCAAGAAAATAAATTTCACAAGTTCACTTTTGTCGCACTTTTTAGTTTTGATTGGATTTTCCATCCTAATCTTTTGTTTGCGGTAGGGTGGAAACTCGACAACTTGATTATATCATTGTTTTTTCATTCTAGTTACATGTCCTAGTCATTTTACTTGTTGCGGCTGTTGGAAGTCTCCAAGTGATGTAGAAATTTGCTAATTCACTTGAAGCTATACTGATACACTGGTAATGATGTCTCGATTTAAAAAGATTATCTTCTATATCTATATAAATTACATACAGAAAATGCCGCTGGAAATAATTTAACATCTTAAATTATTTAATTGATAAAATAGTTTCCGGAAGTACTGAACGAGAAAATGTTCTTCATTTCCTCGTTCAATACTTCGGGTATAGTAAACTAAACAAATATCTCTCCAGTCATTGTGGGTGATTCAGTTATCCAGGTTTGTTTTTTTTTTAATATTAAAAATCCGAACGTCCGAATTCCGAACAATAATAAAACAAAAACAAAGTAAAACTTGTATTTATATGAATTCAAAAGCTTAAAAAATGAGTGAAAATAACCTTTAGTTGAGTTAAAGTCTTTGCATCATTGGCTTAAAGAAAATTCTGTGGTTTCTAAAAGATTTTTATTGTTACCGAAGAGTCACTGACCGTTTTTGCTGTGCTGTTGGGGATGATTCGTTTGAAGTCGCCGATTTACGATCGTTAGCGGAGATTCACTGACCGTCCAAGCTGTTGTAGTTGTAGCTGTCGCCGATAGATGTTTCTTTCAGCAGGCGCTGAGGGGCGGAGTAAAAAAAAAAAAAAGATATGTAGCCACGTCTTGTGCATGAACGGCTTAGAGAAAGTTGTATCTCTGCTCTTTGAAAGTCGAAAACTGTAGGGTTTTTTTAAGAAACTTTCCCGAAAGTCGGCTCGTGCAAAATAGAGGTTTAGTCTCTGATTGGTGACGTTAATTTCTAACCAATAAACACCTTAATTTAAAATCTGTATTATAGAATATTTGGTTGTAATATTGGCCGTTATTGGGTAGAAAATAAAGTTTGGTCGTGTTTTAATATATGTATGTGGGTTGTAAATGGGGTTCATTTCCTGTATCACCACTGATGGTAGCCGAGTAACTTGCAGTTTGGCAATGAAACAACTAGTTAATGTTCTACACGAATCGATAAAATGTCACCATTAAATTAGAAAATCTATTATTTCTAAGTTTACCACTGTTACCACAAAATGAACATTTTTTTTATAAATAACAACTTTAAACTCTGCATTTTATGCCACTATTTTTCCTTTTCTCATTTATATATATATATATATATATATATATATATATATATTAATTAAAATAAAAAGAAAGAACAGTCAGATTAATAATCCACAGTTATTTTTTTTAAAGTGCTCGATACACAGCAGAGCATAATATAATATTATTTAAAAATATGTTTTCATCGCAACACAGAAATTGCCATGTTTCGGAAGTAAAAATTAAAATTTTTGTTCCATTTTCAAGCGATGTTGATAAAAATGATTCAAAAAAATGATTTACCTTTTTAAGCAAAGTAATATTATATTTAAGAGTTCAAGTTGGAGGGGGAATGAGTTTTCAAAATTTTAAATGTGTGTTGCCTTTTTTGACGAATCATATATATAACTGCTAGTGGTGGGGGAAAAGGCAGGCCCCTTTCTTTCGTCTTTAATCCAAAACTGCATTTGTTCCAACTTTTCAGTGTCGCCAGCAAGCTCCTTCTGTAACCAGAGGGAATTTTTCAATGAAATGTTTGAAAATGCTTGGCATGTCGGACCTTGAGTGTTCCACCACCCGTGACTCAACCTTTCATTAAAGTTGGTTGGTTCACTTTGTTTAAGGACATATCAACTTCTATGAGTTTTTTTTAATGCCGAAATCTAAATATTTTGAATACAATTTTATGGCTTCAACTAAATGTCTATCTATAAAAGGCAGGATGTGTGGGTGTGTATGTGTGTGTAACGAATGCACGGCCGCAATTTTCGACGGATTTGGAACAAAATTTACATGCACATGCTTGGAGCATGTGCATGTAAATTTTTAGCGGGGAGACCAAGACCGTCTTTGCATTTCCCAACTCCAATCAATAATGGAAATAATCGATTTTTTCATGTTTCTGCGGCAGTTTTCATGTAGTTTGCGGCCATTTTCTACTGGCCAGAGTGAGAGCCTATAGCTGGCTGCCACGAATAGGCATGAAGATTCTAATGGCCAGCGTGAGAACCAACAGCTGACTGACACGAATGTTAACTAGCATGCTAGCATGCAAAAAAATCGATAGCTGCATTCGTCACAAGTGGGAAAAATTTTAATCTGCATGGCACTTTACTCCAATTGGCTCATTCGCTTGCTTAAACTCAACGTTGATTCTGATTCCGCAGAACTGGGTTCGGTGTGAAAAAGTATTTGTTGTTAACATTCTTTTTTCAGTCGGTTTTCCAGTTACGAGTCCTTTTTTAAAGCTGATCGTTTTGTGTTCATTTTGTTTAGTTCTTTTTTCATAACATATTTAATGTTTAGTATAGAGCTTAGAAAAAATTTGCAGTGTGAGATAGGCAAGAAGTAAGGCATGTAGCAACATCAGCACAGCAAAGGGAACTCCTTTAAAGGTAAAGAAGGGCAAAAATATTTTAAATGATAGCGATTGCTGTATGAGTCGCACGATTTTTGAATCAAGCACGGGCAACGCTGCTAGTATATACTATAAATAGATATTGTTGGTAGTTTTATTACAAATAGGTATTGTTGTTTGGTAGACTTTGTTTAGCGGCATATCTGCCTGCATGGGTAATTGAATGCCGAAATCTAAATATTTTGAACACAATTATGTGATCTCAACTGAATATATTTTGAATGCAACTGTATACCTTCCACTAAAAATAAAATATACCGTGAGTCAGTTTGCTATAAAATGTATTGTTGGTAATTTTACTATAAATAGATATTGCTGTTAATTTTTTTTATATAAAATTTATTGCTGGGGTTTTTATTATAAAAATGTATTTTTATGTTTTTATAGTGTTTTGTTTTTGTTTGGCGGGGGGGGGTCACTGTCTGCCGATAACTAGAACCCTAACAGGTGCTACCACGCCGAGTCAGGTTGGATCTGGGAGCAACAGCAATTAAGATGTAGTTCCACGCTTCTCAAAACCTCCAATCTCCCGATTAGAGGCCCTGCTGCCGGATGTAGTTTATCACCATGCCCAGAAATATTTTCATTAAGTAACCAAGGTACAACACACTACTCTACTTTGAGAAGCGCTCCTAATGATATGTTTAACAAAGTCAGCACGAAGACAAACACCAATAATACACACGTTGAGAATGATGATTCCTCTAAAAATAACAGAAGTCACCTCGTCCTCTCTCTTCTAGGAAAGCTGCAGAAGATCTTATGGACACAAATTTGTAATTCTCTTTTAGATTTTCAAAGTAGGAAGATATCTTTTCACTTGGATGTTTGGCGTAACACAGTTTTTCTACTACTAGTCTCAATATTTAGCGTTACCCAATAATGTCATTGCAAATTTCCAGGAACCGGTTCTATAAAGACAGATAATCTTTTGGAAACTGTTCTGCCATTTTTTTTTTTTCAATCTGAGAATGGAAACTAATCACTTTATAGCATCAAAAAGAATTAAACCATTTTGATAATAAATAAATGTTTTCTATTAAATTAAGATTGAAATTCTGTTCTAATCATATTTCTGTTCAGAAGTATAATGCTTTTTTAGACTCTAGCAATGTTATGGTTTCTTGGCCACATTCAAACTGAATTGTTGCACTACCAAAGATCCAATGGAAGACCCTATCAAATTTATGACTAGAAGATTTGCCACATTTTTAACTTCAAGACGATTCCTTTTGTCAGAATAAATTATATTCATCACAGAAAACCCTCTTTCAGCCTCTGCAGAACTTACAGGAATAATATTAATTATATTTTTAGCTCTTTCGATAGTTTTGGATACAACATGATTATGGTAATTTCTCGTTACGCTTTCAATGCAATCACGGAAATCATTATTGTTGTGGTGGTAGAGAGGGGGCGGGGCGTATGTCACGGGCATAGCGTAACTTGCATTTTACCTCGATCATCGGTTATTAATATATAAAATTATTTTCAAATAATCCAACAACCTGTTCGTTTAGCTTTTATAATTTTCAGATTCGGTAGAATGCCACTCCTGACTTTGCGCCACGCATAATAAACTTCTCTTTCGTTCTATTTTCTCTTTCTTCTTCTCCTGTTCTATTTTCTCGCTCTTTCTTTCTATTTTCTCTCCATCCTCTCTCTATCTCTCCCTCCTCTTTCATACACATTTTCTCTGTCTTTTTCTAAGTCTCTTATTTTCCCTCTTTTCATCTATATCTTTTTTCTTCTCTTTTCACTACGACTCTTATATTTTTCTCATCTATTTTTCGAATTTAGTCAACTGTTTAACTGTTAATAATACAATGCCTCTATAAAACTAATTTTTTCTTATATCTACCAAGGATTTCCTTTTTTCTTAGCACAACATTAGGCGTAAACGGTGAAAAAAAATAGAAGATTATTACGTACACATTTAAAAAAAAAACAAAAAAACTGGTAGGTGTCATGGCCTTGAAAAAAATCAGCATTCGAAATTCTGATTTTTCTGTGAGAGCGAACGGCAATCATTGATGCAAGTTAAGAAATAAAAAATAACGATTTTAATTCCGTAGAAACGGACTTTGGAAATTTTCTTTCGGGTGTCATGAATGCTTCCTTTAAAAAAAAAAAAAAAAAAAAAAAAAACAACACTTTACTTTTACTTCCAAGATGAACTCCGATTTCACCGATTATTATAGATTTTACAAGTACATTAATGAGAGTAATGAGACAAAGCGGAAAATTCTTAGTCGAAGACGCGTTTCGCCGGAGACAGGCTTATGTTCTCTTTGGTGTCCTCAGTTCAACTAAAAGAAGAAAGGCAAAATCTGTTTGTCGGAAAAGTGTTTCTAGGATCTCTGAGGATAAGGTTATTTTTCAGCGCGCCCACATCGCTACCGAATGTAACAAAAGGTCGAGGATTAAAGTGAGTTTAATGGTAATACATTGAAAAAATTTCTGAAGCCCCTCGGCCCTTCCCCTTTTAAGGACGCTTGGCAATAAACACAGCCCCCTCTAAAAGGAGAGTTACTGCCTGCAAGGGCCCCTGGGGTTTGGGCTTAATATTTTTTAAGCTTCACTTTACAGCTGGATCGTAAATCACACTGTGGCTTATGTGTTGTAGCGTTGACATTTGAGAAGAGTCTGTATGTTTGTTTTATCTATTTCTGTTTGTATATACACACACACAGTGTGTGTGGAGGTTTGTTTTTTTTTAACAATTAAATTTTTCAGAAACACTGGGCTTTATATCAATATTTTTATTTGTTCCTCAACTAGTTTCGGCCAGTATTGCCGTGATCAGGAGAAAAAAAAAACATGCTTATTGGTAGCAGTGAACTACAGAAGTGAATGACTGTCTCTGAAAAAGTGAACTTTATCTCTAGTTTTCATTTTTTTTTTTTTTTTTTTTTTTTTTACGGTTAATTTTGTCTTCCTGTTCGTCTAGTATTCTTCTAATGTTATCTTTTCTGTCTTTCTTTTTTTCAATTATAACGAAATTTGCTTTTAAAATCATCGTTTTTCTACGCGGAAATGTTCTGCGGGTAATAATCTTTCGTGGGGAGCCGACTTGATCTGATTCCGATAATTACCTAAAGTGAAAGGGCCATTCAAATTTTCAAACATATTATGCATTCTAATAAGTAAATTATGTTATGACTTGTACAGTTAGATTTGTGGTAGATTTTGAAAGTAGATTTAGTGAATGAGCTAGTGAATGAATTGGTATGTCTAATGTGGTTACAACATAGGCTCCTTTTGTTGCTACATGATTGGGAAATTCGTGTTGTTTTTATTTTTAGCTTATGACAAGTTACCTTATCATCCAAACTTTGGTTACTACCTATAATTTCTTTAAGGTTCTTATGATTGAATATATATATATATATATATATATATATCTCAGAGAGAGAGAGATACGTACATTCTTACGGAGATGTGACTATACATACCACCACCCATGTATTACCAAATCACTCTACCAAGACCGAATTGTTTTTTCTTCTTTAAGTTGACGTGAAGGGCTTGAGAAAATGGATGGCAGAACAGGGTTTGGAAGAAATAACAAAAGACAAAACTTATTAAGAGCTACAAGGGACAGGAAGATGTGGAGGGCCATGATTGCCTACATCCAGAAGAGATACGGCCTACAAAAGAAGATGAAGTCAAAGAGAACATAAGCTAAGCATGTCTCCGGCGAAACGCGTCTTTGAATAAGAATTTACCACTTTGTCTCATGCCTCACTTTTGTTTTGGATACTATGCATCCTACCAACACGCAAGTAAATTAATCTAATAATTTGGACAAGCTGTACACTGGTTGACAAGCAAGGCTATAGGGCCCAGCCTGTCCTGCTTTTTAGTCCGTAACAGGGGGAAGAAGAGATGGATTCATGCCTTTCCCAGGGAATGTTTGCGCCTAAGTGAGCGTAACGAACCCAACTGGATTTCACATTCGGCTTTCCGATTTCGCATTAGCAAAAAAATCGATGATACGAGAGCTAAATTAAATACCGTTAAAAAGTTGAAGTATAAAACTAACTTTGCACCTTATTAAGGGGGAGCTCTCAAAAATGTGACACATGATGAAATCAATAATTCCAGCTGCAGTTGGAGCCCACCGATTGATTGGAAAAGGTTCCGATAGACAAATTAAAGGGATTCCTGCCTTCTTAAAGAAATACAAAAAAAAAAAAAAAATGTACTCACAAGTACAGAACACATAATACGAATTTAAAGTGTGATTTTAATTTTTTTTTTTTTTTTGTACAAAAATGTAGTTCTTTTACTTAAGAACAATCATTTTAAATATCACGCTCTGCCAATAACCCGATAGATTGTTTTTTTTTTGCTTTTGGTTCAGCCATGAAGTCCTCCAAGCGGGAGATTCCCCAGATTGAACCATTAGCCTTAAAGGGATTAGTTCAATGCTTTAACCACAGTGACATCACTATAGTACAATAGATATTTCTTTTGACAGGTTTGTGTTTTTACTCATATATAAAAAAGGTGTGTCGCCAGCAACACATTTGCCATTATCCGCCTCATTGTGATGTGACCCGTACTTGTAAGTGCGATAAGATATAAACTTTGATACAGCTACTGGTTAGCGTGGCCGCGTGGCCTAATGGATAAGGCGTCTGACTTCGAATCAGAAGATTGCGAGTTCGAGTCTCGTCGTGGTCGAAAGTATTTTTTTTTTTTTTTTTTTTTTTACTTATCAAACCCCCGCCATTATTTTAAAAATTCCATCATGGTAAACACTTTTTTTTTGTTCTTTTTCTTGTTTCGTTGCCTGTTTCTCTTGCGATAATGTGAAGCGTGCTCTGCCCCTCGGCAAAGTATTGAATTAAGTCTCTCTCTCTCTCTCTCTCTCTCTCACTCCGAATTATCGATTAAAATTCAGGTTAGGTTCTCTCGCCTTCAGTAGTAGGTCATTTAAGAGAAGTGAAGGTGGTAGGAATCTCACAGGGTAGACTAGCCTCTTTAGCCTTGGGTTTCAGCTATTCAAAGAAGATTAATCTGACTTCAAAACCGTAGGGAAGATAATGGGAAAACGCTGTATTTATCAGCAGGAAATGGCAGTTCGCATACAATAAAGAAAAAAAAAATTGTGATGAACAAAGATCGCCTACATCCTGAGGGGAGACGTTTTTTAAATTAAAAAAAACAAAAAAACAAAAAAAAAAACACACACACAAATAAATAAAATAAAATATTAATCAGTACGAGGATTTTCGAAAACGTCTCAACCGAACCAAGAAAACTTTCTCGAGAAAAAAAAAAAAAGAAAAAAAGTCTGGTGTCAATCGTTATCTACTGTCTTACTCTTCTCGACCCTCTTTTATTGTTACCGCTGCTTAATATTTATCTTTTACATTCCGTAGCTCCTTGTGTCTTAGTAGCTTTAGCGCCTTGTTTGGAGGGAGAGGGGGCAAATGATTAAAAAGATATCAGATGTTTCGAAGGCATCATTTTTCAGCGTCCTTTCGGACTATGAAATTACGCCTTTTTTATTATTTTATTTTATTTTATTTTTATAGCTAATTGTTTCCCCACTGCAAGGAGCAATAGCCACTTAAACTGTTACTGAATGAAGGTGTTGTTTGTATGGATATAAGAGTATACCAAAAGGGCATGTAGAAATGTTAGCGGTTGACCCCAGACTTGAAGAAGTTAAGATTATTATCTGTGAAGCATCCTCTCAGGATTATGTTCCAGAAAGCAACGCTTCTCGGAAAGAAGCTGTTCGAATAGAACTTTTCTTTTTCTAAGAATACGAAGGGAATGGCGATGATTCTGAACGACGGGACTGTAGATCGGTACAACATATACGTTTCCTTGGAAGAAAAAAAAAAAAGTTAAAGTAAATATCAGTAACCGAGAAAGTTTATCTCTCTGAAATCTGTTGTGTTTCATATTAAAAAAAACAAAAAAAAACAAAAAAACATTGAGAGTTCTCCGACAATATACTTGTAGAATTCTCCCGCCCCCTTGCATCGTCAAATATTGCAGTAACCATGATTTGAATGCAGGTCATTATTTAAAGAAGCGGGTACAAATGAAAAGATTAAAAATTAACAGTTTTTTTTTTTTTTTATTTATTTCACTGAAGCAGATGTTAAATACTAGAAAAAAAAAAAAAAAAAAAAAAAAAAAAAATCAATCTCAATCTCTCTCTCCCTCTCTCTGGTGTATCTTCGGCCTTCCCTCACAATCAAGACGGAATAGCCCATTTATAGGATACTTGCAGAATGTCATGTGTATGTTAATAAGTAGCATTACAATAAGGTATTTCAAGGTTTACAAATAAAATTATTTATTAAAATATTCCATGTTTCAACTGAATTATGTATTCTATCATAAAAGAACGATGTGATAATTTTTTTTCAAGGAATTTGGAAAAACTGCTCATACCCTTGTTGATAGATTTTTTTTTTTCCATTGTCTTTGAAAAAACCTTGTTCTAAAATATATTCTATGCGTCAGTCAAATAAGCCAATTGCTTATTGTGACAATTTATCTCGCATCAGGCAATCTAATAAATAAATAAATCCTCCTAAATTTCAAGCAAAATCTATTTTTCCTCAGTAAATTCCGCTTATGCTGAAATATCAAAGATTGATTTTAATTATTTTAAGACATTTTTATACATTCTTTTTATAGATACAAATATTTAAGTAAATGCTCTGTTTATAATAAACAGTATTAAACAACATTTACCGGCCTGAATGTCCGAGAAATTTTCATAGAAAATATTCGTCCCCCGACAGGAATCGAACCTGTATCCTTTACAGAACCGTCATATAGCCTGACGTGCCTTTAACTGATTTGGCCACAGAGGAACGTTCATTTCCGTAAACAGTTTTTTTTTTTTTTTTTTTTAGATTTACTCCAAGATGGACAAGAACAGAATTCTTAAGAGATAGAAATTGAACAATAGAATGGAAAACCTCAGAAACTTGCATTGTGAATCAATGAATTTCTGGGAAGCAAAAAAAAAGTTTCCATATAAATAATAGAACTGAGTTGAAATGAAAAAAATATTGTCAGATTGGGTGTGTGGATATATATATATATATGAAAATATTTTTAAAGGTACAAAATTTAATTAAAGAAATGAAAGTATGTAGCTTAATATTACATGACGTTTTTAAAAACGAAACAACCGGTTTCGCTCCAGCTCTTCAGGCCTCTACGGGAGATTTAACTTAGATTAAAATAACAGGAAAATGTGTAATGAAGAGAAGAAAAAAAATGAACACAAAGAGCTAGAGACAACTAATAACGAGCCCCAACAAACATTCACGCTGTTTACAGAAAGAAATTTTACTTATAAGCAAATAAGTCTTGGTTAGTTGGTTGCCAATGAAATGTAGATTTATGTCTGGCTGCAATAAATATGGAAAGTCTCACTCATCGATAAATTAACTGCAGCAACTGTGGTACTCTTAACATAGGTAAACCATTTTCTTGATGGAGAAGAAAAAGACTCCGAACATATCATTAATCCACTATAAACTAAAGTTGTAATTATGTTTAACTTCCGTTTTCTAGGATGAAAAAGAAATCCCAACGCGTATATAACCCCGCAAAAATTGGTTTCCTATAAACTGAGGTGAGAAAAGTTGTCGGTGTCCGATGTACTAAGACATCCAAGAAAGCTACTTGAAAATTGTATTCCTTCTCGACCGTAAATCTCAGCGCTGCATGAATACCATTAACAAAAGAGAGAAACTGATCAACCTCAACTACATTATTAAATAAACAAAAAATATCAACATATCGACAATACAGTTGAGGACGAAATACACTACTACGTATTCTCTCCTCGTGAAAGCCAACAAAAATATTGGCAAGTGCCGGTCCCAAAGGGGAACCCATAGCGACCCCGTCAATGTGCCGAAAATAGCAAATTTCATCAAATCCACAAATACAGATTCAGGAATACTAGGTGGAGACAAAGAACTTCGATAAAGCAAATCGCAGTTAATATTGTTTCCAAAAGAGGGGCACAAGTGAATAAGGAACAGACATCAAAGGAAGACAAACTTACCTGAAGAAAACAAATTTCGGATGCGGTCAACAACGGAAAAAGAATCCTTTAAACAAAATCCACTTAAGCGCTGCAACACTGGTTCCAAAAAGTGATGACAACCATTTGGCTACCTTGTGTTGGGCTGATCCAACCATTGACAGAATTGGTCTCAATGGTACCCGATCCTTGTGGAATTTTGGAAGACCATACAAACGGAGACGAATTGCCCCGGACGATCAAATTTCATTAGAAATTTTTTGTGAAAGAACCCCCACTTTTTACCCACCTCAAAAGTAATTTCTGAAATGTTATTTCAATTGAGGCAGTTGCATCTCGCGTATCGGCAGATTTATCCGGTCTGGAGATAACACGATCAAAATTATTCCTCAATGAATTAATAACTCGTTGATATTCAGCTTTCCACTTTGATTCCGCTGAAGCAACAGAGGAACTAGCAAACATGTTTTATTTAATTGGGCTTTAAAATCACTAACCACATCAGCAGAAATAGGTGGAAGCTTTTCTAACTTAGCATAAAAGACCTAAAACTCAGTAAAAATTTTCTCCTAGTCAAGCATAGAAGGTGGAATACAAAAATCCAACCCATGAGCAAGAACGATTCAAGCTCAGTTCATGGGAAGACAAATTTATAATACTATTTAAATTCGGTTCCATTGTACTTCCATATCGCTTATGTACCAATATTTTCATTTTAGCTTCATGCTAGTTAGTAATTTGACACGCTCACGTTGATGGACCCAAACTAAATACCTTGAGAACCTTATTCAATCAAAGAAAGAAATGAAATTCCTACAGGAGCACCTCAATTTTAATATATATATATATATATATATATATATATATATATATATATATATATATATATGCAGAAAAGAACACGTTGAGTACATAAGGCGGAGTTCCTTAGTATTTTTGTAGCTTTATAACATTTTGTTTAAAAATGATTCCTTCACTACATAAGAGTTCTCGTGTTTCAAAAACGAGAGCCAAAAACCATCCAAATTAGTAAATTATTCAACTTAAGTTAATTATTTGGATGGTTTCGGCTCTCGTTTTTGAAACGTGAGAACTCTTATGTAGCGAAGGACTCATTTTTTTTTAAACCAAAAAGTATTATCATATATATATATATATATATATACCTGACCATACCTTACTAAACTAAACGTTCACATTACTGTTGGTAACCTGAAATATGTGAAATCATTCACGTACTTAGGAAGCAAAGTCAATTCAAGTGCCTCTTTGGATGACGAAATAGTTAACCAAATATCAAAAGCAACCATTGACTTTGGGAAGCATCGCCTATGGGATATTAGTGGGATTTCACTGAAAACGAAAAAAATCTTGTGTCTATTAAGCAGTGATTCTTACCACACTTCTTTATGGGTCAGAATCGTGGATGCCATACAGGACACACTTCAATCCACTTGATGCTTTTCATAAATACTGCCTGTTCAATATGCAGTTATACACAGCAGGACAAAATCTCTAACCCTGATCTTTTCATCAAATGTGGCGTCGGTAGTATCAATTCTTTTCTGATGCAATCACAGTTCAGATGGGCTGGTCATGTCATCAGAATGAGTGATGATCAGATGGCAAAAATCCTCAAGTAATGCCAAATTTTCATGGTAAGCGTAATGTAGGCTGTTCTGGGTTATGCTTCAAGGACAAACTTAAATAAAATTTAAATGCTATATAACATATGAGGACTTTGAACTTTGCTGTTGATAACCGACCAAACTGAAGAAACACCCAGTACTGAGGTATAAATAACTTTGAAAAGAAACGCCTCAACCCTCTCAGAGAATTAAGAACCAACACTTAATCTCGGGCTAATACATCAGTCCATATGGAAGTCCACCCATCAGCACGCCCCTCATGTGGACTTGTTTTCAAGTACCATAAGAAACGTAAAAAAACACTATATATATATATATATATATATATATATATATATGTGTGTGTGTGTGTTTAAAAAAATATATCAAACTAATTTAATTGATAATTATAATTTGGGATATAAATGAGATTTAGGGAAAAACTGAGTAAAAAAAAAAAAAAAAAAAAAAAAAAAAAAAAAAAGTGACTTATTTTTTGCAACTAGTATTAGAACATTATACTGAAGGGATGCTTGACAGTACTTACTGCAAAATTCAAAGCTTCTTCAGATTTTAGATCGCTTATCCTTTGAATTTAGCTCAACTTTCGTTTCATCCGAGAAGAGAACATTCTTCCAGTTTTCTACAGTGAATTTTTTTGTAATAGTGAGCCCATTCAAGTCTCTTAGCTTCGTTGGCTTTGCTTATTAGCAGCATAAACCTTCGTGTACAAGATATGTAGCCTTCTTCTAACAGCCACCGACAGACTGCTGAAGAGGCAAGACTAACACCCTGCTCCTCGCTTAGTCTGGCTGCAATTTCTTGGCTAGTTATAGTCCTATTCTTTGCAACTTCTCTTGATTACCCTGCCAGTTCTATCATCAATCTTTTTCTTTTGTCCCCTTGTTTCCTTCCTTGAAGCAGGAGTGGCATCATTATGTGCCCTAAGCACTCGAGAGACAGTTGATTGCAAGATTATTGCAATTTCTCTCGTAGACTTGCCTGCTTTTGAGAGGGCAATAATAGATGCCTTAAGTGGTTCTGAGTGGCTATTTCAAGCTGTTTTTATACTGTATGAGGCTTTCTGGAATACTCTAGATTTAATTTAAGCTGTTCTAGAATTCTCTAGAATACTGTTCTGAGTGTATTGTAAAATAGTTTTCAATATTTTCTGAAAAGCTCTTTAAATTTACCAGTTTAATCATTAGAATGCGATATCAGAGTCAATTTTTTTGCACAGAGGTTATTCCTGAATCTAATTTATAACCAAATTTATAATTATCAATAGAATACCTTAGGATGAATAAACTTTTTTCGTAGGTGTCAGGAAGGGGTTTTTATATTAGCAAGATTAAAAATTATTTTAACCCCAAAAACAATAGACAAAAAATAGTAAAAAAAAAAAAAAAAAATATCAGGTGAGTCAATTTTATCGAACAGCACACACACACACATATATATATATATATATATATATATATATATATATATATATATAGATATAGATATGTGTGTGTGTGTGTGACAAAATTGTCCAATTGTTAGATTAAGTTTTTAACCTTTCTATCAGAAAAATGATAGAAGATATTTAACTGAAATTCTGAGTTTTTTTTTTTTTAAATTAAATTACTCTCCGGGCTTAAGGGAAATATGATGATGAAATTGATCACGAATGAAAATGACATTTCATCATTAATTAATCATAGCTAATGATTGAAATCTCATGAAGGATTGAAATATATTTGTAGTAAATGCCTGTTTGTTATTGAACACCTAGGCTTTTGAAAATCAACCTTATATCCATATACTGTAATTTGCCATGTATAATATGCATTTTTTTCTAAAAAAATAAGCAAAATCAGTGGTGCTTATTATATAAAGCTGCAAAAAAAAAAAAAAAAATCTTTAAAGAAATTGCCATAAAAAATAAGAATTATCACAAAACTAAATTAGAATCATATTCTATGTTTAAAACCAGTCGAAAATGCTGGTCATAATGAAATTGGAGAGGTACAATTTATAAAGTTTGATTACCAAACAAGGGGTGCATATTATGCGTAAGTAGAAGCATTTTACCAAACTTTTAGCACAATTTTAGTTGTGTGTATTATGGATGATTATACATGGGGAATTACAATATATTCTGAAACTACATAAGCCAAGGTACTTGGATAAGTATATTTCATTATGATCAAAGGGTGGTACCAGGCAGGGGTTTTGCAACAAACCCCCAATTAAGTTTTTTTTTTCACCTTGATACAAATGAAATTTAAATTTGAAGAAAGGAATGACTCCTATCCAAAATATAAGAGGAGAAAGCCAGAAGATGGAGGTCACATTGGCAAGATCATTGAGTAATATTGAAATGCATCATTTTTCTACACAAATTATAACTGATTTAAAATCAATCATCCTTTTCTTAGAAAAAAAAAAAAAAAAGTGATATGCAACATGGCACGCACAATTCTACGTGTGTGTTTTTTTATATATATATATATATATATATATATATATATATATTATTCCAGGGTCATTTTACAACTTATTCAAGATGATCTTCACCCTAGCTTTCTGTCATTGTTTAACAAGATGTCTCACATGTTTCACACACAATTTCATTTACAAGTCTTTTCACTATTCTTTGGACTGTCATAGTTGAAACTCCCCTCTCATGTGCCAAATATCTTATGGATTGAGTTGGATCTTTTCTAATTGATTTCTAGTTTAAGTGATGATTCCTCTTTCTGTTGTGACCCAGCTTTCCTCTTTATTGTTCCCTCTTTTAAACTTATTGACCATTCTCTTGATGGTTCTTGAATGGACTTTAAAGATGGAAGCCAGAGCATGAATGTTGTTACCATTACTGAAGGCCTGAATAGTGTGTGTGTGTGTGTGTGTTTTACACACAATCTGCCTTCAAACTAGACATTCATTTCTCAAGAAACAGTCATGTAGCCATAGTGTCACTTCACAAGCAAACTAGAGATTACTTCCCATGCATATGTGAACAGAGATTCTTCTGGAGAGTTATGTCATCAGTTTAGCCATTAATTTTGTCAGATGCTAAATTGGAAAGGCTCGCAACATTCCACAAATGGTAATAAATAAAAACAGGTAAATGATTATAAATTTCATGCGTCACTAATATACAAGGCAGGTATAATTTGTTACCAAAACTCCAAAGCAAAACAAAACCTATTTAGATTCACCAAAATCCTTGTTCTTTTGGGGTTTTTTTTTTTTTTTTTTTTAAATGTCCTTAGGAGAATAACAGTGAAAAAATTAAGAAACAAATAGTGATTGGACTTCAACTCAATCCAATATCCAAACGGAAATTTATTTCCAAAAATATTTGTAGAGGTTTCCTTTCAGATGTTTATTTCACTTGACATTTAGATTTGTGTGTTTCATGAACACATTTTAAGAACTCAGTCAAATGAATGGTTTAAACTTTAAAGAAGGGAACGGGGGGGGAGAGAAAAAAAAAACAAATGGCAAAATTAACATTTTTATTTACACATGTCAAAATGAAAAAAAGAAAAAAAAAAAAAAAGAATTGGTTGGCATAGAAACAGCTCAGCTACCATTTGCTTTCTGTTATCACTGAGAGAAGACGAGGTGTAGGAGGGCCAAAAAAATAAAATAAAGAGTGACATTTTCGAGGTAGAGTTTAAGGAGGGTAAATTCATTGAAAACATGGGATGAATGAAAGTGGGCCTTAGAAAAGCCAGATGCACCTCTGGTGGAGAGGGGTTGGGCTAGTGAATAGAAATCAAACTGCAACAAGAAGTACAGCTAGAATGTAAAGGGCAAGGTAAGAAAAGGAGCTGGTAGATGTGTCACCCAAAGAGTGAACAATGATAGGGGTCAAAGAATGGGCAGGGCTACCAGGTGAGGTAATGGTGGAGGATTACAACCAGAGAGAGCAAAAGGCAAGAGGATGAAAATAGAAACAGGAGGTAAGCCGTAATGAGGAGAGGAGGAGCTAAAGAGAGTAAGGAAGGTACATTTAAACCAATTTCTTTATCTCCACCAGTTCTCATCCCCATCAGAGCTCCAGCTCCCCTAACACTGTCTTGCCACAGCTAACATGACAAAAAAAAAAAATAAAAAAAAAAAAGCACACAGGCTGCATTGTCTTCTTTTTTAAGAGTTGGGAGGAATCTTTTATTCCACTTATGCGACAACAAAAGATGATCAGTATGCAATATTGATGAACAAAGGCCACAATCCCCAAAATGCTGGACAGACAAATTGGAAGGCTGTCCATTCACATTTTAGGTACAAGGTGCCCTGATGGTCCTGGTGTGGACAGCAGAAGTGCTTGGTCAGCCATGTCCTTAGCCACCCAATGGAGGCAACAGTAGAAGTGTATACACATATAGTATACACATACTCACACACATGCATGCTAACACCCATACATAAAAAAAATGCACATTAGGATGGGTAATACTGGTTGCCATAGGAGGGCCAATGAGGATGGGGGTAGCCTCCATAAGGTGTGTTCTGAAAAATAAAATACAAATTTAAAGTACAAAATGAAATATATATTAATAAACAAATTCAGAGAGGGAATAATTTTTATCATTTGGATTAATAAAATTACAATAATTAAAATATTCAATCCTATAAGTTTTAGACCAGATTAAATAATGAAATTGGTATAAAAGTAAATTTCTATTCAAAACTACAAGAGTTTATTGATAAGTATGTCAATTGTACAAAATGCTGAAATGTTTTCAGAAAAATTGCAACTACATCTTATAAAACCTGTACATTAAAAATTCAGGTAAGGGTTGGAGATAAATCTTCCATTAATCCTGTCAGCTTGCAGCTTTAATCACCATTGTGTGACATTGGTTACATAAAGCCAACAAATGTACTATACAAAATTACTTTAGAATAAATTGTGGAGTCGATGTTGACTAACTCGGTCACCCTCAATAGATACCAGTTTAGCTTTGACGACACTGCCGCTTCATCACCTCTGACAACATTGCTGCTTGTTATCTCTTCAGTAAATAAATACTTGTCTCAAATAGACAACATTCAACTAAATTAATTATTCTTTCATGTTTAGAGCAACGTCAAGCCTGGTCAATACCTAGATGAGTGACCACTTGGGAATCTCAGGTGCTGTGAATTGTAAACCAGAGAGCAAAGTTCCAACTTCAGTCGGGTTTGTTATATTTACTTACCCATAAAAACTTTTGGAAAGCTATGAATCAACCTTTTCTCTTTCGCCAGTTATGGCTTAATTAGTAGGATTGTATCAGTAAAATCCTCATCATCTCCCCCAAACTCTTACAATCTAAAAATATTTTCTGCCTTTAAATAACCTGCCAAAAGGTTAAGCAGTCCCAAAAAAAAAAAAAAAAAAAAAAAAAAATAAAAAGCTACAAAAATCCATAAATTGAGGCTTAAAGAGTATCAGAATTTTACAACAATTTTTCTTTCTTTGACTCAAAGAACATTAAAAAAAGAAATGATTATTGTATTAAATAACATCTGCAGTAATATTTTCACTTACTCATTCCAATAGAAAGAGTCAAATGCTTCAAGGAAGAAAAGCTGTTAACCACTCAAAAGGTCAAAGTAGATAAGGACACCAAGGCAATATGCAAATGATGAAAATCACCAAAAGATGCCAGCCAGGTCTCCAACCACTGATTAGCACAAATCAGTTTTGAGCAACAAATAGCCAAATGCTGCCCAAACTTACAATTTATTTATCAATGCCTGTAATTTACTTCTCTCTCTCTCTCTCTCTCTATATATATATATATATATATATATATCATGGATAAATTGTCAGCTAAATTGCACAAAAATGAAAACACTGCCATTTAATTAACAGATATATCTACTAAAATTACACAAAAATCTTAAAATACTAAAGAAAAAAAAAAAATCCCCACTGCCTTTGGATGACTCCGGAATTTCCTGCAGTTCTACTGGATGATCTCTGTTTAAGTTGGTGAATGCTGCCATACTCCTTACCTTCAGCTCAACTTTGGTCTTACAAAGAATTTTGTTGCTCTCTTGCTCAACTGCACCCCACACATAATAATCAAGGGGGTTGCAATCAGTCTGGGGAGTTAGGTGGCCAGATGTAAGGGGTGATGTGGTGGCAAAAATTGTCTGACAGCTATGACTGGGTTCTTTTGCTTTTGTGGCATGGTGCCAGAGATAGAGTCTTCCAACTCCACCCTCTTGACCCAGGGCAACACTACCTTCTTAAGCCACTTGATGTAAGACTCCGCATCAAGTCTGAGGCCCTCACCAACAAATTCAGTTCTTATCAGAATGGAGATTTCCAAGATGCTTTATCTTCATAATCACTATTAGAATCATCCAACTCTTTCCGAATCCTCTGCACAGTCAAATACCCATTCTAAAATATTCATATTGGAGCTTCTGTCACAATTGCCAAGCAGTACAGTTTGCCATTTTTCAAAATTTCTGACAGTGATTTATGTCTTTGCGCTCTTTTTCTCATAGACGGTGCCGAATGCAGTCGCCAAAATCAAAAGCAAACAATGCACACGTGAAATTAAAAATATAAAACAGTAACAATTTATCCAGTTGCACTATGTGCATATGAACTGGATAATAGCCAAATGCTGCACAAACTTTCAATTTATTTATTAATGTCTGTAATTTTCCTTTGTCACATTATTCCTATATCCCATAAAAAGAGACAACTGAACATAATCCCAAAGTGATATCTTATACTACCTGCACATCCTATTTGAATATGTATATAAATGTATCTAACTATAAAAGTCCTATTCAAATAGAACTAGTGTTACTTCAGCATTTGAGTCATGTTTGTTAGTCAGGCATCTTTTGTTAGTTTGATGCATAAAGCAGCAATTAATATCCTCATATACAATGTGGACACTGTAAATGAGGAGTCATAAATAAGACACCAAATGATCAAGTTTCCTACCACTCACCAAGGTCTGGTCAGCAGTGGTCATCCTACTGCTGGGGTGATGATGGTACTGAAGGCTGTTCCTTCTAACAACCAGAAAAAGCTATTTTCTGTAAATGTGATAGCTGAAGATTAAGTCATCCTATGAAAATCTGTTTCCACTTTTACTTCAACATTTGGTGCAGTCAATATATTAGTAAACATGACACTGGTAGACTAATTTCTGAACTCGAAAACAGTCCAGAATCTATTTCATGTTACTTCATACATAATGGGGATTACAAAAATGGATATCAACATTTGATAATCTGTGCAGGATTAACAGCATAAAACACCATGCCAACATCGGTAATTCCAGGTTTTCATTACCAATAATTTTTTTTTATTTTACAGCCTTAACCTTTTGCAGGTTATTTAAAGCCAAGAAATATTTGAGGAGTTTAGGAATTTTTGGTGATGATAATTGATTTTACTGATGGTAAGTCCTTTCTATTAGGTTGGTGCAAAAATAATGACGTAATAATGTCGTTTTTTGACGTATTTTTTAACGTCAACAAAACGACATTATTACGTCATTATTTTTGCACCAACCTAATAATTAACTCATACGAGTGGGGAGAAGAGGTGGATTTATACCTTTCCTTAATGAACCCAACTTGAATTGGAACTTGACACTTCAATTTCCAATTCTGATCCATAATCTATTACACCACCTACACATTAAAGATTACAGCATCCCAAGTGGCTGTCCATTGACATACTGACCAGAAACAATGTTGCTCAACTTCAGTGATCATATGAGAAACACTATAACATATGACTGTAAGCCCTTAATTAGTGAAACTTGAAAGACAAATGCTCAAAGTCATTTACAATATCACTAATTTTGATATTTTTAATCATAGTAAATTATATTTAAAAAAAAACAAAAAAAACATTAAATTCAGTGGTCCAACTACATGGCAGTGAAGGCTTGACAGTTTCTTCACAGATGAAGAGGAGAAAGATTGAAATGATAGAGATTTATTTCTACAGAAGGATTCTGAGTATATCAGGCTGAACATGTAACATGTTTTAAAGAAAGATGGAAACAGAAAGGAGACAGACTTAGAATCAAAGAACTGAGATTTTTAGTGCACATAAGGAAAGAGGGATTGGAGATTTTGATACTCAGAGGACATAGTGAAGGCAAGAGAAACAGAAAAAAGCTGCAAATAACCTATTTAACTAGCTTATATAAATGGTTGGTAAAACAGGGAATAGATAGCAAAAAGACAAACCTTACTCAGAACTACAAAGGACAGGAACTTGCACAGTGCTATGATCACTCACGCCCTGAAAGGACACAGTACATAGAAAACTGCTTCCTACCTAGTTTCATGCAACACCACAAATTGCTCCAAAACATCAACCTGAAAACTAGAGTCATATTCTTAAATAACCTCATCAGATGCTGTTACACCCATTGTCTACCATGGAGTTATTTTTTTTTTTTTTTTATTATAAGAAATATTTTCAATAGTGGTCAAAGTTTATAAAGTAATGCAATCACTACATTTTGACAGAAATAACTATAAAAGCAAAATCCGAACAAATGAGTGTGTGTGTGTGTGTGTGTGTGTGTAATTTCATGCATACTGAGATTTTTTATTTTTTTTTTTTAAATTTATCTCTCTAAGAAAGGCAATAAGCCACTTAGACACAAAGGGTTACCGAGACTGAAAGATTAGAAATTAGCGAGGAGAAAGGACAATAAAAGAACAGAGTTCAGGAAGACACAAAAATGGTGATTTATGTTGATAGTTTAGGTGACAGGAAAACAAGACACCAGAAGAAAGATCCACAGGTGGGAAAAAGAAACTATTTGAATAGAACTTACAGTTACATCTTAGCTATTTCAACAATAAAACAACGGGACCTAATTGCCAGTCTAGTACATTTAAATTTGTAAAGTTGAGATAAAGTGGAAAGCTCATTAGAACAAAATATAATAGAGAGAAAGATAGAGTCAAGAATCAAAAAACTGAATGAAATATTGATCACAAATTTGATTATTGTTATAGAGTAGTTCCACAGTGGAGGCTTGTGTTTGTACTAAGTCGGTCCTAAAATAGGTTCGACGTACAAAACGTTAGGAACTTGATATAATAGGTAATGACACAGAGAAATCTAGTGGTGGTCGCTGATACTTTAGTATCCAACTAACGGTCATCCGGCATCGACTGACTGACCGAACCACTCCTACTACTACTACTTATAGGTGGGAGAGTCTAACTATAGCATAGGTGTGTTCCACTATAACAATTATAAAATAAGAAAACTGCATCAGACATAATTTAGAGAAAACTGGAATATGGCCCATATACAGGGTGTGATGGGTGAATTGTTGTCTAAATTACGCAAAACTGAAAATAACACTGACATCTCATTTTAACATATTTACCAAATTACACAAAAATATTTTAAAATACTAAAGAGTAAATTTATTCAATAAAATCGACATTGGTTCAACCACAGCCTTCAGATGACTTTGGAATCTCCTGCAACTCTTCTGGACAGCCTCCTTGCTTAAGTTGGAGAATGCTGCCATAATCCTTGTCTTCAGTTCATCTTTGGTCTTACAAGGAGTTTTGTTGGTCTCTCATTCAACTGTGTTCCCCACACATAATAAAGAGGATTTCCGTCTGGGGAGTTAGGTGGCCAAATGTAAAGGGTGATGTGTCAGAGTCTGACAGCAATGACTGGTTTCTGCTTGTGTGGCATGGTGCAGCATCATAGGGTTGCTAGACATCCAGCAGCCACCCTCTTTACCCAGAGCAGCACTACCTCCTCAAGGCACTTGATGTAGGCTTCCTTGTTGAGTCCGAAGCCCTCACCAACAAATTTGGGAGTTCTTTTCTTATCAGAAGTATCAGAGCAAGTTTTCCGATCTTGTATACCTTTGTAATTCCCATTAGACTCATCTGACTCTTTCTGAATCCTCTGCACTGTCCTCAGATTGACACCCAAACACTGAAATGTTTGTATTGGAGCTTCTAGTGCAAATAACAAATAGTACAGCATGCCATTTTCAAATATCTGAAGAGTGAATTGTATTATGATGCGCTTTTTCTCACAGATGGTGCCCAACTGACCCCACTATACTGGGGCAGTTGACAAAATCAAAAACAATGTGCATCCATGAAATTAAAAACATGAAATGGTGACAATTTACCCATCGCACCCTCTACGTGTGTATAGACAGACACTATAGTATTAATATATTTGCCTTTATAAAACATATGGTGTGTATCACTCTCGAAAAGTGAAAATATTAAAGCTTTGCTGAATTATAAAGGAATAATAAAACTGAAGACATGATTTTCCTTTGATGCCATCCCCACCTTTTTTTTTCTCTCTTTAACAGGTTTACTTATCCTCTACCTTTGCTTATATCTTACATGTGTAACCCTTTCCTCAGAGTGCACAACCATTACACTGACCCAAGGAAAAAGGGAGGGGCCCAATCCAGTTGGAAATGACAGCATAATCATTTATATCTCTATTTTGCTAAGTGCATTTAAATAAACCAAGAGTTCAAAAGGTCAGGGCAGTATAAGAGAAGGAGGAGTTGAGAAGGAAGCTACTCACTTGGTATGATCCCCAATGTGCATAAGGATAGCTTTGGGCAGTTGGCTGCATGCCAGCCGCAGCTGAAATGTCATTAGTTGCAGAGCCAGAAGCAGCTGATGCCATAGCCAAATCTTTGGAGCCATTTGTCCGACTACTGGTCCCGGCAGCATTGTTGCCATCCAGTTTCATCTTCTTATCAGAAGGATCCTCCTCTCTGGTAAGGGAAAAATATAAAAAAACATTACATAATTTGCACAAGAATTACTTCAAAAACTTTAAGATGATAAAGAAGGAGTATTCGCCCGATGCATCAAGAAGTCAGTAACTAGCTTCAAAATAAGATATATTCAAGGACTTTTCCCATACTAAGTAATAGGCTATCTTTTTGATAATGTATGTGTGTATGTATGTATATATATATATATATATATATATATATATATAGAGAGAGAGAGAGAGATATACACACAAGTATAGGATTGGTGTATATGGAATAAATTGCAATAACAAAAAAACTACTCTCCTTAAAAGAGTGCTCAATATAGAGTAGAGCAAATATAATTTATTCAAAAATTATAACATTATAAAATCACTACAAAAATAGCCATTTTGTTTCAACACTTCTGGTGTCTTATCAAGTGATGGTTCAACATTATCACTTGACAAGTGTTGAAACCAAATGGCTATTTTTGTAGTGATTTTATAATGTATTATAATTTTCAATTAAATATATATATATATATATATATATATATATATATATAATTAGGATCTAAGACACTTCAACAGATCTAGTCCAGCACAATTTTTTTTTTTTTTTTTTTTCTGAATAACAGCCCTTACCGCAAAAGGAATAAATTCAAGAATAAAAAAGTTAATAATAATAATTAAAGAAAACTAAGCTTTGGGATATAGAGAATTAAGGAATTAGGTTAACATAAGTTTCCAATCTAAAATCTCTTTCAATCTTCTATCTTTACAATTAAAGTAAAATAAAAAGCTATAAAAATTAACAAAATATAGTAAAAAACATAATAAAACACAAAATAAATAAATAAAAATAACAAAGTAAGTAGTTTAATTAAAAAAAAAAAAAAAAAAAAAAAAAAAAAAAAAAAAAAAATGGCTGAACCACAGCCTAATACCAAGTTTTTTCCTAAATTATGAAATATACTTATGGGGTTGGCATTATTTTCTCCTTTAAGGTCAATTTCCTTGTGGGGTTTGTAGATAAACCGTGATGGCATTTGTGTGCAATTGTCATTTTAATTTATCCTCACCATTTCTACTTGTACTAATATTAACAAAAAAAAAAACAAACAAAACAAACAAATTTATTTTTTATATGACAGCGGGCCACATGTATTGTCCTGGGGTTTGGGATAAACAGCTCATTAAATTAAAACAGACTTAATCTTACTTTATACAGTAATTAATTGACCAATCTCATAGCCAAAAATGATTGGATTCTGTGCTCTAAATATCATTATTTTTTCCTATGGGATTTTTTTGCCCCAGACACACGTTATATATAAAATAATATTAAAATTTCCTCAACAAAGGCATCGTCTGCACGGATAGCTTTTCATTTTACTATTAAACTTTATAACTTTTCTGGAATAAAATTTTTATATATATATATATATATATATATATAAAATTCTCCCTTATATGTCTAAAGAAATTCAGTTTCTTCCTATTTCACCAAATGACATGGAGCTTATGAAGTTTAATCTCTTAATGGAGTCGATGGGGAGGGAGGGCAGGATGAGCATGAGAGGACAACATACACAGAGACAAAAGGATGTTTGACAGTGTGACTGTTTGACAAAAAAATAAAATAGTGCAAATTCAATTGTCCAATTTCGGAGACCACATCACTCCTTACATCTGGCCATCTAACTACCCACCCAGACCACAACCCCCTTTATTATTATGTGGGGGCAACAAAACTCCTTGTAACAACAACGATGAACTAAAGTCAACTTAAACAAGGAGGCTATTCAAAAGAGTTGCAGGAGATTTTGAAGCCGTCTGGAGGCCGTAGTTGAAGCCAACATCAATTTTATTGAATAAATTTACTCTTTAGTATTTCAAGATATTTTTGTGTAATTTTGGTAAATTATCTCTTAAAATGAGACATCAGTGTTATTTTCAGCGTCACACAAAAATCTCAACACTAGCACAACTTTGATCTTCGTGCTGTATACTTATTAATATATCCTTAATAGTTCTTTTATATTACATCGAGCAGTTTTATTAACACCATCACTATAACAAAATATATATATATATATATATATATATATATATATATATATATATATATATATATATATATATACATACATACACACACACACACACAACTTTAAACATATGGTTGATATCCACATTTAAGTAGACACTCAGTTTATTTTTAAAACTGTATTTTATTTTGTCTACCAGTCTGAACTTTTGAGAAATTTTATTAGAGAGAAAGCCATGAGCTTTTTCTCCAAAGCCAAGATGGCTAAAGCATGTCTGGTCTAACGACAATTTCTCCTGCAAAAGAGGATTCAATTTCGAATCATGCTGGAGGGTGCATTTTTTTTTTTTTTTTCCTTTTTTCTAAGATTTCTCGTATGCTCGGGCCAGTAGATGAAATGAAATAGTTAGAAAAAAAAAAAAAAAAAAAAAAAAAAAAACACAGCAGCTACCCAAATAATATAGCTATCCACTAAAATTAACATTGAAAGAATCTTTAATTACTAAAAAAAAAAAAAAAAAAAAAACACACACACACACACGTGTGAGTATAATAAGGGTGTAAGATTGACATCATCCCAGGGACAACAGAACATTAATTTGGGACAATAGTTAGTTATGGGTGGTGGTGGGAGACAATTTAATTAAAATCCTATTATATTTATTTTAAAATAAACTGATTTCTAGTGAATGAAACCCAAATAAAAAAAAAAAAAATGAAGGCAGAATGACTTAAATTTTAGATATTTTAATTGTCCCAAAATATGAAAAACATTCTGATTTTAAGAACTAAGTTTTTTATAATCTAAGAAAACGCTTTTTCTGTCACTTTTTGGTTAAAAAAACTTGAATGAACCCTTAACACCATCTACGTACTTTGTTTTTTGTTTATCATAAACAAAATTGAAAATACAACAGAGAATTCAGGAAATGATAAGCAGAATAAATTTACTTACAGCCCGAGGCAGTTTATATAAAAAGTCTTCATTGATAATTGAGAGTTTATAAGAATTTTTCATTGTGAATATTTGGAATATGCTCATATGCTTTAACTTTTAAATTCAAGTCTGAAGCAAGTTACTCTGAGCATGTCAAATTAGTCAAGATAATTTAACCAAGATGTTAATAAATTTTTATAAAAATTTAAACTTTTTAAAACGTTTAATATTTTATGTTTTTTAATTTATATATTTCCTAATAGTTGTAATGATGTTTTCATGTTAATAACAAACTATAAATAATAAAGTTAAAAAAAAAAAAATCTAGACTGCTTAGAGTTGGAGGGACAGGGGAGGATGCTATAACAGAGAAAAACATTAGACAAGAGCATACACACAAACACTACATACTTTCCTTATTGCTATGAAGGCTACATATAGTGGATACCTGTGTTTGAACAGATGTCTGTTTTTCTGAGTTTTTTTTTTTTCTGAAAATATTGTCTTCAGGTTCAAATCCTGCTGAAAGGCACAGATTAGTTATAGGAAATAATGTTAGATTGCCAAAAAATAAAAAATGAATTCCTTAGAAACTTATATAGTTTCTAAGGAATTCATTTTTTATTTTTTTATCTTAAATAGTGGGTAATTGCTGGTTTTATCAACGTAGACATATATGGGGAAGGTGAAGGGCTAAGAAATAAAATAAACTCCAGTCACAATTTTAAAGAAGAGTCTAAAATTAATGCACTTTTGATATATTTTCACCTGAGTGCATTAAAACTGCATTTTTTTTTTTTTTTTTTTTTTTTTAAATTAGGGTGGCATCAAAGTTATGACCAGTTTTGTTCCTGTATATAATGTTAATTCCTTCAGACTAGCAATGGTTTTATTAATGGAGTCAGACTTATATACAGGTGAGGATGAAATACAAAAGTTAGTTACAATTTTTGTTGTGTTAATATTTTTGTTGTAAATTTTCAATAACAAAGAAAATGTACAAATTCATTTTCAGATGTTTGGGTTTATTACAATTTTAATCATCACTTAAAAACAAACTTTGCCAAAGAGGGATGGTACCTATCAAAAAAAAAAAAAAGTGTCATGGGAAAAACCATCCTTTCAACACTCGTCTTACTGTAGGCATGTTTGTTCTTGTTTCCTGATTAATTTTACTGTCAAAATCATTACAGTCATTGTGAGAATAATTAGTGTAAAATGTTAAAGAAGATGCAAAGTTTCATGACAAACTTTCATCTCAACAGGCAGAGTTACCTACCCTGATTCTTGAAGTTTTCTCTTCTTTTCGACATGTGCTTCTTTTAGTAATTTCTGATGGTCATCATAGACATCCAGGAGTCTGGTGGGAAAGAAAAAGTGGATAAAATCTTATTTGAAGCAGCTTACAAATCAAAATTGTTTCTCCCCAACTACCAACACCAAATTAAAAAAAAAAAAAAAAAGAGAAGGTATCTATTATGAAAGACTTCACTGAATGCAAAAACAATCTTTAACTTTCACACCCTCAAAATCAGTGGCTTCAAAATCTTTTGAACTAGACATGTACTAGCTGAAGTACCCAGATAAAAGTTTAAGACTGATTATGAAGACAAAAAGATTCCTTTGGTAACTGATGGTGAACTGATCTACTTAATGAAACAATACAGAATTCAATTTATATAAATTTTTAAACTAAAAGAAAAAAAATTGCAGTTATGCCATAAAAGAAATATTATTTGTAGGTCTTAAGTTTGCAATGAAGAAATCCTATAACAAGTAGAAAATCCTCTTATCACTGAATGTTGTTAAGTATTTGATTGGTAAACAAATGAAATGTAATAGACAAGAAAAGTAGTCCAAAGAAAACCACATCCAATGTTTACTCACATAGAAATATCGTTTCCAAAATCTTCAAGGAATTCTATCCTCCTCTGAGAGAATTTAATTTTAGTTTGCAATGGAATTTCACTGTTTAGTATAAACTTAAAAGTTTCCAGCATTGTCTCTTGGTTGATTGGTTGGGCCTGGTATTCCAAATCTAAAAGCTGGAGGTAGAGCTTTGGATTACTCTGAAAAAAAAAAAAAAAAAAAAAAAAAAAAAAAAAAAATCAAAATCAAATTGAAATATTTGTTAAATACATTTTGTTATTACTAATCTCCAGGTGGGCGATCTTGCTAGAATTGTTTTTAATACAATATTAAAAAAAAAATGAAATCCTGTATCAACAATAACTATTTTTCTCAATATTTATAACCAAGTGGAGTAGTTTTAGAAACTTTAAGGTAAATATTCATCTAAGAGGTTTTTTTTATAAAGACCTAGGAGTTTTTCTATGTAACAACACAGAAAATTGAGCAGCTGAAAAAAAAAAAAAAAAAAAAAAAAATTTTACTGATTGATGCTTAGAAGAATATAAGATATTTACATCAAAGCAAGATTTTATTAAAACAGCTTCCTTATTTCATTAATGAAAGGATTCATTTCTGATCTATCCAGAAGAGGTAGGAGTTCAGAAGAAATTTTGAACTAATCAGCTCGAAAATCCATTAATATTTTAATTAAAATTTTCATTAGAAAAGAATTAATTTTTTTTTTTTCTTTTTAATTAAAGTCAGAGTAGAGAGAAAAGAAAAAGGAAACTCACTTCATCCACTTCAATTGCTTCTTTTAATACTTCTCTGGATTTATCAACATTTTGGCAAACCTGAAAGAAAAACAGATTCATTGCAAAAAAGTTCACCAGAATAATCATTCAATTTTAGATTAAAATGACTAACACAATACAGATATAAATCGACACACACACACATCTTTATGAAACTCACATCCCCTGCTGTCAATATGCATATAGTGTTACGCAAAAGTCAGTGAGCCCTTAATTTAAAAAAAAAAAAAAAAAAATGTCTATTTCCAGATAATCAACAAATCTTAATTTAACTATATATTCATTAAGAAAAAATTTTTATTAAACGAATTACAACTACTTTCAAAAAATTTTATGAGGCTAGAATAAAAACATTAATTAAAAATTAAAAAGGGGGGGATAAGCTGTGCAATCAACCAATATTATTCATTGTGTATGTAAAAGTGTGCAGTTAGAGACTAAATTAAAAAAAATATGCCAAAATAAAATTAAAAAAAAGCTTAAAAATCTCATAATTGAAGGTTATAATGATGGAAAAGGCTACAAAAAGCTATCAAAATGATTTGTAGGGCACAACTCCACCATGTGACATAATTATTTATAAATGGAAGGTCATCAATATGACAGCATCACAAACTACAAGTAGACATCTAGTTCAGAAAGACCAGGTGAATCCTGCTGTGATTTTCTTTAAAGCTCTCTGGCCAATGTTGGAATCAATGTGCATATGTCTACAGTTCAACAAAATCTGAATGATACCAGTCTTAATGGCCTAGAAAAAAGGCCACTGCTTATGAAAAAGCACAAACAAGCTTGACTCAACTGTGCATAAGCTAGAAGCTTTCTGGTGAAAAGTTTTATGGTTGGATGAGATCAAACCAGAGCTTTTGGGACAGAATAATAGGTGCTATGTCTGGCAAGCTCCTAATACAGCTTTTGAAGAGAAGAATTTGGTGCCAACAGCATTGTGATTTGGAGATGCTTTGCTGCGGCTGGAACAGGCAAAATAATACACATTGAAGGCACAATGGACTCTGCAAGATACAAAGTAATTTTGAACAAAAGTGTACTGCTTTTGGTTTGAAAGTTAAGTTTAGGTCAGCACCTTGATCTTCCAACAGGACAATGATCCAAAGCATCAAAATAAGTCCACAGAAGAATGAGTTTTGAAAAAAAAAAAAAAAAAAATCAAGTCTTAGAATGGCCTAGCCAAAATCCTGATCTAAACCCAATTGAAAAATCTGTGGTTTAAGTTAAAGGAAGTACATGCAAGAAACGCAGGTAATATTGAGCAATTGTGCGACTTTTGTCAAGAATAGTTAAAAAAATGACACTACTGGCAGAATCTTAATTATAGAAAAGACTAGTTGACATCATGGCTTCAAAAGGAGATGTCACATAATATTAAATGTAAGGGATCACTTACTTTTTGCACATCTTAGTTTTCAATTAATATTTTTAACCTAGCTTGATAAAAATTTTTGAAAGTGGTTGCAATTTGCTTACTAAAAAGTTTTTTTCTTAATGAATATGTAGTTTAATTAAAATTTGTTGATAATCTCAAGAAAAAGAAAATTTATTTTTTTTTTTTTTTTATTTTTTAATATTATCTTCATGGTTCACTTTTGCACTGCACTGTACATTTTCAAGACACCATGAAATGTCAGTCACTAGCATTTGTGTTATAAACTAACTAATGCTTAGTGTTTTCCAAACCAGTGTAGACATAACAGACAACATGACTGTTTTGTGACGTATCATTAATATACTGTGTTGGAGGGGGGTTCATTTAGCTTAGTCTGTACTGCAGAGTATCCGACCAAAAACCAAAATGGCAGCACCCATGAGAAATCACTGTCAGTGTCTATTATTTATTAGAAATAAATAACTAATTTCCTATTTTTCCTGAAAATGGGCCAGCACAGACAGGCAACAATGCTGTAGTTGCAGTGTTAAAGTATATTAGGTTCCCAATTGGGACACAGTAGGCATTGGCTTTTGACTCCCCACCAAAAATTACAGTGGGAAAGATATTGTTTGTGTAGACCACCACCAGAAGCTGGGCATTTTTTTCTAAAGTAATATCAACCAGAGAGACTGTTAGAAAAAATAAAACCACCGAGAGAGAAAACTCCCACATATATTTTGGAAAGTTCCATAATCCAATATTAAAAATCAGTATGGATTATTCAAATAAACCTCATTGGCATTTGAGGATGTTAAAACAATCAGCCAAGAAGCCTTTACACAATTTAACCAAACTTTTTTTTTTTTTTCCCCCTAATATTCCTACTTCCTTACAAAGTAGCAGGAAAAAAAGAATTGTTGAATCAGTGTTATATGCCATTTAATAAAAACTTCACAACTTGTTAACTAGGTGCTGAATTACCTGGTCAACTCAAGGCAATTCTTGACCAATTGTCATTAAGTACAAATATGATTAGAGTTTTACTCAGTGGTATTATTGCCTCCCAAACTCACCCGTGCCAAGAGCCCATCAGCCAGTTGTCAGCCTGGGCAATGTAGCTGAACCTCAAAGGTCAACAGCTATAGCAGTTGGAGAAAAAACTGAGAGGAGGGACAGGGTAACCTCAACATCCCTGGTGCAAAAGTAACCAGCAAGCCATTGCACTATTTTTCTTTAAAAATCATAATTGGGGAGTGGTGACCATATCAGTGCAAAATGAGCTGACTGAATAAAAGGATTAGGATTCTTGTTTATAGGCTAGAAATGAAAACAAAAGAAACAATCAAATACAGTAGGTCTTCATTTAGTTTTTATGAACCATTCTCTTTCTCTTGATTATATACTGGCTCACAAGACAAATATGTACCGAGACTAGGAATTTAATCTAAACCACATAATTTTGAAGCAGATTATAATCATTAGGAAACATATCAATGTTTAAACTTTCACAAACTTGCCATAAAAAAAAAAAAAAAAAAAATCAATATTGCTTGCATGGTTATATGCCCAAAAATTTGTTCCCAAAGTCATCACTGTAAATACTAGTAGAGAACATTACTGTAAATACTAGTAGAGAAATATTGCTTCCACTGTTAACCCAGTCATATCACCATAAATCTAATGCTTTATCCTCCAAAGGTTTTTAATCTAGTATGTCACAAGGTGCCAAGGTTATTCATTTCCAGTTCTTTAATCTTTTCTGTTTCTTTCCATTTTCAGTTCAATTTATATATTTGATTTGGCTAAAAAAAAAAAAAAAAAAAAAAAAAAAAAAAATAAATAAATAAATAAATAAATAAATTAGGTTGTTGCTAAAAATTTAATTTCAGAAAATCTTACCTTTGACAGAAATCGAGAATATTTGATCGCAAAAAAGGATCTAATTTCATTTGTAGCAGCATTGTCTATATATTCCTTATACAGGGCCTCTGCTTCAGTGAGGTTGGATTGCCGACGTTCCAGGCTTATTCGTCGTAGTGCCACCATTGCCAAGCCAGGGTTGTTCTTCTCCAGATTAGCCAAGATCTCCCAACCTTCATCATGATTACCTGAAACACACACAGCATTAATACATATTACATTATAGTGTTCCTGCATAGATATGTAAAAAGAAATTTCCAGAATTATGTTAAGTTTCAAGGACTGAAAATGGCATGCATGTGTACACATGCACAAATCGAATTGGCATCAATTTCAATAACACGAACTTTGTGATTTATCTTTTAATAGTTCAATAAGATGTTCAAAGAAAAGTTACAGCTGGTTACAATAATTCATGTCACATGGATCAGTTGAAAGCAGTGAGAAATCCAAGTGGTGACGGCTAAAAACAATTTGGGGTTCTAATACATTTGAAAATTTTGAATTACACTTTAATTCTTACTGCTACAAATTTCCGCTATCTAGCTATGGTTTGTGAATGTCAAAAAAATTCTTGATTGCCGTACATTTCCTGTGAAGTTAAGTATAATGGTTTTAATGAACAGAACCACAAATAGAAATTTTCACAAAAAGACTACACATTTTAGCTAACCCTACTACTTGTGTCTTTTGTAGTACATAGCACAATGACATTAATGTTATTTTCAGTTCATCTAGTTCAGCAATCAGATCCTCTTCCAATTTTGATATCTCTATGGACACGTCCTTCACAGATATTTGCATGACATTGGACTTTGTGTGGAGTTCCGAGTCTTCCCAGCTTTCTCTGGATAGCTGTCAGCCGACTTGAGCAAATCTTGTGAAACTTTCTATTAGGTTGGTGCAAAAATAATGGCAGTTTTTTACGTATTTTTTAACGTCAAAAACCGCCATTATTTTTGCACCAACCGAATAGCTTGTATTTTTTGGTCTTCAGTTCTCCAATTTCCATAGTATCGATTTGTTTTTTTTTTCCAGTAGCCGCTTCAGGCTTTTTTCTTTTTTCTTCTCAGCCTCAAGGTATTGGTTGTATGTTGTTCTGGCATTGGAAGCACTGCAGAGAAGAGCCTTAGTCATGGAATATACTGGCACCTCCAACTGCTGCAAAATAGTTGGTGAGAATGTGCTGTGTGCTTAGAGCCTGTTATTTTCATATTATCATAGGAAATTTCCTTATTGACTGAGAAACTTCTCTCCACTGAAGCCTGTCTATAAATGAGTACCAACAATCTGAACAACTTTCCAGTTTTTGATATTCTTTGTTTTTGGACAAAAGAGTACAACAAAGTGTAGGTTTTCATGCTTGCTGAAATTCTTCAGGCAATATTTCCAGCAGCCTCTTCCTTGAACTCTTTGTACTGACTGATGATGCCATCACAATCAGACTTGTTTTCTATCAATCATGTGAAAAAGACGTCTTTTTAGACTGTCTTCTGTGGCAAATTTTTTTTTTCACTAATGGATCCTGGGTTCAGCAATGCAAGTGACCTTACAAGAGGGAACCTAAGGAGAGATTTTGCCAGAGACTTGGCAATGAACAGTGTTGCAATACTGCATGCAAACAGATCTTTTGTTGACTCGTTTCCTTTTTTGGATAAATTTTTCATAGCCCTATCTGCCAGAAATTCAGACTCAATCTTTGTAGCATCTTTATGCATATTTGGGTTTGACAAAATTCTTATTAATTCATTCAGTTTGGAAAATGTAATTATTAGGTTGGTGCAAAAATAATGACGTAATAATGTCGTTTTTTGACGTATTTTTTAACGTCAAAAAACGACATTTTTACATCATTATTTTTGCACCAACCTAATGTTTTGTGTGCTCATCCTTTACAAATATTAAGTTTCATGATCATGCTTTAAAAAGATCATCTGCAAAGAAAGAAAGCAAGATATTGCTCTGGTAGTTTATCAGAAACAGTTCAAACTCTTTCGAAACAGACACAAAAATCTGTAGTTTCCCTGGAAATAAGATGTCATTCACATTTGACAGCACCACAGAGATGGAATTTGGTCTGGGGGACTTTTTATTTTTTTATTTTTTTTTTTAATTAAGTTCACAAATGTGATGACATCTAGCCAAATATGATTTCATTTGGCTACCCTTACTACTAGTCTTTTGTTGCACATAGCAACATTTTGTACACTTTTTTTGTTTAAACCATCTATGGCAGAAATACAAAAGTAAGGACAGGGTTGCCAGACTGAACTTTTTAAAGCCAACTAATAGAAGCCAAATAAGTTTTAATATATTTCATCATTTTTTCACACTTACAGCAAAAGTTAGAGATTATTAGCCTACAAACTTTAAAAATAACTTTCTTATTTTTTCAAAGATGCATTTTCTATCCTAAGACACATCAAAGGTACATTTTTTATTCTATCATCCTTCCCAACTACATTTTCAAACCTGTTACTTTTGGCAACAATTTAGACATACATAGTTCGCACATAGATAAACATTGAAACGGGACACATTTTTTCAGCATTTATTTACCCACCACCGACTAGAGATCAAAAGAACTTTTTACTTTTGAAATTGGCATATGAATAAAAATTTTCTAAGTGTTCAAATTTTAAAAAACACTAAATTTTTTGGAGATTCTGCTAAAATGTATTTTATTACTGTAAAATAATTTATTATTTTCCTTTTGACTACAAATTCAGTGAGTGTGAATTAATTTATCTTTGATGGAAATGTTTATTTGTCTGACACCTTTTATCTTTGTTATTCCTCTTTTCTTGTTCAGTGAGGGTAGCAGCTAGAAGACACACCCTCAAATTGCTTCTCCCGTTCTTTCTCGTCACCTAGACAAGAAAATACAGAAGAGTAACTATGAGGCCATGAACTCATTCCAATCAAGAAAACAAACCACCACCATTTGCAATAATTTGCCAAATAATACTGACGACTAAAAATATTTTTTCTTAAAGGACAAATTTTAGCCGGATTTGAGATTTAGCATTCATGAATTGAGAAAAAGGATATGTGGACAGCCCAATTTAGAAAATTCCAGGACTTTTCAAGGAGTTTTTGGTCTGTTGCTGTTTTTCCAGAACTTTGAGCCCTGGAAAAGGCCCTGCCAATTTTCCAGGAGTTTCTGTACAAACCTTGTACATAAAATAACATCTTTTCATGTTTATACCTAATGGGAACTTTGAAGTATTGTAATGGTTAGCACGCTTGTCTTCCTACATCTACAATAGTGAGTTTGACTCACTTGGTGCTCCATACTTTTGGCCTTGTGCCATATCTAAGCTATGCTTAGAAAATTCCCATATTTATACCTAATGCTAGCCAGTGGGTAAAATAGAAGCCATCATTTTCATTTATTGGGCTAAACTGACCTTTGTCTTTTTGTTGCTTGCTGCTGTTAACTCCTGTTATCTTGGGGTCATCTACTTTTATTTTATATATGGATATGTGACTAAATAAATTCCATCTGTTAGTCTAGAAAGAAACAGTAAATATTGAGTCTATAATACTTACCGTTTCTAATTTCACGCTGTCTAATTTCAGTTAATGTGACAAGATGACAAAAAAAAAAAAAAAAAAAATCTATTGCCCAAAGCCAAAAACTTTAGAATACAAATAACTAGAAAGACGTGTGAAAATTTTGCAGTTTTCCTATTTTAATATTCTGATGTATCTCAATTCTTAATAACTGAATAAGCTCATGGCAAGTTCTACAAAAATATCCGTAGAAACTGCATCGTTAAACATTTTAAAAAATATTGCAATAACAATCATTAATATGAATGTTGGTAGTTATTTTAAGTAAGGAGGTACAAATGAAAAATCCGAAATTGACAACTTTTTCCACTTCACTGAAACAGACATTAAACACTATCATCCCTTCATTTTCCCCCCACAGAAAGCAAGTAGTGCCTCTCATATGCCATTCCTGTGTTTTCACGTAGTCAAAATGGAATAGTCCATTATTTATGAGCTATTGGCAGGGTGTAAAGGACGTGCAAACTAAGGAACAACGAGAGGGACAACCAAAATTATAATAGAGAAGATATTAACATGAAACATGTCATTTAGAGAAGTTCCTTACTAAAAAAAAATTTTTTTTTTTTTTTTTTTTTTTTTTTTTACCTGCCTCTCTGAACTTACCTTGGCTTTCTTCAAAGGCAGACCACATTAAATGGATTGAAGGTTTCTTTGGCAAATGAATGTTACAGGCTCTCTTGTACACAACACGAGCAGCACTGGCACTGTGTTGCTCGATGTAGCGAGCATACTGCAATGGAAAGAGAACATGATAATAAATTTTAAGGGTCATTTTGATTAACTTCAATTAAAAGGATTTTAAAAGTTGAAGGCAGCAAAAGTTAATGAAGAAACTGTGAAGCATCAATAATCAAGAAGGTAAATCTCTCATATATATATATATATATATATATATATATATATATATACACACACACACACACACACAGTCTTTTTTATTTTTGCAACACATGTATCTGTATCCACCCATACATACATACATATCTACATATATTCAATACATTGAAAACTCAAGGACATACATACCTAGAACATTACATTGCCATCTTTCTTTGAATCCATTTGTAAAGACTAACTTATATCTATCTAATACAAAGAATACATACAGTGCAGTTTGATAAAAGTGACTCACCTGATTTTTATTTTTTTTTTTTTTTTTTACTAAAAGGTTCTCTTCTCAACTACATAGAAAACTTATGGAGCATTATAAAGTACAGGCTCTCAAGAAAGCAGTTGAGCAACATACTCCATAAGTTTTGTATGTGGTTGAGGTCAGGAGATTGGGGCAGCCATGTCATAACACTCGCCTGCTTCTCATCAAAATATTCCTTCATCAATTTTGATTTGTGACAGGGAGCATTATCCTGCATAAAAATGAGCTTAGTGCGGTTGATTTGCACACTTTTAGCAGAAGGGAACAGACAAGACTGTAAATTTCTCTTGTACTGCTCGCTCCTGAGGGTCTTTTCAATAGGTTTTAAGAAACGAGTCCCATGAAAAGAAAAGCATCCCCAGAACATTATACTGAACGGATGCTTGACAGTACTTACTGCTAAATTCAAAGAGCTTTCAAAGCTTCTTCTGATTTTAGATCACTTATCCTTTGAATTTAGCTCAACTTTCGTTTCATCAGAAAAGAGAACATTTAGTAAAAAAAATCAGGTTAGTCACTTTTATCAAACAGCACTGTACTTAAAAAGTTCAGCCATAGATTAGAATAATGTGAGTCCCCGCTGGGCCGACTGACCATACAAAGGTGAATACATTAGAACTCCTACTAGACAGACACACATACACAATTACAAATACACATTACCATCTGATGCCTGACTAGACAAACCTGAATCTTCAAACTTGCATACATGTAGAATTATCTACAGTTTTAATACATGTGTCCGACTAATGAGAACTGACCAAAACAAAATTGAAAATACCTGTTTCTAACTTTTTGTCAGTTTTCTCTGAATCTGACGAAGCTTTTATAAAAGCGAAACATGTTAGATTGATATAAATTTCCTATTTGTTCTTTATTTTGTCATCTTGCCTGATTCCGATCTGCATTTGATCTTTATATATTTTAAAAGATGGATGCTTAAGCTTAGAAGAAAAAAAAAGTTCAGTGATCTGTTGCATAATTTGATCTATTTTTTCAAAGTAAACAATCACTATTTTCATCAGAAAATGAAATTATCCCTTTTCTCCCTTCTGCTAACAACTCTTTGAAGAGTATGCACATAAGGAATAAAGCAGTTTACACCAATCTAATATAAAAATTTATAAAGTCCACCAAATAGGTTAAACACGTGATTAAGTAAAATACTTTCAGATTTGAAAGCACAGACATACCTTTAACCAGAAGTCTTCATAGAGAGCTGTTGCAATCATACATCGTTCAAAAAGAACCACAACACGTTCATGGCTACCATACTCAATTTCAAAGTCTAAATAATCTTTCCAGTTCTTTAATTGCGACCGTTCCAGAGGTTTTATGTGAAAATAGGGACGCTTGATCTGAAAGAGAAACAGGTTAGGACATACATAAATGAAATTTAAAATAAATTTGTTTTAGATCGCCAACCTCTACGAGTGTCAAAGTGTGAAAATGAAGCAGATAAGACAGGATCCAATTGTATTTCCCATTCCATTAAGTAACAATAATTGATTTTTACTTGCTGTTTAGGAAAAGTACCATAGACAATTATTTCCCAAATATTCTTTAAGAAATTACAGAAAAAAAAAATTTGCACTACTGAATAGATTACTATCAGTAAGTAAAAAAGACATTATGAATGATGAAAAACTTAAGCCCAGTGGAGTTCGTAAAAGAGTGAATATATTTGGCAGGATATAAAATCAGTGGTCTAACTGTAACAAGCTTCAATACTCAAATTGCTGGCATGGTGAAGAGCTAATTTACCTTACAAATGTCATTAAAACCAATATTGGCAATTTCTAAATGACTACTCTTTGTTGGATTAAAAAAAAAAAAAAAAAAAAAAAAAAAAAAGAGTTCTAAGACATCTATGAACTTTCTAGTGAAAGGCACAATGATGTTCGAAAAGAGAAAAGATTTTGTAGAATCACAATAACAGAAATTCAGAAAGCAGATTACAAGAGTCGGCATTTATCCAAACAAAATCTTTGAGGATTTAATACATTGCTCAGGTGAAATGATTTTTGATCTTTTTACCCATATAAAAAACAAAACAACACATGCCAAAACAGAATATGGCACAAGGTTGCATTTAAAGTGGATTTTTCCTCCACATGTAAATAGGATTACTAACAAAAATTGCACATTTTCCATTGGCAGTTTCTTACTGTGGAAACCTCAAACATTATGAACTGACCCTGACCACCAGTCTACTCTTAGTGTATTGGGACAGAAGCTAAAGTTTTTTTTGTTTTTTTTTAAAATAAACAACAGCATCAAAATATTTCTGCTAAATAAGTTTTTTTATTTTTAAGTATCTGATTTCCAGACTCCCAGGCTTTTGTACAGACATTTAAGACTAACAAAATTATCAATAGGAAATTGAATTTGAAGATGAAAATAAAAGCATTCAGATTTATTGTATTTGATAAAATATAAGAGTCATGGGCAAACTGCAGCTGGTTTGGCTTTCTGAATGGCAGGCATAATTTCACAAGAAAGGTAATATTTATTAAAATTTCATTTAAGTACAATGTTTCTTGAATTATGCCAGCTTTTGTTGAAGGTTACATTTTCAGCATTTTAAATCAGTGGGGATTGTCACTAAGGAAGATCATGCAAATAAACATTTACTTTAGAAACAGGAAATGCTCATTTTTTTTTTTTTCCTCTGAAGAAATATCTTTTTTTCTTCAAATGAATAAATTAGAACAAATCATACACAGCAATCACACTTATCACAAATGATCTTATATCAGGACTTCAGTTTTTTTTTTTAAATATAGAAAAATCTTTAAAAAAAAAAAAAACTTTTTTTTCCAATTTCTAAGGTATATGCTTACATGTCCCCTGTAGTGAAAAAGAAGACAGACTCCTTCAATGAAAAATTATCTTTAATCTTTTTAAAAAAAGTACAGACAACCTTATGATGAGCTATATATCATATATCACTAATCAAAAAAAGTTATTAATGTCTGGCATATAAATTAATTCCACCCACATTTCAGCAGAGGATATTAAAAATAAATTATGGAGATGACAGCAAATGTTACAGGAAATTCATCCACCCTCCATATTTGGCTCAGTTCAAAGGTTTCATTTCTGTCCTTTAATAAACATTTAGGAAATTCTAATATTTAGAGACAGAAACAGTTTTAGATAAATTATGGAAGTAAAGATTTTGTTTCTTAAATAATCAATGATGCATTTGAAAATCTTGAATGTATAAAGCAAGTTATTAAAAGAAAAAAAGATTAATTTCAATTTTTTTTTTTTTTTTTTTTTTTTTTTTTTTTAAATAAAAACCTGTTCTACAGTAAAGAGTTTAAAAAGAAAAAGCTATGTTTATATTAACTCTTTTATTAAGCCAAATGCTTTGAGAACAAGGCAACCATAATCTGTTGATTTACAAGAGAATGAAAGTTGCTAGTAAAAATAAAAATACCAGTGAAATTGTATATACATTCCCAAAATGTTCTCAATTGCAAAGTATTTTAAAGTATGACTTACTCCTTCTTCAAACGCCCAACGCTTGCTGACTTCTTCCTCAGTCTGTTTGTGAATTGCTTGTCGGATTTCTATGATTTTGGCTCGCAATTTATTTGCTTCAACTTCATCAGACTGAAAAATAAAAAAAGTGGAGGGGGTGATTAAGTACAACAGAAAGGAATAATAAAGATCACTAAGTGCAGTATTATGATAAAACAAAAATTATTGTTCCTCTTAAGTCAACTACACATGATTATAACCATATACTAAGTACAGAATAAAATGACTTCAGACAAAATACTAAGTATTTATGTATCTTAAAAGCTAGAAGTGTTTGAACTGGATTTTAGGATTTAGAACAATAAAGGACAAATATTGCTCCAAGATTTAATCCCTGTCCAAATGTAAATTACTGTATTAGCTGGCCTATTGGATGCAGATAAAAAAAAAAAAAAAAAAAAAAAAAAAGAAGAAATCACCCAAAAATTATCCCGTCCAATACAGAAGTAACATGTATGAGAAGGATAAGAAGACCAGGAAAAAGATGGGGGTCCACCAGGAATCGGTGTACGCATAGAGCTTAGCTCTGAAACTAGGACTCCAGAAAGTAAACGAACATGATATCAAGAAAAATATCCCTGAAAAATTCACCCAGGAAATTAAGAAATTTATGGAATTGCACTGCTTGTTTTGTAGAAATCCCAGATTTTGCAGAAATATTTGATTTCTTGAAATAAACATTCCTAATTCAATGGAGTTACATCACCATCTTAGTGAGCAAAATGTGGCTACCTAAATTTTTAGTTCAGGCATAAACTTTAATTTATACCAATAAGCATAAAAATTCCAAAATGTTTACATATAACCGATATAAAATCTATAGTGACCTCCCTAGTAAATGTAAAAAGGGAAGTTAAACCAATTCCAACTTGCTCAAGAGATTTTTCTGGTTAGAAATTGGCATATGCAAAATATCTTTCTCATCAAATTTTAGCTTCTAATTAATTCTTTTATGTTTAATGCATGGCTTAAAATTATACACATTCTTATATATATATTTTTTTTCCATTAAATTTGTAATTTCTTTCATTATTTAAGCAGAAAGTTTCATTACATTGATTAAAAAAACTTTAGTAGAATCTTAAAATGCAAGTATTTTGCAATTTAATTTTCCAATTATTTTTCTACATTTTTTTTTAACAAATTTTAAACAATTCTTTTTTGATATGATAGGAAAAACAAAAAGTGTTTTCAGTTTAGTTTTTGACAGCACTTTTTAATCTTTTTTTTTTTTAAATGTCCTTGTATGAACAGTAATTGACTGATTTCCCTGAATTTGCATACCATTTGTTTTTATTTCAATTAACCTGTTGATGCCCACAGTAATATTTGGTATTATAAAAATTCTAGTTTTCTACTCTTCTAATTCTATGCCCAAATGAGTTTAGCTTCCATTTTTTAAACAGGGTAAATATGTCAATCTCTAGATTGAGCTTTTTTCCTTAGAGCAACTATTCTGATTATATTTTTCCTTACATTCTCCCCACCAAGGTAACCTGAATAAATCCCTTTTTCTAAATTGTAGAGGCTATTTAAAAAACAAAAACAAAAACAAAAAAACACTAGTATTAATTATAGGTTTCTATTTGTCATCCATTAAAGTCCAACATCACAATAATGGAACAGTGTGTATGAATGGGTTAACAAAGCAATTTACTGATTATCTTAATTTCATGAATGAAAATATTCAAAAAGAGAAACTTAAAACCCTACAACATTGAACAATGCATTTGACCAATTTTTCAATATACAATCCCATTTTTGGTCTCTAGCCCAAGCCAGGGACTATCTGAATAATTTAATTTGTCAACAGGCATTAATCAAGAGTTATCTTTTCATTTGTTTATCTATTTACCCACCAAATAAAAGAAACAGATTCTCCTTACCTTCCCACCTTCACTCTCCACCCCGGGTGGGGCTTCTTCTCCAGGAGGTTGCTCATCTGACCCATCTTCCTCTTCAGCAGAAGAATCAGACTTTTTGGCTAAAACTTCTTCTCGTAATTTAAAGAATTCATCAAGAGTCAAAATTTCTTTGGGGTGGTGGCTATTTACAAAAGATTTAAAGCTGAAAAATAAAAATTGCTTTTTTTAATTGTGTTGGTTTATAAACAAATTCCTACGAAAATCTTAAATAGGGCGTGTGGCTCCAATAAGAAATCACAGATTGGAACTATGAAGGAATGCTAAAAAATTTTTGGCCACCCCACTTCCCAAAACTTGACCAATAGAAAGAGAAGGGAATGTCAACTGACAAATTTATCCATACTACTTTTAATTTAAATTTAAAAAAAAAAAAAAAAAAAAAAAAAAATAAAAAATTACTAAGCATAGGTTAGATGTGGCACAAGGCCGAAAGCATTGAGCACCCAGCGAGGATCAAACTCGCTACTTAGTTGTAATTGGTCTTGTGATACAAGCTTGCTAGCCATTATGCCACATCGAAGTGCCATTGTAGCAACAAACAAGTATAACACTAAAGTTTTAGGAGGATTTAATTTGCTTGGGTTATAGATATAAATACAAAACCAACAATATTTATTTTTTTTGTTTTTATTTTAAATAAGAATTGGAATTAAAAATTGTTCAAGGAATGTCACTGCTATCATTGTCTTGGAAATTCTTAGTTTGATATCTACTTTATATGGTTAAAGAAAAAAAAAAAAAAAAAACTAAACAGATGAACACAAAAGTAAGGGTTAGTTCCGCAGCATAAATGAATTTTTTTTTGAAGTTATACAGCATTTATTTGCATGATAAAAAAAAAAAATTCTAGTTGCAACAACAAGGAAAAGCCAACAAGAATTTCCTCAAAAAAGTGTTTATATAATAATCTCTAGGAGCGGAAACAAGAACAAGTATAAATGCTTAGGTCTTGGAATATCATTTCTTAGCCAATGTCTCTCCACTGAATAGTGGGTTCACGTAGCAGAGCTAAGATGATATTTGTATCTTTTCAGCTGTCCGGAATTATTTTCAGCTCAATTATGAAATTGTATTAATGCTATTTATACTTTAAGAGGAAGATTAAAGCAGCCCTAAAAACATAGGGAATAGAAGCCAAGATCAAGATTTCTGATAAATACAATATAAATCATGTGGAAAACTGTAAGTGGGTAATGATCAATTTAACGGATGAAAGGAACTGGTTATATTTTTTAAATATATTCCCAAGAATAATTTTCTTACATTTTGCAGATTTAAATTGTTTTAATATTTAGGAACTTATGCTGAAAAAAAAAAAAAAAAAATAGTTAAAAAAATATTAATTTAACTGAATTGTGTTGTAAGTGCTCCAAAATGCACTTGATATAGCTCAATTTTGAGAAAGAATGTCAAATTAAAGCTGTCACTTATAACATTCAACAAAATTCCAATGACTTTCCTATCAAAAAGGTGGTAGAAAAAGCATCTCTGCTAAACCAATCATTTAAAACTAGATGATTAAAACGTGCAAGTTTCGATTAACTTCAAACAATCATAACTTGACCAATACTTGGAGAGAGGAAAAAGTTAGACTTATTCTGAAATCCTGAGACCCGCGTCTACTTTCAGTCTAGATATAAAGCTCTTGGGAGTTATACCAAGAAAATAAACAAACAATCTCTAGTGATATCACATGTCTCTTTCACATTTGCCCAGTATAAGGATTGAAATCACAACCACCAAGTAACTTAATTTACTTCATGCTTTTATCCTTGGTTCCCATAAGACAACAAAAACAAGATGCGGACACTAGCTTGCACAAATCAGTGTATAAAATGAATATCTATTTGAAAATAGAGGAAGAAAATAGCATTGCCTGGTTAACTGAATAAAATATACGTAACACTTATGAGAAAATATTGCGTATTTTTCAAGCCAATTTTATATCTAAGGTCATGATGACTACTTTTTCTGAAATGTTAGCTAAACTTATTGAAAGATCTTTTTATTTTCTATGAAAAAATAAAATTAGTTTTTAGAAAGGAGAAATATCATTAGATATAAACATTAAATCTACATGAATACCTATTTGTTGCTTTCAGATATTTATAATAATTTTAAGTTCGGTTAATATTTGAGACGCAGCTTAGCCTCATTGTTAGGCTTTTAGATATTTTCACAAAAGGTTTTTATCACAGATAAATTTTGGTGGGCAATATAGGATTCTGAGTATCAAAGAGGTATGCTACCTGACACAGCGAGGGAGAAGACGCAGCGAGGGAGAAGACGCAGCGAGGGAGAAGACACAGAAAGAAGAGAGAAGAATGAAATGAGAAAATTGGCTTACATTTCTAGATAAGTTATAAATATCCCCACAAACAAACAATGTTTTGGTATTTTCTAGTTTCAAGGGTCATTAACATTCACATAGTTCTTAAGACAAAATAACTTCTTTTTTTTCGCATATAAATCGGATTATGTCAAAAACAAAGTCAGTGTATGAACCAGTAACAAACTTTTACCAAACAATTTTGGTATACTTTTGAATATTTGCTATGCAGGGGGGCAGTGGAAAACAGATGTGAAACCCTGGCCTAAATAGTAAGCAGCAAAAAAAAATCTGTTTCATCCTAAGTTCAATAACAAGGTAGCAGATACTGTACCAACCCCACCAATAAGTTTCCAAAATTTACTGTGTCTAAAGGAATCAAAGCCCATCCCCACCAAAGACCTACCCTAAATCCCCATTAAAAAAAAAAAAAAAAAAAAAATTTGTAAGTCAAAAACGGTTTGGATCAGCAAAAGAAATAAAGTACTGGCACTAGTTGCTTTAATATGAAGTATAGCAATAAATTGAACGAGGACTATGTTCGAAAATAATGATTGATCTGTTTTTACATCTTAACATTTTGCAGGTTATTTAAAGCCAGAAAATATTTTTAGATAATTTCTTTCTGAGATAATGATTTATTGATACGTCATAGCAAGAGGAAAAGAGGCAAATTCATATTTTTTCCAAGCATATTTGCATGTAAATGAATATAATGAACCTGACTGGAATTAGAACTTGACTCTCCAATTTCCCATACAGAGCAGTTATCCATTTATCCAGTTACATCCCAAGTAACAGCACCTGATATTCCCAAGTGGTCACCCATCTATGTACTGACCAGGCTCAACATTGCTTAATTTTGATGATTGTATGAGAACCAGTATTTCAAAGTGATATGGCCATAAGATTTTTAAAATTGTGAAATGAATGGCTAATTTACATACTTGTCAAAATGATGACTATACAACTGCAGAGGTATGTTGAGGAGTTGGTCATAAAGAGCCATGACTTTTTGTAAATTTTCCTGCTGTTTTTCCCAATGAATAACAGAGTCCCAAAGACGGTCAGCACGGAAGTCAGTACCAGCAGCAGACAAAGCTTTCTCATAGAGGCTGAATAAAGAGAAATCGATATAAAATTAGTAATTAAAAAACTCAAAGATTTTAATAACAGCATTCTTATACGATATAGTAAAAAAAATATTTCCTCTCTAGATTAAAGTTATTGATTTACATAAGAATGTGTTAGAAACATATTCAAAGACTGTGATAAGTACAAAGTTTGTTTATAACTACAAACTTACATTAAAAGCAACAATCAGTATTTACATAAGTAACTGCTTCAAAACATTTGTTACTTGAAGTGACTTTTGACCCCATCTATGACAAAGCAACATATGGCAAACTAAGTTTGTTTGGTTATTAAATAAACAAATAATAATATTTCAACTATTGTTGCTTTCAGTTAGTTTAATTGGGAGAATTACATGTTCAAATTGATTGTTTACTTTACTAGAATGATGTCAAGGTAGAGGACTACCTTTCCTTTAAAGAGTCTTTAGCATGTTTAGCAGTGGTTCATTTTGCTCTGTATGGAGAATTATAGTCCAAGGTGGTCAAAGACTCCACTATAAAGATTCCATCAAGTGGGACCTGCAAGTGATGCAGATCAATGTATAGTAAACAACTGGGAACAGCTGGTTTTGGACCACCCTGCATGGCATCAAAAGTTTCATACTGGAGTAGCAAAAACTGAGGCTGGCCAGCAAGCATAGGCCCAGAGACATAGCTGCCATGTGTTACAAACTGTTGGACATAGATGAATTTCCTTCTTATGTCAGACAGTTGATTATTTTGCTCAAGCCACAATCTCTTGTATTCCACATTATTGTAAAGCATCCACTTTGTTCTGAAAAATATTCCCATAGTAAGTCACACACAGATGTCCAGTAGCTCGTTTATTTTATTTATTTATTTTTTTTTTTAAATCATGTGGAATTTATACATCAATGTAACTAACATAGCTAAACTGTAGAATGATTTTCAATTATTGATTTGGATATAATATATACGATTTATTATTCAAGTATTTCTTGTTTATATTTCTTATGTGGATGTGAAACATCAAAGTGACTAACAAATTATTTTCAACACTTGGATATTTTCAATACATTATTTCATGCATTGTATGGCATTTTAAATTATGTTGGTTTGATTACTGTCAATCTTGACCAATCATGAAGGTTTAATTGGCAAGATATATTGAAAACAAAACTTTGCAAATTACTTTTGACATGTTTGATCAGTCACTGTTACTTATCCATAAAAATGAACATATCTTTGTTATGCATTTGATTGACTTTTCATTTTAAATTAAGAAAGCATAATGTCAAATGTTACTTATTTTCTTCAAAACCAAAGGATATTTATTCTTACATTTTACAAATATGCACTAATATGACAGTTAAAAATAATCTTTCTAAATAGTTAAAAAACTAAACACTACTAATACCATCTAATAATCACAGAAGAGCATTTTAAAGAAACACTAAGTAATAAACAAGCCATTTTAACATTTTTTTTTTTTTTATTCAGAATCATTTTAATTGCACATCCTACAGAGAATGGTTATAAAACAGTTCACTGAATAACAGACACGTTAAAACTGCATCAAGAAATACAATATAAAATCTGAGAAATTCAAGACGGACAACTCTCATATTTGAAAATGATACAAAATTCATTTAAATTTTTACAACTGTCATTACACAATTATTTTAATTCAGAAACGAAAATATTTAACTCTACCACCTCCATCTCACACTAAAATTTATTTATACACACACACAGAGTTGACAAAGAACCTCCCGCTCAAACAAAACCCAAATAGCACTTTTGAACACAGCCTCCTCCCACATTCTCGAAATATACATACAGGCTGTTTCGTATCCTAACAAAGACAATTTTTAGGGATGGATTTTTTCATTTATTAACCTGACATATTTGAATTTATTGCTTAAATTTTTGATGGGTACCCATATTTGAATAGATGCACAGTTTTTATTTGTTTATTAAACAGTATATTTATTTCCATCTACCAGCCTGAACATTCAAGAAATCTTGTTAGAAAAGTAGATAGCAAGAATTTATTTAAACAAATTTTGTTAAATTCAACCAACATTTAATTTTTTCTTTGTACTTTTCAATTTTCAAATAAATTATTGAACACTGAAATCAAAATTGTGGATAAACTGTCAAGTTCATATTTTTGTTCTATTTTGGTTAGAGTACTTTTGACCATCTCTGTCAACAACAAAATGTCATCATGGTAGACACAATTTTGAGGGCTTTATTCTGGCATTTTGATAAATGCTACATTTCAAATTGAAACATGCGTACTGTACAAGTGACGTGTAGAATGGTTTCACAGAGATTAGCAGCAATGGGAAAATGAACGCATCAAATATTGCATAGAATTAATTTTATACTAATAATGAACATTTTGTATACACCAGACCCCTGGTGAAAAACTTTTTACTTAATGTGGTTTCTTTCTTTTATAAAAAAAAAAAAAAAAAACAGCATCAAGTATTTTAGGTTTCTCTTTGTATATAGTGCAATATAGTAATTTGGTATTATCTATTAGTTTTCTTAAGTGAATAGTTGTATTTTGGTTGTCTGTGATGTGGTCAATAAGTGCACAAATTGCACTAAGTTTCAACAAGACACAAGTCAACTTACAAGAATGTGGTGTATGCATGGGGGATGTAAGAATTTAATGCTGCTTTTGCTTGCTGATATTGGAGATGTTTTGAAGCTTTTACAGCAAATGATAAATCTAAGGAGTTTAGCGTAATATATATATATATATATACATATATATATATATATATATATATTAAATAAAAACAGACCACTTTAAGGTTCCATGTAATAAATTATTTCACCACAGCCCTTTTAAAGGACTGCGGATCATCAGACTTTACTTCCAAACCTTATTTAAATTATTTGCTCTGGATTGACATTGAGCTCTCTGGATTTTATCCTCCTTAGGTTTACCCATACGGATTACCTAGTCTTTCATAAACTATATATATATATATATATATATATATATATATATATATATATATATATATATATATATATGTGTGTGTGTGTGTGTGTGTATATATATATATATATATATATATATATATACACACACATATATATACCAGCTAATTATATTTTTAATGACTTCATCTTGTTTATAGTAGAATAAGTTAATGTTTTATTTCTATAAAGATGGTTGGTTGTGCTATTTTTTTTTTTAAGCTAATTTTATTAAGTGTTTTACGTTGCTTAATTCTTTATAAAATACTGTATGCCAAGAAATTATTTATGCTTGATTAATCCTGCTTTTGAGAACAGCTAAGGAGAATTACTTTTGTAATTAAAATGACAATAACCTTTTGTGTGTTTAATTATTTTAAAGTGTCTATAAAGATATTTGATGTAAATCATTCAACACAAGAGAAGGTATCTTGAAGTAAATATGGTGTGTGTGTGTTCCATTCGACATGACAAAAAAAAAAAAAAAAAAAAAAGGAATCCCCACCCCCAAACATTCTTCCATTTGGTGGAAATAAGGTAGTGCAAAAATTGTTCATATTATCCCAAGCATTTTGACCAATTCTTTTGTCATTTTTAACGGGGTTTGTTTTTAGGTGTTATAAATTTCCTTTCATGTAGTTTTTGTGTTGTTTGAATAACAACAAACCCCTCTTGAAAATGGCTAACAAAGTGGGTGAAAACACTTGGGACAATATGGACAATTTTTGTACTCTCTTACTCCCACCAACTGGAAATATATATATATATATATATGTGTGTGTGTGTGTGTGTGTGTGTGTGTGTGTGTGTGTGTGTGTGTGTGTGTGTGTGTGTGAGAGAGAGCATTCTTTTTGGTGCAGCTTTGTTCTCAAAACACATCAATAAAATATTGGACAAATTCTTTTTCCAGGGCTGTCAAGGTTTATAAAACCATACTGCAGATTTATACAATACATGTATTTGAAATGCATCCTTCCCCAAAATGTCAGGATTTAGCCAATAAAATTTTTCTACCACACTGAAAACCGTTAGTTTTTAATAATGACTGAAATTGGCAAAAGTTTATCAGTTTTGAATTGGATTTATAATATATTTGAAAATTAAAAAAATAGTATTAAAAAAAAAAAAAAATTAACACCTTGTTAATCAGAATTCTCTCTCTCTCACTCACAATTGTAGTTGCAGAAGACTGCTCTTAAGTTCTGAAATGTTTTTGTGAAGATTGCCCTCACACCCAGGTTCACACTTGGCACCAAAACTTGACCTATAGCCACCAGCAATTAACCTGATGTTAAATCTGTTGAGTCTCACTCTGCTCTTACAAGTTACATGTGCCTTTTGTAACTTCAATTTTTTTTTGTGATATAACTTTGAAGAAAATGAAAAGTCAAAAAATAACAATCTATGACTTTTTTTAATCATTTCAATCCAATCAAGGTAATAATGCCACTAAGATGCAAACATTGACAGTGGGTGAAAGAGAAAGCAAAGACTGACATAAGGAGAGAACAATAAAACAGCTGGATTCATGAAGACAATTGACATTGCATCTTTGAAGATTGTAGGTGACAGAGAAGCAAAAAAAAAAAAAAATTAGATGTTCCACAAGTGAGAAGTGCAAAAAAAGAAACTTTCAGAATAGAAGAGGTTGTTGCATCTAACAAGTTCAACAGTAAAACAGTGAGAAGTAGTTGCCAATCTAGTAGCATGCTTAAATGCATGCAGTTGAGGCACTAAGGAAAAAAGCTCATCAGAACAGTTGCCATGAAAACATTTGTAAAAAAAGACAGGGAAGCCATGTCATGTTGGTGAGAAAGTAACTGAAGTCAAGATGCTAAATCAGGAATGATTACATTACAGAACCTTTTTTTGAATTTTGTCAAAAATCTTGAGATATACAGCAGGAACACCAGACAAGATATGACAGTAATATTCAATTCATGGACAAATGTTAGATTTATAAATGTGCAAGATGGATTCTGACAAGAAAGATTGACAACTTACCTAGCAGTGGACTGAGCAATTGATTTGGTATAGTTGCTCCACTTCATGTCAGTGGAAAATGTGAGTGCAAGAAGGCATAGAGTATTGCTCTCCTGAAGGTTAACATCAACCACGCTGATTGCAAGCAGAAAAGGTTTTCAGTTTTGTCTAGGAGGCGTTAAAACTATTTCTTGCCCCAGTTACCTATTGATTGAAGGCTCTTTTCAGGAGCAGTTGCCAATTTTACTTTGCCGAAATCTGTTAAATTTACTAATGTCCTGTGACCCATCAGGCACCACGTACTGCAGCCACAGTAGAAGTAGTGTTTCTTGGTCAAGATAGACTGACAAAGCCCAACCCTCTCCATGCCAGTTTTGAATTCAGAGTTACCTTCTCCTACACATTTTACCACTGTCCTGTTACATATTCATAGAGGAAAAAAAAGATTTGTACTGGCCTTATGAATTTTAAAATACAGGATATATGATATGTATGGATTAACATTCCAGCTATTGGTTAAATAGAGTAGACTGTGCTCTCTAGTCTTGGTAGAAAAAATGAATTTCAAACCCTCAAAAAAAGTGATGGGGGAAACTACTACACAATCTTTCCCAAGAAGTCACAGATACTAAAAAGAAACTATAGAATGCCACGATCATTTGAGTTCTTAAAGGACATGGCATTAAAAAAAAAAAAAAAAAAAAAAAAAAAAGGAAAGAAAAGAAAAGTATTTTATATATTTATATATTTTAAATCAGTATCATCCCATGCAAGGCAGTAAATCCACTAAGACACAAGGGGTTACAGGACATGAGAATTAAAAGCAGAAACATTAATGAATGGGAAGAGGAAAGTGTAATAAAGAGGACAGTAGATAGCGACTGACATTGCATTTAAATTTTTTGCAAATTAATGTTGACTGGAATGCATGGAGCCAGAAGGGTGTTCTACAAGCGAGAAGTGCAATCAAAACTATTAGCACAGAATTTACAGTTACATCTAGCTAGCTCAACTGTAAATTGTGGAGATCTCAACACCAGTCTAGCACTGCGCTTAAATTCAAAAAGTCTAGGTACCATAGAAACAAGTTCATCCAAACAATGACCATGAAAGTATTTATAGAAAAGACAGAGAGGCAACCTCATGGCAGTGGGAAAGTGACTGAAGCAGAGTCGCCAGATCAAGAGCAATAATATTACTGAATCTTATCAGTCATATTCTGATGTCTGAAAATTCCTAAATTCTAGAGAGTTGTAGATATACTTTTTTTTATTTTTTTTATTTTTAAGTATTATTTACCCAATACAAAGCCACTCAAAGTAGAGGGTTATTGAATGGTGATGTTGTAAGGATATATGGGGAAGGAGCAAATGATTCATATTATGATATGTAGGAAAGATAACAGTTAATCCTGGATTCACAGAGGATTAAGAATATAATGAACAGGAAAGCAGCATCTTCGGAAGTTTGTTTTACATTACACCAGAAGCTGTCCAAGTGGAACTTACTCCTTACCAATATTGAAGGAAATGAGCTGACTCGGTGTACATAGCATGGCTGGTTCTGACTGTGAAAGCCTGAAGTAGTGGAATAAAGGAATGTAGTTTTCCTGAACATGTATAAAAATATCACTAGAGCAGTAAGAAGTTTAATTTTTTTAAGTCATTACTGTAGACAAGAATTTAAAGAAAATGTTTATTCTAGTTATTTGGTGCCAAATATTTTCTAAATTTTTTTTTTTTTTTTTTTTTTTTTTTTAGATTATTTAATTTCACCCCCAGTATTTTTCAACACCACGAGAAAAGTGAAACTAGAAAGGAGTTATCTAGATGATTAGAGAAGTAAACCTGTAATGAAAGGACAAAAAAAGATTAAAACAAAAACTGAAAAATTCAAGACTTACACCATCATTTGCAGAATAAATAACAATATATATTCTGGTTTTTCAACTTACGCACGGATCCGTTCAACATTCTCTTCTTTGCCTTGATAAGCTTCAAGAGTAACATAGGATATATAATGCAACCACAACTCAACACTGAGAGGAATGGCCTTCACTCCTCGTTCAAAAACCTGGAAAGAAATGAAGATTGGAAAAGAAAAAGAAAATATTTAAATTTTGATGCCTCTAGAAATGCCAAACAGAAATGAATAAATCGTGTTTAATTTTTTTTAATAGTTTGCAATAAAAGTTGAAAAGTAAAATTAGGGGAAATGTCGAGCAAGCCGAACAATTTGAAGTACAACCGTGTGATTACCGTCGTCAACAAGGCGGTCCTGGCGACTGGCACAACGGTTGACATTCGTCCGTCGTTGACCCTGCACAGCTTGAGGGAAGGAACTCCTGCTTCCATATCCACAGCCCTCCCTAGTAGAGTGGACAAGTTCAAAATTGTGAAAATCTCACAATAAAAGCTAAAGTTTCAGAGACCCTCACAACTGCCAGGTCTCCTGTAGATTTCATTAGGTCTGCAAAGAAAAATGTTACACAATAACAGAGTGAGGGCTGGTGTTTGCAGTCTGAATGAGGCACCTGACAAGGAAGGGGGTAGCAGAAAGAGGCACACTAACAGGTGAAAGAAAGATAGGGAAGCAGGAAGAAAAGAAAAAGAAAAGAAAGAAAAACAGCAAAAGTGAAAAAGAATGAAAGTAAAATACACTGTTAACACCAAATGTGTTTTTTTTTTTTTGTTTTTTTTTTTTTGTTTTTTTTTGTTAAACTTAGGATGGCATATGGACCATACTGGCAGGATGGAATACAGTTAGACAAAGATGTAAAAGAAACAGTTACTTTTATTAGATTTTAGTAAATATCTAATTGTGTCAGGGCCAATCCAACATGCAAAAAGCCACACGATATATAGCAGATTCCTATCATCTTGATGCAATACACTGGATACACATGTTTATTCTCATGGTAATACCAGATATTTATGTCTATCAAAGAAACTTGGTTCAAACACACACACACACCCAAGGAATATTTTCACACACACACCTAAAGAATATTTTCTTTAGCCAATAATATACAAAAGTGGAATTACAATTTCTAAATAAGAGCGAGTAGATGTAATCTGTCCAATTCGGTTTTGTTCCTGCATATTTTAAATCCAAATGACAAACTGATATTGAAACTTATACAGATCTACTACTTCATGTACATTTATACCTTTAATAACCTAAAAATCTAGGTTTTGAATTAAAAACGTTACATAATTATCTCCCTTGGAAAATAGTCATCTCCCTTATTTCGAAAAAATAAATAAATAAATAAATAAATAAAAACTCATCGTAAGCAATTGTGTCTTATATGTCAATAATAAAAAAAATAAAAATTAATATTACGAAAAGAATAATGATCAGAAAAATTGCTCTTACAATTAATATTACTGATTGACCATAACAAGTCACTTACTGATCAGTAAGGTTTATTAAAATATGGAAACAAACTGGTTCTCATATACAGTGCAACCATTCAATCAACTATCATTTATTTATTCTGAACATTCAATAACATTTAATGCTTATAAAAAAAAAAAAAAAAAAAAAGTGCAGGATAGTTGGAAAAAGAAATTTTCCATGCTTCAGTTCCTGACTACTCAACAATAAATGGTGGAAGAGAAACCTGTGTTTTACTAAACTTAACAAAAATGACCCACCAAGCAGATACCAACAGCTCAAATGTGTGACAAAATTTAACCCACATTGCTTCAGAGAGATATAGATTTGCTATAAATAATACTTAAGGCCTTATGACACTATGATTGGGACACCCACATGAGAGGATAGTGTGTTATTTTGTCTCCATCTTAAGCATTTCAGTGATAAGTCTGCGAAATGGGGTCTTCAAAAGCAGCCACACACTTGACCAAAAGAAAATGAATAGATGAAAGCTTTTGAAACAAGCGACAACAAACCGGATGTTAAGGACTTCCAGTTTGTAATGGAATGTCCCACACTCCCTATCGCCTATATGGACTGACTATATCAGTAGCTATATATAGTGAGCACAGGATATACCTAGGGGCTTGTTTTGGGAATTACTAGCCTGCCACCCAATTTCCAGCCTTTTAGTAGTGTATTCCCTTTTACAATAAGCCTCTCTTTCAACTATGTGCATGTTGCTGTTCCTTCACTAAAGTACCACTTCTGTCTGTTTGTAACCTGTTTAAAGATATATAACAGTTGCAGGGTTATATTAAGTTATAAGTTTGGATTGAAGTGGTTCCAGGCTGCCTTCTGTAGTTCCAATGCCACCTATTATAGTTGCTGACCACATTGTGATGTAGGGACAAGGAAAGGGGTGACAGAAGAAAGGTGAAGCTCTTACTGGTTGAACGGAAGAGCTGATCTATTTGACTGATATGGCAGGCCATCTAAGTGTCACCTATCTATGTAAACAACCAGAATGTGCAAGTGAGTCTGAATAAACAATATATTGGAAACAGAGTTTGAGAATTCATGTTTCCTTGTAGGCTTGGAATGGGCCTTTCCCATAATAGAAGCACGTAACATGAGGCTTCATTGTCCAGTCAGTGAAAAGCTGAATGAACCCCAAAACATGTTTATGGCCTCTCAAGCACATGCACACACATATAGACAACAAAAGATTCTCTCCATTAATTTCTATAGGTAAAACAAGAATAAAAACCTGACTCAAATGCTCAACTTTTCAGCTGATAATAAAAAGACATTTCCATCCAGACTGTCCAACTCATTGAAACCAAACACCATAAGAAAGAAGAAAAAAAAAAAAAAAAAAAAAATTTTATTTCTTTGAAAATAGCCGATTTCTCTTCCTGGGGAAAAACTAATACAAGAATCAGGCCAATATAAAATAATTTTGCTGACAACTTTTCTGGATACTGTTCTTTGCATGGACAGCAGTGGCTTTTCATATGTACTATGACTCACCAACATATTTCTTTGGGGCAGTGTGGGATACTTTACAGGCTATAAATTCATAATCAGGTATGGCCACTGTTACAAATAACATTAATTACTAAAGTACCATCGTGGTCACTCACAGCCCTGCACTTGAAAAAGGGTCAAGCATTAAAGAGTTACAAGACAAAATTACAACTTTCCTTGATTCAATGGTGCTTTAAAAATAATCAAGTTAAGCAGCCATTTATAGTCAACATCTCTAAGGTACATTGTGATCATTTACAGCATAGAAAATTTAGCTAAATTTAGAGACTTCATGGAAAAGTGAAATTAGCAACTCAAATTCTGGCCAAGTATGTTGCAGTCACTTTGAACAATTAAGCTTGGGAAAGGTATGAATCCATCTCTTCTTCCTTCAGCCATGGATTAAATAGCAGAGCAAACTGGACTCTCTAGCCTGGACTCTCTAAGCAGTCCAAGAAAAGACAACTCCAAATTCAAAACCAATTGGGCAGGGAGCTAGGAACTCAACCCTGTAAAAACTTACTTGCTACAGATTTTTAATTGATTTATTTTATTTTTTTTTTTCAATGGATTATCAACTTTTCAGAGTTTTTTTTAAGCTAGAAAATATTTTAGATTGTAAAAATTGGGAGAGGGGGAAAATAATTTACTGATACAAGCCCTACTAATTAATCCATAGTGATAGGAGGAGAACAGGTGGATTCATACCTTTCCCAAGAATATTTGCATTTAAGTGAATATAATGAACTGGGCTAGAATTGGAACTGCTCTCCAGACTCCAATTCAAAGCAGCCATCTATTACACCACCTGCACATCCAAGCTGATATTCCCCATGCACTCACCCATCTAGGTACTGTGCAGGCTCGACATTGCTTAACTTCAGTGACTGTACAAGAACTGGTGTTTCAAATTAATATCTCCATAAGCTACATAAACCAGAGCAGTAACACCAAGTGTGATGAGACTGTTGCCCTATATGCCACGGACGAGCTAAAGTCAAAGAGAGCAAGTACAATTTCAATGAACTAAAATAGTAATCAATAACATTTTAAAACACCAATATAATTTTTAATCAACATCAACCAATATACAAGTGCTGCCAGTATTTTAGGCTTCTTGATGTTTATTTTTGTACATTTAGAAAGTTGGCTGCTAGACAGTTTTTCTTGCCAGAATCTATCTTACATATTTTTAAGTTTACCATTCATCCATGCATTGAATATTTCTGCTACATCTGGTCTGGTGCTTCTGCTATGCATTTAAAGATGCTTAATAAAATCCTGAGAAGAATCTGCAATGTTATTGGTCCTCACCTGACATATGTTTCAGTTACTTTCCTACTGCCACAATATAGCTTCACTGTAACTTTTCTATAGATACTTTCATGGTAATTGTTCAGATGAACTTTCCTTTATAGTACCTAGGCTTAAGTATTTAAGCGCAGTACTAGATTAGTGGCAAGATTCACATCATTTTACAGTCAAAATGGTTAGATATAAATGTAAGTTCTATACTAAAAGTTCCTTCACTCTCATTTCTCACTCGTGGAACTCCTTTCCTGCTTCTTGCTTTCCCGTCAACAATGATGTTCAAAATTTTAAGTGCAAAGTTAATTGTTATTTTCCGTTTTAATATCTATTCTTTCTCTCAGCTTAATGGGTTTTTTTTTTCTTTCTCTCTCATATATTGTAACCGATTGTGTCTTACTGGCTTTATTTTTATTGTCTTGCTTGGAGTGAAATTTAAAAGAGGGGAGAGGGGGGAAAAAAATTTGTTTTAACTTTCCCCAGATCAAAAACATACAGAAATATGGAAGCGTTGAAAGAAACAAGAAGTTAGATATATTGAGATTTATTTACTGAAAAACTGTACCCCTTAATCTTGATTTAATTGATTGTATGAAGAGAAGGAAAAAAAAAAAAAAAAAAAAAAAAACATACCCACTGATCATCATTATTATTTTCAGACTACCCTTTCTTTAATGCAATGGGGAGTAGTACAAAGTCCAGGATATTCTTTGAAAGCTGTGGGTCATGTGCAAGGAAAAATTAAGGTAACTGGGGCTGCAGATTCTTTGTACCCTTAAATAGACTCCTATAATTAATCCAGGTTTAACCTTGTTGCAGTGGTAGGAATCAAAATTGATAAGCTAATTCTTGTTGGTAGATTTTCTGTAAATCAACTGAAGTTGGTTATTATATCTAATGATATCTAGGAATGGTAAAGTGTTGTTAGATTTAAAAGTAAAATTTATTGTAGGTTCAACATTAAGTTTGTTAAGATCAGATAAAATTATGTTTTGTGGATATATTAATAAAGAATCATCTATGTATGTAAAATAAGAATTTTTGTTGTAAAATATTTTTGAAAGGACCACTTTTCAGAAATTTCGAAAATCAACAAGCCAAAATGCAACAAAGAGACGCTATCGGTAAACCAAATTTTTGTCTATAAAAACTCATCAAAAGGTGAAAAATGGGAAATTTTTATCTTATGTGGAGGAAATAGATAATTTCATTTTTGTTTCAGATAAGTATTGTTTTAGTAAATTTAGACATTTCTTTACAGGAAAGAAGTGTATAAAGATTTTATATCTAAACTAGTCATATTTGTTTTTTGGGGGTTTGCTTTCATTTATTTAAAAAGATCAGGTTTCTTTTTTTTTGGGGGGGGGTTATGTGCGAGGTGCTAATTATGCCAAGAAGTTTAATTAAAATTTTGGTTCATGTGCTGGCTAGTTTATGTGGGGCATTGCTTATTTCTGATATAATGGGTTTGATCAGGATATCCGATTTATCTATTTTTCAGGTGGTGTTCAAGGAGTTTTAGCCAGGAACTGTCTTCAAACTTATGTCATTCACCTATGCTAATAAAATAGTAAAGTAATAATCTAGGACATAAGATTCCAATGGCATATTCTTCCACCACCCTGTGTATTCTTCCATTGTGCCATCTGCACATTGCAAAATTTGAAACAAGATTAATGGAGACTGGGTCGTAACCACAAATCGTTATCAAGGGACTTACTGCATACAGTTTTTAAGTATTTGGTTTTTAGTATACAAGAAAAAAAAAATCTTTATTAAAAACAAAAGAAAAAAAAAAAAAGATGGTATCAAAATTTATAAAATACAGTACAATTGTAAGACAGTGTATGGTTGTCAGCAAAAAAAGAATAGCCCAAGATGTGAACAATGGATTGGAGACACAAAAGTCAAGTACAAAAATTTAAATATCTAGGAAGTGTTTTAACAGAAGATAGAAAATGTGACACCAAAACCTGAAGTAGAATAAAGAAAATGCTTTATAAAAATTAAGCAGAGTATTAAGAAACAGGAAAATTTCATTAGAAACAAAGGAAAAAGGAGTACTGGATTGTTATGTAATGTCAGTCCTATATAGCAGTGAATGCTGGACAAATATATATAAAGGAGATATTTGAGGCAACAAATGTGGCTCTACAGAAGGATGCTGGGAGAAAAAAAGGAACTGAACATGTGAGCAACAACAATGTTTCAGAGAGAGAGAAAAAAAAAAAAAAAAAAAAAAAATGGAAACAAAAAGGATGCATATGCTTAGAATCAGGAAAAGACAACCGAAATTTCTAGAATACATCATCAGGAAAGAGGGCCTAGAAAATTCGACAATTACCGGGCATACTGATGGCAAGAGTGACATAGGAAAGCTGAAAATATCCCATCTAATGAGCTTGTGTAAATGGTTGGCAAACAGGGATTAAGAGAGCAGAAAAAAAACAAACATTGCTAAGAGCTACAAAAGATAGGAAGTTATGGAGAGTCATGATCGCCTACATCTGGAAAAATCACAGCACACCAAGATTAAAATGACTGCTATAAATGGGGGGGGGGGAAAAAAAAATTAAAAACAGGAAAAAATTAATCACAACTTAACACGTATTTACCAACATGGCTTAAAAAGGTTATTTGTTATCAGGCAAGACATTCCGTTTCAAGTATTTGATAGACAAGGTGGAAGTAATATTTAATATTTAATGCTTAATCCAAAGTCAGTGATTCTTAACAGTTTCTGAGTCAGAGACCCTTATAAGAACCATCTCTTCTCTATACTGCACTCTCATCATTTTTCAGCCAGCTATGCTTGAAAGAAACTGTGGCCAACTAATCCTCACAAGTATATGAGAAGATAATCAAGCCATGATAATCCATGGAAAATGAGAATTATAAGTTTGCTCTTATGGAGTGGTAAAAGATAGTGGTTGTGCAGAGAATGAAGACAACGTTTAAATGGTAAACACAAACCCAAGGGCAAGTTGTTGGCAGTGTAAGTAGTGTGTCATATATGAATGAAAAGTGTCACTGCTGACACTGGGGTTTGAACGTAAATCTATAGACAATGAAAATGTAGACCACCATTTACTATAAATAGAGATATTATGCCACTGTTTGGGTGCTTACAAATATGTGCTTGACTATTGTGTTAACTCTGACGCTAAAGTCGAGCATCATGTATTTCAAGATGAATTAATATTTTTCTTAGAACCTCTACGCAGTCGTGTATTAACTAATAGGTAATCAATAATCTTTCCATTGACTCTTTACGTGTTTATTAATATATTTTAATTGCGTTTGGTAATTAAATACTTTATTATTTTACATTGAAATCTTTCTGTTATGACTTGTATTATGTACATGTGACGGATTACAAAATAGTGGCTGTGTGCATTTTTTTTCAAGCAGTGACAGGATGCATGTTCTTTTATGCCTCTCAATGGGAAGCCGTTGACAGGGACAAGGGTTATATAGCAAATATAAGTTATTTTTATCTGTTGCACATGGGCCCTAGGGCGAAAAGTCCTGTCCTAAGTTCTTCCTGTTAGTTGTTGATAAAAATCATGAAATTTGCAGCAGTAATTCAATGGAACCTCAGTTACTGAATGATACAGTTATTGTTCACTTTTTTGGCAAAGAAATGTCTTGGAAATTGTACAGCACCCCCACCCCAAATCGGTTATCGATCAAGAAAATCCATCAGTTACAAACCTGTACATACCTGTTTGTTGCTATGTGACTTCCCTAACACAAAAAGAGGGATTCCTCTCCCAAACAATAATACCTCTACCCTCCCCCTCTTACATATGCCAACAAGAGCCTTGAATAAAAGTTAAATATTTATTCATCCTATATGTCGGGTATCTATTGTTTTCTGCATGTAAAAACTATAGTTATTCTGTATGAAATGTATTTTTTTGTTAATATTTTTGAGTGTGTGGAACAGATTAATTGGATTTGTATTATTTCTCATGAGAGTATTCCTTCAATTTTTTGTGAATTTTGGTTTTCAGCCAACTTTCTGGAACATTATGGCCAATAACCGAGGCTTCACTGTATTATAAATAAATAAATTTGCTATTTACTGAACAGTTTTGTTTTGGTAGAAACAATGTTATTTGGTTGTCAGAAAATATCTGCCCTTAAGTATATATTACAAGCAACTGTAAATAAATCAGGGTCACATTTTTCCACTTTTCAAGTCACAGCACTGAAGAAAAATAATATTAATCAAGGCACAAATATTTGATAAAAATCAATTGCTCAACTAGGACTTGGAATGTGAAATAAATAAGTTTGGGAATTTTAACATGACTTACAATTAAACAAATTACTTCAGGAATTAAAGGAGTAGGAAACATCAAAATTTGGTTTGGTTGCTTTTGTTTAGCAGTATATCAACCTCTTTGGACTATTTAATACAGAGTTCTAAATATTCTGTTCACAATTTTTTTTTTTTTCTCTTAGATAATAATGGTTAAGTCAAGAGGTAGATTCATGCCTTTGTGCCTATGTGAAAATAACAAACCCAACTGGAATTGGAATTTGGCTTTACGATTAACAATTCTGGGCCATTACTCATTACACCACCCACACATCCAAGCTTAAAGCACCAGGTATTCCTAAAAGGTCACCAAACTCATTACTCACCAGGCTCAACCTTGGTACGATCACCAAAGCGATGTTTCAACATGATGTGGCGTAAGCCCAGAAAATTTAGTGGTTCCATTCACGAGAGTATTTATAAGATTATAAACAACACTTTCTACTTTTTTGAATCACATCAATGTAAGCCAGGTTTCCAAATATTTTCTTTTCTCCTAACAAAAATATTCCTGAATATATTTGGAAAACCCGATATGAAGATTATGTCGTAATAAAGTATTAGTCTTTGCTCTGTAAAATTCTAGGGTAGATTAAGTAATAAATTTTTCAATATTGATTTATTTTAACTGGTGTCTGCATTTTGTTCTGGTTTCATCAATCTGATCAGAGTTTGAATAGGAAAAAAATTGACATCAGGCTTCAAAATTTCAGTGGATCATTAGTCTATTGGGTATAAGCAGTGGTTAATTGTATGCAGATTGTCTGCTAAGTTTTGAACTCAATTAGCTGGTTTAGCTTTATATGAATAAAGCAAAAGTAGCATCACAAGAAGAAATCAATCCCAGGAGAAACAACCCAAGAACCCCCACACACACACACACACCAAAATAGATAAATAAATAAAAATCACACTGTGTCTTAACACTGAAAGATCAAATAGAGTTGGCAACTTGGAGTTGTTAGAACAGTAAGCTGTTAAATCCACAAGTATTTTTCCTCCCAAAAATACCTAGCTAATTTTAGTCTGTGTGTTACCACTTCTAGTGATTTAGCATACAGGAAATACAGTAATACCCAATATCCTTTACTATGAAGAGTGAAAGGAAAAAAAATACCCCTCAGGAGATTGAATAAAGCGTTCAGTTTTGAAATTGTCAAAACCTTACTGAATGACAGGTGGTTGAAGCAAGTTGCAGGCTACATTAGTGAAAATAGCCAACAGCCAAAATGAAGATATCAGTTGAATAAATAATGCCAATTCCTCATTACTGATAAATTACTTAATAAATTCTTGCATAGTCATATGCCAACTGAACCCAAATTCCTTACTCAAATAATCAACTGCTCTCATATAAGCTTCTATTCTCGTGAATAAAAAGCTCCACCACCAGTTTAACATTCAAACATAGCAATGTGGAAAAAGTGTGGGGGGGGAATGTAAGATAGGAAATGGAAAGGCTAAATATCAACATTCTCAGCACATGTAAAACTAGGATAAACAATACGGACTTCACAAAGAATGGACACAAAATAATCTATGAAGACACAAAGCAACGAAGAGGAATAGGACTAATATTAGGTCCTGGGTACAGGTAACTGTCAGACAGAATTCTAGTAAAATTGAAAAGGTAGTTATTCAATATAGCTATCATCAGTGTGGTTTTGTTCAAGACACAAGAAATGTCATCTTTATTATTAGAATGCTATGAGAGTAAGCAATACAAATGCTGAATGATCTATACCCAAGTTTCATCAATTTTACAAAAGTATTTGATGAAGTTAACACCAAATACTTCTAAAAGCTCGATTTATGTGCTAGAGATATTTGAGTAATCCATAACCTATATGAGAAACAAACAGATCGAGAATAAGTAAGACAAGGCTCTTAATTGGATTTATTTAACAAGTCAATGTGAAGAGAGAAAATCCAACAGGACTTATCAATGGACAATCTTAACAATATAAAATATGTATGCAATTAGCAAGATCGTGTTGATGGTAAAATCAGGAAGAAAACCAGAAGATTGGTTTGGTTTATGGCGTATCAACCCATTAGGTTGTTTAATGCCAAAGTTTTTTTTGGTTTTTTTTCTAAATAAAGCCTTATATTTCAACAGTCAAAAGTTTTTATTTTAAACAGTAAGACTGCTGTTATGGTTATATTTTTTCTTTTAATTATATTTTTAAATCAGTTTAATTTTCTTTAGAAAGTAGAATATCTAAAGTGAATTGGTATTTTGAAAAAGTTCTTTCAAGTTTGTTGTTTGATAGTATTTTAAGCAGATTGAATTTAATTTGCTGCAATTTGTCAATATTTGATTTTATAATGAATGACACGCCACACATACTGAAGGAGTTTGTGTTTTTTTTAGGATATATGAATGGGGTTATGTTAATATGTCCAATATGAAGCCTGGACATAATTACTTATTTTCTCCAAGTTTAGTGTTTCTGATGCCATTCTCCTATAGCAGGCTTCATTTTTTTTAGCAATTTATTTTCTTAGGCAGGAGTTCCATAGATTCTGCTACTGTCCCTAATATATTTATTGATTATTAAAACCAGAAGAACTCTTAGTTAAGATAATAGGAAGCAAGAAGGACTAATTGTAAGAAGGTAGAATATATGGTTATCAGCGAAAGAGAATCCACGGTATAAGGTATATCGAGGAGGAATTAAGCAGGTACAGAAATTTAACAGATCTGGGTTAGGGTTATTAACAGACACAACAGAAAATGTGATACATGAATCCAAAGGCTCATAGGAATAGCAAAAGATGTCTTCCAGAAACTAAAGAAAAGTATTGATAGGGAAATGTGATTAGAAACAAAGAAAAGAGTACTGAACTATTGTGTAATGTATATTCTCCTCTATGGCAGTAAATGCTGGACAATTTTTCAGATGAAAAGATCTCAAACAACAGAGATGTAGTTCAATAGGCACATGGACACAGCATGCAAGCAACAAGGAAGTTTTAAGGAAATTTAGGACAAAGAAACCTACTTACAATCAGAAAGAGACAATTGAAATTTCTGGAATATGAGGAAAAGAGGGCTGGAGAATTTAACTCACACAAGGAGCAAAGAAAACTAAGTTTGTACAAATGAATGACACAACAAATTAAAAGGTGGGGGGCATTAAAAGGTTAAAATTTACTTCAAGCAATATAAAGACGGGAAGGTGTAAGAAAGCAACAAGGAAACCACTCCTCTACTAGGAATAATGACATTAATTTACATATATTAGAAAAAAGGGATGTGTGGGAAATCATGACAGTCTATGTGTGGGGGGAAAATAGACTAAAAATATTTGTTTTAAAAATGAGGCAGAAATATATGTGTGTGTGTGTGTGTGTGTGTGTGTGTGTGTGTGTGTGTGTGTGTGTGTGTGTGTGTGTGTGTGTGTGTGTGAAAAAATATATAGGAAAGAACTCGTTAGGTAAATAATCCAAAGTTCTTAAGTATTTTTGTTATTTTTAAAAAATAGTGCTTGATACAAAAGTAGAGCATAAATATAATTATTTAAAAATATGATTCCAACATGCTACATAAGAGTTCTCGTGTTTCAAAACAAGGTGAAAACTTCAATATAATTATATTGAAGTTTTCGACTCGTCTTGAAACATGAGAACTCTTCTGTAGCCTGTTGGAATCATATTTTTAAATAAATTATATATATATATATATATATATGGGGAACAGAGGATATTCATTTTTCTAGAAAGAAAATTTACAAAATCATTGACTGGCATTTATGCTTAAACTGCATTTTATTGAAGAAAAACAAACAAGAATTTGCTTTGCAGTTTATGTAGTTTTGTTTAACAGTATGAGAAACAATAAAAAAAAAATCATTGTTTCAAAATTGTCAGCCAAAAGCTTTGTTATTTGTCATCTTTGTTGCTATTCTCACATTTCAGTCAGGTAATCTTCAGGGAAATCAACAAACACCAGAAGAAAGCCATAGAGCACAATGGCTGAAAAATTGCAATAAACTGAGGACAGACCAAATGTGAACAATTCTTAATTCCAGAAATTTAAAGCTCTAAATTTTAATTAAAATATTGCAGACTATAAGGATTTCAAATGTTTCAGTAAAGAAAGCGAAAAAAAAAAAAAAAAAAAAGTTTATTGCAACAAGGACAGGATAAAACTACTTTAAATATTAGTATTTTAAAAATTCTCAGGAAATAGGTATAATGCATTGTTTTTTTGTTTTTTTTTGTTTCATTTCATTAAATAATATTAAAATTTTCTGATGCATTCCAATGACAGTTTTAATTTATACTGTGTTTATTATCATCCAAAGAAACTGGATAATGAAGAGTAGATATTGACCCAGTGAGGATTGACATCACAAGTATCCATAATAAAACATTGGTATAGAATAAAACTGAAAACCTAAACATTCTGAAGAACAGACAATTGGTTATGAACATGAATAACAAACCACATCAACAAGTCAATTTTCAAATCAGACGAAATTTAAATGTATGAAATAATTACAATGTCTGCTAAGTAATGAATCAAGCAGACAGGCTAAATATCCAAGTTAGACAATGGTGGCTTGTAATCAGCTTTGAGTAGTGATTAGTAAAGAAAAACTGAAATTAAATGGGTCAATGGTAGGAGTGGTTGTGACATAAATACTAATTCAGTTTACTTAAACCTTTATCACCGTTTCTGACTTCTTCATATGTTGTACAAAAGTTTATCCTACCACTGAAGGTGGATGTTGGATTTAACGGCATGTCAACTCCTATTTGGGTCATTTTATGCCGAAGCCTTATTTATTTATGAATTTAAGATGGTTACATTGTATAAAAGGTTGAAAGGCTGTTGGGTTTCATAATCTACTGTATTTTTGGGGATTGCTTTTTCTAGTGATTGTTTCTGTTTGTATATTTTCATATCTACATCCATACATGCATATATATGTCTATAAACACATATACACATACATATACACTATTTGAAAGGGTTATATTTTATTGAGACTGAAGGTGACTTATCCCTGAATAGTAAGTTTGAATTTCATAGATGTGTTGTCATATCCTTCTGTGGCAACAGAAAATAACTTTGAGTGAAATTAACAATAAGGATAATACAATTGAGAGGCATTGAAAAAGAATGCAGTAGAAAGGGAAGTAATATTAATAATAATAATTGTTAACTGCACATTATAGTAGGGTCAGTTGAGCATACTCTGTGAGAAAAAAAGCATCATGACAAAATCCACTCCCTCTGAAATTTGGAAACTGTATGCTGTACTGCTTGGCATTCTTGCTGGGAGCTCCAATATGAACATTTTTAGTGTTTGGGTGTCAATCTGAGGACAGTGCAGAAGATTTAGAAAAAGATGAATGATATATCCAGCAAACATCATGGTATTTAGCATGATCACTAGTGATGGCAACATTATAATTCAATTCATCTTCGCACAGGGCCTCAGACAAAACACAGAGGCCTACATCAAGAGGAGGTAGTGTTGTCCTGGGTGGCTGCTGGAAGACCCTATGTCTGGCAACAGAACTCTGTACCATGCCACACAAGAGAACCCAGTCATGGTTGTCACAATTTCGGTGACCTGATCACCTCCTTACATCTGGTCACCTAACTTTCCAGACTGCAACCCCCTTGATTATTATGTGTGTGTGTGTGGGGGGGCAGTTGAGCAAGAGACCAACAAAACTCCTTGTAACACCAAAGATGAACTGAAGGTAAGGATTGTGGCAGCATTCACCAACTTAAATAAGGAGATCATCCAGAAGAGATGCAGGAGATTCTGAAGTCATCTTGAGGCCATGGTTAAAGCCAATGTCAATTTTACAGAATAAATTTACCCTATAGTATTTCAAGATATTCTTGTAATTTTGGTAAATATATGTTAAAATTATATGTGTCAGTGTTACTCCTATTTATGTGTCATTTAGACGACAATTTATCCACGCACCATGTATATATTATATAAAATACCACTGGACTAGTTCTATATGCAATTTGTTAGTTAAATATAACAAATGATTTTCTTTAAACAAATTCTAATAGTCTATGAAAAGTGGGTGCTTTACAACAATGTGGAATGAGAAATTGTGGAGCTAGTAAAATGAACCACCACTATTTGTACAAAGTAAAACAATACTGTTGTTTTTCTCGAGAAGCAACTTAGTAATTCAAACAAATACTGCTCCCAGTTCCGTTGATGCCAACAATCGACAGGTATCTGGAATTATTTAAGAGCAAGTGTTAAATATTCTATCAGGATTATGTCTTGTGAGAAGTTGAAAGTTGTAACAGCTTGGTTAGCAAATATTCAATCATATTTAGCAGATACTGCCGCTTCTGATTTTTACAATTTTAAATTAACAGCAATATTTAAGTCATTTTACAATAACATTTTATGTATTTTCTTGTCTATATTCAATATCTGGTGAATATTAAACTAAACAAGGAACATTCAGTGGTGAACGCAAATCAGTACAGATGCAAATCTTTGCCCAGGTCAATTTACGGACACTTGCAACTTGTAGAACAAAAGTATGTTTGTGTGTTTATATACTTATGAATTATGACTAGACACAAAGATTGCTAATTAACTTTCTAAATAGTATAGAGGTACATAAGATCACATTTTTCTGTACAATTTAACATAGGCACCTCCATGAAATCGCTATAAAAAAAAAAAAAAAAAAAAAAAAAAAAAGCATAGTCTGATGAAAAAGATGCCAAACTTTATGAAAACAAAATTTTATCATCTAAATGCTTATGTTTTTATGAAGAGAAAAGACCAAAGTTTTTTTTCATTATTTTTTAAAATTTTTGCTTCTTTTTAGAACATTCTAAATTTTGATTAAAAAAAAAAAAAAAAAAACCTTGTTTCTCTTTGTACCAACATGGGCTAGTAAATAACAGATAATTTTTAGCACGTTTTCTTGGTATTACACACATTAATTTGGAAAATCTTGCAAAAATAAAAATAATTGTCAGATGTTAATGAAACTTTCAGAAACTATTCACAGATGATCGAAATTATGTTTTTTTTTTTTTTTATTAAAGTCATGGCAGAAATATTTTTTTATATATTTATTAACACCCCCATAACTAATTTTATGAAACACTCTAGAAATTCGAGCGCGCAGGGCTTAGTGATTACAAGGCTTTGAAGATTGTTTTTTTTTTTTTTTTTTTTTTTAATTGGAGCCAACATACCTGAAAATCAGCTCTGAATTGTAACATACAAAACTCAATAAAACAAATATATTATTTAATTTCAAATGCTTTTATTTGTTTTTAGTTGTTTTTATGAATATGGACAATATTTTCTGAAAGCAAAAAATTTTTTTCAATGAAAATTGTATTTTTAATACAATTATTTGTTATTTCTTTAATTATAATAGATTTTACATTAAGTTTTTACAAATATTATAACATTAGTTAAAAGCAACATCAACCTTTAAAAGTGTCCAGATGAGATCGTCATTGTCTAGCGCTTTGAAAATTGTATCGTTTGGACCAATCAGATTAGCCATGGTAATTAAAAAATGTAATTTTTGTGCTTATAATCGGGCAGTAATTATAAAGTATGCAAGACCAACCAGAATACAATTTAGTTGCATTATTTGAGTTCAGCATTGTTCTCCGCTGTTAAGGCCTTTACTTTTGCGAAACACGTATGGAGAAGTTAATTTGATTTTTCAATTTCAACTGAGAAGGGTACCTATAAGTATCAGCATCATCTTATGAAATTTAACTACTGCTAAACTTTAATTTATATGATCTTATTTTTATATTAATCTCAGTTATGACATTTTTCCATAAATGAAATATCAAAATTAATAATAAAATGAATGGAAATACAAATAACACAGTAAAATGTAATAAATGTACATAAAATTATAGTATTTTATGTACACTTCTGATAAAATTTCATAAGAAAGGTACCTATAAATTAATCAGATACCTTTTTCTTATGAAATTTAATCTCACTCTTAATCTTATTTTTTAATTTCTTTATATTTTCGATAAAGAATCGTAAACGTAAAGATGAAAGCTAAGTACAAAAAAAAAAAAAATAAAAAAATAAAAAAAAAAAAAAAAATGAAAAATTAGAGTGCTGAAAGTTTTCCTTAAAAGTAACGAGGTAAATAATTTGTTCATTTAAATCTAAATAATTTCACTTCCTTCCATCCGTAGAAAGAATTATCCTCCCGTAAGTTATCTAAACGTCATGAATCAGTCTGTCATCACTTGTCAAAGACACGAAAGGTTATGACCTGCGTTGTTTTATTTTCAAATTACATTTTTTCAGTGCAGAAGCTAAGTTAAGCTTGGTTCAAAATATTTTAAATAAACATTATAATTTCTGATTTTATTAAAATCAGTTTGGAAAAAATGATAATTGATTTTTATAAGAATATCAAAGTCAGATTTTCATCTTTTTTATCAAATGATTTTTTTTTAACGAAAATTTCGGACGTGCTAGGAACGATTAAAAAATGTAAAAAAAATACCCCAAAAATACTTTGATCTTTCCTCTTTAATAATAATAATAATATGAACATTAGATGATAAAAACTTGTTTTCATCAAGTTCGGCATCTTTTTCATCATGCTATCTCTGTTTACATTTTCGTGGAGGTACCTATTTTAACAGTAAAATTTGCCTATAATAATGCAACATCTGTACATACAATTGTCCATCATTTATGTTAATTTTTTTTTATCTCCTCTTTCTGTCCATTTTTTTTTTTTTTAATAAAAGTAAATGGAAACCGTTTTTCTAAATTGTGTGGATGTAACAATTCTGATTGAATCAACATTCCCAGACTAAATAAATTCAGACCATTTAAAAAAAAAAAAAAAAAAACAAAAAAAAAAACAAACAAACAAATACAAAAGATGTGCTGTTAAGTCCTCAGTTCAACCAAGTCATAAAAACATTAAAGATTGGTCAGAAATTTACTCAGAGTTTGGAAGGTGGGCTGAACCAAGGACTTTCCCAGGGTTCTCAGATCCGTGTTAAAAAATAAAAAAAAATAAAAAAAATCAGGGACTTTTCCAGGACTACGTTAAAATGTTTCAAGGACTGAAACTGGTATGTATGCACACACAAAGTGAATGTTTTTCAAGTTAAACAACACAGACTGTGATTTATCTTAATGGTTTGAAAGATGAGATGTTAAAAGAAAAGTTACAGCTGCTTCCAATAATTAATGCCACATGGATTAGTTGAAAACAGTGAAGAAATCCAAGTGTTGAAAACTGAATGCAGATCTGGTTACATTACACATTTTGTACAGTTTGGAGTTTTACTATACTAGAGAATTTCGAATTACAGACTTAAATTCTTACTGCTACACATTTCTTGTGAAGTATAACAGTTTTAATGAACAGAACTACAAATAGAAATTTGTTGCATATGGCACAGGACACAATGTTAACATTTTTTTTTTAGTTCATCTAGTTCAGCAATCAGCTTCTCTTCCAATTTTGATATCTGTGAATTTGTCCTTTGCAGATCTTTGCATGGCAGTGGACTATGCGATAAGCATGAAGTTCCGAGTCTGCTCAGGTTTCTCTGCATAGCTGTCAGCAGATTTGAGCAAATCTTCTGTGCAACTTTCAAGCTTATGTCTTTTTGGTCTTCAGTTCTTAAATTACCATAAGCATGGATTTCCGTTTTTGTCCAGCTCCTTCTTCCCGACTTTCCTTCTGTGTCAAGGTATTGGTTGTATGCTGTTCTGGCATACACTGAAAAGAAGAGCCTTAGTCATGGGAACATTCCCAGCACCTTCAATTGTGGCCAAATAATCCATGATATGGTACTGTGCAACCAGAGCCTGCTCTTTCATATTATCAGTGAAAATTTCCTTATTGACCGAGAAACTTCTCTCCAGTGAGGCCTGTCCATGAGAGAGTACCAGCAATTTGCAAACAATTTTCCAGTTTTTAATATTCTTTATTGCTAGACAAAGAAAAGTACAACAAAGTGTCCAGATGGTATACATGCTTAAAAGTAATATTTCCAGCAACTTCCTCCTCAAACTCTTTGTACCAACTGATGATGCCATAACAATGAGAGTAGCCAACTTGTTTTCTATCCATCATGTGAGAAAGACATCTTTTTAGACTGACTTCTGTGGCAATTTTTTTTTTTTTTTTTTTTTCCACAAATGGATCCTGGATTCAGCCATGCAAGTGACCTTACAAGAGGGAACCTAAGGAGAGACTTTGCCAGAAGTTTCTCAATGATGGCAATGAACATTGTTGCAATTCTGCATGCAAACAAATCTTTTGTAGATATATTTTTTTGGGATAAATTTTGCATAGACCTATCTGCCAGAAATTCATACTCCATCTTTGCAACATCTTTATGCATGTTTGGGTTTGACAAAATTCTTACAAATTCATTCAGTTTGGAAAATGTAATTATCTTTTTAGTGTGCTCTTCCTTTACAAATCTTAACCCTTTTCCTGCCAATTATTTTGGGAAAAACAGTTTTTCAAATTTTTTTTTTCTTTTTTCTTTTTTTATTATTCATTTTGTGACTATGCTGACACCTCTACCAGACATACAAGTTGACAACTGAATGTGTTTCAAGCTCAGAAGGGCATGAAAATGAACCGGGATTTAGGTACAAACACACCTGTAGCTGGTTTTTGAATGTTGTGTTTTGGACATGTTTATCATACATGTCTGAAAAAGACACCTTTTGTGAAAACATATATATATATACACGTCTACACCAGGGAAGTTTCATGATCATATGCTAAAAAGATCATCTGCAACAGTTCAATGAAAAAAATCTGCAGTTTCACTGGAAATAAAATGTCATTCATGTTTAAGAGCACCACAGAGAAAGTCTGGGGACATTTTTCTAGGTTTTTTTTTTTTTTTTTTTTTTTTGTTTTGTTTTTTAACCAAGTTCAAATTTCATGACATCTGGGCAAATGTCTAGGAGTCATTCACATGTCTGTACATTTTCTAGCCATCTATGGCAGAAATACAAAAATAAAGGGATAGGGTTACCAGACTGAACTTTTAAAAGCAAGCAATAAAAGCCAAATGAGTTTTTCATTTTTTTTCACACTTGCAACAAAAGCTAGATACAGGTCATTATTAGCCTGCAATCTTTAAAAATAACGTTATTTTTTCAGAGCTACATTTTCTATCTTACCCTAAGATAGATTTTTTTTCTATTCTATCATCCTTCCTGACTAAATTTTCTTTGAGCCAAATTTGATTCACAAATTTATTACTTTTGGCAACAATTTAGATAAACGTAGTTTACACATAGGTACATATTGAGACAGGACACTAAAGTATCTATTTTTAGCATGAACTCACCCACCAGCTGTCTAGAGTAGAGATTAAAAGGACTTTTTACTTTAGAAATTGATATGTGAATAACATTTCTTCAATTGTTCAAATTTTAAGACACTTATAAATTTTTTCAAGATTCTACTAAAATGTATTTTATTACTGTAAAATTTATTATTTCCCTTTCAACTACAAATTCAATTAGTGTGAATTATTTTTTCTTTGGAGATGTTTGTCTTATCTTTGCTTTTCCTCTTTTCTTGTTGAGTGAGGGTAGCAGCTAAAAGAAATGCCCTCATATTGCTTCTTTCTTTCTCATCACCTAGACAAGAAAATACAAAAACTAACTACAAGGTCATGAACTCGTTCTAATCAAGAAAACAAATCACCATTTGCAATAATTGCCAAATATTCCTGATGACTATGAACCCCCCCCCTTCATTTCCAGGACTTTGACTTACTTGAATTGAGAAAAAGGATGTGTGGACAACCCAATTTAGAAAATTCCAGGACTTTTCAATGCTTCCAGAACTTGTACGAATCCAGTTTTCAGTAACCAATCATAGTGATCGCTTGCAATTGTATTTATAAATAGTCAAATGTATCTATAAACTTCCTCTGGAATTATATATATATTAATGCAGGTTTCATTAAATAATATAGATAAGATTTGTCTATTTATTTTAAATAGGTTCCTTTCATATTGTCTGATAAGCTTAATCACATTATCGTTGAAAGACGAAAGGAAAACACCATAATGATACATGTTTAAATCCAATCTAAGCTTTCGGCTTACACAAGCCATTATCAAAGATGACAATTTCAATAAATCAAACAACATACGGATGAAACAATGATAGTCAGCCCTTGCTGTATGAAAATTTCAAGTAACGACAAACTCGTATATACGAGACGCGGAAGCGAAAAATCGCATCGCAGCTCATGACATCACACATGACCATGCGAGAGTGAAAAACAAGAAGTATTAAGTATGGGAAGCTGTTATATACAAGTTTGTCGTTACTTGAAATTTTCATTCTGCAATCACGTCTTGAATTCTATGACTGATATTTTTTTTGACCATCATTACATTTTCAAAAATCAATTGCATAGCAGTTCTTTATTTTTACACTTCTACTTTTAGTGGATATTGTTATTAATTTTAATATCTCAGTTATGAAAAAAATTTCATGACTGATATAATATAAAAAATAAAAATAACAAAATTTCATAAGAGATTATGTAAAAATTAGGTACCTCTTATATATCCCACTCAGTTATGAAATTTTAAATTTATTTTTCCAGAAATCTCCAAACGCAAGATAACTAAAAAGCTAAAGTGTATATATATATATATATATATATATATATATATATAAAATCTCCAATGCGATGAGAACAAAAGTAAAATATAAATTCCAACATTCACAGCATCGATCCAAAAGAGGGCTCGATACCGATGGTAGAGTGATAATTATTCCTTTATCATAATTTTATCATATAGACAAAACCATTTTACTCACTACAAAGATGCAACTTTGTTTCAGTGCATTTCAACTGCACTTTGACAGGTGAGATCTGAAAATGGTTATGAACAATCCTGCTTGTAGGCAAGCCGTGGCCTGGACTTTTGACTGGTGTTTACCAGCAGGAAAACTTCCACAGACCAGTCAACATTAAACGCTCAATCCATTCATCATCAAACTGCTATCAACAAGCACTATTGTTTCACTTCGTCACCTATATATTTTTTCGTCTCAAACAAATGAAAAAAAAAAAAAAAAAAAAAAAGGAAGTGAAGTTTCACACATGGCTTGCCTACAAGCAGGATTGTTCATGACCATTTTCAATTCTCACCTGTCGAAGTGCAGTTGAAATGCACCAAAACCAAGTTGCATCTTTGTAGTGAGTAAAATGGTTTTGTCTATATGATAATATTATAATAAAGGAATATATATATATATATATATATATATATATATATATATATAAATAAATAAAAGATTATTGAAAGTATTTAATTTTAAAAAATTGCATGGTTAAATAAATTGGTTAACTTAAAATTTTTTAAAATTGTCACTTCTATCCAATAAATTACTCGGACATAAGCTGTAATTAATCAATGTAATTGTCAATTCATATCCCAAAGTAACAATCATTAAAGTTAAGACATGCTTCTCTTATTTTCAACTAAATTTTCCTGCTAAAAAATTAAGTAATGTTTGTTTTCAATTACATTAAGTAAACTTTAAAAAGTTTCTAATTTTCCTAAAATAACTTTTGAAAAAGATATTTAATTTTTATAAGATTTTTAAACAGAGAATTTAACAAGAAAAAAAAAAAAAAAAAGATTTTTAACTAAATTTTGGACATGCTAGTAAAGATTAAAATATGTTAAAAAAAAAAAAAAAAAAAAAAAAAAATATATGGCTAGAGTCAGAAGACTGGTTAAATCTCAAAGTTTGAAAAACTAAAAATTAATTCAACATGGCCACCTTACAAAGATATTTGTAAAGCCCACAAAGAGAAAAACACCATTTCAAGCAGTCAGACATTTCATGTTAAAAGAGAATGCCAGAATCAAAGGATATTTTTTAATAAAAATACAATATTACACTGAAAAGAAAGGTGACAAGAAGATTTACAATATTTTTTTAGCCATGATTAATGAGAATTTTTAATTGTATTTGATTCAGAATTAAAGAAAAATACATGCACAGCAGAAAAAAAAAAAAAAAAAAAAAAAAAAAAAAAAGTAAAATTTGAAAGCACAATTTAAGATGAAAATGACTTGGAATATTTTCAAATTTTCACAATCTTTGCCATTAACATATTTGCATTTATATAGAAATTTTGGAAATCAACTGCTGTATAATAAACTGTCATGAGGCACCATTGGTTATTTTAAAATAGCTGTCTCTTAAGTGCATGTTAATTTTTCATTTTCAAGTATAGACTACTTTCATAACCATTATTTTCAAAGTTTTTTAACCAAGTAAATTGCAATAAAAATTAAATTTTTGGAATAATGAAATAAAGGAAAGACCCTCTCCCATTGATAGTTCTCCTTGACAAACTGAAGGTGAACATTCAAAATACAGGAGCAAAAAAAAAAAAAAAAAAAAAAAAAAAAAAAAAAAAAAAAAAATGGTGATGAGAATATTAGTCAAAGATCAGAAGTAACAAACCAGTATCAAACACGGAATTTAAGTCTCAACCCAAGCTAAAATAGGTTTTAAATGAAGTGGAAACTAAATACAAGAAATGCCTACAGGATTAGTGCATCATATTTTGCAGACTTTGAAATAAAGCGTTCAAACCAAGAGATTTTGTAAACTAATGTTTGAACAATAATTCCCCCAGTAATTAAATAAATAAATAAATAAATAAAAAAAAAAAGAAAAAAAAAGAATCTACAAATTTAACCCATTGTACCCCAAAATTGCTTTACTATTAGAGTAACAACAAAAATGATATTTTTTTTTTTGCAATTCGATTTATGAAATCTCCCTGTTTCTGGATATATTCATGAAAGTATTTTTTCTGTTTTGAAAGCCAATCCTTCATATCATTCAATTTGATATTACTGGAACTGATTTCATTACTATTACATATAAAAAAGTCAGTCCAGAAAGTATTCATCCATACTGAATATCTAGATAACTGGTTGTACAGCCTTGATATAAATTTTAAATTGATATGAAAAGAAAAAAAAGCAAAATAAAATAAAAAAAAATAAAATAAAAAAACAAACAAACTCTTATTGCACACGTGTAAACATTCATATTGGGTTAGTTAGGCAGCAATAAGATGCCACTAAGTGACCTTGTGTACTATGTGGCTAACACATTAGTATTAACCAAAAAAGGGGGCACATATCCATTCTGTCTTGTACAGGGTCTTTTGGTATAGAATATTGCATCCTTCCAGTAATAGAGACCCCTAACATATTAGATTTTAGCTGCCTGCAACTTCTGGCTTTGCCCAAAACTAATAAATTGACATTGGAAAAGATTTCAGGCCATGAACAAGATTAAAGAGAGCAAGACAATACATCTGAAGGTTTTGCAGACTGTTTTGAAAAGTAGAATGAGAAGCTGTCTTTTTTTTGTTGTTGTTTTGGTATATGAGGTCCCAACTGGAGTACTTTGAAGGAGACTAAAGACCAATTGCCCTAGTTAGGTTATCTTTTTCAGTCATAATTAAATATCTAAATGTTTCTCTGATAAACAATAGCACATATATAGATCTATCTAGTAGCGGTGTTGTGTTTCACTGGCTACATAAAATTTTGCCTCTATATATTATATCCAGACCACCTGGTTATGTCTTTATACTTTATGCATTAATTGATATTGCAAGTAAAAGGAAACTGAGAGTTGTGGGGGGTGGGGGGGGGAAAGACAAGAGCAAACAAGAATAAAGCAAACAAGGTGAGAGAAGGTGCAGAGTAAAAATTCTGTGTTTACAACAAGCATTAATAAAAAATAAAATAAAAAAACAACAACAAACACCACTGATAGTAATCTGCAGAGAACTACCTCTGCATTGAAAGACAACTTTTAAAGATCAGCAAGTAATGAAAATTTTAGAAAACAGCTGTTTTATATGAAGATTCAAAAGTTAAGAATTATTTTGTTGCTGGTCATTTAAAGTTTGTTTTGTTTTTTTTTCTATTATAAATAGTATATTTTGCATAAATGAAACATCAGTCTTATTTTGACTAAACATTCAATATATAAGCAAGTGCTGAAAAGTTCTCAGCCAACCAAGAAGCACTTCAAAAGAGAAAAGAAAATTTAGATTTTGGGATACGAGTCAGGCCAAGAACTTTTCAGCACATTGTTGTACAAAAATTTTCAAGTAAAAATTCATGTTAAGAAATACATTAAAAAATCTATTTTAAGAAAAGTTTTGATTAAAATAATGCTATCATTGTCCCATAATAGTTGTTACATCTTGTGTATGCAATGTGTATTCAAATGTAACAACTATTTTGGATCAGAGAGTATACTTATCAAGGCGAAAATAGCAGCACTATGATCTGAAACTCAAAACAAAATTCACCAAAATGATTCAATTTAATCAAAATAGGAAGTAACAGAAAATTTTATTTTAATATTAGTAAAAACTTGACAGTTCTCTTTATAGCTTTATAAAAAAAATAAGATAAAGAGCTATAAAGAAAACTGACAATTATGAAATTTCAATAACATCAGAAAAAAAATAATAGCTTGGATTAGCTTTCAGAGTGGTGGAGTTAGAATTTGAGTCAATTTTGAGCAAAGATGAGGTCAAGAAAAATTTGGACCTAAGAATAAAACTCAGGATACAATTATTTTTCTTAATATTAATTTCAATTTTCAACAATTTTTTTTTTTTTTTTTTAATTTAAAATAAAAAATAAATAAATAAATAAAAAATAAATTAGCTTTCCTTGATAAATATTTAAAAATTTCCATCTCCAATGCCAAAGAAAATTTGCCTTTAAAATTAGACATATTTTTCACTATCACACCACTGGTAGATTGTTTTTTTCTTTTAACTGAATGTTGCCTCCCAGCATGCTTTTGTGATAATCACATGACTAAATACCTCTTCTGTTCCAGACAAGTGTTCTCCACCCCCACACTAAATGAAGCTACCATTGTTAAATGCCTTTGTCTCTTACACAATGATTGAAAATTTGTTTCAGATAGCCCCAAGAAAAGAATGCCATTGATATTTTTAAATAAGATATATTTAAAATATAATATTGTCGAGTTAGATCAACATAAGCATCTCTCTTTTGTTCTTCCCACTCATTGCAATTTCCAGTTTCAATAAAAAGTGAATGTAATCGTCTGCTTACCTCAATTGCTTTCTCTACGTCACCATTCTTCTTTAAGATGTCGGCATACTTCTTCCAGTAGCCATAACAGTATGGATAGTGTGCAAAGAACGCGTCAAATGCTTCCTGGGCATCTTCCACATTGTTCTGTAAAACAAGAACACACCATTTCAGTACTGAGGCCACATCTTGTAGAGACCAAAGTTTAAAAGATTTTAGAAAGCGAATATAAAAATCACTTCTTTTTTTTTAAAATACACATAACCGCAAGTACTAAATATGAAGAGAATTACCTGCCTGTGTGTACCTGAAAGATTGTAAAGAGTTTGTTTATTCAGACTATACACTCATCCTTTGAATAAGTTCATGTTTCGATTGGCAATTCTCTGATCATCATCAGGTGATGGCGTGTGGAGGCCGTCAGTATGTATCTGAATCTAAGTATATAAAGTAAATTATAATGTTTGTCCATGTAATCAAAACTCACAGCATAGAAACCATATAGATATATCTGAAGAGAATTAATTTCCTAGATACAAATGTTGAGAAATCTCTGAAGATGTTAATAACTCTTGGATGCCACAGATTTTACAAATACACATATGGACTGACATATAAAGGATATACGACATGAAAAATTTACCAGAGGTCAAGAAACACTTCATTATTTGAATCAATGTCAACCATGTCATTATCAGAAGAAAAGGTTAAATCAGGTTTGGCATTTGTTACCAGCAAGTCAAACGAAAGGAGGGCCACATAGCAAGAATATTTTCTAAAAAATTTTCTTTCAAAGCAATGGGAGGGTATAAATATAGGAAAATAAAAATCAGTTGCTATCAAAATATTGTTAAGAGAGAAAAAAAAAAAAAAAAAAAAAAAAAACAAGTGTTGTATCTGGTTATTTGAATCTTGTAAACAGGTCAGTATGAAGATATTAAGAAATTATTTTAAATCTAAATTACAGAAAAAAAAAAAAAAAAAAAAATCTAAAATAGATAATTTTTGTGAATGATTAACTTATAAACTGAAATAAAGCAGTTAAAATATTTGACAAGTAGAGATTGGTGTGAACTGTTTTACAATATCTGTCTTCCTATATGGCAGTGAATCTCCTCAAAAAGGAAGAAGAGATTTGAAGCAACAGAAATGTGGTTCTACAGAAGGATGCTGAGGATACTATAGACCAAATATGTGAGCAACAACAAAGTTTTAGAGAAAATGGAAACAAAAAGGAAACTTATACAACATCAGGAAGAGAGTTGAAATTTATAGGGCAAATAATGAGAAAAAAGAGCTTGGAAAATCTGATACTCACAGGACAGATTGAAGGTGAGAGTGAGAGAGGAAAACAATGCATAACATACTTAGTGAGCAGTAAAACAGATGATAACATGGCTTAGGAGAGATAACAAAAAGACAAAATTTACTAAGAGCTATGAAAGACTGGAAATTGGACACAGCACATAAAAAAAAAACAAGAATATTTAGAAAGGAACAAATAATGATCACAGATCTATTAAGAAAACAAGACACTTGTTATAACTATGAAATCTATTCCATAATAGCTGTAATATTTCATGTTTCACCTACTAAATGCAGCAACTATTATGAGATAGAGGTAATGCTACAAAAAAAAAAAAAAAAAAAAAAAATTAATATAGTTATCTACAAGTAGATACAATAATTGTGCACAAAAAGATTAAAAAAAAAAAACAAAAAACAAATTGAGTAAATAAAACTCAACTAATCAGGATAGACAAAGCTGAAAATTTGAATCCTTTCAAAACATATCAAGTTATTTCTATTGATGGGGAACAAATGTTAAATTTGGGTTTACAGTAATTTCATATTTTTTGATATACAAAAAGGTCAAGTAAATAGGATCTAAATCAAACTGTATACAATGATCTTTTCTACCGATTCTTTAAAAAAAGGAAGAAAAAAAAACTGGCTACACAAATATTACACTTTAGAAAGTGGATTTAATAAACTTATATACCTGGATGCCTTTTCTGTCAAAATCTAACTACCTGTAATTTAATCACACTTGGTCTTAATTTTTTTTTTTTTTTTGTGACTAATCTAAAATAATAAAAAAAATCTAATTCACTTCTTTCCTACTTTCTCTATGATAAAAATGAAAAATTTTAAACGTTACATTATTAGTACAAAATTTACTGATTTAGACCCTTGGTCATAAAAATACAGGTATCAGTTTAAGAAGTCTATATATCAAAACTATTACTGGAAAATGACATGCATTCCATTATTCTCCAACCCCATTTTATATATAAATATATGTAGTACAGGTAAAAAATCATTGGTATATTATCCAAATGGGTCCTAATATTAAAACTGATCCACAAAGAGAGCTCAATGTATTTACTATAACAGAGCATATATATTACACAACAGAAATTTAAAATTACCTACCTCATGGATACAGTCTAGCTATTTTAACCGACACTGAACACATGAGTCTTATTCAACCCAGACAGATGGACTGTATTTATGTCAGAACTCGAGATTTAAAATTTAACAAAAATAGCAGTTGAAAAATTGATACAGAGCCTACCCACATCAGTGCCTCATCAGGACAAGACTGCCCAAGTCAGTGGTAAGGGGAGGGGGCGGAAGTTATCTATCTTAAAAGGAAAGCAGCACTACAAATTCAACCCAGATATTAACCTTAAAACCCCAAATTGGGGTAATAAGAAAGATGAAGTGTTAAAATTAAACAAAAGGAAGGCCCAAATAGAGGGTTATTAAAAAAAAAAAAAAAAAAAAAAATTTTAATTATTAATTTTATTAAAAAAATTTGTTCACACTAAAAAATACCAAAATAAGTTTAAAAATAAGATATATAACGATGATAAATTATCTAAATACAATTTATTGTTAAAGAAAGAATATAAAAATTTTTTTAATATTAAATTATGAAATTAAAAAGTTTTTTGTTTTTGTTTTCTTATATATTACTGGGTAGGGTTTGTTTTTTTTAATTTAACTTCTCTTTAATATTTTAAATGGATAATATATTTATCTCCAAATTATTTTTAATTTTATTCCATAATATTAAAAAATTTTTTGTATATATTCTTTCTTAATATAAACTATCTAAATATGGTTTATTGTTATATCTTATTTATAAGCTTATTTTGATTTTTTTTATAAAATCAAAAAATTTGTTTTATAAAACTCCTTTTTTGGGCCTTCCTTTTGTCTCATTTTAACACTTCATCTTTCTTATAACCCCAATTTGGGGTTTTAAGTTTAATACTTGGGTTGAATGTGTGCTGCTTCTTTTCTTTTAACCCAGATAACTTCTGCCCCCCTACTGACTCGGGCAGTCTGTCCTGCCAAGGCATCAACATAGGTAGGCTCTGTATTAATTTTTCAACTGTTGTTTTTTTGTTAAATTTTAAATCTAGTTCTGACACAAATACAACCCATCTGTCCAAGTTGAATAAGATGGATGTACATTGGTTGAAATAGATTATACCCATGAGGTGGTTTGGGATTTCTCCGTTGTGTGTGTGTGTATATATATATATATATATATATATATATTAAAATAATAATCTTATAAATATAAGTAATTATAATCCTCTAGAAAAACCTTAGGCGTTTTGGCCTGAAAATGAACAAACCAATACCCAAGGAAAAATAAGAAATAAAAAAAATGAAAGAACTAAGAACATGTAATTGAGGCAAAAACAATCGTCCAGAATCCAAACTCAGAGTCCAAAGGAAAAAAAAATCTCCAACACGAGTAAAGCAAAAATGACTAAGCAAACGGCTCAATACACTAGAATAGAGCAAATCTAACTATGAACCTAAAGAGCCAGGCAAATCTACCAAGGTTTCGGGTATGCTGGCCAGCGTACCCTGACACTCCAAGTAAGTTGGCCTGGCTCTATATATATAATATATATATATAAACTTCTTGTAAGAAGTCCAAACACCCGCCACCCCCCGCCAGAGAAACCAGGCTTTCAACCATTCTTTCTGTTCTAAGAAAAAAAAAAAAAAGGGGGGTGCTTCTGCAAACACCTGATAATGCAGTCTCCAACTCTCAACAAATTTTGGGGAAAGCTGTGGACAATTTATCTTACATCATAAATCTACTGCGAACAAAGTGCAATATAGGCAAGAAGTAACAGTGTCTGCTCTCTACCAAAATATATTAAAAAAGACCTTACAAGAAAAATCATACACCTGAGCAAGATGGAATCCCCAAAGTCTTATGATTGGCCAGTTGATCAGATTTTGGGAAGTGGATCGAGACAAGAATTTTTCAGCAGCCCCTTGTAAATATCCTCAAAACTTCACAAGTGTCTGCTCATGAGCCTATTAATAAAGATACTAGTTATCTTAAGATACTAGTTTCCCCAAAACAGCTTCATAAAGATAATATTAATCACTGCACAAACATTTTCTTTAAGTATCAGGAATTCCATGTAGTTAAATGCAAACAACAATATATTGTTAACTTAAATATAGTTTGATCAAGAAATTCTATATGAAGTGTATATGGTTTCTTGCATTTTTTGTTTAAAAAAAAAAAAAAAAAAAAAAAAAAAAAAAAAAAATATATATATATATATATATATATAGAGATATATATATATATATAATGAACCTCAGGTCTTGGCAGTTCTATTCTTACTTAACATCCCTTTTGTCAAACATTTATTGACTTAAGATTCCTTTAATAAATTAACTGTGATTGTTAATGCAGACACAGATTATATATATATATATATAATAGGTTGATGCAAAAATAATAACGTTTTTTGACGTATTTTTTAACGTCAAAAAACAATATTTTTGCACCAACCTAACACACACACACATATATATATATATACACATTATATTATTCAACACGACTTATGAGGAAGGTACCAAAAATTTTTTGGTACCAACAATGAATTCAAAAAAGAAAAAAAAAAAATCTGCCATTTGGCCATCAATTCAGAAATTGAGAAGTGGGTTGGGCCAAGAACTTTTCAGAGATCCCCCACTCATAGTTTGGAAAGTAGTTTAATGAGAGCTAAGTAGAAACTGTAAAGAAAGCACTAAGTAAAATTCTTCAAATTCTGATAAAGTAAGCCAAAGGAGCTACAAGATTGAAAAATTCTCAGAGAGCCACCAAGTAATAATATAAAGAATGAGCCTTTGCATTAGATACTTAAGCTGTACAAAATAGGTAAATTGCTTTTACCACAAAATAAAGATACTTTCAAGAAAGGTCATCTGCTGTACTTAATCAAGACTGTCACCATGTATTTAAAGAGAAATATCAGCTCGTAATAGCATATAAAACAAAATGTATAACACACTCATTTTTATATATATATATATATATATATATATATATATATATATATATATATATATAAATGTATGTATGAAACTAATATATGCTTATATGTATTAGGTTGGTGCAAAAATAATGATGTAATAAGTCGTTTTTTGACGTATTTTTTTACGTCAAAAAACGACATTATTACGTCATTATTTTTGCACCAACCTAATAATAAGCAGTGTCTGAAGTAAAGGCTATGATGAAACCAGAAACACCAACCATTATTAAAAGTAAGATTTATTCAACAGATTTTAAGAGTATAAACCTAGTTTGTATACTTATCAACCAAGCAGTCATCACCTCTTATATAGTAATTGGAGACCCTACCTGACTCAATGATAAAATGAAAGAGATAATTTTGAGGAGAGAGTTGCAATCTCACAAATGCACTGTGGTTTCTTTATTGATAGGTATTGCTTAAGAAAATGTTGAAAATAATTCACGACTCTTTAAATTAGGAGAAGTAAAAAGATTAGTCTAAATTTTGCCAAAAGAATGCAGATAATGAATTTTTTTTATATATAAAAAGCTACGCTCATCAAGATTGTTAAAATCATATCTGAACTACATAAGAGACGAGAAACAGGACCATCAAGAAGAGAAAGTTGAAATGATATGGACAGGTCATAAAAGCCAACAATCTTCCACTAACAACCTCTAAGATACCACCTTGAGCAAAAGAAGAGGCAAACAGGGGTGGGGGAAGCTGACGCCATCACCGAGTAAACTGGAAAATCATTCAGACAGATCCTTAGACAGGTGCTCAGCAACTATGACCACACTCAGCTAAGAGACTGATGATGACAATGATTAACAACATTTTATGGATCAATGGACATACCCTAGCTATTAAGGACAAACCCAATATATCCAAAAAATGTCTTAAAGCACAAATTAAGTATAATCATTTATCAAAACTGCAAAGTATATAACCTTAATTTTTTACCTCATTTATACTTGATATTTGAGGCAACATAAAATAAAAACATACTTTGAGAGAAAAATAGAGTCCAAATAATTGAAGCATCGCAATCAAGACCTTGGGTAAGGTCTTTCATGTCCTATATCCACTCATTAGTACATTTGTGTACTTGTAAAATCTGCCTTAAAATATGTAATCAATGTAGCATGTAGTCTATCACGATTTGTTATTTACTTGACAAAAATGGGACAAGTACGTATGGGTGAATGGTTCAGATAGTGCACAACTGATTTTAGAAGAACACAAATGTACAGTACTGCATATGACAGCTTAATCTAAATATAGAAAATCATTAACTGCCTACCTCTTGTTCTACATATTGCAGCAAGTAAGTCCATCCTGTAAAATCAGCAGGGTTATCTTTCACTGCCTTCCAATATTTTTCAAGTTCACTTTCTTTCTTCTCTTCTTTCTCTGAAAAATACAAATAATAAACCATCATCAATACAATCCATACAGAACACAGAAATGAAAATCATTTTTCTGGAAAGATGGTAGAATAAATAACCTTGGAAATTTTTTTTTTTTTTTTTAAATCTATTTGCAAAATCTACAGATTTTATTTTCCTAATTAATGAGGGACACAAGTACTATTTAAAAAAAAAAAAAAAAAAAAAAAAAAAGTCGTAGGAATAATATAATTAGAAAAGGCAGGTGCAAACAATATAACAGTAATAATGACAATAACATTAGCAAAAGCAATATAAACAGAAACAATGGTCTTGATTGTAATATTATAACAATATCCTCAAAGTAGCAGAAATAGGAATGAGACTGATAATAAAATAGGTTTTTCTTATGTTTTGCTCTGTGGAACATGTAATCTCAATTTCCTTGGTTAATTTATAACACATTTTATAAACTTAGGTATTATTTACATTTCTAAAATTATCGATTTGAAGCCTATCAGCCTTTAACTATGAAAGGTGTTTAAGTTCTTTTGATTAAATAAGGAAAACATTAAGACAAGCATACAATGAATATCACAAGTCACCAATTGATGAAGGGGGATTCAAAATGATTGCTGTTACAGAATGACATCTTTAAAAGAATTATTTTTTAAACTAAAAAAATAGTACAATAATAAAAACATTCTTTTTCTTATTGAAAATAAAAGCATAAAATTTGTTTTTACAAGAAACATTTCGGTCATTTCCAACGAGAAATGAACTAATTTATTTTATGACCAGTTTCACTCTGTACGAGCATTGCTTATTATGGGTTAATTCTGTTGAACGGTTAAGCACAAACAGCACGGAATTAGAAATAAAGAAGCATTATTCAACAATAAAAACGAACTCACATTTGTGCATGCACTTCAAGAAACTGTCTTTCATAGATCAATTTGGCTACAGAAGATCCACTAAATAAATAGAGTAAAAATATCATCATTCTCTCACCACTTCCTTGACAATTCTCAATCCTATCTTTGTTTTACTACATAGTAAAATGCCAGATGTGCAAGCAGTGTGATGGATACTAGCGTGGAAAAAAATGGTACCAGTGAACTGTGCTCAAATTCCAGGCTAGTCAAGTATTATAGTTAACTAGCCAAAATTACCCATGCCTTTGTCACATTTTTTTTTCTATGGAAATGAATGATTTTAAATCATTATGATTTGTGGAGAAAAATAATGCATTTCAATATTACTCAATTAACTTGCTGATGTGACCTCCATCTTCTGACTTTCTCCTATATTTTAAATAGGAGTCATTTCCTTGTTTGAATTAAATCAAAGGGAAAAAAAAAATTTTTCAGTGGGGTGGGGGTACAAACACCCCACTGGAAAATTATTTTGATCGAAATGAAATATTCTTATCCAAGTACCTTGGGTAATGTAGTTTCAGAATATATGTTTTTTTTTTTTTGGGGGGGGGGTCTATATCTAAAACCCTAGGATTTCGATAGCTTGCAAGGTTGTCGCCTCTGTCTGTTAAGAAGAGGAGAACTGGAGACCTCAAATTTGGAAATGGGACAAGTAGGACCTCATTATCAGAGGAGGACTTTTAGTTCTGGGTGATGGAAAGTTTTACACCTGACAGATTGTTGAGGTTTGGTCATCACAGGTCTTTCCATTTACTGTTTGCAAAAAGGGATCATAAGTGTGTTTATTTGCCCAATGTTATTTTAGAGATTCATAAGCTATCAATTTTCAAGTACAAGATACTTGACCCATTACAGTTTCAGTCCAATTATTATTTTATTTTTTGTAAAGCCATTTAATTCATTCTAAGTTCTTTAGTGGTAGAAATAATAATGAAGTAGTTTGAAAATTTGTGACATGATGTTCTTAGTATGTTGTGTGTACTTTTCAGTATTACTTTTTCTCAGATACAATTTAAGAGAAGTGTCTTAAAATCAGAAATAATTATAGGTTTTTATTTAAGAGCCCATCGATGTAGGAATGTCAGATGGTTCGATATTCGTGCCAGTTTCTGGTAGAATTTCTCAATTTGTCTCCATTTGCAGAGACCTACAACTCATCCCTTTAGGCTTGGCACCAAGACTTCCCATCAATTCAAGGAGAGCTTGTCGGGACATGCCCTTGTCTGAGAGAGAATCCAGTACAATCGTTGGATAAAACATCGACTACAAGCTCATATCTCCCAGACGCTCGAGGACTTCTTCAACAGAATTACTAATGAGGAAGACCAGAGAAGGATCCAAAGTGACTTGGATAAATCCGTCAGACATGAATTTGATGTAGTCAAGGCTCGCCAAATGCAAAAATTAAATAGATTGAAAGATCAGAAGGTGACGCACAAGGTCCATCACCCACCAGTGAAAGCAGTAGTCAACACCAGCCAATATCAGCTGAGTGCCTCTGAGGAGTCAGTATTGAATAAGGGTCTCAACTTCACAACCATCAGGCGAGTGCCATACTTGGACATCATTGCCAGAGTCGAGGAGGTGGCCTTGAACATCCCTCAGGCTCAGGCAGATGAACTGAGATGGAAAGTGAGACAGGCCTTGGAGAGAGCCAAGCTGCTCAGGTCTAACATAACAAAACTGGAGAGGCTGGCGATTGGATCCCTACAGAGGAACGAAAACATCATACTACCGGCTGACAAAGGTTATGCGACTGTAGTGATGGATAAATCAGAGTATACAAGAAAACTGGAAGACCTCATTAGCAATGGTAGCTACAGCAAAGTGAAAAAGGATCCTACTATGAAAACGAAACGCAAACTGTCACAGATCCTAATCAAGAACAAGGATCACTTCGCACCCAAAATGTATAGGCAGTTATCGCAGCGTTACACCAAGCTACCTCACATATACGGTCTCCCTAAGATTCACAAAGACGGTATTCTGCTCAGGCCGATTGTTAGTTGCCAAGGCTCTGTGTGCCACCCTCTGAGTCGCTTCCTTGTAGATATAATTGACCCATTGATCAGAAAGTCTCCTTCATATGTCCGAAACTCCGCCCACTTCGTGGAAATAATCAAAGATGCTCCCATCCTATCCAACCAGATGGTGAGCTTGGACGTGGTGTGTGTTCACCAAGGTACCCACGGAGGAGGCACTCTCAGTAGTCAGAGACAGATTGACCTCTGACTCTTCCCTAGAAGAACGAACCAGTATTCCAATAGATAATCTGATGGAGATGTCGACTTTCTGTACACAAACAACACACCTCGGAATGGGATCACACATATATCGACAGGATGAGGGCTTAGCAATGGGCTTGCCATTATCACCAGCAATGGCGAATATATACATGGAATACTTGGAAGAAATGACATTAGAATCTATATCTCTAAAGCCAACTATATGGTTAAGGTACATAGATGATACCTTCATACTCTGACCACACCGGGAAGATATCCAGGTTCTACTGGACCATGTGAACTCAATAAGACCTTCCATACAGTTCATAATGGAGAAAGAGAGTAACAACACATTCCCATTCCTGGATGTACTAATATCTCGAACAGAGCATGGGTTCAAGACATCCGTATACCGTAAACCGACATTCACTGGACATTACCTCAATTTCAACTCCCACCATCCATACAGTGTAAAGAAACGGATCGTCCGTTGCTTACAACACCGAGCAAAAGTCATAAGTGGCGACCCAGAGACGTTAGATAAGGAATTGGTCAGTATAAGTAGTACCCTACAACGTAACAACTACCCTGGGTACATGGCAGCAGCCCCCAAAAACTGAGATAGGCGGGTACAAGAGGAGGAGGAGGAGGAGGACAACAACATTCAGAAAACAGTCTGCCTGCCTTATGTGAAGGGGTTATCAGAGAAAATACAAAGGATCTGTGGTCCATATAACATCAGGACAACCTTCAAAAGGATGACAACGCTTCGCAGATATCTCTCTCGAGTGAGACCCCCATAGAGGAGAACATGACTAAAGACTGTGTGTACGCTATTCCGTGCAGCTGCGGAAAGGAATATAAAGGAGAGACAGGCCGCCCCCTCAAGGTAAGGCTTCAAGAACACCAAAAAGCTGTAATGCGAGGGGAAGTAGAAAAATCAGGCGTGGCTGACCACATATGGAGAGAGAAGGGAGATCACCGTCCCCTGTGGGATCATGTTGAGATCATAGACAGGGAACACCATTCGAAAATTCGTAAACTTAAGGAATCAGCACACATGCTAGGCCACAAAAATCTCCTGAGCATAGAAATAAATACAATATGGGAACCAGTAATAAGGAGTGCCAGAGAAAAGTAATAAAGTTGCAATACGAGCTCTGGTAAAAACATGAAATGATAACAGCAAAATTGCAATATGAGCACTGGTAAAAAAATGGTTGCTGAAAACATTAGGTTTATAATACCCAGAAATTCATACCCAGAGGACACATGGCACAGTGGATAAAGGCGTTAGATCCAGTGACAGACCCAAGGAGTGTGAGTTCAATACCCGGTTAAGGCAGTGGAGAACTTTCAGATGGAAAATTAGCAGGAGATAACCGACATCCATCAAACATGGCACGTGGAACTAGCCTAGTGATCGAAATAAAGGGTTCAGTTCGACCACAAATATGCGACAAAGGTCCGACTAATGTAAATACTGTACATAATACCTCATCTCAGAAATATAGACAATATCCATATGGTAATGGTTATCTGAGAACATTCCACCATATATTTAAATGGCCATATGGAAGATTTGAAAGAACGTCATTATAAAAATAAATAAATATGTGACATTGTGGCCATGACGTGGTAAAATGGGGATTCTAAACAAAAAAGGGTTAAGCTCAAAATGGAATATAGCCTGGAGAATAGATATTTTGAAAATAAGACCATGCAGCTGGAAACAGATTTCGAGAACAATTTTATCTCTTCTTTGAGAATTTTAGGAAAACATTTTCATTGATGAAAACAAATTGGGAAATAATTTTCTCTCTCACTCAGATGGTTAAATGAGAATGAATTTCTCTTAACGAGTTGGATGTACAATTAAGGCTGGAGTTATGAAAATAAGTTCTGTCATTGGTGGTCTGATTTATATTTCACTGGAAAAAGATAATTCCAGGAAAATAGAAAAAGAATCAGAGAATTAAAATTAATAACTAAAATAAAACTGCCTTTCCACCTATGTGCCTTAAAAATTAGATTTGTCACAAAGACAGTTATGCATGCCCTGGGAAGTGAGTGGGCTGTGGTCGAATGCTAGGAGAGTAGGAGGAAGAAGGAGAATTTGGCACCGCCTGTATAGAGTGGTGGTGTGGGATGTGAAGTGAAGCAGGTGGGAGTTAGGGGAAGAGTAATCACTGAAAATATTCCTGAGAAGGTGGATGATTCTGCAAATTTGGAAAGTTAATTAAGAAAGCAGAAATATGGAACAAAGAGCCCTTGTTGGGATTAAGGTAAAAAGTGGGGAATCACCAAAACCCCTAGAATTCTTTGGCCCCATGCCAGTTTTGGGCTGAAGTGCATATAAGCAGATGGGTTTTGAAATCTTGAAGACTTGGGCTGAGAATTTGAACCCAAATTATTAGGTGAGGCACAGTGTCACTATAGAGATTCATGCAGGAAGGGTTAATTTTTGTTGTGCCAAGAGCTATATAAACCAAATGAAGATTAACCCCATGAATCTTTTGTTATATTTTTTTTTATGAAGATACTTTTCTTCCTTTAATATAGCACCCGCCATGACTAACCAATGCTGCAATTAATTCAACAATCGATATTCCGCTGCTCTGAGAACAATAACGTGGGCAGAGTTTCTATGTATTGAAGTGGCCATCAACCAACAACCAGCTTGGACCAGTGTCAGCACTGACCAGCGCAGAGTTAGTGGTGTGGTTAAGACGTCATTCTAAGACCCTGAGGACTGGACCATTAAACATGGTTACACCATCAGGTGTAGGCAACAGAAGGTGTACGTGTACATACATATATATATATATATATATATATATATAGTGTGACAAATACCTCCCAAATAATGGTAAAACATTAACAAGATTAAAATACCATTGCCATTAATGTTACCATTATGCGAGAGGTATTTCTCCTGCACCCTGTGTTCACACAAAAATAGATTCCTTTGTACATATGAAGACAATACTGTAGTATGTATTCAGATGTTGCAGCTGCCTGTGCAAATGGTTAAAAAGAAGCATATTTTTTTGTGTGCCTATGCTGAACTGTGTGGGTTAGGCATAAGTGTACTATCTCTGCTCCAGTTATGTTTTATGATTACAGCAGCATTGGAGAATTGATAAAATTTATTCAATTCTTTTTTGATGGTCCATCTCCTATATATATATATATATATATATATATATATATATGTTGGCAAAACAGATCTGTTTAGAAATTGCTGCCTGGATTCTGATTGGTCCCCACAGACCATGGTTGGAAACAAATAATGTCTCCAATTAGCTTGCTAGTCACAGTATTAAAAACGTTTCCAATTATCTAGACTAACATTCGTATCCTTGTTGCGATCATTTCTCATTAGCTTGTGGAAATATGACCTAGCAATTGTGAATTTTTATCTATTGTGAAGCTTTAGTACCCTTATTAGTTATTTACATACACATACAGCAGCTATCCAGACTTTTCCCAATCTATCTGACCTGTCGATAGTAGCACAGCATACATCAATGAAATGAACAGTTGAAAGATCAGGCCTTTATGTATATTCATTAAATCCATTTGATTTTCCTCATGGATGATTTAAAAAAAAAAAAGAAAAAAGAAAAAGAAAAGAGAAACCTAGAGATTGCTTTCACACAGCTTGCCACTTCACTAGAGACCAGGAATCTTGTACTTTTTAACATTCCTGCACTCTTGGCAAACACTTCTCTTGATATAAGACAGAGTTGTCAACTTGCCCTTATCAGGTTTGTGTCAGATGTACAGAATCTTCAAACATATTTAGAGTTCCATCATTTTTACAATTTCTAGCATTGTTTTATATTTTGCAAGTTCCTTAGTCATTAAGCAATAATTCTTTATCTTTCACCCTTGTGACCCATTTTAAAGCTTTAAACACTGCTATTAATTTGAGACTTTGAAATTCAAGACAGTCTGTAAAAATGGCAGCCACTTGTTTAGATCAGTACAGAATAGACCAATTTTCATCCTAACTGCACAGTTGTCAGCATCATTCAGCAAATGAACCACCAGATTCCAATAAGTATTCATTTTATATTGATAAAATGCAAAAAGGCTAATAATGTTAAATGTAGTGCAAGTCATCTAAAACTTTCCTTTTCTCATACATCAGCATATGATACTTTAAATGGACCAATAAGAAAAAAAAAAAAAAAAAAAAAAAAAAAAAAAAAAGAAAATTATTGTGGGTGTGTATACACAGTACTTAGTGCTCAATATCTATGAATATCTCAATATCTACATTTAGTTGCATGGAAGGAGTTTGTAATCCTGGTTTCACGTTTTCGCAATCATCAAATTGGTTTATTTTTTTCAAAAATGGATTTATTTATGCTTATTTGCATTTGATTATTTGTGTGTAGTGGAGGGGGAATTTTCTTCTTTCTTTGGGATGACACTCACTTATGTGAAAATTACCCCCCTACCTCCACCACACACAGATAATCAAACACAAATAAGCATAAATAAATCCACTTTTGAAAAAATAAACCAGTTTGTCTGATTGCAAAAGTAAGAAAACCAGAGTCAGAAACTACTTCTATGCAACTGATATATATTATATATATATATATATATATATATATATATTTAGTTTATGAAAAACTAGGTAATCCGTATGGGTAAACCCAAGGAGGATAAAATCCAGAGAGCTCAATGTTAATCCAGAGCAAATAATTTAAATAAAAACAGACCACTTTAAAGTGGTCTGTTTTTATTTAAATAATAAATATAAATATATATATATATATATATATATATATATATATATGTTTTGAAATGGGAAATTTTAAAGAAATTGCCATAAATATAAAGCAGAAAATAAAGTTTATCCTCTATGTATAGAGGAAAAGTTAGTCATCGCTTTATTTAAAGAACCTAATAATTTGCTAAATTTAAAAATGGAAATGCAGACATAGAAAATGCTGGTTACTACAATAGGTTTGTTTTTTTTTGTTTTTTTGTTTGTTTTTGAATAAATATGTAAATTTCAAAATTTGTTATTCCAAAATTCACTTGAAGATGAAACAGAACTAGGTACTTTAATTTCTATAATTAAATTGAAGTTTTTAGCCTCTGTTTTTGAAACATGAGAACTCTTATGCAGCAATGGAATATATATATATATATATATATATATATATATATATATATATATATATATATATATATAATAAAGACTGAGTAGATAAATTGAAATGATAGTAAGATAATGATTTCATAATTAACATTGTAATTAACAAATACTTTAAATGTTAATCCTTTGTCTGTCCTGAGCATCATGTGATACACAAGACAGTTTGGATAGTACACATGAAAATGCCCTAGATAGGCAAAGGGTTATATATATTAAAAAAAAAAAAAAAAGAAAAAAAAAAGAAAAAGAGTTTTACTTCTGATGGGTCAGAATTAATATTAATACAAATGACCTTTGGTGGGAACTTAATTTATTTCATATCAATTCAAAAAATGCTATATTTAAAAGATTTCTCAGGTAGACTGTGTCAACAAATTCAAATATATTATAATTCTAGTAGTAAACAATCTTGTCAAGAACAAGTCTTTCACAGACCATTGTCAGGCATTTTTCATTAAGCAATATGAATATTTCTTCATTTTTTTTTTTCATAAAATTTCTTATGAAATTATACATAATAGGTAGTCTCAATACAAAATGTCATTTTAAGCAAATAACAAGAAATGGCATTATTACTCAACCATACATATTGATGATACTATCTGAATGGTGTAACCACTGAGCTAACACTCCAAAAGATGATAAATGTATAATAGCTCTGCCCAATATCCTATTTCCTTTCCCTACACTCAATCAAAGCTGTTAACATGCAATATGTGCAAAAGTGACTCAGTTGGAAGGAAAATGGCTGTAGCCTGCAGAGCAGGCAAAAGCTGGAGCATAGATAATCAGACCAATTTATGCGAGTAGAGAAAGGAAAGGAAGGAAATGAATGTTGTCGGGAAGCCGAGATTAAGATGAGAGAAGAAAACTGGGACCAGAGAGCCTTAAACCATTCAGGAGAGTGCAGCACATCTGAAATAGATGTTTTGTTTAGGCTACACAAAAAGAATATGACTGAAGGCATTAAAACATTGGCTTCAATAGACATGGCTCTATTTCAGGTACCAGGTTAGAGAAGATTATTAACATAGAAGAACTTTTAAGAACAAACAGAATCTCTTATAATGAGCAGATACTTGACAAGAAAAAAGAGACGCAGATGAAACAGGCAGATTTGCTTACTTCATTACCCTTCATCAAGGGTTAATTTTTTTTTTTTTGTAAATTCTTTAGGAGGTACCTCCATGAAACCAATAAAATAAATACATGCTACAAATGTAATGAAAAGTGTTTTATCATTCAAATCTGTATGTTATTATTAAGAGGAAGTATCAAAATATTTTTTGAATATTTAATGAAATTTTTTTACTACTTGTTAGAACATTTGAAATTTTGATATATAAAAAAAAAAAAAAAAAAAAAGACTCATTTTTCTTGGATCAACAACAGCTGTACTAATTTTAGCACAGCAAATTTTAACCTTTTTGGTAATAGATACATTGAATACGAAATTCTTGCAAAAATCAAATAATTGTTGGATTTTCAGTACCCATCTATATTTCTGATATACACACAGATACTGAATATATAATACACTATTTATATATAATATAAATAGTGTATTGTTGGATTTTAATTAAATTTTCATCACTTATTCAAAAATGAAATTTAATTTTTTATTAGAAAATCTTAGTAAAAATATATTATTTAGATGTGTTTTCACCCACTTAAGTTTAATGAAAACATGAGAAAGTCAAGGTGATAATTTTTATTAACGATATTAGTTAAAAGCAGAACTCTTTAAAGAATTTAAATCAAATTTATTTTTATAAAACCTGACCCCCCATTTTACTGAAAATCTATTTTGAATTAAATAAAAAAAACGCAATAAACCTAAGACATTATTTAATAGAGAAGCTTTTAAGAATAATATATATATATTAAAGACATTGTCTGGAGAAAACACTTTATTTTTTTATTAAAAATGAATTTTTACAATTTTAAATTGAATAATTTATAAAGTTTTTAAATTCAGTTCAATTTAAATGGTGTATCTCTTAGGAAATACTGTTAAGTAAAACTATATTTACTAAACATATATTATAAAGCTTATTACAATCTGACAGCCACAAATATATTTTTTTTAAATTGTGTGTGTGTGTGTGTGTGTGTGTGTGTGTGTGTGTGTGTGTGTGCAGAATTTGTAAATACAGATGTTCATACCTAACATTATCATTAACACATCATGTCTTAAGGGTTGTCCCCTTCCTACAAAAAAAAAAAAAAAAAAAAAAAAAAAAAAAAAAAAATCCTCATATAAAATTTATCTGCTAGCAATTCACCTTCACCATACTTAGTAAAGAAATTCATCAATACATCAGAAAAACAAGAACCTGCGGCTAAGAAATGCTTGTAGACAACATTTGATGCAATAAGTAATATTTGTTTCAAATCAAATTTAACTTTAAATTTGCTAATTTTCCTCAAATAACTTCAGAAATATTATTTTTGCAAGATTTTTAAAATCATAAATTAACTTTTCTTGACAAATGTGTTAAAATTTTGATATTAATCGATTTCACTGAGAAAAAAAAAAAAAAAAAAAAAAACACACACACACAAACAAACCAATCCTGATCAATATAATTTCTGTTTGAAATACAGGGTATTTTGCTTACTGGAAAGAGCAAATTTAAATCCTTTAGCTTTCAATTAAGGCTAAAATGAAAGCTCCAAGAAAAACCTTTTCATTTTCTTAAATTAATTTTAAACTATACGTATACCAAATTAGTGCATGTACCCATTTTATTAGGATTCTAATCATCACTTTAAAAACATTGGCAAGGAGTGAAGGTAGTTAAAAATATTAGCAGAGTCATGGGAGGGGGGAGAATCATCCTTTTAACATACATGAAGTTTAAATATTGCCAAATTTCCTATTTTTTTCTTTATTACAAACAAATGAGACCGTTTGATAAAATGATTTCTGACATGAAAGTGCATATGAAGAAGGAAATGTGCCTGGGAATAGGATGCATTACTTTTCGAGCATTCCTATTCTATAGATATATTTAATTTACTTTCCTAGTTATTTAATTTGGCCGAGTCACTGTAAAGAAAACAAATGCCCAACACACAAATTAAAGATATCTTCCATATCAGCTTGTGGTAAAAATAATGATGTAATAATGTCATTTTTTGATGTATTTTTTAACGTCAAAAAACGACATTATTACGTCATTATTTTTGCACCAACCTAATATTTTGAGAACAGCATAGATTTTGACACATCTTAAGTGTGTGTTTGCATGTGTGGATAGGGGCTAAAGACAAACCAAATAAAAATCTCTTCCAGATTTTAAATACAAATTTTATTTGGTTTAATTAATTTTCCTCTTACTGTACTCAGCATTTCTATTTTTTTTTTTTTTTTTTTTTTTTTAATCATTTTATCCCAAACAAGGCAATAAAGCCAATAAGACACAAGATTACCAAGTGTAAGAGAATATGAGAAAAAGAAACCATTACTAAGCAGAAAGAGAGCAAAAGAACAGGAATTAAAAAAGACAGAAAATAATGATTGCATTTAATTAGACTATATAAAAGGGTTATCTGCACTTCACAAAACTGAACGGATTAAATACACCTTCAAGCACTGTTGGATACAATGAACTAAATTTGTTTGTAGTCAATATGCCTGCACTTTTGCTTGCTAAATTGACTTTAAAGAAAAAGTTCATTGGAAAAGCTAATCACTTGACTGAAAAATAAAAGCAATTTTTTTTTTGTCATGGGTAAAACTATTTCCACCTACTGTTATAACCACAATGCAAGTATGTATATATATATATATATATATATATATATATATATATATATATATACACACACACACACAAAGTGAGCCTTGTACTGTCTGTTACTTCACTTTGTCAAAAACTTAAAAAAAAAAAAAAAAAAAAAAAAAAAAAAAAAAAAAAAAAAAAAAGCACTCTTTAAGCAACTAATAGACTAAACAGAAAGCAGGCAAATTTTACTGTAACATTAAATATAATCTATCACACAAATTTGCAGACACCAGTTTAAATATAAAATGCTAAAAATAAACTTCTTGATGAGCTCTAAAGTGTTTTATTGAAGCATTTTATAAGTAAATAGTATTATTAAAATTGTTTGGTTTGTAAGCAAAGTCAAAAGTTTATTTTTCAATACTCAAGTAAATGTAGTAGTAAAAGGATTATATTACAACAGACAGGTTTATATTGCATTAAGAAAAATATTATCAAGTATATATTTAATATATTTAGAATCTTTAATGGAACTTTTAATTACCACAATTTTAAATTTAAATTAGACAAATCTATTGTGATGGTTTGACTACTGCACAGCACAGATGTTTAAAAAGGGAAGAAAGCAATATTAAGTGCAAATTTTTTTCCTGTTAGCATTGACAGTTGCAGAAGGTAAATTCCAATCACAAAAATCTGTTAGCACAAAAAAAAAAAAAAAACTCCCCTTACCCAGAAGAGGGAAATCTAAGTCCCGCACCCCATATGCAATTCTCCAAACCATGTCTGATTATCCATTTTGCTACAACAGAGGTTATAATATAATCAATAATACATCTGACCACACATTAAATAGGGATTAAACATAAAGCCATCAAGAAATCAAAGTGTTTGCTTATAATATGTCATTAGAAACCAAAGAAAAACAAAAAGATATTACATATGCATGCTCATAACTGCCCAGAAAACTGGAGTTGTGTTTTATATATATATATATATATATATATATATATATATAAATACAGCACAAAATAAAATTAAGAATATCAAGGATACCTCAGATAAGTGTTAAGATGATCATGTTTTTTTAGAGGGGTGGGAAGGGAGGAAAAAAAAAAAAAAAAAAAAAAAAAAAAAAACTGATCAAGCAAATGAATTTCAAACTAATTCAACTTAGCATTCTCCCACCTACAGAAGTTCTCATTTAATAATTACAATAAGTCACTGGAAAGTTTTCTACAAAGCCCACTTGGCAAACTATAACCAATGTTTTTCTTGAAGAGCTTCTTGATCAGGCTGAGGACTTTTCCGAACTTTCTTTGAGCACGCCTGAAGAATTGATAAGCCATAGAAGAAATTCATGCTCAAATCATGATTTCATTCAGATTCAGTTTCCCTTGAAAGCATTAATCTACTCAATTTGCAGAATTGAGCACATACATCTAGAAGGACATAAGTTTTATAAAAAGATTATATATCTCAACACTAATTCTTTGAGCAATTGGAAATTTGCTTCACCATTTAGAATAAGTGTCACTTACAGAAATTCAAATTGTATATAAAATATGTTACGAGATTTCTAAAACCTTTTTGCAGATCCAAATCACGTACAAGCAAAAATTTCTAAAAAAAAAAAAAAAAATTTTTATTACAGAACTGCTTGCAAAAAAAAGGATATTGTTTGGTTCATAGCAACACTTATCGTCATAAGTATGGGCAATGATTCAATGAATAAAATCTTTGTTGCGTATGAAAATCAATAAAAAAAAAAACAAAAAAACAAAGCAATAGTTTTTGTTTTTTTTTGCCTGCATCTTTTGAACCTAATCAGTGTAGTATTCAAATGGGCAATGTAGTTAGTTGTTGCACAGAATAAATATATTAAAAATTAGATTTAATTTATTTTGTTTTACAGCATATCAGCTTCAGTGGGTTATTTAATGTGGACAAGACTTAGGATAGGTTCAGATGAATAGAATATGTGTTCTTTGTAACAAAACAGTAGATAAGGTTTCATTGATGTATTTTTGTCAAGAGGCTTTTTGTTGAGTCAAATGCAGTGCTAGTAATATTGTTTTTTCTTCCAAAAATGTATTGCTAGTATTTTTTAATATAAAAATCTATTTTTATATTTTAATAATATTTTTGACTGGGACCCTAACAGGTGCTACCACCCTGGGTTAGGGTGAACCTGGGAACAACGGCAATTAAGAGGTACTTCCACATTCCTCAAAACCTCCCAACCAGAGGCCTTGTTGCCGATGTAGTTTAGTATCATACCCAGGACAAAAATTATCAGGCACTTTGCTATGGAGCAATGGTAACAAACTAGTAGACCTTTACTACAACTAATACGACAAAGTTAATTTGATCCTCATTGGGAAGTCTTCCCACACTTGTCACTTTGTACTATATTAAAGTTGAAACATCCCTTTGAACAGTATTAATACATTTTGATACAACAAAGAACAGCAACAATATTCATAAATATAACAAAAAGGTGTCAACACATTTTTAAAATAGTTTCCATTAATAATAAAACAATTTACAGTTTTTCAGTACATTAAATTCTGACAACTTCCATTTCCATAGGGAATCTTTGTAACTAGTCAACATAAAAATTAATTTATATTTGTAGCTCACTAAACCCACATTTTCTAATCAACAAGGCATGACATTTTATTATCAAATATGGATATAAAAAAATGAGCATAGGCTTGTCTTTGCCCACCAGTTGAAATAATCAAGACTAGAAGAATATTCAGGTAAAACTGTAATTTTAGTATTTCCCAAGTTAAAGAACAGACTATTCTAATAATTTGTTTTTTTACACAACAAAACAAAAAAGAAAAAGATAACATTGAAAAATTAAAACTTTTAGGAGGTTCACCATAAGATTAGTATTTAGGAGGTTCACCATAAGATTAGTATTTAGAGTAGCATGTTCTCTGTGATATGGAAAATTGGGGTGGGGAGGGAATAAAGTAGAAAACAGGATTTTTGCTACTAAAAAAAAAAAAAAAAAAAAGAAAAAAAAAGAAAGAAAGAAAGAAAGAAAGAAATGCTATTCGGAAAATCAGTCCCCCCACCATTTTTTTTATTTCTAAATTTACTATACTATCAACATAAATGCAGTTTGTTCATGCCATATCCATTGTTATCGCTTTGAAACTTTTTATATTCCGATGGTAAAATGTAAAATTCTTGAGCTGGAACTTGACAGAATCATCATTTTGCATATAATTTGCAATACACAGCAAAATCAGTCACTTATGCACAAGCACTACAACCTATATTGCTGCAACATGTCATTCTATAAATAACGTGGGGTGTTTTCCACTACAGATCCCATTACTGTGCAAGTGCCATAACCGAATTCATATTAAGCCAGCCAAACCAGTCACCAGAGGGCAAATACCCATGTGCAATATTAGCATATGAATAGTGTGGCACACATTGTCAAGGATAGTAAAAATAAGAGTTGTTTGCTTAATAATTAGATTTTTAAATGCTGGTTTGATCATCTTTCACAATGAGTAAATGAAAAGCTAGCAAACTTGGTGGGTGGTGCACACTTGCAGCAAAATACAGAGCTGAAGAGCTAACTTTTCCATGATGGTGATAAATTTTTTTGCAGTTTTTGCCAACACACACCATAGATTGGACTCTGAAGAACACGCTTGTGGATCATCAGTACACAAAAAAAAAGTACAAAAAACTAAAGATACCACAAAAGGAAAAGTTGTGTAAAAAAAAAAAAAAAAAAAAAAAAAAAAAAACAGAACACCACACATTATTTGGAAAAGCTGTGACCACCAGTAAGGGGCAACAATGTGACTTCCAATGCGATTTTGTGCATAGGATGACATGTGCTGATATACCACTCAAAAAGCTACAAAACTGAAACCATTTTTGAAGTATTGCCCCCAACCTGGACTGAATTTGAAAAGGCTATTGAAAAGGTTGTCAGTTTTATGGAAAGAAAGCCAGTATTCAGATTGCAATAATGCATGCAGAGTTAAAGTGTCTTTCATTTAAAAAATTAAGAACAAAAGCAAAACAAAATGCTGAAAAAGTTGATTAGAAAAAAAAAAAAAAAAAAAAAAAAAATCATCATGCAACAGCAATTAAAAAATATTCATTTCATTATTTGTTTTGCATACATGGCATACTTAATTTAATGAATTTTCATTAACATTCCATAATTTTTTTTTTTTTTTTTTCTTTAAAATCAATTCCGTTATACTTCATTCACCATTAGCTTATTGCAGCAAAATCCAACACTTGACAAAAAGAAAACAAAATAGGCAATAAAAAACAAAAATTGTATAGACAGAGACCCGACAGTTTATTTAGCAACAGTTAGTTACATACATTATTTTTCAATGTAACTGCCGGCAGCGGCAACAACAATCTCAAAGCAAGCATGAAATGAGTTGCACACTTTGGCGACCATGTCTTTGTCCATAGCGGTGAATGCCTCCACGATGGCTGCCTTCAGAGTCGACTGTGTTGTGGGCGTGCTTGTGGGTCTTGGCCTCGATCATGCCCCAGAAGAAACAGTCAAGGGGGTTAAGGAGGGCAGGCACAATCTAGCAACCAGTGGTGAGGAACATTGTTGTGTGGCCACACCTGGGTCGTCTTGGCCTTGCATACGGGAGCGGAGTTCTGCTGGAAGACGTAGGGGTGTCTGGTGGCGATCTTGTCCATCCAGGGCTTCACCACACTCCTCAGCACCTCTTCATAATCTCAGCAGTGACTCTCAGGTCCTTTTCAAAGAACAACGGAGGGAAAACGTCCCCTAGCTGAGATGACTCCAAGGACTGTGACGGAGGAGGGAAACTTTGTATGCTTCATGACAGGAACCTCATCGATATCTTTGCAGATCCACCTGTTCTGCCTGTTGCTCGTCTGGTCCCGGATGAAATTCTTTTCGTCCGAGAAGAACCTCAGCATCTCGGCAGATCCGTGCTTAAGCTCGTTCAGCAAAGTTGCCGCCTTGACCTTCCTCAACTTCTTGGTGGCATTTGTGATGAGCATGCAGTGAGACTTGTGGTAGGAGGAGTAATCAATGTCCTTGATCATTCAGCAGATTGTCGACTTGTGACAGTCAGTGGCGATCTTGGTGTAGCTCTGGCTTCCATCATTGTCGACTGTCTCCTTGAAGGCAACGACGAATTTGTCATTAGGAAATGGCTGAAGAATGAACGTTGTGGGACACTCATTTGGCAGTTAACTGATCCTTGTTTTTACACACCTTCCACTTCCTCCAAATGTCCATGACCATGGTCCTCTTGAACCCAAACCAGGCCATTACTTCTGCAGGCTTCTTCCTGATGCGAAAAGAAGCTACTACTGCTGCTCTGTACTCATATTCCATCATATAAAACATTGAAAATAAATGTTAAACCTGATTTCAGTTCTTTTATTTTAATCTAAATATAATTCCTTATATCCGGAAGGCCTTCATAGTCCAGTTGTCAGGGATTCTACTGTATTATGATTACTTTTATTATTCAGACTGTTACCTTGAATTGTCATTGCCATATTCACAACGTTTTGGTTTCTTCAGGAGATTGCAATTTCAAACCGTATTTATTTCGGCCACTGGGGTAGATTGTTTTTTAAAGGGAAATAACTTTGACATCTGGAAGAGGTATGGCACATGGAGCCACAACAATTTACCCCAGTAGATAACAGTCTGAATAATGCAAGTAAGACAAATTACACAATATTTGAGTATAACCTGAAAGTAGTAATTAGTTAATTTATTATTAGCAAGTATTTCTATTAATCTGAACATTGCAGATTTTGCACACATTCACACACACACACACAATGAAAGAAGAAATAAAAACCCTTGCACCAATGAGAATTGCATAATTTTTCAACACAATATAAATGAAAACAAGAAAATGAACATTTAATTGCCGATATCCACTGCTAAGTGGACAGAGCAATTGCTGGAGGCTCCACCTACAAAACTCTCGAGTCAGGATGCTGAAGGTAACATCAATCAGTTAAGGGACAAATATATTTGTATTAAGATGTCAGCACCCCAACTCTGGAGATTCATAGACAAACCCTTTTACAATTGTTCAGTCCATTCATCAGGAGGTATTAGCAATATATATATATATATATATATATATATATATATATATATATATATATATATATATATATATATATATAAAAAACATGTTTACCATTTTACTGATCTTGTACTACATTAAAAAAAGTATCTTTACTACAAAAGTAAAATGGATTTGTTTCCGAAAGGTGATTGCTCAGATATTTATTTTAAATGGATAAACATTCTAAGAATTAAAAAAAAAAAAAAAAAAAAAAAAAAAAAAAGAGAAAGACTTTGGTAATAGTTAAGTCAGTCACATATATAAGCTGCCATAGTATGAAAAGTATATAAAAGTGGATCAATAATTCCATAAGCTGAATTTTGATCTGAAATTTTCACTGTACATTGCTCACTGAGATGAATAGAGTGGACTAAAAGGAGATTACATTGAAAGATAATATTTGTTGGTTAATATTCATTGAACTATGGACTTATTGATGTACCCGCTATAATATAATGTACTTTTATTATGAAAAGAAAAAACTAACATATTAAAAGCAAATAATTTATTTTAGTGATGAGCTACAGTGAACACTGACCATACTTGGTCTGAAAATTGATAGCCGCCAGTTTATACTTAACATCTCATATGCACAAACGTGATACACAAATCTTCATCTCGTACACTCCAGTTATAAAACAGGTAACTTATGCAAATGCACTCAGTACACCTTTGCACATAAAATGATTGCTGTTGAGAAGTTAAGAACAAATGTCCCTCCCACCAATGCTTAGATAACAGAGCTATAAATCATGCATTAGAAAATAAGACATTAAAAATGGTTCCAACTTGAAATGACCTTTTATATTTTACTCAAAGAATCTGAAAAGAAGCACATTACTTACAACAAAGAACAAAGTTCAGATGGAATCAGATATTTGCTCTTGAATTCTATATAAAAGCATCCAATGTTTGAAGAACTCAAGGGATTAAAATCAAAAAATCTCACTAAAGACAGGAAAAAAGTATTTTTAGAAAGTTCAAGGCAATCAGTCTTAAAGACTTACAAGAGATTGAATAAATATTCTGTATAGGATTGAACCATTATTTAAATTCCTATTATTGTTATACACATCTGTGCATAATGACAAAAATGGAAAAAAAGATCCTATGCAAGGTCTCAGGCTTCAATTCTGTCATCAAATTACCAAAATTTATATGACACTTTCCTACATCTGTGTATATTAGGGTTGTCCAGTAATATATTACACACCAACTTACTTATAATCTTTTATTAATATTGATATGCATTTGTGTTTTTTGATAGATCTTTATCAAAATTCATGCAGAAATGTCAAAAATGAAATCTATAATTCTTTACCTATGTTTATCAAGTTATTCACCATATACAGTATTATCTATCTTGTCAAATTTTAACCATATTATTCAAACAGAAAATAATAGTACAATAGTTTTCAGGAAAAGACAGCTGAAATTTCTAGGACACATGAGGAAAATGGGGAGGGATGATACTCACAGCACAAATTGAAGGCAAGACAGATAGAGGCAAACAACACAGTGAGCTTGACTAAATGGATGGCAGAACAGGGTTTGGGAAAAATAACAGAAAATTTATTAAGAGCTACAAAGGACAGGAAGTTGTGGAGAGCCATGGTTACCTACATCCTGAGGTATACGGCACATGAAGATTTCAAGAATGTGACTGCTATCAAAATAAATAATTTTTAGATATATAAGAATTAGTAAAAAATAATCCAGTATTCTATTTTTGTTACAAAGAAAAAATTACTGGAATCTTATGTAGTATTAGGCATCCTATATGGCAGTGAATGCTGGACAGTCTTTAGAAATGAAAAGGTTTGAGGCAACAGAGATGTGGTTCTACAGAAAGATGCCAAGAATACCATGAACTGAAAATGTGAGCAACGATAAAGTTTTAGAGAAAATGTAAACAAAAAGGACACACTTAACATCAGAAAAAGACAGCTGAAATTTCTAGTGCACATGAAGAAAATTTGACACACTCAGTAAATATTAAGGGAAGAGGGACTGGGGAAAACAGTGCATAACCTACCTAACCAGTTTGTGTAAATGGATGGCAGAACAGCATTTAGGAGAGATAGCACAAAGAAATTTTACTAAGGTCTACAAAAGACAAGGAATTGTGGTGAGTCAGGATTGCTAACATCCCAACACACTATCATGACCCATAGAAGATACTAATCAGTTGATGATTATTAACATTTACTAACTTTAGTTTTAAATAACAAAAACTTCAATATAAGAGAAACATCATATAATACCAATCCTCCAAGTAGGAAAGACCATCTTGCCTTGGAGAAAAAATAGTATTTGTATTTAAGCATCAACTTCAGGTAATGATAGGAAATATGCCACATTCTCATCCATGAAGCAGGCCCATTTTAATTACAGTATATGATTGACAATGAGACAATCCATAAGATGTTAATTCAGATTTAGACCTATAAGTGGAACCAGATAAAATAAGTTAACACCTTTTCAGATTATCATGTCCAAAGTCTCAAAATAGAAAGATATGAACCATCAGCAGTGATGTTTACACTTAGAAAATAGCAAATTTATCAATAGGAGTGCCATAGCCCTCTTCCACATTTCATATAGTTACTGCCAATTCATTTAGATGCCATACCAAGCTGTTACCAGCTGACAACTTAAACAGGTTTTGGGGACATTTTGTTTATATATATATATATATATATATATATATATATTAGATATATTTCGTTCATAGACATGTCATAGTGCTCAGTGTAGATATATAAAATATGCACAAATACAGATCAAATATAAAGAAAAAAAACAGTACTTATATTTTACTGTTATCTGCAACCAAGTTTCATGTGGGCTCAAGTTGGTCACACCATCATGTGGCAGAAGAGGAAATAAGACCCTCATTCAAGAAAAGATCCTTCCACAGTTAGTATTATATAATAAAAATAATAAAAATATTATTAATGAACATGGCAGGTGGGGGAGAACAGATGAGGGATAGATACCAAATATGGTAAAGCATGCTAGTTTTACAAGTCCACATGGAACTTTTAAGTTGTCTGTCAAAGCAAAATATAAGTACTGTTTTTTGTGTGGATGTTTGTATTCTTTACCAATTCATCATAATTTGGCCATTATGGAGTGTTATCTGTTCACCATTATGACACTGGAATTTTCTGATTGTCATTATAACCGTCTTCAATAAAGTCTTAACATCTACCTTTAGAGATCAGGTATTTCAGTTAATCATCTGATATGCTGAAAGATCATCTTGTGAAACTTTGACCATAACTGTCTTTCATTTCATTAAGATGAAATAGGATGTAATTTTAACAATTTCCTAATCCAAGTTAATAGAATGTATATTGTATCCATTTCAATGGATAAAAGGAAATGTGAATACATTTGTTTGGAAGAGGCAGATTGTTTTATTTAAAAAAATTAAAAAAAATTAAAAAAAAAAAAACAAAAAAACCCAATTGGTTACATGTATTCGAGTTGTTCACATAGTGTTTATATATATTTTTAAATAATGAAATTAATAATGACTGGCCCGGATTGGGAAGAATCTTAAAAAAGAAAATAACTTGTATACATTTTGGGTAAGAAAATGGAGCTAGCAGATATAGATTTGCTGATAATGTTTATCATTTCTTATGACTATAAACATTATCAGCAAATCTATATCTGCTAGCTCCATTTTCATACCCAACTAAAAAATACGGTGACTTCTTTCCTTTAGTGTTAGTTAAAGGAGCAAGTCTATTATAGCAAAACAAGACTATGGAAGAACTTGAAGGGCGAATACAAAATAAAAGTTATGCCTTCCATACAACAAGAGTTTCTGGTGAAATCAACTGACTATTTCTGGGTGGCTTGAGGAGCTGGTAGTGAAATCTGATGCCCATATTTAATTTTAAATAAAATCTCATGCTAAACATTTTCCTCTTATATACATTTCTTGTAAAAATTATAGTTAATAAATAAATTATAAGTATTTAAAAATGTGGAGTTACTTTTTCAATCACCCTTTATACATGATTGACCAATAGATGGAGGGGTAAGGTCCTGAAGAGTAGGATTACATAACTTCTACTAAAATGAAAAATGTAGTCTTTACAATCTTAGTTGCCAATTAAAAATGTCTTACCCTGAAGGTTTATTTTCACATACAGTTTAGCAATGACTATTCAAAAAAAAAAAAAAAAAATGAAATTTCATTTGTTACTGGTAAGTTTCTATTGAAGAAATTCAATGAAGAATAGAAAATATATTTGGTTGGAGGCTATCTGGAGAAAGTCCCCCGCCAAAGAACATAAATATTTTTCTTGACCAAGAGAAAGTATAAACCTCATACTAAATTACTATATACAATAACTGTTACTAAGAAAGAAAACTCCATGTAATAGAAAAGAAGTAGATCCCATCTTTCTCCATGAGGAACAAAAATGTGTTTATGTTATTAAAAACCTTTCCCTGGATCCATTAAGAATGCATGTAGATCCCCAAATGTAGTTTGGGGGATCTACATGAAAGTCATGTATAGTAAACAGACATACAAACTTTATAGTTTATACATATGGAAAAGATCCAAGACAATTTTGTTTGCCAGACTCCATTTTACATGCATTGAATATTACTGCCACATCTGGTCTGGTGCTTCTATTATGTATTTAGACATCTTGATAAAATCCAATGAGAATCTGTAATGTTATCAGTTCTGACCTGGCATCTTGTCTTCAGTTACTTTCCCAACAGCTTAACAGCTTCCCTGTGCCTTTTCTATTAATATATTCATGGTAACTGCTCTGACAAAATTTTCTCAATAGTACCTAAACTCGACATCATTCTACAGTTGAAAAGGCTAGATATAACCAAAAATTCTATGGTAATAGCGTCTTCTATCACACTTCTGGAACTGGCTTCTTGCTTGCCAGTGAACTTTGATATTCAAAAACTTAAATGTAATGACAATCATTAGCTTCTGTCTTCCTAATTCCTGTTCTTTTATTACCCCACACTGAGTAATTCTTTGTATCCTCATGTCTTTCTTGCCCTGGTCAGGGTGAAATGTTAAAGGGTAAAAAAAAAAAAAAATTTTTAAACCACAATATACTAAGCTTTTGTCTACTTCATGACATCAAAAAGTTACAGGAACATTATAATCTGCAAAGTTTTGGTCCTTGTTCTTAAATGTTTTTACTTCTGATAACACAAAATTACTTAATAGTAACTGACATTCCACTTAGTCAAGTAAAAGGCTTTGAAAGTAAAGCCGAAATATTAGATATCACAGTAAATTTCATGTCCTTTAAAAAATAGACTTCTATGAAAAGTTAATTGCTGAACATTTGACATGTCAATATTCTCTAAAGATCAATCTGTTTCATTACTAATAATTAAGGTTTTAAACTTATCAAGCTAATATCTCAAGAGATTATGTTGAGGATTGCTAAAACATTGTTTTTTTTTTTACTACTTTCTTTTGTTTCTTATGTAATGCAAAGTGATCAGAAAATTAACAACATTTAGAAATTACAAACAACTTCAATCTACTTATGTCCTCAAACTTTTGTCCAAAAATCTGATGACTCAATATACAGCTTGAAAAAAGCTCAAGGTTACAATAAATTGTAATGTATGTGTCATATGGTTTCAGAATTTCAAACAACAGATGAAAAATGAGAAAGTAGTCAGCTGACAGAGAAAGGTCATTGCCAGTAAATCCAATGCAGATACTAGTGTAGGCTAGTATAAGAATTTCTTTTGTCTTAAATCAACAAAACAGATAAAATGTGACAAGTTTTAAATTATACAAAATCATTAAATGAAGATTTTTTTTTTTAGTTTTATTTCAATTATTGTAATATTTAATCATTTTCTCAAGTCTTTTGAACACAAGGGAGAGGTTTAGGTCTTGTTCCCCCGTTTAGAATTGGGTTTCCAGTTCCTTCTAGTCTTCTCATCTTTCACTCTCAGTAGTCTCTTGCTTGCGTGAAGGGATTTAAAAAAAAAAAACAAAAAAAAAAAAAAACACATACAGAACAAGTACATTTGAATAAGTCAAAATAATACTGTCAACTGATGAAAATTTGTGGCATGCTGTTAGAAATCTGGGTCATAATGCAGGACAACTTTTTTGCTTTACACTGAAAATTTAATCAAATCTTTTTGAAAATAATTTGTACAACTTCACTAACACAAGATGGCTCTCATTCAAGTTTAGATAAAATTAAGATTTAACATTACATAGATAAAAGTATATATGGGGTGGGGAGCTGGAAAACACTCAATCCAACCCACTCAGCCAAACAGAAATACCAGGTGAAACTACAATCCTCTCCATATCTCAAACTATTAGGCTCGGCCACCATAGCACACAGGAACCACTATTTCAGGCAATACCAGCATGACAGCTCTCATCATAATAGGTGCCTATTTGCTACTGCTTGTAACAAATGTAAGCAAGTCTGCAAAGACAAGTTCCTGTTTGCTTAGAGAATGAGGCACTGCATAGCCTCTAAAAACTTTGGCTCTCATAACTACTGGTGTCTCTGTAATAGGGTATGAACTAAGTGCAAGATTTGAGGTGGTGTTATCCTGTGCTGATAAAACTATTCTAAACTCATCTGGAGTATCCCTGCCTAACTTCCCACTTAGAAGTGAATCTCTTAAGTGATATGCATATAACTCCTCCCATGGTTTCTGCTATCATCTCTAACCTAGATCCCCAACAAAGCATGTGGACCCAATGGCATCCCTGTTATAATCATTAACCTTTACCCTATCAAATTCTTTCTAGAACTCCCGACTGCCACTGCAAATTTTTTTTTTTGAGGGCACAAAAAAAAAAAAAAAAAAAAAAATAAAAAAAAATAAAATAAATAAATAATTATAAAAGAGCGCCTACAGTTTTAAAATTATTATAACTGTCTTTGTATTATATGTATAGATTTCTTTTTTTGTATACTAATAAAAAAAAAAAAAAAAAAAAAAAAAATGGACAAGCAATATTTTGATGTACATTTTGCATGCATGTTTTGATAAAAAAAAAAAAAAATATAACAAAATAAAAACAAAACATTAATACATTAACAATTTAACATACTTTAACTTTAATTTCTGAGGTGTAATAAGCAAAATGGCTTTCCATTTCATCAAAAGTGACATCTTACATCCCAGTGTTACAAACCAGCATTTATTTGCTCCTTTCACATGACTAGCATATTTGTTTGTCTCATTGACAAAGTTATTTTGTTATTCCGTCGTTTATAAACAGGCAAAGTAATTCACCTCAGAAAAGCTATCAGGTACATCCATGGGGGCCAATAGTTTCCATAAATTAGTCAGCTATGGATGATAGTAGCCACTCAGCACCTAATGGTCATCATCTCCTGACCACTTCACCATTGATATCCATATGTTGATGTAGCCATTTTTGTTTACAAAAAAAATGGTGAAAATTTTAATGTGAGCCTAATTGATGTAAAGTGCAGAAGAATTCAAAATGTTATCAGGAAATGGAAGCTTAGCCTTGTTTCAAAAAGGGGGGGGGGGCAGTAGGCAATTTCCAGCTTAAAATAACAGAAATAACAGTTGACAAGCGTTTATTTACAGCAACTCTCTTGAGACAACAGAATGCGCCTACAGCATGCAAAGAGGGAGAGAATTCTACAGTGAAAATTTTCGACTCCAGCATGCTAAAGGTTAAGAAATATGATCCCAAACGCTATAAACTGTATAATAAATGTCTCACTGCCTCCTGCTTGCTAGAAGTCATTGTCTGTTATTCCAGTTTTTAAGAACTCTGGTGAACCACCTGACCCATCCAACTATCAGCCTATTAGCATTCTGCTACTTTTTCAGAAATTCCATTGCTAGATCAGCTGCTAAGAAAGTCAGTTTACTGCGTCAGACTTATAGATAACAAAAATTTCAGAAAAAAAATGAAAGATTATCAAATTTGCACAAGAACAGAAGCACAAATCATTTCTAATAATGACTAGCAGCATGCCCGGCGTTGCCCGTGCTTGATTCAAAAATCATACAACTAGTACAGCAATTGCTATCACTTGACTTAAAATATTTTTGCCCTTCCTTGCCTTCAAAGGAGTGCCCTTTGCCGTGCTGATGTTGCTATATGCCTTACTTCTTGACTATCTCTCAATGCAAATTTTTTCGAAGCTCTATACTAAACATTAAATCAAATTAAATTGGCAGCAAGGTCTCATCATTTTACAGCCGAGTTGGCTAGATATAATCAGAAGTTCTATGCTAAAAGTTTCTTCTGTGGAACACTTCCGGTTTTCTGCTTCCCAGTGAACTTTTGATCTTCAAAAAGATAAAAGCAATGTCAATCACTATCTCGTCTTAATTCCTGTTCTTTTATTGTCCTCTCTCCTCAATGCCCCCCCCCTCATTATCCTATACTCAGTATTTCCTTGCATCTTAGCGGCTTTGGCGAAATGATCGAGAAAAAAATAAATTAAATATAGAAGTTGTTCTAATGGCTAATGATGAAAAAGAGAGACTAAAGTTAAGAGTTACAAAAATTCATACTTCTAAAAGAAGTATGCATAAGAAGTATGCATAAAAAGTAGGTTTGATGTATTAGGAAGTTTGTTTTTTTTTTTGGGGGGGGGGGGGTTCCCTGTATTATAGAAAATCTCAACAGGCTAATACCATCAAAAGCCATCTTCACAGTTCAGTAAATCTTGAAGCAGTTTACTTAATTCAGAATACACCTTTAGTGATTAATGATGTACTTGTTTTTGACACTTGAAAGAAACAAATTGACTAATTCACAGATTTAGCAGACACTAAGCCTCAACTGCCAAAAATTACTAAAAGATTACTGGAAGAGAAAAAATGATAAATATCACCTGCATTTTATAAGTTTAACTAATTAGGACATACAGTCTTAGTGGTTCTTAAATGGTGCACCTAGGTGCATTGGTGCACCCTTGCATTCTAGAGAAATACGTGTCCAAATATAAGAAATAAATATATTTACTTTATTATATATTGCGGTACCAGTCTTGTTCATATTTATCTGAATTTTCTGCTATCACCACAATTAAGTGCAAAAAGATAGGAACTCTTCTGTTGATGAGGAAATGAGAGTTTGCCTATCAAATATACACCCAAACACTGAAGAAATTGCTAAGACTCATGTTCCTCATAAACATAAGAATAAATAAACTTAATGCATGTTTCATTTTATTTTTTTACTGCATTCTTTTCTGCAATATTTGACTTCATTATAACATTTCTCAAAAATTTGTATATAGTGTTCCTACAATTATTGGTAGGATTTCAAGTGCGCCCCGACTTCAAAAAGTTTGAGAACCACTTGTCTAAGTAAACCATTAATAATAAAAGACCATTAATAAAATCCCGATAAAGGATGAACATACATTATCATAAATCAACGTACAATAATACTCATAAGTGTGCATGCATACAAATATACATTTATGAATATATACATAAAGAGATGTCAGTAGACAGATGTTACTGATAACATGTGGACAGCATTAATATTCTTTTTTTAATAATTTTTCTTAATGACTTTTTATAGCATTCTTTTCAGTAAGGTAAATACTAATTTTTTTTTTATTCTAACAACACAAGTTAATTTCACTCATATTCAAGAAACTATTGCTATTTATAATGTATTTACTAAAACCTTATCTGTTGTGTCCTCAGGATATGGGCAATCATGGCTCTCCACAAGTCCCTGTCCTTTGCAGCTCTTACTAACATCATCCAATTACTCACAGCTTTCCTCTGACACTGTGAGTGTCAGATGCTCCATGCTTTTTTTTTTTTTCCAGCATTCACTGCCATAGGAGAATTGATATTACATTACAGTTTTATTTTTCTTTCTTTCTTTGTAACAATTTTCCTATTTCTTAATACTTTGCTTATCTCTTGGAAGGCATCTTTTGCTATCCCAAAGCACCTTCGGATTTCAGTAACAGATTTTCTGTTGTCTGTTAGAATACTTCTAAGATTTGTCATGGACTGTTCCTCTTGCTATCATACATTGTCTTGTAACAACTGATTGGGCCACCTAAAATGTTTTTTCCATTATATGGTCATTAAGAGCATTTACTTTTAACTTGATTTTAAAGATTCCTTTTGTTTGTATAGCTCTTCAAGAAAGGTAAGATTGCAACAAAAATGTACACTATGAAGAAGGTACTGTGAATAAGTTTCATGCTACAGAGGCCTTGATGAATGATGCCCTACAGATGGGTAAAGCAGTTGGTAGTATCCAAATGAAGACATTACTTGAAAATGACCAATTACTTATAGTGGCTTCATTATGCACCAATGCACAAAATAAATGTTTCATTCAATTTGTGAAGGGGATTCAAAATGAATATTCGACAACAAGTGGAAGGCCAGAAATCGTTACCGACTATACCAAACACTGTTCTTCAACCAAAGAAATTGATACTGTCTATAATGGTGCAATTGTGAAATGATGCAGTAAAGGATTGATTCAAACAAGTACAGTAGACAGACCAAATAAAAACAGCAACTGACAAAACAAGTGTCTAACCAAAGGATTTTCTTTGAGAACACGGCATTTTTTTTTTTAGTTTGATTGCAATGTTTTCACTCCCAAATATTTTCAGCAAAGATTATATTTTATTATTTTCCCAAAATTATCTTTAAAAAAAATTTTCCAGTTCCCTGGAAGGCTGCAAACCCCCCACAGAACAGTTCTTTGAAAAATGGCTGAATATGCACAACAGTAAATGTGTTCAATAAGGGGGGGGGGGAAAAAGTGGTTAATTTTTTTTTTTTTTTTTTTTAATATAAACTTAAGCTGAACAAACTATTTAGCAAACCCAGCAGAAGGATATTTGGGGGGGATTAATTGGAATGTAAATTGATTCCTCATCCAAGTAAGAAGAGGTTAGAGGAGGGGGGTATCTTACAGGTTACTAAATATGCTAATTGTATTCCGACATCTTTTATTTCAATCTTGTGTTATGCGAATTATTGTCAGGAATGTAGCTAGGAAATTAGCTGCCAAAAAATGTTTGTATTGCTAATTTGTTACAAGGCTTTCTAAAGTGTTCTTTTTAATTTTACTTCCAATTTTTATACTTGCTATTGCCACGCTAAGCAGTAGCATCTCTGTTCTTGGAAACAAAATATCAATATTTTTTTTTTAACAACATATGCTTCACACATTTGATACAAAAAATTATATTGTCAATTTTATTTTTATTTATTTTGCTGGTTGGTGCACAACCATTAAATTTCTAACAGAAACCTTAGTAACTTTATTAATTTTCACTAGTATCTTAAAATTATTCATAAAAGTTGAAATCAGAATTCAGATAAGTTTTGTTGTATGGCTCATTAGGCTGTTTGCATCTGAAATCAATACTGCTACTAATACTACAAATATAAAACAAAATATGAAATGGAATGAGTTATAGGTTAGATTTGATCTACAATGTCATGTTTTCATAGTTTAGCAGTTAAATCTTCATGTCATTTACCAAGTGCCTCTGAGAAAAAAGGGATTCAAATTTCTATGTCACAAAAGCTTATTCTTTGTCTCATCTATGCAATCTACTGATTGCTATGGATGGAAGACAATGGATAAAGAGGCTCCTTTAGCAACCTTGTTTTGCACATCAATAACAGATGCACAGTGGTTGAATTTTAAGGATTTTTCTGGTATTTTTTTTTTTTTTTTTTTTTTACACATAAATTGACCTTCCAATTTTTCTTTTTTTTTTTTTTTTTTTTTTTTAAATTAAATCCATTTTCGAGTTCTTTTAAGTAAGAATTAGGTCAATAAAGCCTTCAGTTAAATTTTGGAGGCATATTTGGCATAAGAAATTTGCTGATGACCATTTAGATAATTTTTTGTGTTCCAAGAGTGCTGATACCTTTTAACTAAATGTACCTAACTTTGAAATGGATTAATTGGAAATACCAAAGATCAGATTTGATGAAATAGTTTTTTCTGCACTCCTTTCATCTCATATTTTCAGATAATGCATAGTTGAGCACGTCTGACTTTTGGTATTTTTAAATATTTTCTGACACCCAGAAAAATTGCGTCAAAAAGTAATATTTTGGGGTAAAAGTTTTTCTTCCAAAAGTTCTCAAAAATGGCATTTTTTTTTTCACATTTTCAGCCTTGAGAGTCTTTAATTAACTTCAATATTATACCTTTAACTACAATCTTCAAAGTGAAAGAAATGTACTTCCATGATTTTTTTTTCCCCATCTTTCAGTTTCAATTAACAAATCAGATAAAATTTGTATAAATCATCTGACAGTGACAGAAAATCCAACTGACATCTGTGATTTCGCAAACTTCAATTAAGCATAACTTTTCTGAGAAAAAAAAAAAAAAAAAAAAAAAAAAAAAAAAAAGCTTTTCACTTGATTTTTTTCTTTTTTGTTGAACTGTTGAATGGAAATGAAGTGTTTTTGGTAGAGTAAAAATTCCATTTTTTGCAAATTTCCAGCCTCCAGCCCACTGTGATCTGAGAGTGCATCATACTTGCAGCTTTGTGCTACATTGAAACATCTCTTAAAATCAAGAAGACCTGAGTAAAGTAACAATAAAAAGTAAGACTACAGTAAGATGCTTTGAATAAAAAGTAAAGAATAATGTTGCTAACTCAGTAACTTCTCTATTTCAAATTGAAACACTGTAAATACAAAGAATTGGTTTATATAGGGATATCTTGCATATTTAGAATAAAACGTGTTAACAAATACTGTACTTTAAGAGCAGCTGCAATTAATAGATACTTTATACTCAAAACTTAAATGATAAAACAATGTTTTCTTAGTTCTTCAAGAATTATCCTTTGTATAAATTCATAGATTTTACAAAATTGTATTAAACCTAATTCTTAAAGTATATTTCTTTAGAAAGCAAAGATTGGTAATAAAATTTGTGTTACCAAACAATGAAAAAGGAAATATAAAAATCAAATTATAACATGTAAATTTTTGTATATTCATGTATTTTTGTAGTTATTCAATATACATACAGCAAGTTATCAATGCTTGTTGGTCCCAATTTAGTTGGAATGACTGGAAAAACACTCCCTGCCCAAATTTATAGATAAACTGTACAGATGCATGCAGGGATCTCTCTAACCAATAAGATTGGCCACTTTTCAGTCTCACACACCATATTCTTTTTCTTTCTTGTTTTGAAGTCAAAACACTATGATTTGTCTGTATCCCTTGTGTGTGTGTGTGTTTTTGTTTTTTTTTTTAAATGGGTATACCCCATGAAAGGCAGTAAACCCACTAAAACACAAGGGGCTACACAGTGTGTGAAAGAATTAGGAACAGAAACATTAACAATGAGCAGGAAGAGAAAAGAGTAATCAGGACAACAGTAGCTAGTGATCGACATTGCATTTAAATTTTTGCAGAGTTAGCTGGAAAGCAAGGAGCCAGAAGGGAGTTCCATAAGTGAAAAGTGCTAGAGAAAAAACTTTTAAAATAGAATTTACAACTATATCTAGTCAGCTCAACTGTAAATTGAGGAGATCTCAATACCAGTCTCATGCTGTGCTTAAATCCATAAAATCTAAGTACCACAGCAAAGAGCTCATCTGAACAATTACCATGAAAAGTATTTATAGAAAAGGCAGAGAAGCAACTTTATGGCAGAGAGAGAGAGAGAGAGAGACTGAAGCTGAGCTGCCAGATCTAATTTATTTAGCTGAAATAGGCACCAACATACCTCTAAATTCTTGATCCCATCTTTAAAAAAAAAAAAAAAAAAAAAAAAAAAAAAAAAGAAATTCTCATCCTTTGATCACCTCTCATTGGAGAAGATTTTATTGTATATGAAAAGCTCAAAATGTTTAAATGAGTGATAATCAGTAAGAGTGATATCAAGTGAATATGGAGGATGAGGCAAAATTTCATAATTCAAGCTATGCAGCTTTTGGACAGTTGAGAAGTGTGTGGCAGCACATTGTCATGCAGCAAAATTAAGACCATCCATATGCACAAATCTAGGATGTTTCTTTTTCATTTTTTGATGCATACACAATTTCTCTTTTGCTGTTATTGTTTTCCCTTGAGGCAAGAATAAATAATGAATAGCCCCTTTGAAAGACCACCATACAGTAACCATTAACTTTGTAGGATGAGTAGAGGTTTTGGGTATTGTTTTGGTGATTCACTTGCATCTAACCACTGGCCTACTCTCTTACTGTTGTCAAAAAGTATCCATTTCTCATTGCATGTAATGATTCCATGCAAAAATGGTTCTAATAGTGTCTTCTCTCAGATTTCTTGTTTGTGGAACTTGCTTCTTGCTTTCCTGTCAACTACAATCTTCAAAAATTTATCAAATGTCAATTGTCATTGGTCTCTATGAAACCTAAGTTTACATTTTCTTTCACTCAATAACCCCTTGCGTTTTAGTCACATCATCACGTTGCTCAAGGTGAAATAAAATCATCTAAGATCTTACAAATTCATGAATCTTTGGACATAATGAAAATAAAATATTTGTCCCTAAATTTATGAGAACTCTGCACTTAGTGAGAAAATTCTTTTTATATAGTAATGTAAAGATTCAATAATAAAGCTTCTAAATAAAATATGATCAAAATAGTATTGTTTTTTTTCCTTATGTGGCCGAACTGTAAAGACTTAAATTAGATGACAAAAAAACAAAAAAAAAAAAGGGAGGCCCAACTGGAACCAAAAGCAATGTTTTAATTTAATAATTTAAAACACTTCATTGTAATTGAGCTGGAATTAGAATTCTTTCAGACAGAAGAATATTTGTTTTCTTTGCAACATCAAAGAAACTTTATTTGTGCTAAAAAGTCAGTTGAAGTTTTCATGAAAATAAAATCAATTAAGGATTTCATTACATCCAATCTCTTCAGCTGATTAGACTTGATTCTTTAGCTTTGAGTGTCAAACTGCTATTTAAGCAATAGTTGAAAGGAAAAGGATCCACACCCCTTTTCCAAAGGTATTAATGCAAAGCTGAATAAAACAAACTAGACTGACATTTGAACTTGATTCTTAGATTCCACTTTCTATGCTGATTACCATGACACTATCTACACATCCTTTGGCATCATTACAGTGCCATAAAATTGTCATGAAAGACATTTACCTGAAACCAGCTTCCAGAATTTTATGCCATGTTTGTTGCCCTAGACTAGAGTGGCAAGTTCTCAGTGATATGGCAAACAAAAAAAAACAAAAAAAGCAAATGGAATACAGGATCTTTGCTACTAAAAAATAAAATATTCCGACAGTAAAACAAAACACCTGAGCTGGAACTTGATAGAATCATTATTTTGCATATAACATATTGCATTACACATCAAAGTCAGTCTCTTATGCACATGCACTACATTCTACATCACTGCAACATGTCATTCTATAAATAACATGGAGTATTTTCCACTACTGCGCAAGCACCATAATGTAATTCATGTTATTAATTTGGCCAAACTGGTCACTGTTCGGCAAATACCCACATGCAATATTAGTATATGAATAGCATGGCACACGTCATCAAAGGTAGTGAAAATAGAAGTTGTTTGTTTAATAATTAGTTTAGATTTTTAAATGCTGGTTTCATTATCTTTCATGATGAGTAAACAAAAAGCAAGTAAACTTGATGGATGCACACTTTTGGTAAAATATAGAGCTGAAGACCTCACTATCTATGGTGATTTTTATCATGATGGCAATAACTTATTTTGCAGATTTTCATGGGAGACACACTTGATCATCAGAAATCATTGAAACAAAAAACATAAAGATGCCTATATAAGTAAAATATTTGTATGTTTTACTGTTTATATACAAGTCTGTTTTTCACGCGTTTTTATAATTTTGAAACAAAAACAGAAAATTGAAATTTACTGCCATGGAAGAACACAGAACTTAACGTTTTAGAACACTGAGAACTTGCCAGTCTACGTTAGACACTAATTGCCAAGCTTTTCACATTGTTCTCATCTAGTTTATTCTACATATTACTCTACTACACAGTTTCTCTTAAAATCATTTGCTACTGAAATTCAAATGGAGAAGAGAAAAAAAAAAATCTTTTGCTTTTCTTTCATTTTTAAGAGTAATTATACAATCAAAACCTGGATAAATTTTCCTTTGATTTCCAAAATGCCTTAGAATCAAAGATCTGTTCAACAATACATGGCTTACTGGCATGGACATTTTTTTTAGTAAACCTTGAATATTAACATTTAAATTCATGTACTGAATTAATTAAAATGTCAACACTATTGCCATGACATTTATCTTGCATATAACAAAAATCAATAGGCCTTCAAATTTGATTAATATTCAGTGAATATTAGTCCTCATTTCTGACATTTATATTGAAAAGAGAAAAACTAAGTCTCGTATTTTTTTTAGACCGTCTTACCAGAAATAACCCTTGGAAAATTAAGTATTTTTAATAAAAGCTTAAAATTATCTTTCATATATGCAGATGACTGACTGGCCCTCTGTTAATTAATAATATTCTTTTACATTAAAATCTGTAACATTTGATTTCATTGCTATCGGTAATGTTTAACTATTAAAATCTTGGATATTATTAGTACTGATGTAAGTTTAATTGCAATCATCTCCCAAAACACCAATTTATCCTTTGAAATGTTTATATGGCAAATAGATGTCAATCATGAACCTTACAAAATAGTTGAAGGATTTATTTACTTGAAATAACCCTTGAACTCTTACTAATTAAAATTTTCAAACTTTTTCCAAGACATATTTAGAGCTTAACTTCACTGTGTCAATTAGATTAAGATTAAAACACTTCTTAGCTGTAACATGTTTTGGTGTTAGATTTTATGCTAAACATTGAAACAAATTTCTCTTTAGTCTAAAATCAAACAACTGGTACCCCCGAAACAGATTTTCAATTTGTATTTAATAATCATGGGATTCACTTTATTATATATAAAAATCATAATCAAAGAAAAAAAAAAAAAAAAAAAAAGCTTGTCCAGTCTTATTTCATAACAATACATGATGAAAATTAAAATGGAATTCCAATTCTGTTTATTTAAAAGAAAATCTTGAGATATTTTTTTTTTTTCAAGAATTCATCTCTCCATTTAAATGATACTTCTTCCTGGTATTTATTGTTTATCCTTTAGGTGAACACACTGCTACTCTGGTATACAGAGGTTTGAAACCTATGTATAAGGAAGTGCTGAGAAAATCCCAAACTGACAGATTCAAAAAAAAGAAAAAAAAAAAGAAAAAAAGTTCAGTCATTTGGTCAGGGCAAGAACTTTCAATCAACTCCTTGTGTATGGTCTAAACAAATGGTATAAAAATCTTCCCCAAGTTGCTGCATCAGAATATATGGTTTTACAAGTTCAGTTATTCTAGTAATGTGTGCAAAAAAAAAAAAAAAAAAAAAAAAAAAATATTGTTCTCACATTATATAACATAATGACTTCTACAACACTGCCCTAAAAAGTAGTGGTTATATAAATGCTAACATTAAATATAGGGACAATTGCAATAACCAAAAGAAAAAAAACAGGAAAAGAAACTTCATTTGGTATACACCTCCCTTCAACCAAATGGTTAGTATTAAACTAGGACAGAAGTTCTTAGCTCTAATCGATAAACACTTCCCCACCAAAAGTAGGCTTAGTAATATATTCAATATGAACACACTAAAATTGAGTTATTGCTGCACTGAAAATCTAGAAGGTATAATAAGAAGACACAATAATAATATCCTGAACAAACCCCCTTACCTGAATAGTTTTAATAACTCTACACTTAAATCAGATAATGATAGGGAAAAACTATGCGATTGTAGAAACCCAGTAGACTGCCCATTAGAAAATAAGTGCTGCATCAAATCTGTGGTATACCAATGCACTATATCATCCACGGAGAACCCTAACAATAATATGATATACATTGGGTCCACGAAAAATGCCTTTAAAACCAGATGGAGGCAGCATAAATGCTCCTTCAACAACATAAACTTTAGACATCAGACCTCTCTATCTAAATATTTTTGGCACCTGAAAGAAAAAAATAGGACACCTAAAGTAAAATGGAAAATCATTAACAGGACTAGAACTTGCAAAACTTGGGATGACCCATGCCCTTTGTGCCTCCATGAGAAACTACACATTATTAAGCTTCTAAACAATAAAAACCTATTAAACAACAGGCAAGAATTAACGGTTTTCTGCCGACACAACCGAACTTACGCTCTGAATAAATAGCTAAAAACACGCATACAAAAAAATAAATTTTAAAATCCATAGCCCATATACATAGTTTTAATAACCTACAAAAATTGATAACCCTTTATGAAGTCGTCAAATAACAAACGTTACGGCCTTTTCATATACACAAATCCCTTTCATAAAGAGATATAATAAAAGAATAAAATAAAAATAAATAAATAAATCTCCGTAGATGCTCAAGCCAGACTATGCGAAAACTTCCTCCGTCGTAAATTTAGCCACCCCCACCTTACCGTGACCTGGCATCTATGAAAGTAACTCTATACTGATACAAATTATTAACACCCCACCCCTGCCGATTCTAAACAATCCGCCCTTGATGTTACCATGGAAATTTTTGATTTTCTGACCATACTATTAAAACTCGTAAATTTCAGAAATAAGTCATTCCCAAAAAATTTCGCTTGAAGATGGAACAGAGCCTACTTTAACTCAAGTTAATTCAAATATTATTTTGAAGTTTTCGGCTCTTGTTTTGAAACATGAGACCTCTTATGTAGCGAGTTGGAATCATTTTTAAATAAATAATTATATTTATGCTCTACTTTCGTATCGAGCACTATTTTTTAAAAATAATTACAAAAATACTAAAGAACTTTGGATTATTTACCAAACCAGTTTCTTTCCTATTTTCTACAATATTTTCACACACACACACACATATATATATATATATATATATATATATAATAGTATTGACTTATCTATATTTAAAGTATTTTCCTTGCAGTTGGATTACTAAGTCAATAAAAACTCAGTTTAGTCACAGTACATTACAAGAATAAATTCATGACAAAAAAAAAAAAAAAAAACAAAAAAAAAAAACATTTTACTCAGCATTTGACATATCAGCCAAACTTGAAAAATGTTTGGCAGTAAAAATTAAAAATTGGACAACTATGATATACACCAGTTCATTGACAGACAAGTAGGAATTGGTTTGAATGAATTATTGTATAATAACAGTACCACTGCATCTCAGAAATGAAGACTAAAGTGAACAAGCTGTTACTAGAAACATCTGTTGGCTACATTTTTAAGTTTACTTTGTGGTATGCAGAAAAAAGGTAAAGTTCTTTTAGGTTTTATAAACTGATAAAAAACTTTAGACTTAAAATTAACTAACTTTCCTTAAAATATAAAATTACAATGCCAACCCAAATGTTTAATACTGAATTTTTTTTTAATCTTCAGTTATAAAAACTAGATTTTAAATTCATGTTTTACAAAATTTGAAGCCCAAATATTTATGGATTTAGTGTTTGGTCTTAATTTTGGGTTCTATATTTAGAAATAATTATTTCTTATTCCATTCTTTTTAATGTACCAATATTAGCTTCATTATAGATGGTTAAGAAAAGAAAATTTGATATATATATATATATATATACACACACACACTTGTTACAAAAGTATTGAGTAATGTTAAAGAGCCATTTAGAATATTTGATGTTATAATACTCATTGCCTTTCAAAGAATATTTAAAAAAATAAAAATTTTATTAGAATATGCATATGAGAATATTTTTTAGTCATTTGAGCTGAGGGAGAGTTGTATATGTAATCAAATACAGTAAGTATTCATTAATATTTACAAAGATCTTTTTTAAACTTATCTTTGATCTCATCAAGTTTATTTTTAACATCCCACATAATGGCCTCTTACACAGGCAACCCTTTTCTTTGTAATAATATTGAAAAACATCTACTCCTATAATCATAGGGTTTCACCTCAAGCAAAGCAATAAAGCCACTACGATGCAAGACGGTTCCAGAGACAGGATAGGAGAAAATAAAAAAACATTAAAGAGAGAAAACAATAATAGAACAAGAAGGCAGAAGATTGACATTGCATTTAAAATGTTGAAGATCAAAAAGTGGACTGGGAAGCAAGACGACGCAAGAGAGTTCCACAAGTAAGAAGTGCGAGAGAAAAAAAGTTTCAGTGTAGAACTTATGACTACATCTAACCATTTCAACTGTAAAATGACCTTGCCGCCAATCTATTAATACACTTGGTCTAGGTACAAAAGCTCATCAAAACAATAACTATGAAAATATTTCTAGAAAAGGCACAGGGAAGTTATATTATGCCAGTTAAAAAAAAAAAAAAAAAGTCCTACAAAAACAATAAATGAACTCTTTTATAGATACAAGGAATTCTTTCCGAAGAAAGTTAAATGGCAAAAAGACTAATTTGTGAGGTAAATTATCAAATAGAAGTGCAGGATTACCCAAAAGCAAAATTAAATTTCATGAATGTTGCCAGATCATTTAAGAAGCAAAAAAAAAAAAACAAAAAAACAAAAAAAAAAAAACAGCACAAATATTGGTATTTATATATTCTAAAATATACATTATCCATGTAAACAACAATTTTCATGTTGCAATAATTCAAGTTAGATCCTTTCAGCGATTAAAAAAAAAAGGATTATTGGTAATCCAATTTTAGTAGGCATCAAATAAAAAAAAAGAAAAAGAAAAAAATAAAAAAAATTCAGCTGATAATATAAACTGCTGAATATGAAATTTTATCTGATCAAGATTAAAAAGCAGATTTAAAATATTTGGGACACCATTCATACTTACAAAACAAATCATTCACTTTTATTGCTACGAATACAAAACAAGTATTAAAACACCAGCATAAGGATTAACATGAAATGAAACCATTATTTACATCTTCAACTTCAGACTCTACAAGCTAAAATATTTTCCTCTTTAAAAATAGTTTTCTATGTTATGTCAATTTTTATTTTATAATTCATTTGCAAAATGTTAATTCCCCAGTACAATATAATGATTGATGTTATGATAAAAATGCTGGAAATAAATGCAAATTATCTTACCTTGTTAAGAGAAAATATTATTCAGGTGGAAAAACAACTGCAATACAGTTTTCACAATATCATTTACCCTTTTTCTTTTCTTCAAAAAAAAAAAAAAAGAAAAAAAAAAAAAAAAAAAAAAAAAAAAGTGACCAAGTTATGATTTTAAAGAATCTATTTAGATCAAAAGTTTATAATGAATGCACTGATATTTCCAATAAGGTTTCCTGAAAACAGATTTCTAATTTTACACAAACATCTGCATTTTAATTATAAGTGTAGGCTATAATGATAAAGTTGCAATATCAAAGATTATTTTGTCTATTGGTATTTGAAAGAGGAGGCTTGAGATTGTTAAAAGCATTGTGGCTTTCAGCAAAGATAAACTTTCAATGAAAAGTCTCCTTACCACCAAAAAGTTAACCACTTTCAGTTTAGTCATATTCAAAGAAGCAAAAACATCACCATGAAAATTACAGAAATAAAGGATGAAGACAGTTTTCTTATTGTTCAAACTTAAAAACATGAACAGCTGGAAATTTACATCGACCATATTCCATTTAAATGACCCCTCCATCTCTCTTTAAGCGATGGTTTACAATGATTAATATAACTTTTGCAAAAAGTTTAAGATAAGGGTTAATTTAAAAAAAATAAAATAACCAACATTTGTATCCATTCATCCACTAACACATTTGCACCTCCCCAAGATGTTGCCATATACTATAAAACTAAGGTATCTAGGTTATTGTGTATAGGGGAGGTTAGCAAGCTAAGCTCACATATGACTAAGTGTAGAGTTTCATCTTCACTTGGTACCTAGCTGTTGTGAGCCCCATGCAAAAAGATTTCTTCTATGTGCCCTGTTTCTTCAGGATGTTGGCGATCATGACTCTCCACAACTTCCTGTCCTTTGGAGCCTTCGTTTTTTTTTTCTTCACTAAAATGGTGTCCTCTATCATCAGGCTGAATATAACTCCTTCAATCCTCATAAAAGTGACAGGACTGAAAAAATTTGACATTGTCTAAATGAGAACACTTGCATATCTAATGCCCAAAGACTGACTACCTTATATACCTCATGGGCTCTATAAAGTAGTTAAAGTATAAAAATCTAGCCAAAGAGAACATAAAAATATTTTCTTTGCAAACTTGAAGATTTTATAATTTTTTTTTCAGAATATTTCATACCTACTAAATATGACTTTTTTTTTTTTTTTGACAGTACAAAAAATATATGACATTCTTCTTATGTGCCATGTCCTTTCTTCAGGGTGTTTGTGATCATGGCTCTACACAATTCCCTGTCCTTTGTAACTCATAATAACTTTTGTCTTTTTGCCATCTCTTCGGAACCCTGCCCCACCATCCATTTGCTCAAGCTCACTAGGTAGATTGTGGGATGTTTTCCCCTAACCCTCTAAAACATGAATTTTTTATCCTAGTAGTATCAAATTTTCAATGTTTGTTACTTCAAGTCACTTCTATGAGAATGAGATTGTCCAGCAATGACTACTATGAAGGAGGACAGCAATCCAATAAAAAGTGTATTTGAATCCTTCAGTCTATCAGATTTTGGTTTAGTTTTTAATGACAGTTGTGAGTTGAGTAAACGCACAATATTGACTAAATAACAAGGTGCTGAATTATAGTCGGAGAAAATGGAAATTTCTCAGCAATAAGTACAAGGCATACAAGAATTAGTAAATAAATTCTTTCCTAAATGTAATGTTCATTGGAATATCAATTTTTATTTTTTATTTCCCCGAAATTATTGCCCACATAAGTTTCATTTTTAGCGAAATTGAAAAGAGGGTAAAAAGCAATTTGATTCTGTTCAGTTAAAAATCCAATAAAATATTTATTTTTTTCTTTTCAGAATCTTGATTTTTATTTTTAAATAGTTTAACAATCTTTGATATCATGTGTTTGGTACGCTAATGTATCACATAACTGGTACGAAACTTCTTTTAACGCAAACTGGCTCAACACGACTGGAACCTCAGTCCGATTCTTTCACGCATGCATTGAAAATAGGTGTCAATAACCCCTCCCATCATAGACCTATGAAGTAAATTAAATAAGGGAAACCAACATTTTATGTACGAATTATAATAATGTCATTAATAAAAATATTTCAGCTTCAATTTGAAACAAGGAGGAAACTGAACTTCAAATAATTGTAATATTACATTTACAATGTATTGTTACATTGTAATATTACAAAAATAAATAACTATTTCGTTTATTTTTAATTTTGGTTCTACAGCAACAAAAACTTATTCCTTCATGTTCGCTTTAAAAGGACTTATTTTATAAAATATTTTTTAAGACAGTGTATATTAGGTTGATTATGATTATTATTGGTAATTTCATATACAAGCGGCTCCGTATTAAAAAGTTTCTGAGTCGACAATTTATTTATTACAATGCCCTGTATTTGTCCTTTTGGTAAAGTTTTAAAAATTGATTTTTTCTTTAATTGAAGGAAAATCTAGCAAGTCCTTTGGGAAAATAAAAAAAATGTAATGAACATTCTTTTGATTTGTAAACAGAAAAAAAAAAAAAAAAAAAAAAAAAAAAATGGTAATCATTTGTTTATGAAAAAATTAAGTAGAGAATAATACAAAGGACTTTTCAAAGTCGTTTTCGCTAGTGATATGTTTTTGTTTTTTTTCAAAGAATATATCTCCTGGTTTTTCATACACGAGACAGAAATGTTGTTGAGACAAATAAATATTTCATCAAGACTTTTTTTTTTTTTTTTTTTTTTAATAGCGTTAAATTTGCCTCCAAAATTGTTTCGCCAAAAACCTAAATTGAACCAAAAAAGTTTGTACTTTAAGTAAGATAAATTATAAGAGAAAAGATTATGAAAATAAAATGAAAATAGTTTGTGATTTTTGGGAGAGGAAGATGATCCAAATTTGAAACAAAATAGAAAATTGGAATTCAAACAATAAGGCGCGTAATTCATTCTGTACACAAGACGTTAGTCTCCCCCACCACACTTTTTTTATTTTTTATTTTTTTAAGATCCTCATTATTAAAGGAAACAAAGTTATTATGATCATCATTAATATTATCAAATATTACTTTTAGTTTTAAGAAATATTTAATAATTCATTTTAACCCGATCAGCAATATTGTTAAAAATGAAGAAATGCGATGTTTTTTTGTTTTTTTTTTTTAGAGTGGGCAATTTCTTTTAAGACAAAAAAATAAATAAATAACTATGAAAGTTACTATTTTATAAATGTAACAAAAAAAAAAAAAAAAAGTTTAGTAAAACCAGAGACTACTAAAAAAAAAAAAAAAAAAAAAAAAAAAAAAATCAAATCATTTTTTACATAATTGAAACTTGAAAGCTAAACAAACTTTTATCAAATAAAAAACAGTTCAATAAAAAAATGATAAACAAAAGATATATATTAATTTTAAAAAAGCTGATTTTCTTAAAATAAAAAAATACTTCGTGCAATAAAAAGAAAATCTGGTTAAAACAGAAGTTTTTTTTTTTTATTCTTTAATAATATTAATTTATGTTCTACATTTTCATTTTGTAGTCTTCTTGCCCCAGATTCATGTTAAGTTTCCTCACAAGAAGCATGTGGCCATTTACAATAAAGAAAATAATGGTTTAGATTTTTAAGCATCATTTTTTAAATAATTATTATCAAACATTCGTTAGAAATAATTAAAAATACGTTTCTTGTTTTTTTAAGCTACATTGTAGCTGCTACAAATATTCACAAGATGGTAATTTGTACTTTTTTCCAAAATTAAATACAGTTAAATGATAAATGTATGGCGATTGCTATTAATTTTTTTTTTGTCAAAATTAAAATTAGATTAATTAATAAACTAAAAGCAAAACCTAATCAAATTAATACTCCCCCCCTCCCAAATTAGAATAAGATTCCAACATCAAGTTATCTTCCTTGACAAGAGAAAATTAAATAAAAAAAAAAAAAAGGCTTTTTTATCAGAGCTGATAAGAAAAATAATTTAATTCAGATTTATTTTTTTTTAAACCAAACAAATTAAGCTAAGACTAAAAAAAAAAGTTGCTTTCTTTTTCTTCTTTTTAAAAAAAAGGTAAAAACCACCCCCGACTATTTTAGTAAAAAATGGGAGCAAACGCTTTTTTTTTTAAACAAACCAAAAAAAAAAAAGGGGGGGGTGGATTTGTATATTTTTCTTTCCTTAAAAATTAAAAACAAAACAAAAACAAAGAGAAATCGCTAATTAAAACCTTTATTTCTATCTTGGTTTCGGTCATTTTTTTTTTTTTTAATTTTATTATAATTAAACTACACAACTTAAAAAGATGTACCGGCATCTAGGACAGAAGTCGGAATATTGACTTTCTAAAAAGTAATCTTGTTTTATTTTACTTAAAATTAAACCAAATAAAATATTATCTGGTATAACTTTTTAGAAAAATATCTAAATTTAATGAAAAAAGCTTCATTTGCGCCGATAATGCGACCAAATATGTAAAAATAAGTTAGAACATGCTGATCGCCCGGCACGGTATAACCATTCTTTTCAGTAAACAACAAAAGAAAATATTTTTAAAAAATACACTTTTTAGTCGTTTTGCAAATGAAATTCACAGAAAAATTTACCCTATTACTAATCTCAGCTATGAAAGTCGCCAAAAATAAACAATGAATTAATAAAGGAGACGCAAACATAAAGACCTGGAGACGACACACAAAAAAGACTATTGCTAAAAAAGAAAGAACAAGATTTGAACTAATTTTAGTAGTCAACCACATGAGGCAAGTCGGCCAAGATGTGAAGAAAAGTAAAAAGCCATAGTAGCCATTCCCCACAATAATATATCCACAAAACCAACCAAATTTTATGTTACGACACGACTACAACGGTACCGACTGAATGCAGGAAAAAACAAATGCAAGATTACCTGGATTGTCTTGTTTTTCGGAGTCAGTACTCCCTCGTCTATGTTCACCCGCCATTATCCGAAATGCAAGGTGTCATGGGATAGAATTCTAAGACTAGCTATTCGTTTAATATTCATTTATTCTGGTTTAAGTTGAATACAAATTCTAGAACAAGAATAGATGTTATTTTTTTTTTATTCTCCTCCTCAAATAATTTTTTTTTAAATAAATGTCATGCAATGCTTTAAAAATAAAACAGATATAGGTAATTATTTTTTTAATTTCGTAAATAAAAAAAAATCATGCTCTTTTAACAAAGTTTGCGCATTTTATTTCGTTTCTATCATTTTTTTTATTTTGTAGTAATTTTATTTGGTAGATAATCAAGCTCTCTTACAAAGTTCGCGTAAAAACGAGCATGATTTTTTATTTACGAAATAAAAAAAATGTTATGTTAGGAAGGAGCATTTCTTTTTATTTTGTAAATAATCATGTTCTTTTCAAAGTTCGTGCAAACTTTGCGCATTAATTATTATTTGTTTTATTTTTAATTTAAAAGAAAAGCCTTAGTTTATTATTTGTTTGTTTTTTTATTTAAAAAACGATTTACTATAAAAAAAAAAAAAAAAACAGCACTTGTCATCGCTTTCCGGCACAACTTAAGTGCGTAGTAATTTAGACAAGTAAGAGCAGTAAAAAGGCCGTTGATTAAGTTTCCGCTAGCAAATTGTTCTGCAGTGAATGTAGTTATACAAGGCCAGTAATGGCTGGCGTTAGGGTTAACTAACTGAGTCCGAACTTCTATTGTCGATAACTCCAAAATGGTAGTTTTTTTTCCAAAATTTAATTGTTATTTCGAGTTTAGCGTGTACATTTACACAGAAATATGACGATTTGGGAAAATTGTAATTATATTTAGCGCGGGGCTTAAAAAGCAAATTTATCCGCTTGCGTAAAAAAAAAAAAAAAACATATCCGCACGCCGACTCGAACGAAATGCTGAATTACTACGCATAATTTAGATGTGGCACAAGGCCACTCGACCGAAATTACAGTACGAGAAATAGTAGTAAATACAACAACAACAGTAATTTATTCACAATTAATGCTCCCGCGTCATATCTTTAGTATTTTCGGCACAAGGGAAGTAATTCAGGAGACATAATCGCTAGGTGGCGTGTTTGCTTGTCGGAAATCAAAACATGGAGGAGAAAACATTAGAATGGTTATGCAGCGCTGCCAAATTAGAGCGTGACAAAGGAGTCTTGGAGTTACAGAGGAATATCCTTAATTTGGAACAAGAAGACCTCAACGTACTGGAAGAGAAAATCACAGGTCTATTAACCAAAGATGACGCTTCGTGGGAAACAAAGCATGGCGCATTGATGGGCTGCAAAGTGATACTGCAAAGCAAGAGGGCTTCTGGTCAGTTTGTAATCAACGGACAAAGCCTATCGTTGAACTTTCTTGAAGATGATGAGTTTCGAGTTCGACTGGCGGCAGGTGAAGTAATGGGTGCCCTGTGCGAAGTGAGTGGAAGTAAAATTTATGCAGACTCAAAGAATATAATACTGAAAGGAATATCGTCTAATTTAGCGCGTGAGCCTTCTATCGCTGACGAGGAAGATAATGCAAGACATGATGAAATGGGAGAGTCCAGCTGTGGGCAAATTAAGACTAGGGCCCTGTGTCGGTGGAATAGCGCAGAAAAAATCTTTCATGACACTGCTGGGTGGAAATCTTTAGAAACCTGGATGAAATGCTTAGAACTCGTTATCAAAGCATGTGGCCACTTGTTCAATCCATACATCGATCAGGAACTGTTAGATCTAGTTTTTAAAGCGTTAAAACATACGAACCGTTTTGTTCGGGAAACTGGATTTTATGTGTGTTCGGTTCTTGTCAGCTGTGGTGTCAACACTCAAGGAGATACACCCGTGGTTTTGGTTGAAGATAATGCCGTCTTTATTTACGGTGATCAGTTAGCCTTGCAACTTGGAGATGGGCTCTCTGATAATTGGAGCCAAGTGCGTTTGGCTGCTTCTGTGGCGACACGCAATTTCCTTTTAAGTCTCCCATCTCCCGAAGCTCGGAACCAGTTCTTCCCCGTTTTAGTACCGCGGATGTGCTTAAACCGTTACTATGCAGCGGAGGGAGTTCGTATTTATTCGCAGGAGACTTGGCGTCTTATCACTGACGGAAAAGGTAAACAGCAAGTAGAAAAATACATTGACCAAGTAGTTCAATATTATATTGAACAGACTTGTGCTGATAACCATTCTGTAAGGGAAGCTAGTTGTACCTGCATCGCAGAGCTTGGGTCAAAAATTGACAAATCGGTGATTCGGTCACATGTTTGCAATCTTTTGGATGCATTAGTTGCTTGTTTTCAAGATGATAGTTGGCCTGTTCGGGATGCAGCTTGTCTGGCCTGTGGAAACTTCATTGAATGCTTTCCTGAAGAATCTAAAGAAAAACTAGATATTCTTTTCCCTCTGTTCTTCAACAATCTCCAAGACAACATTCCATCAGTACGTCAAGGAGCAGCCATAGCGCTCTGTAATGTTATGAAGGTATATGGTATTGAGAGCACAGAGGTTGGCATTAAAAAAATCAAAGAAGGACTTATGGGTCTTGAATTTCAGTCAGCCAATGCTGAAAAATATTCAAATTTGGATAAAGGCAGCTCTACTTATGGAGTTGCAAAACGACTGAGGGATAACGATATGGAATTGCACACTGACAAACAGATGTATTCTTGTGGTTCTCTGGCTCCTAAAATGGGGCGTGGTGGTGGCTGTATGGATCATAAGTTCCGTAAACCTCCAGAGCCTTGGGAATTGGCAGATGGTTGTGTCAATCTGATAGCAGAACTATCCTCTTTACCTGAAATGGCTTCTTTCATTACTCCTCTTCTTCCTCTAGTAGCTAAAGCAGCATCTTTTCATCACTATACACAACATCTTTATTTTCTGGAAACTATTTGTAAGAAACTACCAGTTATAGCTGGTGGCATTGGAAAACGTCACTTTAAGTCTCACCTTGAAGAATTCTTGGATTGCATTTTCTATGCCTTAATCAGTGAGAGTTCTCTAACCTCAAGTGCAGCTAGTCAGTGTCTGAATCGTTTAAGTAGCTTCTTGGGACCCAATATCCTTAGAGGAAGAGTTGAAAATTATAACTCCAAATATCTTGAAATGCTTGATGCTAACCAATACATTGCTCCTTTATGACCCAATCTGTTTCATTTTGGGAATTTTCAGTTTAAAAATACCTGCTTGTCTGTAATTATCTTTAATAATATTTTAATCAGTTGATCTCAGTATTTGTTAAATTTTGATTTGCTACTTTTGTGTTGAGATTTGAGTATTTCAGTATATTGTTGTCTTGTTCTCTGAAGATAATAGATATAGTAATGTTTTAAATACATTTTAATTTTTATTAATTTTAGTAATAATTTATTAATTTCTAGTTGCATTGATTATAAAAAATTCAAAAATTTCTTTTCTTTCTGTTCATGCATAAAATAATATAAATGTATAGTATTGATTATTAAGAATAGTTTGAATAAAAAAAATAAATTGTCAGAAAAAAATCTCTTTTTTTTTTTTTTAAACTTAAAACTATTAAGTTATATTTTTCTAAAATATAAAAACTTATAAAGCAATTTTTAAAATTATTATTTAACCTTTTCCAAATGTCAAGTTAGAAAACATACTCAAAAAGTAGAAGCAAAATATTCAGTAGGATTTTAAACTATAGATATTAACGGTAACTTAAGGTTTGGAAGGATTTGGATTATTTTATGAAATGCCTTCGTAAATAATAGCAAATTTCATTTTGCAGCGTTTTCCGAAAAGCTGTTAATATTCTGGTATTAAAAATATTTAATGACACTTGTTTTAATTTGACTTGTGCAGATCCCAGCTAATTCTTTTGTATATCCTAAATGGATTTTTTTTTTTAATTCTAGGAGCAAGAATATCAATATCAGTGCAAATATTGTTAAAAATTGGTTAAATAAATGTTTAACAGTCTATAGGTTTACTCATTGTTTCATTCTATGATTACAAAAGAAAGTTTCAAAAATTTAAATCCCTCCTGTTTTGTTTAGTATTATTGGATCATTCTATGTTGTAAGCACTTTTTTCTTTCCTTAAGTTAGCATTTTCAGAAATTGCTGTTTTATATTTTATTAGTTGCAATGTTCAAGGTTTTACAATTTGTTTACAAGATTTAGAATTCTATGAAAGAAAGTTAAAAATTTGTTTTTTTTAAAATTCATTTTATGCTGAAAATTTTTTGCAATAAATATTTTGACTGAAGGAAGACTTATATTTTTACTATATTACAAAAAGATTTTTAATAATTTTCAAGTTTTAAAATGTCAAAGTAAATATGAATTATTATATTCTGATTTATGAGAACACTAGTCCAAATAAATCGGTGAGATAAAAACATTAATAATTTCAGCTAAAGTTTAATTGAATATCTTGTTTCAAAATCTGTTGAATGTAATGCATCTAACATAGAATTGCACTATTATTTTGTTTCAATTATATTAAAATGTCACTGACTTCTGCAGCCCCCATAAAATTTTTAAACTCTTACTAAATTAAAAAGTTATTAGAAAGAAGAAATTGACTGACTTTGTATATTAGTAGAAACCAGAAAGTAACCAGATTTAAAAATAAAAATGTCCTGGAATGTTTAATGCAAAGATGCGTAAATATTTTATTGTTATAAAATACTTTGTGTGTTTGTAATTTCATACTGTAAATTATAATGCAGCTAAAAAATTTACTAACAATTATTTAGTATGGTAAATAAATTCTACTTCTCCCAACTTCCCCCCAATAGAAATTATAAAAACTAAGTGAATAATTATTTTTATTTTGACAAATTATTACACAATATTATCAAAATAATATTGAATTGTGCTTTTATTTCTATGTAATTTATCAGTTTTAGCCTGACTTGTGAGGGAGGGGGGTACATGTCCCCCTACAACTAAGTTCAACATTCCAGAATAAATACACAGCTCAGGAAAGTGTCTGACATGAGGAAATCTGTCTGAACCAAAGTACAAAATGGTTGAAGTTGACAGTGTTTGAAATTGTCGATGCCAATTTCCAATTCTGAAAAATCCTATTTCTGTTAATAAGTTAGTTTGTGTGTTATACCCTACCATTATCTCAGATAAATTATGAACCATCCCGTTTTGATTGCAAAAAAAGATGTAAGAAAAAAGATATGAGAGACATTGTGTGGTTTTTAACAAGAAGAAAGAAACAGTTACAATAAATTATTACCAGCTATACATTTTTGGGAAAAAAAAAGAAAATTTTGTCAGCATTAAATAACCCATTGTGGTTGATATGCCATAAAACAAAATAAACTAAACCAAAGAATACATATTCTATTCATACAAACCTATCCTAAAAATCTTGTCAGCATTAAATAACCCACTGAGATTGATATGCTGTAAAACAAAAGAAACCAATCCAAATCATATTTAACAATGGAATAGCAGTATTTCTATGGGTATTTTATCTTATAATAAGGAGTTTTGTTAGTCATTAATTTAAGAATTATAATTCCAAATTATTCAAATGAAAAAATCTGAAGTTTTCATGGGTAATGTTAGTGCATATTATAGTCAAATTTGCATTACCAATGATATTAGGTTGGTGTAAAAATAATGACGTAATAATGTCGTTTTTTGACATTATTACGTCATTATTTTTGCACCAACGTAATATATCTCTTTGATTAATTGATATATATATATATTTTTTTTTTTTTTTTAATGGTTTATCAACCCTTTGTAGATTATTTAAAGCCAAAACATTTTGGATTATAACAATTTTTTTTTTAAGTGAATATTGCATTAATAAATTTTTTGTTGTTGACAATCTTTCTAGATGCAAGCCCTAATATTTAATCCTGAGTAGGGAGAAATGGATTCATAATTTTTCCCAAGGATATTTGCACATAAATGAATGTAACTAACCAGATTAGAATTAAAACTTGGTTCTCATTCTAAGCTGCTATCCAATACACCACCTGCACATCCACTTATATGTTGGAAGAAGCTATAAGATATGTCAATTAGATGATGCCTATTTGCATACTTGTTTTGAAGGTGATTTGTCAGTATGGGATTTTCTCAAGATACCATAAGTTAAACCAGTAAAACCTTAAAAGTTCTGAAGCAGTAGCACCTGGGCAATTTTTTTTTTTTTTTTTTGTGCCATATACTTAGATCTATGCATATACCTAGGCTTTATATCTGTTCAAATCCCAGTGATACACAACAATCATAAATAGATCAGCCATCTTGGCAATAGTGTGTGCATATGCTTTATTTTCAGGTTTTAGATGAGATAATTAAAAACTACAGTTCACACAAATAAGATAGGAAAGAAGCACTTGAAAGGTAAAATGCAGGGAAAAGTATCCTGAGCAATAAAGAGCAGTAAAAGAAACCCAATAAATCATAAATGTGAATAGAGTTGAAATTCAATAGTAATTAAAATTCATTCTTATTTTTATTTTTCTCATTGTGGAATGAGACCAGGCAAACAATTTTTTGTATATTTCTAATGTAATTGAACATAAATAAAAATAGAAGTCAAGTTTGGCTCTAAATGGTGTGAAATTTTTAAAGATTTGAATTAAAATCTCCATTATTTACATTATTCAGACTATTGTCCTCCTCTTTGTTGCCATAATACCTCATCTCAGAGATATAGACAGATACTGTTTGTCACTACTTAAAAAGACTGTGCCACTCATAAAAAATAGAGATTTTTTTTTTTTTTTTAGGAATTAATTTTTGTAGATTACTTTTTTTTTTTTTTTTTTTTTTTTTAACACCATTTTTTAGGTTGTGACACTTGATAAAATTGAAAAAAATAGGAAAGGGAGGTCCGGTTTCTAATATCAATATAGTATCAAATCGGTCCCTGACTTTTAGTTAATGGCTCTGATGTATAAAAACAGTTTGTTTTTTTTAGGTGGGCTTAGAAAAAGATTTTTTTTTTTTTTTTAAATAACACGTATATGTACATTTTTAAGTAAAAAAAAACAAAAATTTAGATAAATTAATAAAATTATGAACTGTGCATATGGTTCCTGAAACTTCCATGCAACAAAAAAAAAGTAAATTCAGAAAATTTAAAAAAAATATGCATATATCAATGATGTTAGCACCTTTGCAAGTTTGACATTTGTAAATAACTTTTAAGTAACTTAGCCTAAGGCCAATAACTCTTCGAAGTCACGGATCGATTTGACACTTGATATAAACAGGACTCCATCTAAAATGATAGCAAATCGATATTTTTCAAATCTGACAATTGTTGCAACCATGAAGATCCTAAAGAATGCTAATCTACAAAAAATATTTCCTAAAAAAACATTTTCCATATTTTTTTTTTATGAGTGGTTCAGTCTATTTAAGTAGTGCCAAATGTTTTTCATGGTTTATTTTAGGTAAATAAATTGAATCAAATCTTTGTATGCCATCTGGTTATCTATTTTAATTGTCAAATTCAAAAGGAAATTTTGATTTTTTTTGAGTTTAAATGACTAGTAGATATCTTCAGTTTTCATTGCAAAATTTAGACACCCGAGTTAAAAAAAAAAAAAAAAAAGCTATGTAACATGTATACGGCATAATTTTATGGTCAGTTTTTATCTGCTGATCAGAAAGAATAGAAAAAATTCTGATATGAATATTATTTATATATTTCAAGTAGAATCAGAGATATTTGTGCTTAAAAATATTGTTTATTTTATGTTAGCAGTGTCACCATAAAATAGTCTTTTTGGGGAGGTGGGGATCATAAAAACACATCACTTAAAAATCTAGGTGTAGATTATTTAAATAAGGATTTATTTTATTTTTTAGCTTAAACTCATATAGAAGATAGTGTACTGATTTCTCATGCCTGCATAGAAACCATTAAAATATTTTGCATTAGTCTTCCATGTAAAACTTTTTCTGATTGCTTCACTAAAAAAACAAATAAGATTTTTTTTCTATTTTGAAAATAAAATAGTTTGCTTTCTAAAAATTTTTCACAGTAAAAATTTTATTTCTTTAAACATCATAACCCTTTTTCAAAATATTTAATTTTCGTACAGTGCAAAATGTGTTCCAGAATTAATTTTAAAAATTTAATTGTTCTATTTTTTTAAAAATCTTGATGATCAATAACAAAAAATTGCAAAAAAAATAGTAAAAAAAAAATAAATAAAATAAAAACCTGCATCTCTTTGCAGTAACTCAGGAATCTGCTGTATTGTAATTTAGGCATTGCTTTAATCTTTTTATTTTCTGTAATTTTATTCTGAGGTTGTATATGAATAAAAGAACCACACTCTTGGATAGGTTTTACTGCACTTCTGTAACTTCAGTTTGTTTTCTAATTGGTGTCTGCTCCTGAACTTCTCCATGTCCATAAATATCTTGGGTGTTCTTGAAACCAATTGTTGCATGTTCATCTTGTCTGGCAGATTATTGTTTGGTCATTTGTTACAGGTTCCTAGTTTGAACTTTACAACTATTGCACCAACTTGTTCCTTTCTAACTTTGGCATTATCCAATGTGCTGTAAAATTTATCAATTTCTTCCTCCATAATTTGTGCTGTTGATGGATATATTAAAAGGCTTCCCTTTCACCTTAACTGAATTCTGTCAGGCAGTTGACAGTATCACAGAACACATTTTTTCATGTCTTTGTCTTGTAAATACATTCTTAAATTATAAATATAAAAATTCAGTAAATACCTAAACATTTATGTTTTTATAGTTGTTTCAATATGAAAATTGCACAAAAGATAAAACACTTTAATATTATATAATAGAAGTAAATCTGTTATTATCTTGAAAGCATTTATGTGTAAAATCGATTTTGAAATAATGCTATCTCAATATAAAAAGGTGCAAATTTATTTGTGAAAATTTGATCTGTTTTAAGACTTATTTTAATAAAAAAAAAAAAAATAATTGAACATTAAGTTAAGTATGAAAGTACTTAACAGATTGTTCTGTTACCACATTACAGCATTTTTATTGTTGTATTTCCCTTTGCTCCCTTTTAGTATAAGTAAATTTTGGGCCAGTCAATGCTTTAATCAATTCCTGTTTAGCCCTAGGAAAGTGCTGGAAGCACCAGAATAAGTAACAAGTTTAAGACATGCAGTTCCCATTTATTCTGTCTCTTCCAATTTCTACAGTTTCTTCAAATGACAGCATCATTGTTTCACCCATTTGGTTTTCAATAAACCTGTTGATGAACAAAATTTTGTCTTCAGAGTCTTCATTGCTGTATATGTGTTGGACGTATGCATACACATTTTGGGAGGCAGAAGACACAAAAAATATTTTGGGTAATATGCTTTTTCAGCCCCGCACTAAATATGTAATAAAAATTTGCCGAATAGTTATATTTAGGTATAAATTTACATGCTTAATTCAAAAATAACAAAGAAATTTTTATAAAATCTGCCGTTTAGAAGTTATTGACAATAAAATTTTGAATTCATTCATCTTAAGGCATGGAAGCCATTACTGACGTTGTTTGCATACATTCATTGCTGATTAGATTTGCGTGGAAGATTACATTGTTAACAGCCTTTTTACGGTTCTTACTTGACTGAATTACTGCGCAACTATGCACAATAAAAAAAATGCTATTCCGCAGCAAATATCTGCAAATAATGCCAGTAATGGCTGCTGCAACATGAATGAGTCTGAACTTCTATTGTCGATAACTCCAAAACAGTAGATTTTATCAAAATTTCTTTATTGTTTTTGAATTAAGCATATAAATTTACACCTAAATATAACTATTCAGCAAATTTTTATTACGTATTTAGCGTGGAGCTGAAAAAGCAGATTACCCAATATTTTTTTGCAAGTGCAAAATGTTTGTTGTGTGCATCTCACTTTTTTTTAACATTCCTTACCAAATAACATACAACAAATTCTACTGACTTCAATCGTACCAGCAGCAAGAAGTAATATCTAATCTAAGCACAAAGGGCGAATTAGATGCTTTTATGCATGTTGCTTATGTGAAGTGAACATAAACTACCTCAACCAGAATTTGAATTCTGATGATTCCATCTTTCTGCAGATTGTTAGTCCATTTTTCTGCCGATTGTCAGTTCATGAATCAATAACAGGACAAACCAGTTGAATTAAATGAAAGCATTTCAATATGAAAAAATATTTCTACAGAAAAAAATCTTATCAACATTCTAAAAATAATTTTACAAATAGAATTTCTTGACATTTTTAAAGAAATTTGCATAGAGAATATTTTTACAATATAAATGATTTTTTAGCTTTGATTTAAAGATACAATGAATTTTATTTTTTTTTAACTCCTATTTAAATAACCATATTTCCTATATCCTTTTGTGAGAATTTAAATTTTCGGCTTTTGCTATATTACAAAAATATGTTTTAATATTGTAACGTACAAAGGATATTCTAAAAGTAATGTTTTCTATTTATTTCTACAACATTTAGGGAGCACAATAATATCATTAATTAGATTAAGCTTTGCAGCTACAAAATATATTTCCATGTAGTCATTACCATTGGCTGAGATGAAGAAGACTGCATACCATGCTTTTAAAAATTTGCACCATCCAAGAGCACTATACATATCACTTATCACTGCTGAGACATGTTACTTACTGCCTAACACTGCTTACATTCACATTTTGGTCTCCATAAAGATTCAGCAAATGTCAATGAATGTCAGTGGGTGCAGTGTTTTTTTCCACATGGAGGAATTATTTGATACATCTCTGCTTCATACATGCTTTCATGTCAGATTCAATTTTGCCAGATTGTTATCAGCAACAAAGTAAAAGTAGAATATGAATTTTTAGTAGGAAGGTTCAACCTCTATTTCCATATCACCAACATACACTGATGCTAGATGGTAAATATTTTGTAATATGAAAAAATGTTTGTAAAATTAAAGTGACTTTTGTAAGATAAAAATTTTATATTACAAAAGCCACTTTCATTTTTTTCATGGTGAACAATTGTTTTTGTCATGACAAAGTGTTTTATAATAGTAAAATACTTTTTGTAAAAATACGAAAAAAGGTACTAAAATTTAGCTCTCTCATATGAAAAACGATTTTAGGTTATTAAAGAAGTTTTTGCAGTATGAAAGTTTGCTTTTGTTTGTTATTAAAAAAAATAACCCTCAGTATCTGTCTATATTTCTGAGATGAGGTATTATGTACATTATTTACATTATTCAGACAATTGTCCTCATCTTTGTCACCATATTTATTACAACGTTTCGGCTCTTCAGTATCTGTCTATATTTTTGAGATGAAGTATTATGTACACGATTTACATTATTCGGACTATTGTCCTCATCTTTGTCGCCATATTTATTACTACATTTCGGCCGTTGTACGCTCCAGCCTTCTTCAGGTGGTTGGAATGTCGAACTAAACCCTTTATTTCACTCACTGGGGTAGACTGTTCTAGTTCCACGTGCCATGTTTTTAATGGATGTCAGTTATCAGTTATCTCCTGTTAATTTCCCTCTGAAAGTTCTCCACTGCCTTAACCGGGTATTGAACACATGGCACAGTGGATAAAGGCATTGGTAAGATCCAGTGATAGGACCCAAAGAGTGTGAGTTCAATACCCGGTTAAGGCAGTGGAGAACTTTCAGAGGGAAATTAACAGGAGATAACTGATAACTGACATCCATTAAACATGGCACGTGGAACTAGAACAGTTTACCCCAGTGAGCGAAATAAAGGGTTCAGTTCAACATTCCAACCACCTGAAGAAGGCCGGAGGGTACAACAGCCGAAATGTTGTAATAAATATGGCGACAAAGATGAGAACAATAGTCCAAATAATGTAAATAAAAATAACCCTGATGTTGATAGTAAAATTGTATTTGCAATGTTTCAAAAAGCCATTTGTACTATGGTAATTGGTATTTATCATATGCAAATAGGCTTGTGGCATAGGAAAACAAATACAAAAGAGATTTGGTTTTATGAAAATATGTATTACCATGTGTAATGGTGTTTTTGCAATTATAGTATTTGCAATCTGTGAATTGCCATGACTTCTTGGGATTGATGGTGAAGGGATTTTCCATTACTTCTCCACAGTTTTGAATTCACAGTTTTCTTTCTCTTAGACTAGTCATTTGAGGCCATAGAGCTCTTGTCTACTCTGCTAACCCTTACACCCCTTATTGAAATAATTGCTTCAGCAAGTGGCGTAAGGGTTAGCAATTTGTATCAATTTAATGCAAATTGTTAACCCTTACACCCCTTATTGAAATATTGAAAATAATTAATTTTACAAATGAATATGCTTATAAAGCTGCATGAATTTCAAGGTTAGTTATTTCAAAAATTTCGCTTGAGGATGAAACAGAGCTTGATACTTTAATTCAATTTAATTTTAATAATTCTATTGAAGTTTTTGGCTCGTGTTTTTGAAACATGAGAACACTTATGTAGCAAAGGAATCATATTTTTTTAAAAAATAATTATAATTTAGGCTCTACTTTTGTATTGAGCACTGTTTTTTAAAAATAAAAACAAAAATACTAAAGAACTTCGGATTATTTACCTAACGTGTTCTTTCCTATTTTTCTATATATTTACACACACACACACATATTGTGTATATTTAGGCAGCAATTTTTCATTAATGCATGTTTCATTAAATAATATAGACAAGTTTTGTCTATTTATTTTAAGTAAGTTCCTTTCATATTGTCTGATAAGCTTAATAACATTATCATTGAAAGACGAAAGGAAATCACCATATTGATACATGTTTAAATCCAATCTAAGCTTTCGGCTTACATTAAGCCATTATCAAAGATGACAATCAATAAATCAAACAACAACAGATGATATATATATATATATATATAGATCAGATTAATATACTAATACTAATATTTTATGTAGCATTGTTAGTAGTCCTAGTTTTATAACTGTCCAACACTATTTTTAATAACAATATCTTTTGGATTCAGTTTGAAGAATCATCAGCTTCTTCATATTCTTCTGAAGGTAAAAGCTCAAAGACTGAAAATCCCTCTGCAGGAGGTAGGTAGCTTAATGTCTGCCCAAAGGTTGGCTTCTACACAAGTATTTTCAATAAATGCCAGTTTTATAAGCCTTATTTGTTTTGGTCATTTCAACTCTCTCGTTACTCCATATGTTTATATCTATGCCCGAATCCTTGTCACCAGTGTTGTAGATTCTTTGTATTGAGACATGACTTGATATTTAATTACCACACAAAATAGCCAAGTTCCACTGTTGTTGAAATCAGGACATATCTCTGAACCTATCCCAATTAATGGGAAGGTGCTGCAATGATTCCCTATTCTATACGTTATATGATTAATATTCTTAGCTATTTAGCACTGGGAAAAGGGGATTTAAAACAAGTTTTACTTTTGAACTGTAATAATATGGCAGATATATTTTTAGTGTTTCCTGATTGATTACTATATTTTTTCTTTTAACTGATAATAATTAGTTAACTAAAAATCGATGGCACTTAATCACGTTAATATTTCTAATGCTTACATTCCTCAAAAATGTAATACTAAAAATAACGATAGATGGTGATGTTGTGTTAAGGAATGTTGATGTAAGGACAATACTTCAGCTTCTTGTTTACTTGAAAGAAATGGGAGAAATCAAAATTATTAGATGCGTGTTCATGTTTACTCACTCCCACTCTACCAAAAATAGAGGCAGATTAAAGTGATTAAGTAATTTAAATATAGATATATATATATATAAAAAAAAATGAATAAATTCAATAATAATATTTATGAGATTAATTTTTCAAAACAAAGCAAACTTATTTACACTGTTATCCTCATCTTCATTGCCATATTCACAATGTTTCGCCCGTTGTATGCTTCGGCCTTCTTCAGGTTATTGGAATTTCAAACCACTTTATTTTGTTCACTAGGGGTAAATTTTTCTAGTTCCACGTACCATGCCTCTTCTGGATGTCTCTCAGTTATTTCCCTTTAACTTGACTCCCCAAGTTTTTTGATTCACCACTGCTGTAACCTGTAACTCACAATGCTTTGGGTTTAATCACTGGATTGAACAATCGTCTTTATCCGTTGGGCCAAAATGTTGTGAATATGACAATGAAGATGAGGATAACAGTCTGAATAATGTAAGTAATCATAATACCTCATCTCAGCAATATAGACAGACAAAGCAACCTTTTTAAAAAAAAAAAAAATATAAGACAATAAAGCATTTAGCTAAATTCCCTTTGGCAGTAATGCATAGAATACTTAAAATACAAATATTTTATTGTATTCCAATAAAATTCCTTTGGTAAGAAGCAAATACATACAAGTGTGGCTTGTAGCAGAGTCAGATTATGACAAAATTCATTGTTATAAACAATAACTGTCACAAAACGTTTTTATTTGCCATATTAAATTTGTGGCTTCTTGAAAGAGTCATGAAAAGTTGACTGAGAAAAATGAACTAAATGAATTGTTTTGTTTGCCAGTTGATTCAATACCAATTATTGTGCAGATGTAGTAATATACATGTTACTTAGAGAGGATTTGTTTTTTTTCCTGGCAATATAATAAAAGATTTTCTTTTAAAATTTTTACATAAAAGGGTGCTAACAAGTCTCAACCCAACCAAGAAGTGGTCATTGGGAGAAATTTTGGATAGTAGATTAAACTAACAATTTTTCATATGCCCTTAAACAAATCACACCTAATATTGAGAAAACCTTGCTCCCCTGAGTTAAGTGATCAGGCAGACACATCCGCGAAATGCAATGTACTGTATATTCCTCATACTTCTTGAAATTTTCAACAATCTTGATTAATGGGTGGGATGTTGTGACTAGTAAAATTTGTAACAATTTTGCTGTATTTTAATATTTAATAACACTTTACTTCAGCAGAAGTTTTCAAATTCTCATAGCAATAGGGACTATCACTGAAACAGGTATCAAGATCTCGCAAATTTACAGCTGAGCTGGCTAGATGTAGCTATAAGTTCTATGCTAACAGTTTTTTCTTTTGCACTTCTCGCTTGTGGAACTCCTTTTCAGTTCCATGCTTTCAAGCCAACTTTAATCTGTAAAAATTTAAATGCAATGTCAATCACTATCTACTGTCCACCTGATTACTCTCTTCTCTTTCTTCTCGTCATTAATATTTCTGTTCCTAATTCTTCCACACCCTGTAACCCATTGTGTTTTAGTGGCTTTATTGCCTTGCATGGGGTGATACCAATTAAAAAAAAAAAAGTTTTTGCCAAACTTCCAAATTTTTGGAATTTATTTGCACCACCAATTTGAAATTGAAAAAGAAACAAAAGATTTTATTCATACTGACTAAAAGCTACAGGAAGTGTTTGTCACTACATCAACATTCATATAAGGTGAGTCACATATAAAAGGTTGTCCTGGGTAAGACGATAAACTACATCCATGTCCTGGGTATGACGATAAACTACATCTGTGTCCTGGGCATGACGATAAATTACATCCAACAACAAGGCCTCTGATAATATGTTTTTGAAAAAGTAATATTGCCAGCTGTACGTTTTTGAAAAAATATTACCAGCTATATGTTTTTGTTTTTTTTTAAAGAATAGTGTTGCTGGCTATACGTTTTTGAAAAAACAATATTACCAGCTATACGTTTTTTGAAAAAATAATATTACCAGCTATATATTTTTGAAGAAATATCATCATTAGCTATACGTTTTGGAAAAATAGTATTACCAGCTATACGTTTTCGGGAAGATAATATTACCAGCTATACGTTTTTGGAAAAATAATATTACCAGCTATACGTTTTTTGAGGAAAAAAAATATTAACAGAAGTAGATTTTTGACAAAACAAAAGTATTACTAGAAAAAAAAAAGTTGTCATCATTAAATGACCCATTGAGATTAATGTGCCGTAAAACAAAACAAAAACAAACATACAAAAGGCTATTTTTCACTTTTGTAAATAATGCAAGCAATCTCAGAGATATAGACAGATATACAGAGAGACATAGACATGAAGGCCAGTGCATACAATGGCCAAAACATTGTGAATATGGGAATGAAGATGAGGATAACGTCATCTTCATTGCCATATTCACAATGTTTTGGCCGTTGTACGCTCCGGTCTCTTTCGAGTGATTGGATCTCTGAGATGAGGTATTATGATTGCTTGCATTATTTACATTACCCAGACTGTTATCCACATCTTCATTTCCATATTCACAATGTTTTGGCCATTGTACACTTCGGCGTTCTTCAGGTGATTAGATCTCTATGATGAGATATTATGATTTCTTGCATTATTTACATTATTCGAACACTTATCCTCATCTTCATTGCCATATTCACAATGTTTCGGCTGTTGTACACCATGTATCATAGCAACCGTTTTTACCAGTGCTCACATTGCATTTTTTTTTATTGCATTTTTAACCAGAGCCAACCAAGTATAGAAATGGATACAATATGGGAACCAGTAACAAGGAGTTCTAGAGAAAAGCAATAAATAACAACAAAAAATTGCAATATAAGCTCTGAATAATGTAAGCAATCATAATACCTCATCTCAGAGATATAGACAGATATACAGAGAGACATAGACATAAAGGCTGATGCATAAAACGGAAAAAATGTTGTGAATATGGCAATGAAGATGAGGATAACAGTCTGAATAATGTAAATAATTCAAGTAATGAAATGTTATATTTAATATTTTTCTTGACCTTGGTTCTCTATGCTAACAAGATGTTGAGTTTAGATACTATTCTTCCTGTGAGTTTAAGTGCTCTTTTGTAATGATAGAAAAATAAATAAATAAAAATAAACAAACAGTAATAAGGAGATCAAAATTTCAACATCTCTAAAAATAGATGTATATTCAGAATTGCTAGTCCATGAAGTCATATTTTAACCAACCAATCAGAAACTTTCCTGGCCAGTATACAAACATCATAGTCTAGAAAGTGAATCAGAAACAAGAGAGGTTCTCAACCAGAATATAAGGTCACTAATTATGAAGTGAAGTGACACTTTCAAAGTGAATTTCTAAATATATATATATAATGTGATAGAAAATCAACCTAAATCAGAATTGATGAATTATTTGATCAATTCTCCAATGCTGCAGTCATCGTAACATATCCAGAGTCAAAATATGATACATGTGGAACCCACACAATCCTGCATATAGACAGTCAATGCTTACCTCCTTCTACCACATTTTAAGTAGGTGGTTGCTACATTTGAATACATATATACATACATATATATCTACGTTCACCCAAACTCTCGCTGTATGCACAAAGACATTTACATTTGAACTCTTTGAACCTCCAACTTATTCCTCTATCTTTCTGTACATATATTGTGTTATATATTAGGTGTGGTGCAAAAATAATGACGTAATAATGTCGTTTTAGACGTATTTTTTAACGTCAAAAAATGACATTATTATGTCATTATTTTTGCACCAATCTAATAAAAACATTGTTTTGCATATATTAACACTATACATTATCTTTTAATCTTTATACAAGGTCAATATAAATTTATGATGGGAATGGATGTTGTCATATGTTGTTTTTACCACCCACTATAAACTTACTTAAACCTCACTACCTCTCACCATATTAGTTCTTTGTATTTGTTGGAAAGCATAAAGACCATACCTGTGGTTATTTAATACCAATAATTGAATCTGTTAACAATCATTATTTATGATATAAATGGTAATAATATTAAATCACCTTCAAATAAATATTTTACACTGGTATTTCTTTTCTCCTAATTCCAATTGCTTTTTATCATGACTTCCAGATCTTATTTCCAGGACTGCTATCAGTGTGGATTATAAATAAAGAATTAATCTCTTATGAGATTCTAATTGGTATACCTTATTCTTGAAAACCTTTAACATTAAAACTGTTAGGACAGATGTCATAACAAGGGAACTAACTCTCTCTCTAGGTGGGAACTGAGTTATCTCCGTTCAGTAGAACTCTCTACAACAAAGAAGAAAGGAGATTGCAAGATGGCTGTTAGGTATTCTCTTGTGTTCCCTATCTTAATCCACCATTAATCCACTGGTCATGTTTTACATCTATTGTTACCCAATAGTGAATAAAATGTATAAAGTTTCGAAGCGCGTGTTTTTTCTTATTTAAGACAAATAAGTAAACCCACAGACACAACAATAACCGTCATTCTTTATTAAGCCTAAATAACAATAATCTCCATTCTTTATTCACCCTTCGACATCTTTTTTCTTTATATATTACAATAGTACCAATTGTTGTAAACCTGTTAGAAGTCCCACGTCAATGGAAATGCTTACCTCAGCAGCCAATGTTCAAATGACATAAACTGGTTTAATTCTGAGAAAAAAAAAAAAGAAAGAAAAACAAAGTCATAAAAATATTTTCTGGCCAATCAAAAAAGGTCCACATAACTTCAACGAACAGTTTTTTTGTCAGTCAAACATATATTCTGCCATCAATTTGACTTTGAGGCAGAAAGCTCATCTCCTGTGTTCATTTGCCTGCCTCTCACTCATTCTGATTGAGAACTCGCAGAAGACACCTACCTACTGAAACCCAATGCTGACGACTGCTGCATCCAATGTTAATAACAGAAGCCATGATGAAAACCTTTATTCCTACTATGCAATAAAACTCCTACACATGTATATTTCCCTCAAGTGATTTTTCTCCATTTTTGTTTATGTAGCAAAATCCCAAGATGAAGTCTCTAATCATTTTTGTATAATGCTCAAGGTGAAAGTGTAAATAAATCTTTCTTTATAGCCTCATCTCCACTTTGTTAACTCTCATTCTGTTTCTTTTAGTATGAGTAATGGTACTCTAGACAATACACTTAAACAAGGCTCTTTCATACTCAACATTGTAGCTCCCACAACTTTACTAATATTATTTAAATAAAAGAATATTATTTTTTTGGTAAATAATTCTTTCATTTGAATAAAAGTTGCTTTTGATTGCAAATTCCATATTGTCATTTCCTGATTGTTACTAAGCAATTTAGATTAGAAATAAAAAATAAACTTGATAAACCATTTTAGAGTTATTGCTATTTTTTATAGTTTAAAACTTGAAATATACTAATTTAACTAAGTGAATAAAAATTTGTTTGTCAAAACCCTTTGAAAACACTTTTTATATTTCTTTTTGATACATTTTTAAAATTTTGTACATTTGTAAATAAAACTTCAAGTTGTTTTATGTTCATCAAAAATTTGACAATATACTTTTTTTTGACAATATACCTTTTCATACAGTTTTTTCACTAATTGTGCAGCCTTTTATCTAAGTTAAAATCTTTGCCAACATAGGTTTTCATAAGTTAAAAACTATTAGTAAGCAACATAGAGACTAAATGTGTGAAAGTTACCAAACATAGAAGTGGTTAAATGGTCAATTACTGAATTGTGATCAGAAAGTATCAATGTAATTTTTCCTATTGAGTGTCATTTAATATTGAATTTACAATGTTTTGATTTGATATTAGTAGTTGTTTTATCATGAATAAGATTATTGGATCCAATATTTTATAAATTAAAATTATTATGTTCTTGTTGCAGAGGTATAGGTTATTAGGAAAAATATGTATATCAGAATGTATTATTTGTATTGGTTGTGTGAATATAAACTTCTCCACGGACATTTAATTTTGAGTATGGCACAAGTTCATCAATGACAAAAGATAAAACAAACAATATCCCTTTTTAGAAAAACAAGAATAAAGCATTTATTTAACAAATATATACAACATGAGAATGAGAATGTTCTTTAGGAGAGATAGAGAGTTTGTTCAGTGTTCCTGTCAGTAAAAGGATTTTCAGAATTAATCAGTTCAGATTAATTAATATTTTATTTACATGATAAATTTCTGTTATAGTTTGATATTGGAGTTTAATGTAAAAGTTGTTTCCCCTTACTTGTTGAATATTGAATATATATTTTTTGTTAATGAAACATAAAAAGATTGGAAGTTTAAATATTATGTGAATTATGTTGATTCAACAAATGAGTAAAGTCCTTTGGAAGAAAGTTGTGTTCTTCCAGGAAAGTTTGTTGTAATCGAAATTGGTGAATAAAATATCGGTTGATATCAAAAGTTGAATTTTGTGTTTAAAAGATAAACTTTTAAGCTTTTAACTTTTGAATAAATTGTGCATTAAATATTAAGAATCTTTTGGCTGTAAGATAGTTGACTCGAAGTAAGTTTGCATTAGGTTATGTTCAAAGTTGCTTTTTGAATAAAATATTTGTCTGGCAAACTGTATGTTCTTCGAGTAGAATTCCTGTTATCTTGATAAAAAATCGTAAATGTTAAATTTGAAGTGTAGTTTGTTGGTGAGTGAGTGAATTTGAAGTTTGGGATTATGTTCAAGAAATGAAATACAATGTTTGAAAGAAATAAAGTCATTTTTTTAATAAAATTTTAATTTACATTAGAAATGCATTGTTAGACTAACAGAATTAGTATTACAGAGAATATTTTCATGTATTCTATACTCTTTTATAATATGATTTCTCTCCATATGTAGTCAGCCATGCCTGACTTTTCCACTTCCCATTGTGTTACAGCTTTCTGGTGTTCTTGAAGCCTTACCTTAAGGGGGCAGCCTGTCTCCCCTTTATATTTCTTTCTGCAGCTGCACGGGATAGCCTACACACAGTCTTTAGTCATGTTCTCCTCTACGGGGGGTCTTACTCAGGAGAGATATCTCCGAAGTGTCGTCCAACTTTTGAAGGTTGTCCTGATGTTATATGGACCGCAGAGAAAAGGGGAGATCACCGTACTTTGTGGGATCAGGTTGAGATCATAGACAAAGAACACCATTGGAAAATTCATAAACTTAAGTAATCAGCACATATGCTAGGCCACAAAAATCTCCTGAGCCGACCAAGCATAGAAATAAATACAATATGGGAACCAGTAATAAGGAGTGCCAGAGAAAAGCGATAATAACAACAAAATTGCAATATGAGCACTGGTAAAAAATGATTGCTGATGATATTATAATACCAAGAAATTCATACACAGTCTTTATTTGGTGGGTCTTTTACATCAATTTGACCCTCACATAAACAAAGTTTTGCACGTCAAATTTTATTCAAGCCATTTTTTTAAATATCTGTTTGGCTTTATTATAGTAATAAACAAACCTAGTCTATTACAATATTTTTTTATTTACCCTTTAATTATTTTTACATAATTTTACATTTCTTTTTTATTATATAAATTTTTATTGGTAATACTGTTATATAAATCATTTATATTACAGTACTAGCCTAGAAGCCAACCTTCAGATAGACATTAGGCTTTTGGGCAGCCAGCCCTTTATCTTTATTGTCCTATGTACATAAAAGTTATAAGAATTTAGAAATAATAAAATTATTTTATCTTTATTTGACTCTTTAATTCAGCATAATCTTTCTTTGTATACACAATCTCTGTAGTGTGTTTATATTTATTTTATGCACAATTTTTATTTTTATTTTAAAAATCACCATTCTTTATGATCCCTTCACATAAAGTTGTAATAGGGTCGGTAAGTTGGGTGTTGATGTAGTATTTATTTGTAGTAGTACTTGATAGAGGAATCCTTACTTTTTTATATTGAAAATGAAATGAATAACAATGTATGATATAACAGCAATAAAACCTGAGACACATATTGACATTAATAACAAGAATTTTTCTTTTTCATGATGTGAATTATTGGTATGGTATGTGTTAAAACTGTTCTCGGTGTTACTGTCTCTTTTGTTTCTTTAAAAGTTTGTGCTTGCTTGTTTTTACTTGTTCAGAGAATTTCATTGGTGAGGATAAGGTTTGAAATCGTCAGTTTTTGATTTTCACAGAGGGATGAGAATACATGTGTGTTGGGTCTTTTTACTACTGGTACATTTGTCTTTATTTCAGGGATGATGAAATATCCTTATTTTCTATCATTACTGATAGCAAGGTTATTTTTAGAATGATGAAATGTCATCATCATTCTGGATCATAACAAAGTCACTCTTAAATGACATTAAGGAACCCAAACTATGTAATATTTCGAATATATTACAGTATGCATGCTAGAAAAAGAAAAAAAAAACCTTATGAGCAACATACCATGCTCTGCTTAAGTTTTAATTACAGTTTGATTAGATGATATCAGTTGTGACGAAAAGCGAAATTAAAGGTAAACCTTTAAGATGAATTGTTTTTTAAACCTTTCACTCTGTTCAATATTTAAATTTAACTTTAGATGAGTTATTTAATTTTTAATTGTGTGTAACTACAGATGTTACTACCTCTTACTTCAGGTTGCTTATGATTTGCTGAGATAAAAAAATGGACGGACGGACAGACACACATACACTGCGCTTTATATAGAAAATTACCTACAAATGCACATCATTAAAACAATGGAGTTTTCATAATTTTTCTAGCAAATTTGTATAATTTTAGACAAACTTCAGAACAATATTTATTTGCTTAAAATAAAATGTCTACCTAAATATCTAAAACATAAAAGTTTATCAGGGGATATTTAATCATCAAGCAAAAGCTAACTTTTTAAATATTACCTCTGGAAATTTTTTTTTTTTTTATCATTCTGCTGTCAGCTATTTCATTTTATCAACTGTATTTGTTTTTTTAGCAGAGACAATTTTTTATTTTTACAATCATACCCTTTAAATTGCTTAGTTTTTTTCTATGTGAAAGTAATTATTTTTTTGGTAGTCGAGAAAATGAGATGATTAAACACCAAATTTTGAAATACTTTTATCAAAATTTGGTGTTTAATTGAGAACCAGGAAATAAGATTGTAAGATCAAGAATTATTGTATGCTTTCTTGTCAGTGTCACGGAGAGAGAGAGAAAAAAAACTCTTAGGTATTTTGAGGGGAGGTAACTCTATTTGGAAAACTAATTTTCTATCATAAGCAACCATGTTTCTCCGTGCGCTTCTACCTCAATTGAGACAATATTCGGGCCAATTCTCCTCTCTTTGCAAACTATGGTCACCTAAAAATATGCAGAATCACGTATATAGAACGTTTAATAATCTCAACTTAATGGTACATCCAGCTCCGTCTCTTTTTTTCAGCACGACGATGAGACGATCAAAAACCTTGATGGAGCCGGACGACGTTGGCTTACCACCCGAAATCCCTGAATATGATAAACTGGCCATTAAAATGAATGGCTATGACTTTACAGTTCTGGAAAAATTCACCAAATATGTACACAGCGTAGTAAGGTCCATGCAGTTCAACACTGAGTGTTACCCGATGCCGTGTAAGTCAATTCACGTGAATACATATCGACCCAACTCCACAATCATAGACAAGTCGTACAACCTTCAGAAGTATGAAAGGGTCGTTGTCATAAACGATCTCCCAAACACCAAATTGACTCCTCTGATTTCTTTATTAACTCTGCATACACCTGAAGGTATAAATTTAATTATTGATCATCCTTCTCCCAGCGAAGAGGAAAGTAGATATATTCCTGATAGGCAACTGGTGGAACTCCAGAATCAACTTGAGGAAATAGCCATAGCCAAGAAAAAGAAAAAATAACTTTGATGCATGAAAATAAGAAACAAACTGGCTGAAAATGAGCTTCTTCCATGTAACAAAAAAAGGCAAAACAAGAACGTTGGAAACTGGCATCTGTAAACTTTACATTAAGAATTTTATTTTTTTATATAAATTCAAATGGTTTTTAGAATTTAAATTAGTTTCTGTTTAACTTTATGTAGACTTCGTGTTTTTGTTTTTTAGTTGTCTTTTTTTTTTTTTTAACTTTGCTTTTTTTTTAACCATTTTTCTGTTAAATATTTAGGAAAACATTTTTACTCTTATTTCTATTTAAAAAATATCAATAATTGTACATTAGTTAAGTTAAAGTAAGATAAATCAAAAGAAAAGAAACCAAAAAAAACGAAACAAAAAAGTAAATTTGTAGTTTAGATCCCCCACCCCCGGGAGACCAATTGTAATTAAAATTTCCATTTGTCTAAATTACATACTTATTTCGAAAATAACAGTAAAAGTTTGCGGAAATCTACGGTTTATGAGTTATCGACAATATAATTTCAGCTTTATTCGCATCGTATCCGTCCGCCATTAATCGCGTTGTTTACATACGTTTGCCTCGAGAAATCATTCGCGGAAGCTTACTTAAAAATGCCTTTTTACTTTTTTCTTTCTATCTTACTCTTCTCAGTTACTACGCAAAACCAAAAGAAGTCTTTAGACACTTTTGAAAGTGAAGCCTTTATTGAATTCTTTTTTAAAAAATTGTTTAAGTTATTTAGAAAAGCAATGACAAGAAGTGTGTGTGTGTGTTTTTTTATAGCGAAGTTGTAATAATGAATTCTTGTTTAAATAATAAAACAAGTCTTAAAAGGTAACCTTTCCGCAATTGGCATTGCTATTTTGTAAATAAACAGGCTTAAATTATTGCTTAAAAATAAAATTGTTATTATGTCCTTTGGCAGGAGCAGAGTGTTTTTTTTTTGGGGGGGGGGTAAATAATAATAAAAAAATTTAACCTTAAAATTATTGTTAATTTCTTTCTAACATTTTTTTTTATTTTGTAAATAATCATGCTCTTTTTAAACTTCACGCAAAGTTTGCGCATTGCATGCATAATAATCAAAACAAGTGAAGCTTCCACGCATGACTCTCAAGGCAAACACATGTAACCAATGCCAGCAATGGGCTGTAGCCGTGATACAAATGAGTCCAAACTTTTATTGTTGATAACTTGGTAGATTTCTGCAGACTTCTGTTATTTTTTAAATAAGCATGTAAATTTATACCGAAATTCAAATTTTCAGGAAATTCTAATTACAATTGGTGTACAGGGTGTAAACTGCAAATTTACCACAAAAATCTTACCTGACTGAAAAAGAAGAATAAATTTAATTAGTTTCTTTACTAGTGTTGTACACTCGGAACAGGGTGCTTGAAAGTTTGACTGTCATTTGTATAAAAAAAAAAAAACTAACTTAATGATGAGGTTGATGTTTATTTAAGTTTGAAAATAATTTAGTAAATTTCTACCAGGAAATATATTTTCTGACATTGAGTTGCAAAAATCCAACAAATTGACTTTAATTTTTTTGTTTCTGTTTAATTAATTTTTCAAAGGACGAGGTGAACTTGAAAACCTTGAAAAGGATTATTGTACAGTTTTCTTTAACTCATCAAAATTATAATTGATTTACTGTACTGCATTTAAAGAGCATGTGAGGGGGAGGCTGGGAAAATCCAATTTCATAAATGTCTCTCAGAAAAGAACTTTACTAGTTGTCTTGGGGACACAAGACTGAAGAGCAGTCATCTTTTCCTGTGCCAGTTCTTATTACAAGTAACTCAGGCAAAGTCATTAGCACTTTGATGTTATTCAACTGAATCTTTTATTGGACATCTCTGATTGGACAAATAGCTTTTCATTATTTCCATTAACAAAATAGTCTGCCTTGTGGGCTGAGAAACAGTATAAAAAATATGAGATAGTACTTAAAAACCATCAGGTTTACATAAAGATGAATTCTCATGAAAAGAATATTACTGCAAACAGCGTGTTGAAAAATCTTGACAAGAAACAGATTTTTCCAAGTAGCCAATACAGAAAATTCAACAGTAATTAGAATAAGTTTTGAAATTTCCAAGGAAATTACTGCTGCCAAGAAATCATTCATAGAGGAACACTTCATCAAGAAAGGCATGGAAATTGCCATGTCAGTATTATGTTAAAAAAAATGGAGGATGTTACAGAATATCAGTCTCTCATGCATGACAATATTAAGAAGAAAAGTAGCTAACATTGCTGTAAACTTGACCGAGCAATAAAAGGTGTATTTATTCACAAGTAATGGATGAAAGCACAGGTTGTTAAAATACTGTCCAGCTTCATCTTTTTCTTTTTTTTTCAAAAACTGCATAAAAATTTTGACACGCAGGAAGAACTTGTTAGCATGTGGTATTTTGTGATGTAGGATGTTTTTAACGAAACAAAAATTTGTCACAAATTTTGTGTCTGTTTACACTTATAGTGTTCCTACTAAGTGTGGGAAAAATATTGGAACTTTTTCTCTTCAACAAGAATTCCTCAGGAGATAAATATTCATCCATTACTACATTAAACATAAGGTTTTGTTCAGAAAATTTATAAAAATTCAATTATGTCTGTTGTAGACATATAAACTACATTCATTCTAGAGAGCTTACTCGCAGACTATTCCAAGATTTATTTTTGAAGCAGTAGATGCTGAATACTGGCTTGGTATACCACAAAAAGTGAGATGGTTAAGCCAAGGAACAGTACTACAATATTTTGTTATTTTATCTCTGAAAGAGAATACATAAATTTCTAGAAAATGAAGGCAAGATCTAAGTTCTCTTCTTCATTTGTGATATTACAAATTATCTGAAGTGTTTTTATATTCAGATTAAGGGGAAAATCATACAATTTTCCAACTAGTTGCAGCAAAACTGAAACTTTTTCGAAGTTAGCTAGCGAAAGTTGAAATATGTCACTTTCCTTCCTGTATGCAGGATTTTCTCAAAAGCAAAGATTGAGTTGGGAACAAAATAGGCCAAACAAATTGAATTTGACAGAAGAATTACTTTTTCAAAAGACGTCATGCAAAATGAAACTGATTGAGGATCTCTTTTCTGTTGATCCAGAAGTGCATATGAAATTCCAATTGGAGGTAATTGAACAAGCTTTTTCTCTACAAAAGATAACACAACCTGCAAGATTTTGACAGAAGTCTGGACAAGAATATCAGAATATCATCCAACTTGTGTGAGCAGACCTTCTGTCATGAAGATAAGTAAGAACAAGTAGTGTTCTTTGATTAATGAACATTTAGAAAAAATTTGGAAAATATTTACTACCATTATATCTTAAGTGTATGTTAAGCTTGTAGAGAAGAAGAGATACTATATTTTTCATTAAAATCAAAGGTGACTTATGTTTTTCATATGAATATTTAGCAGTCTTAATAAAAAGAAGATAAAACTTGTAATGTCTTATAAATTGTCTGCTTTTTCTTTTTTTTTCATTTTCCAAAGATGCATGGTCACATGTGACCATGCATCTTTGGAAAATGAAAAAAAAAGAAAAAGCAGACAATTTATAAGATTTTTTTTAAGTCTGGCTGTTACATTCTAATGCAACTCAAGGGAGATAACAAAAATGCGAGTATGCACCTTTTTTTCTTTTTCTTTCCTTTTTTTTTTTTTTTTTTTTTTTTTTTTTTTAGATATTCCAACATATTACATATAATGAAAAGAGTTAAAAATCAGTGCCATGTTTTTACAGCTCACATGATCTGGTGACATGTCAATATTGCTGAATGAATCTATAATCTAAATTTGATAATATAATATAAAAAATACTTGGTGCCTGATCATGTAACCTGTAAAAAAAATTAGTCTTTCATGTTGAGGCTTAAGGATATTTAAAAAATATTCAGCATTGGAATATCTAAGAAAATATCACCTAACCAGGAGCTGAAGTGAAGGAAGTTTGTGACAAAACATCAGAAACTAATCATTTCTTATTCAAAAATAAATAAGTAAATAAATGGTTGATATTAAACAATTATCAAAAATGGTATGCAATCTTTGTTTTTCATTAAAACATACTGTCTTTTTCATGCAATTTATGTCATTTTTTCAGTCAGTAATTTATCCAAAATAATTTACTTTTGTGGCTTACAGCTAATTTTCTGCAAACAATGTGGTCCTTTGCATTTTTGATCTGTTGAAGAGTTTGGTAATAAATAATACTTAAAATTATCCCTAATAATATATATATATATATATATATATATATATATAAATGTTATAAAATCACTACAACACTAGCCATTTTGTTTCAACACTTGGTGTCTTATCAAATGATGGTGTTGAATGTGTGTGTGTATATATATATATATATTTGTGTATTTAGGCAGCAATCCTTCTTTCATGCACATTTCATTGAATACGACAGACAAGGTGCTTTTATTTAGTTTTTTATACAAATTCTCATGCAATCTAATAATTTTTTCTTTTCAGATGATAAATTATCTAAAAACTGTCTGAATGTTCTTTTTATCCGAGCGCTTTTGGCTATACATTTAGCCATTTTCAAGGATTAAATATTTTAACTGTTAAATAAGAAATAGTTTGTTGCATGTATGTTCTATAAAATGTTTTCATTTTCAAAACACGGTCAAGATATTATGTCCATGTTCATAGTTAATATTATTAAGTGTTGTTTTTTTTGTTTGTTTTTATTAATAAGGCTTCCATTATTTATCATCTGGAAAAAAATGTTTTAGATCGCATGAGAAATTGTATAAAAAACTAAATAAAAGCACCTTGATTTTTGTATCCAATGAAATGTACATATATATATATATATATATATATATATATATATATATATATATATATATATATATATATAAATATAAAATACACTTAAGATGTGCTATATTTATGGGATAAAGTGCTCAGTATCAGAGATAGAGCATGTGTAAATATAAACGTGAACATTGAAGTCAACACTTAGCGGCAACAGGCTGTTTCATGCTAGACGCAATCGTCAGGCCATGAGTATTGTTTTTTTTCTTGGCTATTTATATATACAGGTCAGTGGTGCATTGTGGGTAGTCTATTTTAGTGGTTATTTTACCAGAAGTTTATTTGTTTATTTATTTATTTGGGTTAAATTATTTTGCTTGTTTTTATTTATTTTTTATTTTTATTTCTTGTCTAATATATTTATTTATTTATTTTTATTTTAATCGGTGTTTTATTAATGTAGTAAAAATTTGTTTATATCACTTATTTAATAGTTTTGTTTTGGTTTGGGAAGATAAAGCTATTTATTCAATTTTGCGGTTAATTTATTCTGTTATTTTGGTGAGAGCAGTTTTTAATTTTTTTATTATTTTACTTATGAATGCAGAGTAATGGCTAGAATGGCGAGCAATAAATCTTTCAAAAATATTCTGCTTGTTTATTGAAAAAAAGTTTGAACAAAGTAACTATGAACAATTTTTTTTTTCTATCCTCTGCCAGCCACAATGATGGAGAAAGCATTACCTCGAACCATTAGTTTGAGGCTGCACCCCGCAAACGACAACAGACCCTTGTGAGTTTTTTCCCCCACCACAAGTGCCCCAAACCCCGTCATGTCTTGGCAACGGGAAAATCGTGGGGAAACCAATTCGGGACAGACCGAAGGGAAAGGACGGCAAGCGCTGGCCGAATAGGGCACGGCTAGGTGATGGAAAGAAGCGAGAAACTCTCCACTGGAACCGCTTACGCCGCAACACCTCTCTTATTTATTTGGATTGATTATCTTTACTTGTTTTTTCTAACGGTTAATTTATTGGGATTGGTTTGTTAGTTTATTTATTTGGATTAATTTAGATTAATCTATTTTACTTGTTTTTTTTTTATTTATTTATTATACTGTATATTTTTATTTACTCTTTTCGATTTATAATTAATGTATTTTTTTTATCGTTATATAACAGTTATAGCTGTGTTTTTCGTCTGATTTTTGGTTTGATTTTTATAGTCTAACTAATATTTTGGTCTTAATGGTTTCTTAATTTGTTTATTACTTTATTTATTTGGGTTCATTGATTTTGTTTTTGATTTTTTATTTATTCTATTTCGTCTAACAGATGTGATTTGGTAATTTGTTTGGGTTAATTTCATTTTATTGTAATTTTGTTTATTTATTTATATATTTTTTTTTTTTCTCTTTTTTCAATTTTTAAGTAACGTAGTAAAAATTTGTTTTCATGTCCCGATTTTGAGCTGAGCTCAGATCGCTTATTTAATAATTTATTTTGGTATGAGAAGGTAATGATAGCTATTTTTTTCTCCAAGCAAAGTTTGCAAGTTTTGGATTGGTTGTTGTAGGCTGATGATTTTTTCCTTATTTTCCAAGATATTTTTTTGTGTGAGGTGCATTTTGTTTTTAATTTCCCAGATATGCTTAGAAAGCATTGTGCTGTTTATGTATTTAAATAAAAAATGATTTTCATTTTATTTGTGATTAATTTATAGACTTCTAAATAAAAAGATTAAGTGGACATCTATAAGTGTTGCTAATGCTATAATTTTTGTGAGGGATTGTATATATAAGCATCAAATGATCACACCTAGCTTTATCAGAAGGATAATTCTACTTGCACCATCTGGACTGGGACTCTCCTGCAAGGCAGATATTGTGGTGGTTGACCATCTTACCAGACATGGATTCAGCAAATGACAGACTGAGAGAAACTGTTTGTCAAAAGAGACCAAGACATTTGCATAAGGGTATCATTCTGAGTATCTGTCTATATTTCTGAGATGAGATATTATGTACATTATTTACATTATTCGGACTATTGTCCTCATCTTTGTTGACATATTTATTACAATGTTTTGGCCGTTGTACGCTCCAGCCTTCTTCAGTTGGTTGGAATGTTGAACTGAACCCTTTATTTTGCTCACTAGGGTAGACTGTTCTAGTTCCATGTGCCATGTTTAATGGCTGTCTTCAAGGACACATGGCACAGTGGATAAAGGCGTTGGTTAGATCGATCCAGTGACAGGACCCAAAGAGTGTGAGTTCAATACCCAGTTAAGGCAGTGGAGAACTTGGAGAGGGGAATTAACAGGAGATAACTGATAACTGACATCCACTAAACATGGCACGTGGAACTAGAACAGTCTACCCGAGTGAGTGAAATAAAGGGTTCAGTTTGACATTCCAACCACTTGAAGAAAGCCAGAGCATACAACGACCGAAACATTTTCATTAACATTACATAACTTATTTCTTTTTCCTTAAAATCAATTCCGTTATATTTCACTCACCATTAGCTTATTTCGTTTACTATAAAACATTGTAAATAAATGTTAAACCTGATTTCAGTTCTTTTATTTTAATCTAAATATAACCTCTTATATCCGGACTTTGTAACCAATTCCTCATATCCAGAATGCCTTCTTAGCCTGGTTGTCAGGGATTCTACTGTATTTTTTCAATATTAGAGAGGAAAGGCAGTTTAAAAATGTCCAATTCTTTAATGATAAAAACCGCAGTAAATATTCTTTACAACTATGATAAATTTGCATTAAAAATGATAAAAGTGATGAAAGTTATAGAACAAAAACTCTAAAGTAAAAAATTAGAGAACTATTTTAATTTATATTTGTGAGTAATTTCTATATAATAAAAAATATTGTATGTATAGCTGGCCACTCATATTTGAGGATACCTGTCTACTAAGGTGGCTAGCCTATCCCTATTGCAGATGCTTGCTCAGGAACATTTGTGTTTGTTTGTTCAACGTCCACAGAGCCCACCTGTGGTTTATACTGCAACTATGCTGAGCAAACCTTAGTCACAGTTTCTGGGAAAGAGCGTGTTATCTAGTGTGATCAACAATTTGAATAAGGCTAGCATGCTCAAGCCCCCAGCCACGTTGACTTGTGATTTCATGCTAGCACAGCTATCAATGGTTCTGTCTAATCAATTTCACTCACAAAGCTTTGGTCAACCCATGGCATTGTTTTCAGGCACTTTCCAAATGTGTCACATGCTGGGATCGACCTAACATCAGGGAGTCTTCTTCCTGATAAATTGACCATGGTCAGAATGTGAATGTTCTAACAAATCAGCCATGTGTGTGTGTATATATATATATATATATATAATAAAAAATAGTAATTCCCAATAGAATATACCAACACTTCAATGTAAACACAGTTGGCAACATTGTTTCCTAAATGATCATAATAGCAAATGATTGCATAATTAATGAATCATTTGGCCATTGGCTTGAGTACAATCACTTGGCCATTGGGTTGTCACACTAAAATCTCAAGGGTGATGATTTCTTCTATTGCAAAAGAAGTTAATCGATTTAGGAGTGTAATCTCATAAATTACAAAGCTTTGTGATAATGCTGGCTCATTTAAATACAATAAAACACATGGGTGGCCACATGAAATGACTCCATCGTAGAATTGGGAAATTCAAAAACTCTTCATTATAGATCATTTTTGCAGAAGAGTGTGTATTGCACATCAGGTAAGCAAAGCATTGAAAATATCTTGCCAGAAATCATTTGTGTGGAAGTAGAACTTTATGCACAGACACCTGCTGTCAAACCACACCACAGTAAAAAGAATCATAATGTTAGATTAGGCTTTAGAAATAAGCACATTGTCTGGATTGATGAAAAGTTGTATCACAGTTAACATAGTCCCAAACCATTGAGCTGGAGGGGTCACCATGGTCCAAATTTTACCTTCATAGATGATAATGGTACTGAACATCTCCAAGAGGCTGGTGTTCCATATATAATATAACAATATAGGATTGCGGTATCGAATAGATATTCCACTTGCCTGTTTCTGTTTGCCATGGTAAGGAGGTGTAACTGTGAATAAAGTTAACAGCAGTAAAAGCAGTAGATTTATTCATTGCACATTTTGTCATTCCTTCTATTTTGACAGCTGTGCAACAAGAGCAGATTTAATTAATTGCAAAATGGCTGCTAAGTTGTACTGTTTTGGGCCACATGGTAGGCAGTCATTATTTGTGATGCCCCTAAGACAGACATCATCACCAAATATGTCTGCAGTTAGACCAGAGCCCATGTGAGATGGATATTGCAACAATGGTTGTCAGTGTTTACTGATGAGTGCAGAATCACTATATACCAAAATGATAGTCATCAACAGATATAGGCGCAGAGAGATGAGTGCTGTTCCACAGTTAACATAGTCCAAATTTTATCTTCATGGGTGATAATGGTACTACTCCTTCACTTGCGTTGTTACTGGACATCACCAATTAAAAATAAACAACAGAAGTATCCTCATCTTATTTATTGTGAGTGCTATATAAAATCTTTCTAAAAATATGTTTACTTTTTTTTTTAACTATTGATTTCCAAATAAAGCAAAATTACTTCCATTGATTATTTATGTAATTTACCTGCTGGTATTAATTACATGTAGCAGATATTTTTGATAAATTTTGTTCTTGAACAATTGACATAATAGAGCAAATTTAATGACTAAATAAACATCAGCCAAGTTAAGAAAGAAATTTAGCACAATAATGTATCATGTACTTTGTCCAAATTTCAGAACCGCTGTTCTTAGATATTCATTGCCGATCAATATGACATTGCTGTAAATCATAAGGTACAATTAAATATTAACATATTTATAATATCCGACCGTCTGGGCAGTTGTTGCTGCTGTTACATGTTTTCATTTTGTTGATTTGTCATTTCCTGTCCCAGTGTTACCAAAAATGTAATATTCTTGGCATCATCACTTTGAGGTGATTTTGTTTTTTATCTTCATGGCCATTGCATTTTGACATCGGCAAGCTGGGAGGTAACCAGATTCTATGGGGATATCACCTAGTGGTTGTTGTGGTTCTATGAAATCCTCACAGGTGGGGTAAATTCATTACTGAAAACTAATTTCAAAGCACAAACCAACAAAGTCCATTGATATCTAACAATGGTTTTAATGACGACAAAATGAAGAATTTACAAGTACATAAAAAGTAAAGAATTATTAATCTCTGTAACCTGGTTGCCTGTTTTTCAACACAAAAATTATTACTACTAATTATTGATAATAAATGGAGAGACTGTGAGGAACAAGAAGACTTACCTCCTGCAAAGCGAATTTGCATGGTATGTCAGGTCCTGTTGAAAGATCACGACTGGCAGTAAAAGAGAAATGGATTATTCTGAAATTCCCATATCACGGGCAGACATACAAAGGAAAAAATAACAATAAAAAAGACTAAGAATTCAAACAAGCTTGAATTTATAAAACCGGAAGTCTCAGGCGAACAAGAAGTAAATCTTGTATGCAAATTTTAGTTGCCCCCGACGCTGGGTTTTGTGGTAAAGTTTACATATCAGGTCAGCAAAGGATAGTAAAGGGACACCACTCAAGCAAATTTCGGCAATAACTGACTTAGCCAGGGGACTAGCTTAATTTTGAAGTGCTTTTTGTTTATATCAGTTACATGCTCGCACATGCAAATCACCAACAGATTTTTTTTTTAAGTCTTTGTCTCGCATATGCGCCATGACAGAATTACAAATGGTGACCATGACTGCTCCTTGCTCTCATTTACTACATAAAAAATAAAAAAGGTTTTACTATAATTTTAGTGATTTGGTCAGTAGGTAAAGAAGGAAAAAATACAAGGGCTTACTAGCAAGAAGTTAGAAATACTTTGAGATAACTTTAGTTGGAATTTGCTGGGTTTTGTGGTAATGTTTACATGTCAGGTCAGCAAAGGGTCGTAAAGGGACACCACTCAAACAGATTTTGGCAATAACTGACTTAGCCAGGGGACTAGCTTAATTTTGATGTCAATCAATGAATATGAATACCAAGATGAAAAACCGCCACTGGTAAAGTCATCCACCCACATCAAATGACCCAGAACTAGGTGAAGTTTCAATCATAAAAAATAGATTCTCTTAACACTTGGTAAGCTATAAACATTTGTTGGATTGATAGTATATTAAATAAACATAGGGAGATTAAATCTTGTCATACTATAAAAATTTTATTCTTTAACAAATCTAAGTTCTTGTATCAAACACAAAAACTTAGTAGGAATAGCAAATCATAATAGGCATAAATCATGAAATAAGACCCAACCACTGTGTAAAATTTAAAGCAAAAATATTTATTACACAATTACAAAAAAGGTACAAAGTTTGCACAAAAAAATCTTCTTTTGTGTGCCTTTAAGGATGAAAAGGATAACCACTGAAAAATGGAAAAAAAATTACAATTTGGGAAATGACAAGGATGTTAAAAAAAGAAAAAATAGAAAACAATATAATATCCTTTAGTCTGTTTTTAACAAATTGATTCTTGGTTTTAATACCTTCAAAAGTGTTGTGGATTCCGAGATGAAAAATCGGTCTCCAATAAATGACAAACGCAAGTATTTAAGATAAGAAATTAAATGTATTTACACAAAATACAAAAGGTAATGCTGTTAGTAAATCCAGGAATGCCAGTTAGTATTAATCAAAGATCGCTATATACAGTCTCGAAGTAAACTTCCTTAGAGTCGGGTGTGCTTGTAACTGTGACTTCTACCTCCAACTCAATCACAATGTCTATGTCCTTTCCACTCCGTTCCTCTTCTCTATATTCTGACTGACTGAGGGTATTTAACGGCAGTAGGTCGAGTCCACTTATATCAAAAAGGGGTGGACCCCATAATAAAAAGTAACCAAGATTTCATGATGTCACCGAACACTCGGTGCCATTTTTGTATTGCCAATCTCATCATCACTTTCGTAAATGCTCATTGTAGTAGAGACTTTGTAATTGCTGAAATGACTATAGTATGCTGTTGAACAATGCTGGTGTCAGCCGCCTTCAAATAATCTTGCACTAATAATACTTGCTCGAACAATACTCGCTCAAAAAGTAACCACCGTATAGTAATCCGAATAGAGAAATAGTATAATGAATAGAGTAGAGAATAGTGGTCCGTATAGTAAAAGAGGATAGACTAGAAATAACAATCGTTAGTCATCAGCTATTTCCTATATATATATACGTTTCATCTATGGTCATGTGGTCTACTTAATTCAATAATGGGATCACCTGTGTTTGCTCACTGGCAATCTATGTTCAAACTCATGTGTCAGCAGCGAAATTTTATTCCGATATAACACAAGATATTACTATCTAGGCATCAACAATATACAAACGTATTTGTGATAGAAATGTCTGAAAACATCTCCAAAATATTTCCCAAATTGTTGATTGCAAAAAATACAGCAAGCAATTCCAAAGTGGGTAAGGTTTGGATTTTAAAGGGGTTACTTTTGCCTTGGCAAAAACCAAAGTAGATTTTGCATTTTGAATGATATAAGCCACAAACCTATAAGCTTTTTTTGGAGGCATGGGAAAACGTACAAATCTGCAGGATGTGTTTTATCCACAGAACATCTGGGAAACTTTAATAAATAAGTAGAATTAAATCTTTGGATAAACTAGACCAAGCATTCTGAATTTCAGTAGAGATGACAGAGTTCCAATCCATTTTATGATGCCATAACTCACTAACCAGAATTCTCCCTTTAAATGTAATAGGTAAATATAAAGGATTATATATGCCAGAAATTTAAAATGTTTCTTTTTGTTTTGGCATTCTCATCGGTAGAACTACAAGCAACGTGTATGGTGTCCTTGGAAGGATTCTATACATAACCTAATACTTTCTCTAAATCGCAACCATGTTCAACAAGATTTCCATCTTTCATCACTTGAGTTTTCAATTCTTCACAATTGCAAGATCTCAAATCAAAGTTTCCTTCACTCATTCTATTTGATTCTTGATAAAGATACAATAGATTTTCAGGAGAATTACTAGTTTCCACTAAATTATCAATTCTTTTTCAACATTTCAGTGCACTCATCTTTGGGAAATTTATAAATAGACTGGCAACAAATCAAAACAAGGTAGTGAAACAGTAACAAACTGAACAAAATCTATTTACATTATTCGGACTATTGTCCTCATCTTTGTCGCCATATTTATTACAATGTTTCGGCCGTTGTACGCTCCGGCCTTCTTCAGGTGGTTGGAATGTCAAACTAAACCCTTTATTTTGCTCACTGGGGTAGACTGTTCTTTGAGGACACATGGCACAGTGGATAAAGGTGTTAGTTAGATCCAGTGACAGGACCCAAAGAGTGTGAGTTCAATCCCCGGAACTTGGAGAGAGGAATTAACAGGAGATAACTGATATCCATTAGACATGGCACGTGGAACAGTCTACCCCAGTGAGTGAAATAAAGGGTTCAGTTCGATATTCCAACCACCTGAAGAAGGCCAGAGTGTACAACGGCCGAAACGTTGTAATAAATATGGAGACAAAGATGACAATAGTCTGAATAAATGTAAATAGTGTACATAATACCTCATCTCAGAAATATAAACAGATACTGAACAAAATCTATCCTTATCTTCTTTTGTCTTAAGTGTTATTATTAGAAAAACCTTCTTAATGTCTGCAAAAAATACTTATTTGTTCATATGGAATAACAACAATTCCAACATGTCTTTGTAAGAGTTCTTGGATTGCAAAGGAAAATATTTGTTGCAGATAACTTCCACAATGAAGAGAACAAATCACTGTAAACTCAAACTTGAAACAGAAAGAAATGTCAAAATCTCTATTTGCAGGTCAAATGTCACAAATCACAATGCATGTAACTAGCCAGAAAAATAATTCAATCGCCACGGTTGCTAAATTAAAAAATTTTGTCTTTATTTTCTCCCCGATTCGAGAACACCAACTGCTTTTAGCGACTGAGCATGTTTTTTCATTCATCGACAACAGGGAAAGGACGCACAATATTAGCATATCAAAATACTTTTATAGTGACTCCTGTGACTGTCTTGTTTCTAATTTGAATATACTGTTGTCAGCAAATCATGCAGAATACGTGCCCTTTTTTGGCAAGTAGCTTTCTTTTTCACCACGGTTTCCATTGTAGGATACACGTGACATGCTGTCACTTGGTTTGACGAGGTAATTTGCCATTTTCTTCACTATGGTTTTATATGAGGTTTATGCTAAGATAGGCTGCTTTATTTAATGAAAGGGCCTCATTTGTCTTAAGTGAACAATTCAAAATTATTTTGGTAGTTATTTGATCCTCAGATTTAAGGTATGAGGTATCCAAATGTAGTCTTCAAATTTATCAGGGGAAATATTATTCTATACATTAATGATCCAGCATGGTTTGAAGGGACAGATTTAATTTTTTCCTCATCCTAAGGCAATTTTACATAATAATTGTCTTTGTTTCCTAGACTTTTCATTTTTAATGATGTTAGTTGGCATATTATCAGCATCAGAAATTTCAGAATTCCAATCATTGTCAGAGATTTTAGAATTTTCATCAGTGTTAGAAATTTCAGAACTTTCAATTTCAATGAAGACATTAGAAATTTCATCAGTGTCCGAAACCTCACAATTTTCATTTTCAATAAAGATGCTAGATATTTCAGTATCAGAAATTTTCAAGACATTAAATTTCATCAATGTTAGAAATTTCCAATTTCATCAAAGACACTAGATATTTCAGTGTCAGAAATTTCTGAATCCTCAATTTCAATGAAGACACTAGATATCTCCTCATTGTCAGAAACATCAGAATTTTTAACAAAGTTTACCACTAACACTTCTCTTGTTCAGGCTCATTGTTCCAGCAATTAGAATTTTGCTCAAAATCATATGCTAGATCATTAAATTCTAATGTATTAGAATGATGGTCAGCTTCATGTATAATTTCATTTCCAGTATCTTCCATATGAAAATCTAAATCAATACAATTTTCAGTTATTTGATCCATGAAAAATTCTACAATATCTAACCACATAAGTATATTTTGTTCCTGTAAAGTGAAGAAGTATTTTGGATTTGGTACATTTGTTTTGATTTTCATTAAATTCAAGTTAGTGTCAATTCTATACTTGTACAAAGAAGGTTTTTTCTTTAATTTATAAATGACAGCCATTTGTAAAATATATATTTAGAGTTTTAGTTATAAATTTCTCTGGTTTAGTTTTGAATAGGATTTTTGTTGCTTCCATCTTAAAATTATTTTAAATGAAAATTCAGTGTTAAGAGAATAAAGACAGGATTTTATGCATAAAATTCTCCCATAGTAACTCCAGTTTTGAATACTGAATAGATTTTAGTTTGTTTTTTTTTTGTTTTTTTTTTTTTAAAAGAAACAACAGTAAAATTTTACCTATAAAATTCTCCAATGTTTTTCAAGTTAACACAATTTAACCTCAGTCTAAATAGACTTTTTTTTTTTCCCCCCCTTCACAAAAACAGAATTTTTGTTACTTCAGTAAATACTGAATTTTCATTTAAAATAATTTTAAAAAATGAATGGCTGAATTTTACAGTAGTAACTCTAGCCTTGAATACTGGGTAGATTTTAATTAAATTTTTTTTAAACAAACATTGGCAGAATTTTTCCTTTAAAATTCCAAGTAACTCCAGTCTTAAATACTAGATAGATATTATTTTATGAAAACAGAATTTTCATTTAAAATCATTTTCAAGAAAATAAAAGACAGAATTTATGTAAAAATTCTCCTGTTTAGTTTTGAAGTTAACACACAGTTAACACATTTAGTTCAGTCACAATACAGAATGAATAGTAATATTTTTTAAAGAAATAACTGTAGAATTTTACCTTTATAATTCTCTGATAACTTTAAAACAGAAGTTTTATTATTTCAGTCAATATACTGAATTTACATTTGAAATAATTTTTTAAGGCAGAATTTTACACATAAAATTCCCCTTAACTTTTAAAATTAATGTTCAGTTAACAGAGTTTAGTTTAGTTTTAGTAACAATACTAAAAGAATAGATATTAATATATTTTGAGAAACAACGGCAAAATTTTATTTTTAAAATTCTCCAATAACTATAAAACAGTATTTTTGTTATTCAGTCAATAATGAATTGATATTGAAATAATTTTAAAGGTGGAATTTTACACAAATTCCTCTTAGCTTTTTTTAAGTTAAGGCTGTTGTGAATACAAAATAAAAATAACTTGCTTTTCTCCACCATTTTCAAATTCGTGAGTCTGTGCAAAAATTTATTTTCACCAATAGAAAAAGGGATTGGCTCTGGGCTGAAGAAATGAACAAGGCAAAGTTTAACAAGCCTACATGAAAATTTATTTTGACCAATGGAAAAAGGAGTGGCTTACAAATTGAGAAAAAAGTAGCGAGCCAATGTCAAATCACTTTTTGATATAAATAGACAGAGAAAAGGCAGAAAGAAGCAGAGTTCCACGTGTCAGAATAACGACGCTGTCAAATTACATGCTTATACATTATCAGCCTCTAATGAGAGCAGGGCAATTTCAAAGAACTCTATTCAACTCCAAAGCTAAGTACCTTAAAATATATCTTGTCATTCATGTTGAATAGAACCATATAACTTTTATGTGAAAATCGAACTCTCTCAAATTGTTTTAAATGTTTTGGAATATTACTTTGTGTCTGATGATTTAATATGAACATTTTCTCTTCTTGACAATTCATTGAAACTATGAACTTTAAATATTTGATTTCTGTTCCTGAAACAAGCTACTGACAACTCCAAATGTGTAAACTTGTAAATAAATTCCTTGTCTTGTTAAACACGTGTGTTTCCTTGTCATTATCCTTCATGTACTTGAAGACCACACTTAACTATTAGTTTACACTAAGAAATTTTTTAGAAATTGTTGCAAAGGAAGGCTATTTTTAAAAATTTGAATTAACTGAATTTTATTTTGTTTAGTCTGATAATCTACATTAATCACACATAAGAAAAGTTATCCAGCCAGATGTTACAAAATTTCATTCAAATTTCATGTGGCCGACTCTTCTAAAATCAAAACATAAATTTTGTTATTCGCATTCAAGAATTAACAAACAATTTTGTGCAAAATATAAAAATTTTATTCCCTACCAAATCTAAGTTCTTGTGTCAAACACTTGTTAGTAGGACTACTGCATAAAATTTAAATGGAAAACATTTATTAAGCAATTATGAAAAAGGTACAAATACAAAGTTTGTACAAAAGTTTCCATTTGTGCATCTATTAAGGTAGGATAACAATTTCCAATAAAAAAGGATTACCTTAAAAAAAAAATGGAAAAATTACAGTTTGGGAAAAGACAAGGATTTTGAAAATGACAAAAAGAGAAAACAATACAAGGCAGAAAAACAAAGGTACAACCACCATTGAGAAAAAATGAAAAAGACTTACTTTTACTTGCCCCCATGGGCATCTTTGGGACATATAGTAATTTTAGAAAAGCTCCTTTTAAATTCATAATTTGTACTTGGGAAAATCTCTTCAAATTCTTTTCATTCTTTGTTGTCCAACTGCAGGAGAATTTCTACTTGAACTTAAAAATTCTGTAGTCTCTCTGCAGCTGGCTGGTAACTTGTGCTTTCTAGATGTTCTCTTCTTGATATCAAATGCCTTCTGCTCCTTCATGTTCATTTGCCTTGTCCTCTTGCTGTCATTGAGTTCTATTTATTCAGAAATTTAGGCTCACAGAAGGCTCCATCCAAGTTTACACAAGGGCATGAGACCACGGCTCACATTGGCCACAAAATATGAAAAAACAATTGTCTATAAATTGAAATGAATTCTTTACAATTTTGGCAGTTTTCAATTGCTGAACCCAAAAAGATATACAAGTGTAAAACTTTTTTTACACAAACTTTTTGGCCTTCATAAAAATACACTTCTTTAAAAAAAAAAAAAAAAAAAACACATACTAAAAAAACACCCTAGATGATTAAACATTTATTCAAGGGTAACATTTTAAAAATAGTAAAAATTTTTATAATACTGACCCAAAGGCAATTGGGTAGGTTGGGGAAGATTTAGATCTTAATGCATTCTACTTGGTTTATTTCAGGTTCAAATTTTTCTAGAACCTTCTCCAAAGTCATTCTATAGCTTCTAATTATTATTTTTAATTTTTTCTTGATTTTTTATCACCTCAACTCTTAGTTAATGTCTGAATTTTTTCACAGTTTAATCCTAATTATTTCCTGCTTCAAATTGTCATTAAGCATTCTCATGTAGTAAAATATTGTACTGCACTTACAATGCAGTATGTTTTTTAATATGAATAATTAACAAATGTAAAATTAAATAAACAACTGGAGAGAAAAAAAAAAAAAAAAAAAAGAACAAGTAAAAACATTTCAATTAAAATCATCTTTTATTTTTTTTATCTTAATTTCTTTGCACATTCATTAATACATGTACATTTGAACATTTATATTATTTTAAAATTTAACTTTGAAATTTTAAAATGGCTGACTCTTCACAACTTGGATGTTATTCAGAGTTTTGATTCTAAATTGGAATTTGTCAGCACAAACTCTTTAACAAGTTTTGTGGCACAAACAGCAGTTCCCCAACTGAGCGTCACTCCATTAGCACCATGTCCATAGTTATGTACAACCTGATGGATTTAATATATAAATTAACAATGAGAAATTATAAATATTTTTTATTCAGTAATAAAACTAAAAAGTAGTACCGCATTTTCTGGCTTACAAGACGCACTTTTTTCCTAAAAAATATCATGAAAATTACATGTGCATCTTCCAAGATGAATGTAAAGCGATGCCCAGGCTCAAGTAAGCTTGGACAGTCACTTAATTGGCTTGACTGAAAGGGATGTGGATTTGTATGTTGAGTCATTACACTTTAATATTAGCTATCTAATTCAGCCTTTTATATGATGTAACCTCAGTACTTAACTGTTACAAGTATTTCCAAGACTATAAACCTTCCTGGAGCTGAGCCACAACCTTAGTGGTTAATGTAAACAATATGAGGCACTAGTAAGTTAGGGAGCCCCCCATGGTGAATGTGTTGTATGAGAATGACTTTTTTTTTTCTTAGAAATTTCTTTCCAATATTAGGGTGCGTCCTCCAAACCGGAAAATACGGTAATCTAGTAATTACAAAAAAAAATTAAGTATATTATTGACCAATTTATTTTGTTAAAAGGTAAATCAATTTTATAAAATCAATCACTATATTTCAACATATTTCCAATATATTGATGAAGCTCTATTAGTATACCCTTACAAAACTACTTTACCTGATCTTGTAGCTGAACTAAACAAAATCAAAACATATGATACAATTTACTTACAAAATTAAACCAAACAATACTTTACCTTTTCTAGATATCTACAGTTACACTGCAGTTACAATACCTTAAAACTAAGTGTCCATTGCAAAACAAGTAATAAAAATCATCTCATAAATTTCTATTTTCACCATTCTACAACAAAACAGTAAAATTCAGAATAAATATTGGTTTCTATTTTAGAACATTCAGAATTTGTAGCCCTCAATATTTACATTAAGAGGACAAATACATTGAAAATATTCTTAAACCCCTCTAATACCTTAATTATTATATATTTGACATGAAACAAAAGGCTTGTTAAATATTTCAAAATAGAAGAGTGGCCCTTCTTAAACCTAATTGAATCAAAATATATTGTTGTACCCACCATACTCTATTACCACAATTAAAAATATTTTATCTAAGCTTAACATAAAATTTACTCCTAAAACAATAAAAGAATTCATACAAAACAAAATAAGCTAAAACTTGAAGGAAGAATTTACTCTAACACCTGTAATAATTGCCACAAGGAATACATAGGAGAAACTTCAAGGTATTTAAATGAAAGACTATATAAGCACAAAAGAGAACTTTTACAAAACAACACAATCAATGCATTAGTTTTTCACTGTAATGAGTGATGACAATTTTGATTTAAAAAGTACTATTTTAATAAAAAGAAAAAGAATTTACTAGGATCAAAATGTATAGAAAGTTCTTTAATCATTTGATCAATCACAGTAGATTTACATCCAGGTTCTTACATTTCACAATTCTTGGCAGATCATCTTATTATCATAATATGGGATATTTAATAATAATAATAATAATAATAAAAGTGATGGAGGCATAAACAAAAAGCAAAAGGAAATAAATAAAACTGGCTAAACTATATACCCAAAACATTAAAAAAAAAAATTTGAAATGTTCAACATCCCTTCTTCATCATGTGCATGTGTATCAAGGATCAAGGTAAATATCACTTTACTCTAATGAATGCTTCACACAAAAACTGTTTCCATTTTCTTATAGTTTTTCCTAAAATTGTTGCGGATATATGAAAATTAATATATTGTTTCTCATATTTATACAGAAAAAAGTGTCAAAAGATGAAAAAAATGTAGCTGGCTTTCATATTTCTATATAAAAGGTCAAAATCTGAGGAAAATGAACTTTATTTTCATATTTCTACAAGAGTTGACTGAAAAGTTCATAGGCTGACCAAGATACTCTTACATAATGTGTTGTGGAATAAATAGTACACACCTGGTGACTATGAACTAGTCCATTACTATAAAGAGCTCCAGGTCAGAGGCAAGTCAGGTAGGTATTTGGGGTTAGTCTTCAGAATAACTCATACAGGCGTCACAGCAAGTAGCCAAAGTATTACATATAGAGAATCCTTATACGAAGTACATTATATAAGTAAGAGTGTGTTATAACAATAGCAATAGAATAACAGCGTTATAACTTAATGTGACAAAATGAGGTTTATTTTTCAACATAGTCCAAAAGCGGTCTTCAAACTTCTTACATCAGTATTGCAGTGAAAAAAACTTTCATCCTGTTGATCAAAAAACTCATCAAAAGCAGATATGACATCATCACTTCAATACTGGTTCCCAACTAAGTGATTTTTCCATGTTGGGGAACAGATAATCAGATGGAGGCAAATCAGGAGAATAAGGAGGGTGATACAATATTGACATTATTTAGACTATTGTCCTCATCTTTGTCACCATATTTATTACGTTTCGGCTGTTGTACGCTCCAGCTTTCTTCAGATGGTTGGAATGTCGAAGTGAACTTTTTATTTCACTCACTGGGGTAGACCGTTCTAGTTCCACATACCATGTCTAATGGATGTCAGTTAACAGTTATCTCCTGTTAATTCCCCTCTCCAAGTTCTCCACCACCTTAACCAGGTATTGAACTCACACTCTTTGGGTCCTGTCCCTGGATCTAATTAACACCTTTATCCACTGTGCCATTGTGTCCTTAAGGATATTTTTTTTCAATATAAAAAAAAATTTTTTTCATATTGAGAAAGAAAAAAAATTTGAAGAAAATATAACAGATTTTAATATTTCTATATAAAAAGTGAAAATCTGAAGAAAATGTAACTGATTTTCATATTTTTCTTCAAAAAAGACAATGAGGAAAAAAAAAGTAACTGATTTGCATATTTTTATGTAAAAAGTCGATGTGAAGAAAAAGTAGCTCTTTTCACATTTTTCTATAAAAAAGTCCAAATCTGAAGAAAATGTAGCTGATTTTCCTATTTATATATATCAAATATTAAACATTGGTTTCTCCTACAGAGGGTGATGCTAGTTCAATCCCTGGCATAAAGCACATTTTCTTTACAATTTCTTGAGTATGCATCTGGTAAATGTAATACAAATCATTTTAAAATAAAAACAAGGCACCAATACAGGTATGAATACTGAAACTAGCATTTGAAGTAATAAGAAATGTCGAATTTAAAATAAATCCATTAAGTCTTTAGAAATATATGTTTCATTAAAGATGACAGGCAAGGTAATGCGATTAAGCTTTTTAATTTTTCTTGTGTTCAAACAAGTGTTTACAACGCAGATTATATTCTTATTATAGCGAATAACACAAAAGAAATAGATGCTCGCAAGACCACATTTGAATAAACTGTCCTTAACTTTACTTACAAACTTAGTCAAAAAAAAAAATAAACTCATTATTATTTTTTCTAGTAGAATATAGTAACTACAATTTTACCACTTCATTGTATAAAAATCTACTAGCAGAAACTATTGTCATCTTAACTCTAAGAATGAATGCCTACTCATATACAAAATAGCAGTGATAAAAAAACTTTCTAAAGAGAGCACACGAGAATTCATCCTCTCGTCTACTTTTCCTCAAAGAACTCAATGTAAAATACACACTAATTAACAATGGCTTTCCTAACGACCTCATAGACTACCAAATTAGAATATTTCTTACCAAAAGTAAATAATAATGACAGTGTGAACCCACAGTCAAAAATAACAATATTTTCTACAAAAGCCAAATGCATGTCAATTATAAACAAGATGAATTTTCACTTAGAAATATAAGGAAATACACTACACCAATTTAAAAAAAAAAAAAAAAAAAAAAAAAATCAAAATTATCTACTACAAAAAATTTAAATCAGCCAACCTTATCCTTAAAAATAACAACACACCAACAAAGTCAAAATTACAATGAACAAATATTATTTATGAGTTCAAATGTCCCTTAAGGAATGGTGTTCCTGATCAAACCGAACTCATAAATAATTACATCAGTCACACTACTACAGACCTTATGTTACACCTATCTGACCACAGCTCCATTAGAACCCATTTAAATGCACACACAAACTTACCAGATTCCATCTGAAACATAATAGTAGAAAATACAAACATAATAACCGTATCCACCTGTAAAAAAAAGATTAAAAATAATGGAAGCCTTAATAAAATAATAATAAAAAAGAAAACACCTGCACTCAATAATATTAACTACAAACACAGACACAATGTGCTGTGTTCAGAAAATGAAACATTCCTATAACTCTAGAAACATACACACAATCCATACACTGAGTTAAAAAGCAAAAATAAAATCATCATTGATAATGGCTAAAAGTATAACTGAAAGCGCTTGGAATTACAGAACATTTGTGTCCAGAAAAGAAAACACTTGTTAGAACCCAAGAAAATTAAATGCTTAATCACAGTACCTTGTTTGTTGTCTTTAATGAAACATGAATAAATGAAGGATTGCTGCCTAAATACACAATATATATATATATATATATATATATGATGACTCAGAATATACAGGTCAGTGCCATTAAGCCACGCACCAATAAACCACAATGTCACTTAAGTTGTGTATGTGTGATGGACCCCAAAATTTTTTGTCATGTTGATATTAGAATCATAATCATCAATGGATCCCAACTTGAAACAAATTCAAACTTGATTGTGACGTTTTTTAAAGTTTGATTTTTTTTTGTATAATCTTATTTTCATAAATTTCTTTAAATTCAGTATATCCGTATTTTCCCAGGCATTACTATTATTGTTTAGGCTTTGGCATTTTACACTCACAACTGTGAAGTTGTTTGGATTAGTACTTCGGACATTTTGAGTGCGAAATATGCCACTTACAACCTTTATCATAAAAATGAAGAAAAGCTACAAAGTTTTTTAGATGAGCTAAATTAAGGAGATTTAAAGAGGAAAAGGGCCAAAACTGCCAAGGACCCTGATCTTGACAAGACAACATTTAACACATTTAACACATTCTCTGAAGCTAAAAATGTTCTGTGAAACTAGAAATGCTTTTCAAAACTGCCAGTATTCGACTCTTAGTATTGAATATGCATCTTTTACATGCTTAACCACTGTGTTACCCATTTTCATGGACAACTCCATGGGCTTGACAAGCTTTGTTTTGATGGCTGGCAATCATGACATTGTAGCTCACTTTTGATCTAAACTGCAAATAGAAGTTTTGAACTCCAACTACCATGGTTTATCAGCGCTGACCTGTATATGGTTTTAAGGATCTAAATATCGTAGTTTAAGCTGGGCACACATACATACAGGAAAATGCTCTTTATTATCGAATAATAATGCGAGATGCAATCGTCAGAGCACTCGTGGCCTGACGATTGCATCTAGCATGAAACAGACTGTCGCCTCTAAGTGTTGACTTCTATGTTCGCTTTTATATTTACACATGCTCTATCTCTGATATTGAGCACTTTATCCCATAAATATAGCACATCTTAAGACTATATATATTCATATATATATATATATATATATATATATATATATATCTCACTGCCTTCACAACATAAAAAAAGAGCTTACCTTCAGCTGACCTTTAGGAAAATTCATTTCTTCCTTCTCAATACGTAGAGGGATCCGATGTGGACGTAAACCAGCCCACTCCCATAATACTTTTGCATTCTAAAAGTAAAATTCAAATAATATATGATGAAAATCAACAATACTCATTTCTTTGAAACATTTCTCACTGTTTGGCTGATTTATGATTCTAGTTGTTGTCTCCATTAGTCGTTCAACTTAAAAGATTATTGTCATTGCACTGCTTAGATTAAATTTGATTCATTAATTGATGAAAATCAGCAATACTCATTTCTAGAATAAACTTTAGTCGAGATTTCATAAAATATTTCTGAAACATAAACAATTGAATGATAAAAATTCTAAAAAATAATGTCCTATTGCCAAAGTTATCTCTTCCTAAATTCTGACACCACCACTTGAGGGAGATATCCCTAAACTATATATACTTGAGAAAATCATTTCTCTCTTTCATTTTCCGTGAATTATGACCATGTAAATTCTCACAGAAGATAAACGTTCACACTTGTGGGAAGACACTATGAACATCACACACACACACAATTGTTACACACACACACACACACACACACACAATTGTTACACACACACAATATATATAATTTCTGTCTTGGTTGTTTTCTTTTACATTTCTTTTGGTTGGACTCAACTTGAGTCCACCAGGTTTGTAGTGGATTTTATTTTTAGGAGACCACAGGTGTTCAATTCACAATGCGTATTTAATGCCACAGTCCGCTACACTATCACATATCCAGGCACTCAGTTATTGGTTAAATAAATCAATATTTTCAAATTAGCTTTGCTTCTGGTGAGTTGTAAGTTCCACTTGAGCAGCTTCTTCCCATAAACTGCTGCCTTGTGAACTGACAAGGATGTGCTTCCTTGATCCCTACAATCTTAACCTGTTCATGTTTAGTGTTAACTGTTACCTCCCACACATATCTGCACAAGTGTTTTTACTCTGTAAATCTCTTAAAAAACGTTTTATAATGTTTGTTTAAACAACATTGTAAAACATAAATAAATATCAGGATTATTAAGTTTACATTAGATTGCACTTACTGTTTAATGCTGATAAAAGATTTGTTTGTGCAAACCTATACAAATTTCAAGAAAATATTTTACAACCTGATGTTATGTGGAAGGCAGCAAACTTTAGCATTCTCATTTCTCTTTCAAACTCTCAAGAGTTGCTTCCAAGTTGACACAGGAACAAGAAAGACACACAATGCTTATGGTACTAGCTGACAACCATAGTAATTCTGTGATAGCAAGCTTCTTCAAAGTAACCAGGTGAACAAGATGAATGACAGGTGGCCCTTCACAGAATTTATAGATGTATCCGCAGTGATGCACACAAAGTTCGAATCACGTGTTGATCCTGAGGGTGTTTTGGGTAATGAGAGCAATGTCATGTTGCCTGAATTTCCGCCACCTAAATTGAGGTGATGAACATGGTGGTCAAGTTCTGGACTAATGAGCTGGTCATATATGTTCCTGTAGGACTCTACTCCTTCCATATATCCCATGGGACCCATGGGTTGCTGGCTGAAAATTTTCATGATCATGTCACTCACAACACATGGTTTTCTAGCTCCTCCTGATTTGAACACTTCTGGGATAACATGTCAGAACCAGCAGCTTGACAACACAAAGAACTTATTGGAAACTGCCCTCATGAACATGATGATCAAAGTGAGCACAAAAACTACTTGATACAGCTATGCAGTCATTTCCAAAACTGCCTCAAGGCTGAGGGTGGTTTTATCAGATAACCTTTCTTTATCTGCTGAACAGGTCTGAAAATCGTTTTGACAATATACTGGATTTTTGTTTCTATTGTATATTTTTGCTTTCTTTATATTATTATTATTATTATTATTATTTGTTCTCACTTATCTGGGGAATTCTGAAGATATGCAAATAGCTTCACATGAAAATTAACATTAAGTCATGTATTAAGATTGCTCCTAAAGATTTTCTTAGGACTCACTTGACTTCTTTGTTTATATTTTGTCCTTATCAGTCATTTACATATGAAGTAAGTCTCATTTTATTGTCTGCTTTGTGTTTCATTTTATTTACACTTACCATCATACAAATTCTAATAGACTAAAATTAAAGAGAGCGATTGGTATACAAATTAAACATTTGAATTTGACATTGCTGAATTTTACGAAGAGAAGGATTCTTTTGTATTCATTATCACGATCTTCCTTTGATAGATCTAGCAGTTATATATTAGACCGCTATCATGTGAGAGGCTTAACAAACATTATCATAGGCATTAGTTTGAGTCTTTCTATCTACATTTAACAGGATTATATCAAGTTTTGCACATTGCAACCAAAGAATTTATAGTAAAACAAAATCAATTAATTCCCAAGAAAGGTGTATCAGATAAAGTCAACTAAGATTTCACTAATGTAAAATGAAGAATAAAATATAAAATTAACCATAGGATTTTAAGTAATTATTGGGTTTTCAGAATGGTATATAATATGTAACCTTCTGTTAAAGTCTGTAGTAAACAAACATACATAATGTTACAACATTAATATAGTTGATTGGACAAAACAGAATCAATATGGTTTTAATATTAGTTGCTTACTATATAATATTGTTTACTTTTTACCTTAAGACTGGGAATCCTTGAAGTGCATCGTTCCCAAATCCCTTTGCTGACTTCTGGATCAATATGTGTTGTATAGTCATCTTTAAGACGGATTCCACCAAGAGCCACACGGTCAGCACTAGAAACAATTGGTAAAAATTCATTATGTTAATATTTTCAACTGAGAACTTTTTAACACCCCTTTGTATATTTAGTATTCAAACCCAATTTACTACCAGTAATTCCAGAGACAGCAAATTCACAGATACATCCACAACTATTAAGGCCTAAGAAACTCTTCATCCAACTATAGCAACAATACAGGAAAGTCTCTTTTGAAGGGAAATATTATCTCTATTACTATTATGTTTTCAATCTTTGGAACTTTCTGGATATTTACCCTTTTCAAGTAAATGAAGAATATAGTATATACTCTGCATTAATGCTTTTGCTTACAAGAGTTAGAAAACTTGCACATTTTCATAAACATTTTATTTACACTTACCATCATACAAATTGTAACAGACTAAAACTAAAGAAGAGAGCAATCGGTATAGAAATTAAACATTTGAATTTGACATTGCTGAATTTTACAAAGAGAAAGATTGTTTTGTATTCATTATTACCATCTTCCTTTGATAGATCTAGCAGTCATATTTATCATGTAAGATGCTTAGAAAAGATTATTATATGCATTAGGTTGAGTTTTTATATTTTATATCCACCTTGGAATGGAAAGGAAAGGCATTTTGTTAACACTGTGCCTGAATGGCTTATTTCATATCTTGTTATTATAGAAATATGAAATGCATCTATCCACTTGTGAAACATCCATCCAGAAATATGAAATGCATCTATCCACTTGTGAAACATCCATCAAGAAATATGAAATGCATCTATCCACTTGTGAAACATCCATCAAGAAATATGAAATGCATCTATCCACTGTGAAACATCCAGCTGATATAGAAAAAAATGTTCATGGTGGAATGAAAAAGTTTATAAGTAAATGAAAGTTGGATACAAAAACCAAAGGGGAAACATACAAACTGACAACATCGAGGATTCAACAACATGAAAATCAAATACAATATCCAGGGAAATTGAATTGTGGAAGAACATACCCATACCTTTGTGTCTGAAAGAATATCTCTTTCCAAGATTTTTGATGCCATTGTAGGGAGTACCAATAAAAATAAAATATAAAAATAAAATATATTAAAAAAAGTTAAAAAGAATTCAAATTAAAATAAGGCATTTTTGCTTTCCTTAAAAACCCTTATCTCTTTCTTTCTTGCTCTGTAAACTTCTCTTTCTATACTTCTCTCAACCTACAAGAAGGCAACCCTCAAATAAAAAGAGGAAGAAGTAAAGACTGAACCTGGCCGCAAAACACTGGGAGTTTGCAGGAGCAGAGTCCACTTATTTGTGAGTGAAAAATATATTAAAAAAATCAGGGTGGCTCCATGCATAATTTCTGTTATAAAAATAAATATGTAAAAGAAAGGAATTCCAGAAAATAATTTGGGCTAATGAAAAAATTGACACAAAGAGACTTTTGATGCTAGCTGAAACCAATGTTCATGCTAAATTCTTGAGCATGGTCAAAAGGATATAAACCCGACACCTCTGGGCTAGAGGCAGATGGGACAAGGAGAGAACAGAACAAAAGACACTATCCCGGAGAAATCAGCCATACATGATGCATGAAGAAGCAGTTAAGGGGTCATTTGTTAATGATATTTCTACCTTGTTTAAGGCCAAGAAAAACACAGTAGATTGACATTGACCTAATTTCTGATATTACTACTACCCCTATCATGGTCTGACTTTAAACTACCATAAACAGACATTTCTCCAGACTGTTACAAATATCCACCTTATTAACAAACTTTTTGCTATGCTGAATATGAAAAGGGCTCGTCACTCTAAAGAAAATAAATAAAAATATATTATTTATTCTAAACCCTCGAGTCAGTTTCATTTCCAATAAAATAATCATCCTACCACCTATCCATGCTGGTGACCTTCTGATGTAGATACACTTACCACACCACCAAAGCAAACATCTGGACACCTTGCTAATGAGAATAGTTAAGGATGACTACTATTTGGTAGTTTTGTGTCTCCTAAAAGATGGAACATATCTACATACATGTAGTCATCCACATATTAATACAAAAGATAAAATTAATATAATTTATGCTCAATAATTACCATGGAATAATATAGGCTGGTGGATCATCTTCAAAATAGTAGAAATGCTTAATCCATGGTGCTTCAACCTAAAAAAATATCAGATATAAAAATATCTTTATTTTTTAAGATCATGTCAAAAACATTTTTTGAAACTTTTTCTGCATTGATTTGTTTCATTGAAATATCCATGTCTACTACCAAACTGTGTTACTTTGTATGCTTAGCTTTATACAACAAAAACAATAACCACAATTTCATCAATCAGGTATGATCTTCAATATCCATTTTTTTTTTTTTAAATTAAAGCTGAGTTCCAAAATATAATTTTATTGTGTTGATTTGCCATTGCCTTTTACTGAATTTGAACCAGAGTTGATTTGTTTTTCATCGTTGGATGTGAATTTGAACTTTCAGTCTCATTTTGATCCCAGTAATAATATGTATTTATAGCATTATTTATTTATATAAGAGAGTGTTAAATAACTCCAAGGATACTAGTACCTTTCTAAAATGTTAACTACTTGTTAAGAGTGCCATTATTATTGTATCATATCTAGTTAGGCTAGAGTTGCCTCCCTTGATACGTCCTGTTTGTACTTTCTGCTGTGAGTTATTCCCCATGGGGCGTGCTATAGTGGCAGGCTTTGGGTGGCCATTTTGGATTCATTTAATGTTTATTATTCTTACAGTTCTGTTGTGTGTTTTCCTTTCTTATTATTAACTGGTGGACGGATTTCTTTACATTAACCTTTTTCACTGATTTTTATTATCTACCTAAAATGGAGAATTCAACCAAACTTTGGAAATAATCAGTGATACAATATTTTCTGGATTAAACAAAACCCCAAAAAACCTGTCTATGACAAAGAAAAGAATCTTTTTAACAGAAACCTTTTGTTTGCAAAACTTCCTAGGTTTTCCTTATCTGTGATTATAGGATTTATGACATGTGAAGTGATACAATAAGAAAATGTGCTCATTTATTACTGTTCTGTTTCATTAGTGCAAATTGTGACAAAATAAAAAAATTTCTATAAGTGAATGTGATCGTTAATATAAATATTTAGAAAATGACAATGTGTTGTCCTGCATGACATTAGAAGCATTTAGTTTTAACTGCCAAAGTGGATTACAAAATTTTTTTATTAGATTTCTCACTGAATGAAGCCCCATGACTAATTTGATCAGTTGAGGCTAATGAACAAATCAAGATATTCAGATTCATGAACACTGTACTAAAAATATATTTGAAAATCATTAGTTGTGTAGTTTTGACATAAGTAAAAACCTACGGACCCTATTTCTGTGTATGATTCATCATTTAAAGGTAACAAAAATGTTTAATTTTTAAGCAAATTGTAATGAATGATGAAAAGTGGATACTTTACAATAATGTGGCATGTAAGAGACTGTAGGAAAAACAGAATGAATCTCTATTTAGTGTTTATTGAAAGATGATGTTGTGTACATTAAAAATTATTTTTAATAAAAGTGCTAAAATTGTATGAGAAAAATGGAAATGTTGAAATTGTGTAAAAATGTAGAAATTATTTAATAAAAAAATATTAAAATTGAATGAAAAACAAAAAATGTTGGAATGTGCAAAAATTAATAAAAAATTATCTATATAAATAAAGTGCAGTGTACATGTGTCCATTTGTTTTTTGATTCCAGTGAATCATAAGCAACCTGAAGTAACAGATAGTAACTGTTAGTGGTATAGTTACATGGGATTAAAATTAAATAACTCAATTAAAGTGGAATTTAAATATCGAGCAGAATGAAAGGTTTAAAAAAAACAAAAAAAAAAACAATTCTTTATCAAAGGTTTAAGTTTATTTTCACTTTTCATCAAAATATAAATTGATATCATTAAATCATAATTAAAACTTAAGCAGGGCACAGCACGTTGCTCATATTTTTTTCTTTTCCTAGCATGCGAACTGTGACATATTCGAAATATTACATAGTTCAGGCTCCCTAATGTCTTAAGAGTTACTTTATGTGAAGGGATCATAAAGAATGGTGATTTTAAAAGAAAATAAAAATTGTGTGCAAAATAAATGTAAACAAACTATGGAGATTTTCTTTCATGACCAGCTGGTAATTGTTAGAGCTTTGACAACAACTTTTCACTTATCCACCATTTTCCCTAAATACTATACATTTGGATTACCATTTATTTACAAAGTTTTCTTAATTCAAAAATAAATTGCAAAAGTTGTTATTTGCTGAAAAAGCTAATCATGAGAAGATGAAATTATAACTGTGTAAAAGACAAAAAGAGCCAATGGAACAAAACAATAAATAAAATTATTGATGGAAATAAAAAATATCTTAAGTATTAAGTAAGAATTTTAGAGTGAGCATAAAGAGATTTGTCAAACAGATTGGAATAAAATTGGTATTAATTTCTTCAAGAAGTTAATCTCAAATTATTCCAAATGTCTGGCAGCCATCTTGAATGGATATTGGATATACTATTAAATATTGAATGATGTTTATTGATATGTCCAAAGTTTTTGGGTATTATTTTCTGTTTGTATTTATTTTCATTTTATTTTTTTATTCTATCAGATGCATGGACAAAATTATTTTAAAACCATTAACAATCTTTATTATCTAAATATGAAATCAGGTCATACATTAATATTTTACTTTTGAACACATTAGGTGTTATAGCTTTCATGAGAACACAAATATTTTGATTGATAGCACAATAGAAAGTTTATATAGAAACAATAAATTTGCTTCACTTACCTGTATGAGTTGACCTTTGACAGCATATACAGATTCATCAGGTAGAAGATATTTGGACCCTAAACCAGTGCAGTTCACCACAATGTCAAAGTGACCTACTAACTGTAAGACAATCAAAATATTCACTTGATTCCTTTATTCTTTTTTATTATATATTTTTTATTATGTATTATGCTCATTGAAATATTTACTGGCAACAGAAACACCTCAAGACCCAGTGCTTGCTCATTGGTTCAAACTAAAATCTTATGTTTGTACCAGGATAATTGTTTTATATAGTTGAGCATTTTATTCTTTTGAAAAAACTTAGAAGAGCAAGTATCTTTATAGTAATCCCAAAATCATTCTAGGAAAATTAGCCAAAGATACCTTAGCTAATTCTCTCTGAACTACAATCAATATTTTAAGGAAGAGACTTGATTATGTTATATTTAATGGTTACTCTCCTTTAGAAACAATGTCACCTGCTAATAAAGTGTAATAAATGTTAAAGTTGAACACTGATTCCTCATCGTAAATCTTGTTGAAACATGTGACATTGATGATTATTGTCAAAATGAACTTACTCTTCAAATTATTTGTGTTGATTCTAGTCTTAGGGAAAAGCAGCAGAAAAAAAGATAAAACAAATACAAAAAGTGATGAACAATGACAATAACAGATAAAAACTATGCAAATTCAATCAGTTAATAATTCATTGGACAATATCAACACTGTGGCATTCACGAACAGACTTGCTATGACTATAATACCAGCAAATGCTGACCACTTTTTAGTGTAAGTGCTTTGAGTGGCAAAGTAAAATTATTACTTACCTCTTCTAGGGATTTTAAAGTATGTTTTAACACATGGCCTCCTTTTTCTTGAAATCTGTAATTTTTTTAAAAATTAGAGTCATTGGCATAAAATATGACACTTTGGGTGGCTATTTTATATTTTTAGAGTCAAAGTAAGTTAGTACTTATTGGTTATTTGGAATATACTGTATCTGTTAGACACTAAGATTTGTTATGGCTTTAAAAATGTTTGTTCATTTGTAAAGCCATAATAAAATTTTGTATAAAGAATTTATGGTTATTAATTGTACTCAGAATTGTTATATATTGGTAGACTGAATTGTTACTGTTGTCAACTTCAGTTGTATTTAATTTGTACTTGTATTTCAATTATAACCAGTTATATAGATCAGTAGCCGTGTACTTATTTTGAATTATTTCCACTATATTATGGAATCCTCCATACTTGCCTGTCACCTCTTACAGGAAGATACATACTTCCCGAAATTAACCTTTAACCAATCATCACTTCACTTTTCCAAACTCAACTTCCCATTGGTTAAAAGGACAAAAAAATGAAACAATTTGAGACAAATCCTTTTTTCCCATGCAGCTGTCTGGAGCCTATTTGAAAACCCAAAAACTATAAAAAAAAGAATCACTCTACTTGATTCAAGTCAGTCAGTCAGACACTGAGTTTCGAGAGATGCCAGCAGACTCCACACGTGTCAACACACTGACTCAATAACACTACTATTGCCGCATGAAGAAACTTAACTTACAATTTACTAAAAAAGTGACATTATCACTATGAAATAGTAATTGTACATTTAATCAACTTTTAGCATATCAGTCAAAGGCTCACAACTCTGCAAAACTTGAATCAACACTTACAATTGTCACACACATACACACTATTATTTGAACTCACAATTGACATTTTACTTTGCAGAAATCAAACTGTTTTAATTTCACAAACTTAAATCATCAACATTCACTCACCAAATCTCTGCATGGACACTCTTTACAATCTTATCTCACTTGATACATCTAACAAGCAACCTATCATCACTTTGTGTATGTCAAATATATATATATAAATTTATATTATTGTTGAAATCTATAATTACATTGTTTTTTTTTTCCTTGATTTCTTCAAGTTGTATTGTCTTCAAATGTTCGTTTAATTTATTTGTTGTGGATAAATACATAATGTACACGCAGATTTCAGGCCTTCACACAATTTCATCTTCTGACACATCTTACTTAGCATAAATTCTGCAACAATATATCTTTCTATTCAGTTCATCTTGGTTGTTATGTTTCAACCATTGTACCGTCTTCCCTTCTACATTTGTACTCAGTTCACTCAATTTTGAACTGAACCTTTTATTCAATCCACAGGAGTAGATTTCTCTCATTTGTCACCTGTCCAATTCTTTTATTGAATCAGAGCATGTATATTTTCCACACTTAGCCAGGGATTGAACCCATGACTATCAGGAAACCAAATATCCTTTAACAAACACTTTAATCTACACGGTATAATTTTGGAGCTTTAGATCTTATGTTTAAGTCTTCACTTAGGTGATGAAAGTTTTGATTGTCCTTTCTTTCTTAATCAAAGGTTTCTAGAGAGCATTCATATCTATGTTAGGTCTATTGCGGAGGTTGTCAAAGATTAACATGTTTGCGGATTCTTTCGGTTGTTTTATCCTCTGGTATTGTTCTTTATTACCGACTTCATTCCACTGTTGTGGGTATAACAACCAAGATGAGTACACTGGTTTTAATGACAAGGCAAAAATAATAAATAAACTATTTCAGAAGTGACTTCATATCTTGATTGATATTTTGAATACTAAACTTTGTATGACACTCATTAAATTAATCTGTATCTTGTTCATGATATTTCAGTAGTTTTAACTTTTTAGGGTGTTTGGTAAAATAAAATTGGTAACAGGATGATGTCACTTATAATCATAGTAGCCATAGAATAGTCAGCCAGATCTCCAGCAGTATACAATCTATTTTTTGATTTATAATTTTTGTGAAAATTTTCCGCTTCAGTAGAACGATATAAAGGATATAATATAGAAATGTACATTACAAATATGATGTCAAATAAAGGTAACTGAGTTATATTTTATATAATCAATAATTTTATTTTAAATGGTCAAATGAAAAATTATAAAAAAAAAAAAAAAAAAAAAAAGTAATTCTGTTGAACAGGCAAAGTAACTTGAGCTTCCCTAATAAGAAAAGGAGATGGAAATGTTCTGCCACAATAAAGAAGATGATAAAGAAAAGACAAATCCATAAAAACTGAGCCTTGTCAGTCTTTAAAGGAAACTTTAACATCTTTTGCTTTGTATTCTACTTAAACAGAAATCTGAAGATAGTGTTGATTGATTTGTTTCTTTTTTTTTTTTATCAACCCTTTATGAGTTTGTCTATATTTCTGAGATGAGGTATTATGTACATTTACATTATTTGGACTATTGTCCTCATTTTTGTCGCCATATTTATCACAATGTTTCAGCCATTGTACGTTCCGGCCTTCTTCAGGTGGTTGGAATGTCAAACTGAACCCTTTATTTTGCTCACTGGGGTAGACTGTTCTAGTTCCATGTGCCATGTTTGATGGATGTCAGCTATCAGTTATCTCCTGTTAATTTTAATGTTCGACATTTCAACCACCTGAAGAAGGCTGGAGTGTGCAACGGCTGAAACGTTGTGACCTTTATGGGTTATATTTCAGATTGCAGGAAGTTGCTTACAAGAGTTTGGTACGGTTCAGCATAGCCCATTTGGCATCACTGATTCGGCACAGCTGATTCAGCATCAGAAAAATAATTGGACTATTTAGTACAGACATTTAGGTGCCAGACTGTTTCGACGTCACTGTCTTTGACTGGAGGCTCCTCCCCTCCCAAAGGATAAAAGCATTAAAAACACCCGACTTTCAATATGACTTTATTCACTTAGGGAATTAAGGATCCTATTAAAACACTAATAGAATAATGTAAATTAAAAACTTAAATTAAAAATATTTATTTAAAAAAAAAAAAAAATAAATAAAATAAAAAAAAATAAAAACCTTAGTAAAGGTAGTTAATCTTAGAAATTATTTCTTCATTTTGTAATTATGAGTAACACCCTTCTGGAATTTAATAGGATCTCATGATTCAACTTCCATTATGACATTTTCGATTCGTTCGTCAGCATCTCTATATTTTTTTAGTTTTTTTTGGGGGTGTGGGGATATCCAGCGATCAACTTTTTGAGAAATACATCATGTCCTTTCTGAACTTTTTTGTAAGGCATCCCAGATTGAAGGATGATGCATTCTTAGATCATATTGCAAATGTCAATTGGCAGCTTCAGTGTGACTGTTGGTATGATCATCATTATTTAGAGTTTGTTCATATCAATATCATATCAATATATCAATATCATGGCCTTTCTGAACTTTTTGTAAAGCATCAATAAATTCCCAGATTGAAGGATGATGCATTCCTAGATCATATTGCAAATGACGATTGGCAGCTTCAGCATGATTGTTGGTGCAATCGTCATTTAGAGTTTGTTCATAAAGGTTCCATATCTCAGGAATAAAAAAAAATAAGCGTATCACTTTGTTTCTTTCACGTTTTGATAAAATATTTTGCTTCCATTTGGAATAAAAGGGTTTTGAAAACAGAAAAATATGAAGCTGCACTGAAGAAAATATAATATAAAAAAATATTGCTTTTACTACTCTTTTTCTTAAATTGTGCTGTTCGAGCATATAACGATGAAGTACTTATTTGACTACTAAATGAGAGAGAGAGAGAGAAAGAGAGCAAATTTGACTATAATGACAAAGTAGTAATCTGAGGCCTAATCGTTCCTCTGCCAAAAAATTCCTTTGTCGAATTGGCTACACCGGAACTTCCCATTCCCTGCTTACAATACCCAGTGTTTTCAAGCAGTCCTCTATCTAAGCCTGTAGGTAGTGTAGTCATTAGACATTTGAAAAAGTCTGAAAATAAGTGCTTACTTTGACATGAGCCATGGAAGATAACGTCTGCATTCAGCAACAAGAGTAGTCACTTGTGCACCATATCTGAGATTAGAAATAAATGTAAGAAAAATGAGTTGTCAACAAAACTACAATAGAGGAAAAATATTGATGACCTAACAAAGACAATAATAAAGTTTTTTTTTTATCTTTTTTAATAAACACTCTTTTTCTTTCATTTATTAGGAAGACACAGATACAGATCTGTAGATCTCCACTGACCAGGCATGCATTATTTTAGATAACTTTTATGCAAAACTAATAAAGTGACTAACAACAAAATCCCCATATTATCAATTTCAGCCAGAAAACTTGTTTCCATGCAGGAATTATACAAATCTGATTTGGCTGTATTATTGAGGGGGGTCACTGAAATGCCCATTTGACATACTCCAAAAACAGGACCAAATGACTAAACAGAATTATATTTTTTAAATCCCTTCTTGATTAAGCCCAAAATGTTTAACCCTAACTCCCTTGTAATCTGAATTTGCAAAGAACATGCATTAGATAGTTACACACTTGCTTTCTCTATGATTTTAAAGAAGAAATAATTTAACTATTTTGACATAAACAAAGACTTGCTATGTTTAAACATCATTTTTTTAAGTTGAAAATTTCAACTGAATAGTAGTATTTATGCATTAAACAAAATATAATCAATGAAAAAATATGATACAGATATTTTTTCATCAAGTTTATTCTCTTACAGAGGCACTTAAAATTCTGAATTTCTATTATAAAAAAAAAAAAAAAAAAAAAAAAAAAAAAGTTAAATTACTATATTCTAGTTATTGGCTCATCTGAACACGAGTTTTCATCAAGATAATTAACAATTTACAATAATTAAAAAGTAGAAGATCTTTAGATCAATTAGTGGAGACAGTTTGCATTATAAATTGTTTATGCAGTAAAATTATTTTTTGAACAGCAATTGTTATTTTCACCTAAGTTTTCACCTGAAACTGCAGCAAATATAAAAACCTGCACCTGTAGCATGATCTGCAATATGAATTACTCACTTATAGTTGAAATTCATCTTTGTGATCTGCTCAGACGACAGATTTTGAAATGTGTAAGACACCAAGCTTGCAAAGTCATCCTGACATAAAAAGAAGACATTAGAAAAAAAAAAAAAAAAAAGAAAGAAAAAAAAATTTCTGCAAAATGAAGACCCAACTAAAATAGAAAAACAAATCATGATTAATGTAGAGAAGTGATAACTTAAACATATGATGGGGTGCTGAAAAGCTCTTGACTAAATGACCAAACACCAGAATTGTTTTGAATCCCTTCTAGGTCTGGTTGAGCCAGGAAATTTTCAGCACCCCCTTGCATAGGTACACCAATAAGTCTGCTGCCTAACGATGACATAATGTATTTATTTTATGCAAGAAATATTTATTTTTCAATAATCTTCCTTCCTTGCATTTCATTGGTGGGTATTAATCACAGATCAAACATTATACATTAAAATTTTCAGATCAAAATTCATTTAAGAAGTCTACCAACTTATTGGTCCACCCTCATATATTATAAAATAATAATGACACTGATTTTCCGATACATAATCATGTTTGGATAGATGTCTGCAAATTTCAGAGATATTGATGGCCACAATCTTAACAACATAAGATATGCAAATGACACAGTATTAATAGCAAACACGGAAAGGAAACAAGAATTTCTTCAGAAGATAGTGAAGAAGAGGAAGGGATTAAAACATCAATTGCAAGAAGATAGAATGCATGGTTGTTAGCAAAAGGGAAGAGATCAACATGCAAATTACAAATTGGAGATACCAAAATCAATATCTAGGAAGTGTTTTAATAAATGATGGAAAGTACAACACTGATATCTGAAGACACATCGAGATATTTGCAGATGCCTTCCAAAAGCTAAGCAAAGTATTAAGAAATAGGAAAATTTCAGAATTACATTAAAATTTATTGATGGCCACAATCTTAACAACATAAGATATGCAAATGACACAGTATTAATAGCAAACACGGAAAGGAAACAAGAATTTCTCCAGAAGATAGTGAAGAAGAGGAAGGGATTAAAACATCAATTGCAAGAAGATAGAATGCATGGTTGTTAGCAAAAGGGAAGAGACCAAAATGCAAATTACAAATTGGAGATACCAAAATCAAACAAGTACAACAATATCTAGGAAGTGTTTTAATAAAGGATGGAAAGTGCAACAGACTCAATGAGATATTTGCAGATGCCTTCCAAAAGCTAAGCAAAGTATTAAGAAACAGGAAAATTTTGTTAGAAACAAAAGGAAAGAGTACTGAACTGTTACATATTATCAGTTCTCCTATATAGCAGTGAATGCTGGACAATCTCCTCAAGTTGTAGAAGAGACTTGAAGCAACAGAAATGTAGTTCTACAGAAGGATGCTGAGAATACCATGGATCGATCATGTGAGCAATGACAAAGAAAAATAGAAATAAAAAGATGTATACTTAACATCTTGAAGAGAGAGTTGATATTTCTAGAGCATAATGAGGAAAGAGGGATTGGAAAATTTGATCCTCACAGGACAGATTGAAGGCAAGAAGGACACAGGAAAACAACACATAATCTACCCAGTGAGCTTGAGTAAATGGATGGTAGAACAAGGGTTAGGAAAGATAATAAAAAGAGAAAAATTTATTAAGAGCTACAAAGATCAGGAAATTGTGGAGAGCCATAATCGCCAATGTCCTGAAGAGACACGGCACATAAAAGAAGCAGCAGCAACAAATAAACTTGCAAAAACAACGAAGACATAAGTTGAGTAAAAATATCAATTATTTCTTCACTATTTTATTTAACTCCTTGGGTGTCGCTGACAAGTCATATTGAGAAAAATTTCTTTTTTTTCTAGAATGGCTGAAGACATTTCAAAAGAAGTTTTTTTTGTTCCTAGGTTTTCTTACTCAGTAAATTGCATAGTGATTCAAAATTTGTTTATACTAGTGTTCACCCAGTACAAGGCCCAAAAGACTCTCTCAACATTTCATCTTTCAAAATAATTCATCACCTACAAGGCCGTATAGATGCTTTTCAACTCTATCTAGACAGGCAAGTGAGGACTGAACAGCTCCAGCCCAGATATGGCAGCAATACTCCATTTTTGGTCTGATCTGGTCTTTGTAAAGTTAGTATAGTAGGAGAAATCACATACTTATTGGAATGGTACAATGAACCATCTATTTTTTTCAGCATTTTTAGCAATGGATTGCATATATGTGTTCCACTTGTGATCTAGGGAGAGCTTGAATCCCAATACATGTTCAAGGAAAGGGGCTTCCTTGAGAGATCACCCATCCATGAATATATACAGAGCAACTTCACTTCTTGAACATTTCACATGTTGAACAAATCAGTTTTTGAACAGAATATTCAAGGTGAAAATGCCTCGGTTATCAAACAAAATTTTGGTTCTCAAACATCATTGCTAAACCAAGCCAAAGCAAGTTAACCCGAATGGAATCATTTCTTAGTCGGACACTGTATTGTATACATTAGTGCGTTGTGATGTGATTTTCTGATATTATTGTACTGTGTCTTTTTTCTCTTTATTAGTCCCTCAGTCATCATGGCTCCAAAGAAAGCTAGCAGTAATACTGGTAAAGGAAAAAGAAAAGTTAAGAGAAAAACAATTGTTGATGATATTGTCTCTTCCTATTCAGTTTCATATGGCAAAAATCAACGATCTATACTATTCTTATAAATCAAGAGATGATCATGTCTTTCCTTCCCTTTTCCAAACAATAACATCTTTTTCCCTTCAACTTACGCCATCAATTCACCTATTTACATGTGCAGTAAAATTGAAGTGTTCGTCTATATTTTATCTGTTTAGTATTGGGTTTATTTAATTTTTTCTTAGATTTAATGATTTTCATTAATTTTGTGTATAAACTTGTGCCCAAAGTATTGCTGTTAAAGTTTAGATAAGCAATCATCTTGGTACCAGCAATGGATTCATCCATTTTACATTGGTTCCTATTGGAAAAATAGTTACAGTTTATGATCATTTTGGATTACAAATGGGCTTCAGGAGTTCCACTGTAACTGATTTGTCAATGCAGCCATAACAACAAGAGCACCATGTCAATGTCTTTTGAGTACTGGAACCAACTACAACATCAAAAAAAGAAATAAATCTCTTACAGACACCAGCTCACAGAACAGGACAAGACTCCCCACACTGGCTGCCACTAGTGACCAATACTTAATTAGTGATTATGATGGAGCTGCCATTGCTATTGCTATCTTAACTGACTGTTTCATTATCACAAAGGATGACAAGTTATTAGACCACATAGATGTGAGGCAAAAATAATGACTGAAGAGGCAAAATTTGTTAAACTACATTGATGATGAGGAGGACAATGAAGATGGGAATGAGGATGTGCCTCCTGTAGTCTAAATAAGAAAATTGGTGACCCCCAAATTAAAGAGGCAAACAAAATCTATCATTCCAGTATTAACTGGATGAATGAACTCAAGACAGTCTACGTACATTGCTTCTTTATCAGATCAACAGATTAATGACATTTTTGAGAAACAATTAGTAGCGGTCAAAACAGTACTCAGGCAGTCAAAAGAGTGATAAAAGTGATGACTGAAGCTTGCACTGAAATGACAGGATACAAAGCAAGAGATAGATATGTTAGGAAAAGTTTATTGTCAAGGAAAATGATGCCCAGGTTCCGCACAAATTCTGATTTCACTATTAACTTGTAATATTTTAATATGATGTACATTATGGAATTAAAATGATGTCACCAATGTACATTTTATTATTATCTTGGTAAACAACAAATGACACCTATTTTTCGATGTACAATAAAAGGTGACAATAAGTCAATCACTGCAGGGAAAGTGGGCATGAAATGGCCAGAAATTTTTCACACATGTTTCTTACAATCATACAAACGATGCCTGAAAAGTGCATCTTGCAACTCAAAAAAAAAGTGTTTTTTCAATTCCTTATGCTTTTTTTTTTTATTTTAAGAAAGTTAAAAATGTGACTCAAACACAAAAGAGGTTATGCAGTTTATGGAGAAGATCCTGTAATTGATTGAATATGTCAAAAGTGAATTGCAAAGAGTTATGCTGGAGAATAATTCCTAACAGTTTGGTAGATTAGTTGACAATGATAGCACTTAACTCAAGACATTATTTGAGATTAATCAACATTATATGACATGGGAGAGAGGGCCAATATATTCTAAATATTTGCAACTGGAAGTGAAAACTATTTGCACAAACTCATCTGTTAGTTGCTTTCATGTGTGACTTTTGTTTCAGACCTTCTAAGGCTGACCTTTAAGGTCAGATGGTAGACAAAATAGGGATGTTGATTTTGATTGGCTGAGCCAGACGTGGGACTGTTAGAGATAGAAAGTGTTTTCAGTGAGTTAATTTTTTATACATCATACATATTAGATGTGGTTATTTTGTGTCTTGGGAACTTGCTCCTCAGTGAGGGTGATAGAATGATCCCACTGTCTAGTTAGAAGATATACACATCGATGTGTTTAATAAAATAGATGAGTTAAAATTCCCTTTGTTGATATCTCTTTCATCTTCGGACTCCAAAAATATTTTGACACCCAACCGGGAGAAGACAGTCAAGAGAGAAGAATGCAGCTTTGTTCTGGAATTGACCCGGTCAACTGAAAGACCTCCCTAGAAGAGATGGGGGATGGGGGTATACAACACAATACTACTCTCAATTAAAGTAACAATAAATAGAAATAATTATTAATTGGGAGAAAATGCATAATATTCAACAAGGACACCACTATATACCTCATATTATTTTGGTAAGAAGCTGAAAGATTGTTACCTTTTGGATGGCACATTTGAAATATTCAGCAGATATTGCACTTTCAAATTAACCTTTACCACACTTGAGGCAAAAACTGTTGCCTTAGAATTCTCTCTCTTTGCTGCTCTAGGCACATTCTGTCGCCTTGAGATGGTTGCTATAAATAGACCCTTGTCAACTGTTATTACCACTATTTTAAATTGTAAATTACCTACTACTGCTTTGGAAGAAGGTTAAACTTCCTTTTTCGAATGCCATTTTGAATTCTAGACTACATGAAGTGTAGCATTGATTAAACCCATGTTAATTTTTTTGCAATTTTCTGTAAACATATATGGCTGCATCGTTATGCAACAAATATTTTACTCAGGTGTTTTTCTTTGATTAGGACTCCGATGATGATTGTGAAGGCTATTCTTGAGTGGATATTGATGATGGTCAAGTGGTCAGAGATGATAACCACTCTAGATGTTCATGGTTTTGCATCCTCAAAAAAAAAAAAAAAAAAAAAAAAATGCAAGGGGGAACAATTCTAGAAAGAAATTAGCATGGTAAAAGTTAATATTTATTTTGTTCTTTACAAAATTCTCTTAGTAAAAAGTAGTGTTTCAATCCAATGGAAGACTGCAAAAGGCTCATAGATCAGATATTTGTTAAAAAGAAAATAAAAAAAAATTTGTGAGGAATGAATTATGAATTTACCTCAAAGATAGCACAAAATATAACAAATTTTTTGCCCACTCAATGTATATATGTATATACATACACCAACACCTGCATAGCAAAATGGTTGTTTGGTTGGTATCTAGAAGATACCAAGCTAGTCTACCAAACTGGATGTTTCATCTCCAAGAGCATTAGTTAGAAATGAACACATGCAGCTGCTGGAATTTGAACTCTATTTCCAATTATCTGTTTTCACTTTTTTCTACAACAAAATGAAAATAATGAAAGAACGATAAACATGAGTCTCAAAGAACTACTCACTTTTCTTTATAAGACACAAATTGGAAAAAAAAAGTAACCTATCAGGACATGATTTACTTACCAGAGGTTTCTGACCAAACAAGAATCCAGTCATGAAAGAAACCCCACATTTATTGGCTTCAGACGAGGATAATAGACGAGTATAGTGTGCCAGAGAATCCTTACACCATTGCCTGCAAATAACAATGCATACATTGTAACTGATGTATATGTTATATAAAAGACAATAGGTATACAGAATTCAATTAATAAAAAATATTGGTATACAACATAATGAAAATAAAAAAATAAAGAAAAATATGGAAGAAAAATACAAAATAAAAAGGTAACTTTCTGTGCAGGGGCTCCGAGCATCACATCCAGTCCACAGAAAACCTTACAATAAAATACAATAGCTAATCACAAATGTTCCCATCCCACAAAAAAAAGACCCTTGTAACCACCAAATTTGCTTAAAAGAAAGCTCCTTGTAAACAACTGATGCAGTAGCAGGCTGAGAAGCCACCTGTCAACCCCGGCATGCTGTTGTTATCACCACCATAACATCACCCAAGCTTCAGTAATCCACTTGGAGCCTCCCCTTGCTCTCATAACCATGAACTACAGGCCTCTCTCGCTATCACCATTGAGAGACTGTTCCTTTTTGATTTATCATTTGACCAAAATCAAACAGAGAAATACCACTACCAACCTGCTAATACACTCTTTGTATCAGCAAAGTTACATTTGCGACTTCACCCTTGCACCCTCTGTATTGGCAAAATCAGATTTGTGTCTTCACTTGATTCATCACACTCACACACTCTGTATCAGCAAAGACAGATTGGTGGCTTCAATAATCCACTCCAGTCCTCTCCTGTTGTCACCACCATGACCCCATTTCATTGATCCCTCATTTGACCAGAATCCGACAGAGACATTCTACTTGATCAAGCTTCACTATCATGCTCCAAGTGTCCTTCATCACCACCACCGCAACTTCAGTCAACCATCTCACCAATGCACCTTACTGGGCTTTACCACAAATCAATCCTGCTGGCAACAGGCAGTTTGTCTTAACACCTTGGCCTCATCACACAACTGCTGGCCCATCAATACCTTACTGATGTAGGTTTCAACCCTGAAGAAAGATGTACATCAGTCCCAACAATGACATTCCCATTTGGCTTCACTAGTCCACTCCAGTCCTCTCCCCTGACACCAACTGTGACGTTGGCCAATCAACCCAACAAATCAGTCAACTCCCAACCTTACTGATGAAACCGTTATATCTATCGCTTCCCTTACCAATGGCAACTAAAGAACCATATTTTGTCATCCCTTCACACACCTATGTATATATTCTGAAATTTGATCAATACAGGCAGAGTTGAAATTTTAATCCTTGTTTGTTCTTTCCCTTGCAATCATATGCTGGTTATAATAAGTTCATTCAAATATTTAACAAAGAGAACATGTTTTCATGCCAAACATAAAAACATATCTGGAAGTAATAATGTTTGTTTTTCTCAAATTTCTCAATGATATGTGGTTATTGATAAATAAAGACAAACACCTGTGACTTTTATTAATGAATACTAAATTCAGAATTCTGTCAGGTGAAATAAATATCTATAATATCAAAAGTAAAAATATTTCATTGTAATACATTAATCTTTTGACACCTCCATTCATATCAAACATGGTTTGTATATTCCATTATTTCTCTTCCAAGTGCTAAACTATTCTCAAATAAACATGTATTAATATGGAGGCTTTGGTATTTGGGTCAAAATTGCACACAGTTGACCTAATTTTTGGCATGAAAACTCACAAGATATGTGGTCGTGATATAGCTTATATATATTTGACCTCAGATCATTAAAATGCGACCATAGCTTATCAAAGAGCACAGTATGCCATTTCTAGCCAATTGAATCAATTTCTACTAAAATTGAGCGAGATACTGAGTTTACTATGAAATATAAAATGGTATGGTAGAGTAGATAAACTTAAATTAGATCATTGAAGTAACTAATTCATCAATAGTAGCATAGTTTATAATCATTATTAGATTTAAGCATGACCCTAGCCATCAAAATCTACAGTCTCTCTGAAAGCTGCCTGTAGCAAGGCCCAGTAAGCTGCATATTGCTGTGCAAATGCCTACTGATAACCAGGTAGCATCCATCAGGCTTTGGTCAATGGCAACATCTGGAATTTCCTGGCAACAAGGAAATTAAATAAGCAACTGGCAAACCAACGAAGCTCCTTTGAAACCAAAGATAGAGAAATTAATGACAGAAAATGAGAATCAAATGGGGACGATGGGTTGAGCACTACCTAGAACTTTACTCAAGAGAAAATTCTGTCACTAAAGAAGCGCTTGATGTTACTGAGTATCAAGAAAAGCTGAACTCTGAGTCTATAAACGAAGAACTTAGCAAAGCTATTGATGCTCTAGCTTGCAGTAAATCACTGGGTGAAGATGGCATACAGTCAGAGATCATCATTCAAAATGCTGTAAGCCAGCTTTGCACAAACCACTACATAGTCTCTTGGAGAAAAGGCAAGGATCCTCAGGACATGTGCAATGCCAAAATAATTACTCTGTATAAGAACAAGCGCGACCACAGTGACTGCATTAACTATCAGTGTATCTCCGTTAAGCATCGTTAGAAAACTCTTTGTCCAAATTGTTTTAACGACACTCCAAGTCCTTACTGATCACATCTATCCAGAATCCTAATGTGGATTAAGAGCTGAAAGATCCACAGTTGACATGCTCTTCTTTCTACTTCAGGAAAGAGAAGAAATGTCGTGAACAACATATGTCCTTCATTGATCCCTCGAAGGTTTGACTGAGTTTGCAGGAAAAGTCTATTCCAATTACTAATGAAATTTGGTAGTCCCCCACAGTTGTTTTCCTGTGGGGAAAATTGTGAAAATGGCCTACCTCGGAAACGCCTTGTCACATTAAAGACTTGCGATCGGGGATGCAACCGCTACTGAGTGATGAAAGTGATTCCAAGTCTGAGACTAGTGAGCATTCGATCTGCTTGGAATTAGACCTGCAGGGTAGTGATTCCGACATCAGCAGCCTCCCAGCAGACACAGTGTTTACTGACACTCAAACCACAGACGAGAGTATGCATGAGGATTAAGCTAGTGTTGTCCCACTTCGGAGGGGGACTCAATGACGACGATCATCACCTCCCTGCCCTGTTTGTGATCATGAGATCAGGGGGCAGTGTTGGGAAAATTGTGAAAGTGGCCTACCTCAGAAACACCCACGAATGTGTGTCATGCAAACTCTGGCTGCTCAACGGTAAAAAGAACCAAAATGGTAGTGCCCATGCTTTATGCTAGGCGGTCTCAGACAGTTAACGCAAAATCTCGTTGTTTCGTCATTCGCATGCAAATTATGGTCGGTCCTCGGCTGTATAAAGCGGGCGTGTTTTTGCTTCTGGGCACTGGGTTTTTTGCTCGTGAGAAGGTTGGACGTGTGACACTATTTTGTCGTTTACCCTCCTAGCGTTTTCTATCTGCTACTAACAGTTGAGTCGTTGCTTTACAACAACATTCCCCCATCATCACCTCCTTTCACGAGAACATGCAGAGTGTAATCAGCTATGTTGGTGAAACCTTAATACCCTTCACTATTCAGAGTGGCATAAAATAAGGAGGTTATTTAGCACAAACTTTATCTGTTGTCTTCTTTTCCATGTTATTGTGCTTTGTGTTCAGACAAGCTGAAAAATGTGTATACTTACACACAATGAACAACATCAAATTATTCAACTTGGCTAGATTGATGGCAAAGACCAAGGTGCATACTATACTCAGACCCAATTGTTTTGAACAAAATGAACATATTATACCCTCTTTTGGATTTGTATGCACCTTGAGTTGTATGGGTGGAGGTATATGAAACCAACTGATTATTAAAGATGAGACATTGCTCTATAAGAAAGTGTAATTTTCATTTTTTTTTTTTTTTTTTTTTAAGAGTTGAATTTCTCTGACATTTCATCCACTAAAGTTTTCAATTTAGAACGTTTTGTGAAAGACCACTTCAGACCTTATTGTTGGCCCACAAAATTGACAAGTATACATTTCTCCTTAAGATGGGACTAGTTTGATATACATATAGTGACACTTCAGAGTGTAACAAATTTGAAAAACACCACTATGAAATTGAACAATTTTGAAAATGCAAAAAAAGCACTTTCCATCATTGAAATAGTGACATAATTTAAAGAGATGTGGAATAAAAACTAATAATCACACATGATAAAGAAATGCATGTTTAGAAAAGAGAAAAGATTAAATTTTGTTTACATATGAAAATAGCCTTGAAAATAAATGAGATATCAGTAGTTGAAAGGGAAAGAAATTTCACTATTTTGACATGTTTTTGCACTGTAATCTAGGGCAATTTGGGATACCTACACTTAAATTAGACAGTAATTAGTAATTTGTATTGATTAGTACAGGCTGTCATGAATATATCTTTATTTGTTTTTTTGTTTTTTATAATGCCACATCCCTTCAGGAGGTAGGCATATATTCCTTTTCTTTATAATCTGGGAACCGCCATGAATTCTCGGGAAAGATAAATGGCGTGGATTCCCATGCTTTTGAATTCAGATTTGTCCTTCTCCATGACAAGCTGTTACCCAAGACTAGAGAGTTAATTCTATTCTGCTACTTTTACCAATAGCTGGATAGAAGAAATGGTTTCTTGTGTCTTTTATGGACATAAGTGTAATGGTTACTGCAAAAGACTAGAAAATTGTACTTGATTCAATTGATTCCATTAACGTTCTAATGGCCAATTAAATACCTACACATTTATATACTCAATTTTATTAAAAATCTTTTGGGGATTGATTTATTGATAACAAATTAAAGCTCAATACAATTCTTTGCTAGAGTTGATACTATTTTAAGAATTTTGTCTTGTAACAAGGCTATACTGATTTCAAAGTAATTTTATTTAAAAAAAAGTCTTACATCATTTCTTCCTTGGGGATTCCTGGTGTGGTATTATAGTTTGGTCTGAACAAGCCTCCTGCTCCATCACTTGTTGTTTCTGTATTAAATTTATCTGCAATGACAGTAACAGACACAAAGGGAATAGAATCAATGATGTTCATGGCAGTAGAGAGGCCAACTACACCGGCACCAATGACTGCTATATTCTTCCCCATCTGAAATGAAATAAAAAAAAATGTTTTTGTTAACAAAATTTTAAATTTCACTGAGAAAACAATCATTTTATGATTATCCTTCTAAATTAGTATTTGCACTCTTGTCTGTGATTTGCATAGAGAGCAAAGTTGTTTGCTTAGGAGCATGAGAAATATTGCAGTTAAAACAATAAATGTCCATTTTTACATTGTTTTAATGCAATTGTTTTTTTCACACTGATCCCTTCAGTTTACACATACATTTATATATTATTTCAAAACTACCTTTTTTTCAGATGTTGTTTGAATTTTTTTATTGTTATATCTTTATAGGTTATTGAAGCAAAGTAAAGTGATTTTTTTTTTCATTTGTCATTGGGCTCCATATCTTCAAGTTCAGCTTCTGCTACAGCTGTAATACCAAGAGTGTTTGAAACTGGAATCAGTTTCAAAATAGATCACACATCATTGGTTCCAAATATTTATTTTGGTGATATAGATCTCTGCTAGGACTGGGTTGTAGAAACAAATCATTATTTAACCATGAAACAACTAAGGGCAGCTATGGAGGCATAGGGAGCAAAGTTATCTGTTTAGGAGTATAAGAAATATTTTTTTGTATATAATTATGGTACTTACTGTTAGAAGGCTTAGTTTGATCAGCATCTACAAAGAGAGTTGTTTGGATGTGGAGATTTTCAGTGTATTGAGGTTAAAAAATTTACTATGTGTTGCTTAGTTTTGTATGGTGTATCCCAGAGAATTGTAAGATTTGATCTTTTCAAAATTTTCATACATTATAAAGCAAAATTTGCAGCCAAAATAGAAGTTGGTTATTTCTGAGAGTATGATATCATGGCTAGTGTCAAAGGTTGACTGACAAATCTAATTTTTATTTCTAAAGAAGGAAAAATATATTTCATGTTAAAACAATTCAATACCATGAATTTTCAGTTTTGTGTTACTTGTGGAGTATAGTGTTAAAGGTGAAATTGGGTGGGAATGGTTGTTAGTTACAGACTTAAGTCTGTCAAACATAAGTGTCATTTTCATTTGATAAAAGGAATTATTATTCATTGACATGAGTGACACAAAGTAAATCTTTACAGGTCAGATATGTTTTGATCAGGAACGTGACTCACTGTCAGATAGAGGTGTCAATGACACTTGTGTTAATCTGGTCAAATGAGGGTAAGATTCCAAAATATGGAAAATGTTTCACTGAAGGTGGATATGAGTGATACAAGGCCACAAGTTTAATTGGCCCACCAATGAGAGAGGGGCTGGGATGGAGCATCACGTCTTCTCTCTGACATTCACAACATAGAGCCATTATTGTGATTGTACCACCAATCATATTGGATTTTTGGGAGATTTTATTTCTCCCTTTCAAGGTGAATGACACAAGACCATTGGTCAAGCATTGTTACTGGCTAGCCAATCAGAGCAGTGCAATTGGGGTTTGCACCCCCATAAAAGCAGTTGCTAAAAGAGCAGAAGTAAGATGGAACTGGTCTTCGTGCTAGTAGACCAACACTCTTCCTGCCAGATAAACGTAGTGCCTCAATCAGCTAAAGACCTGTTCTCTACACCATTTTTTGAACTCCCTCAATCAGTTAAATAGTATTAGGTTGGTGCAAAAATAATGACGTAATAATGTCATTTTTTGACGTTAAAAAAATACGTCAAAAAATGACATTATTACGTCATTATTTTTGCACCAACCTAATAAATCATTTAAATAGTTGAATGACTCTGGGCTGTTTAGCCAATACTGTACCCACCAGTCATCTTCTTCCTTCAAGCTCAAGAATTCCTTATATGGGGAAAACATCTTCAAATCCCTTTTGTTTATGTATTCATGATCTTAATCATAGTACCATAAATAAAGATTGTTATTTTTACACTTATTAATGAGTGTTGTTGAAGTTAATTAACTTTACTGGCATCACTGATGACTTTAGTCTTTCATAGCCAGGACAGAGAGGACAGTTTGACAGTTCTTCACCAATATTCCTACAGATATTGAAACATAATATGGGGATGCAGGATTGGTGCAGCGTGCACTCAATGGAGATGGATCAAAATAAGAGTGGCATTGAGCGAAACACACAGCAACAGGGTCGCAAGAGAACAAAGTTTCTCATGAGTAAACAACAGCCGAATGAAACAAAAATACACTATGTCCACAAATTGTGAGAGGCTTCCAGATTTTGTGAGGGTTAAAAACTTGGCAGAGGAGAAATGACCATCAAAGATGAGTTGATACAGTCAAGATTAATTGAAGGTATATGTGATGCGTCATACAAAGACAAAATTTTGGAATGGTTACAACTGACTAAAATGTCCTTGGATGAATCTATAGAGTTTTTGCATCAAGTCAATACATCCCAGAGTAATGCTGAAATGTAAAGTGTTTCGAATTACCTTGTGTGATACAAATACTATGATAAAAAGCATGAATGGGATAAGAAAAAATGTCCTTTGGGACAAGTATGCTGGAATTGTGAAAAGAAAAACCCTTTCTAGTCTGTGTGCAAGTATAAAAGGAAAATAGAAAGGGTAGAAAATTTAAACCCCTTTCAAGAAAATACAGCGATACAAAGATTATGAGAAAGATGCCAAAGAAAAACTTAAATTGAATAGTATAACTTTACCTATGCAAGTAGATACTGGGAGCAATGTCACCCTAATCCTAATAAATTTCTGGCAACAAATAAGCAAACTCAAACTCAAGAAAAATTGGCTTAAACAGTTTGATGACTTTCATCAAAATGTCGTTTTGAAGGAACTTTTGAGATCCGACACATACTTCTAAATTATTCCCATCATGGTAGTGAAATGTAAAAGAGTTCATGGACTCATTGCATTAGATGACTTTAAAGTGGATACAAGTAAATTAATTAACAGTGTGAAATTGGAAAGTACTGACATGGGGATGTTAAAAAGGATACAAAGTAAGCATTCAATTAAAAGAAAATAGTCAACCCTCTTACCTTGACTCTTGCAGATGCTACGTTTAGTAGTCAACCCTATAGTCAACCTTCTTACCTTGATTCTTGCAGATGCTACATTTAATTGTTGCTAAACTGAAAACAATAGAAGAGCAAGTAAATTTAGAACATTCTCTGTGGTGGTAGTAATTGGGCCTCACCCATTTTTGTTTTGCAAAAACTAGATGAATATTTAAGGATATATGGAGATTACAAAATAGGAGTAAACCACAAAATATGCTCTGATTCATTCCCTATTCATTGAAACTGATATTCATGTGTTGTTAGGAATTAAATACTTTGCTAAAATTGACCTCAAATCTGCCTCTAACCAGATACAAATTGATGGAAAATTTAAAGAGGTCACTATAATTAATTCTCCAATAGGCTTACTAAGATGGAAGTATATACCTTATGGTGCAAAAACAGCAAATGCTATTTTTCAAAGAGTTATTGAAAATGTACTAATTGGTGGTGTTAAGAACAAGCCGATATATATATTGGTGCTACCAGTAGAGAAATTCAGACAATTCAGAAGATAAAATATTGCACTGGATTGAAACAGATTTATTACTCTTATCGTGCATGATCTGGTATTAAGCAAGATTGTGTGTAGAATAAAAAGAAACAAATGCAGTGATTATTCTAGCGCAGAGAGATCCTATAAAAAGATAAGGCATAGGTTAACTATAGAGAATGACTTTATATGCAATAAAGATATTTTAATACCACCAAAGAGATTAAGAAAAGACATAATAAAATGCTTACACAATGATGTTCATTGTGGAATAATAGCAACACAGAGATGTGGAATATTGGTTAGCGTGTAAATGGTCTGACACACAAGTAGAATGGTGTAACCATCAAGTTAAATTGACGCGAGTCATTTAATGGAGAGAGATATATATGGGTGAATAGTGACCACTCATGCAAATGTTTTGGGCAGGTCCATTCTAGCAAAATGGACCAACATAAGTGGTGTATTAGGTACTATAAATGAGGTAAAATTAGCTGGCCTGCTTTTCCAAGAGGACGCCAGAAGGCAGCCATATTAGCAGGTAAGGCACTTGACTTCTATAAGAGACAAGTAAAATTGGAAGTATGGTGGCCTGGGTTATTCTCATGATGTAGAGAAATATGTACAAAAGTGCCCAAAATGTAATGAAATAAAAAAAAAAAAAAAAAACTTGCCAAAACAATATACATTCATGGCCTAAAGAAAAAGACCCACAGGCCTGCATTCATATAGATCATGCATATGTTAGCAGTATAGGACTGTTTTTAATTGTGGTCGATTCAGTCTCTGGATGGCCTGAAGTGGTTAGAATTCAGGAGAGAAAGGCAGTCAAAGTAAAACAAATATCACAAATAATATTTTCCAGAAATGGGTTGCCAAAAACATTAGTCTCTGAAAATGCATCAGAATTTTGTGATGAAAGTTTGTACTTGAAATAAATTAGATGCCTCCCACAATACCATTTACAATTGAATGGAATTGCAGAAAGAATGGTACAGACAATGAAAATGGGGTTGGAGGCATTTTCACCATCCAGAGGCACCATAGATAGTTACTTACCAAGACTATTAGTTATAGTCCACATGCCAGTAGAATACAAAGTCCCTCTGCATTGATGGGAAGACAAATTAGATCACCTATAACAATGTCCTATTCAACAAATGAAAGAAATGTGGTACAAGAAAACAATTCCCGAAAAAGCTAATGTTATTGCACAAACGGGGACATAATAATACAACTATAATAGCAACAAGTGGGCAGAAGTTATTGGCTCAATTTGATTAAATAGGACCAAAAATTGACAAAGAAGAATCCAGACTCAGGCACACACTAAGGGAGAAAGAGCGAGAGAGAGAGAGAACGAGAGAGAACTATAGTTTGGAGAAGTCATAGATCAATGAAGGGTATAAAACCTATTCATTTCTGGGAGGTGTAGTGATATAGACAAAATGGACTTGCCCTATTTTGCATAGAGTCGAGTGACTGCTAATAAGTCAGTCACTTGGTATAGTAGGAGAACTTCTACATCACAGAGCAGAAAACATCACAACATTGTCAAAATCTATAACATGACATTTAGTATGAAGATCTGTTGGTTCATTAACCTGGATAAAAAATAAAACCTCTTCAGTGCCTTGCAACATGAGCTTGTTTCCTTTTTTTTTTTTTTTTAAATCATTTCACCTCAAGCAAGGTAATAAAACCACTAGGGTGCAAGGTTACTGAGTGTTAAAAATAAACTCTAAACAAATTTCCTGTTGCTAATAATAACTTTGGACTACTGCAGAAATCAGATTTTAGTACTATATTTGCAAAGAGAAGGAACTAAATATCTATCAATAAATTTGTATTGCCATAAATCATGGTCAGTGATTATTATTTTGGCCTTTTTTTTTTTTTCTTATAAAGTAAAATAATCTTATGATAGTTACTGAGTAAAGCAGTAAACAAAAAAATTAACTACCCCACTGAAACGTTTCCCCAGTATTCATGGTATTCCTACCAATTTCACTAGTGTAGAATCTTTTCTCTAGAATTGCTTTTCTCTGAAAATATAAAGGGGAGACAGGCCGCCCCCTTAAGGTAAGGCTTCAAGAACACCAAAAAGCTGTAGCACGAGGGGAAATGGAAAAATCAGGTGTGGCTGACCGCATATGGAGAGAAAAGGGAGATCATCGCCCTCTGTGGGATCAGGTTGAGATCACAAAGAACATCATTGGAAAATTCGTAAACTTAAGGAATCAGCACATATGCTAGGCCACAAAAATCTCCTGCGCCGACCAAACATAAAAATGAATATAATATGGGAACCAGTAATAAGGAGTGCCAGAGAAAAGTGATAATAACAACAAAAATTGCAATATGAGCTCTGGTAAAAACATGAACTGATAACAGCAAAAAATTACAATATGAGAACTGGTAAAAAAATGTGGCTGAAGAAATTCATGCACAGATGTCCTCAGGGACACATGTACAATGAATAAAGGCGTTGGTTAGATCCAGTGACAGGACCCAAAGAGTGTGAGTTCAATACTTGGTTAAAATGGTGGAGAACTTTCAGATAACTGACATCCATTAAACATGGCACATGGAACTAGAACATTCTATCCCGGTGAGCAAAATAAAGGAATTCAGTTCGACATTCCAACCACCTGAAGAAAGCCAACAAAGATGACGAAAATAGTCCAATTAATGTAAATCGTGTACATAATACCTCATCTTAGAAATATACACTAATGTCCAGCTATCTTAGCACTTTATGAAAATAATTTAAAACGCTTCTATCACTACCAATAAATTCACTTTGTCAAAAAGATTCTAGGATACATATGCATTGTGTTTACATCTGGGAAAAACTTCCAATGAGCCCACAGATGAATCTTTCATGTGCTTTCGACTTTCTTTTATTGCACTATGTTAGGCGTTTCATTTTCCTTTATCACTCACCTTCTTCTAAGGACTGTAACATATTAGACAAAATACCTGACAGTAAAAAAAAAAAAAAAAAAAAAAATAGCTCTCTGTCTCTCTTTTTACATTCATCTGTAGACATTTTTGTGCTTAGAAATTTTAATGTTCATCATATCAAATGGCTAAATCATTCTAATATTACTGATGTTGCCGGTATTTAAGCTTTCAATTTCTTCCATTGCTCAGTCTCTCAGTCAAATAGTAGATTTTCCTATTTGTTTCTTAAATTATTCTGATCAACATGCTTCTTTATTTCTTACTTTGTCTGTCCTCTTGGCAATTTGAATCATGCTTTAGTATCTGTTGATATTTCTTTTGACTTCTCTATAAGATGCAAGACCCCCCCCCATTCACAAGACTTTTTCCTGTTACCAGTTTACTGATTAGGATTTTCTTTGCAATGCCCCCTAGAGTAAAATTTTTAAACTTCCTATTGAGAATTTTGTCATTGATCTTTCTTCTTTGGTAAAAGTGAGCATCAATGGAAAATACCAGGTGAAACCATATTCTTCTTGGTTTACACCTGCCTGTTCAATCATTATAACCCATAGGAATCACATTTTTCTGGCTCTACCAACATATACCTCTTTGTGTTCACTGTGACAAGATGTGAAACAGTAACAAAAACGAAATAAAATGAATCTGAAGAGGTTACTTGAATGCTTTGAACACAACTGTTCCTTGTATAGACATATCCTTCATAATCATTTCAAGCTAACAACTTTGCTGTCAGATATCTGGATGAAAACATTTTTCAAAATTGGCATCACACTTTTACCTTTTTTTCTTTTTACTTTCTTTTCCCTTGCCAATACACATGCACTTTGGAGCCTTTTTCACAACTTGGCGTCTTAGTCTTTGTTACAATGTTCAAGTTACCATCAGATGAGGACAGGGTAAGTAATGTTCATGTCTAAAATGAACATTTTACCGCTGATGTTTCATGATCGTCATCTCAGTAAGTAAATTTTTCAAAACTAGTCATACAAAAATTTTCTTAATAATATTTAGAGTAATAGGTAAGAGGCCTTGCCTGCATAATCTGGTTTAAACTTCAGGAAATACCTTAGAATCTATCTGGATGTTTTTAAAGATAAACTAACGAGTACATTTTTCTGCTTATCAATGGAACAGTATAATTGATTATAATTGGCAGGGGGGAGGGGGTTAGAGTAACAGTTTTATTGGATTATCTTAACTCAGTAGCATACAAATAACAATTGAATCCTAATTATAGTTGTGACAGATTACACAGAGTTTACATCATTATTAAAGGCTAATACTACATTGAACGAATTATAAATACAGTTAATCCACAATTTCTATTAATTGGATCACCAGTTAATTAAGGTATACAATTATTTCAACTAAATCCTGTAAGAAAAAAACAACAAAAAAAAAACAACAATTTGCAAAAATTGCCCTTTACTTTGGAACACCAAGCTATTTATTATAGCATGAACGGACAAAAATAACTTTTTTTTAAGTTGGTTAGTCTGACCTGGTTTGCTAACTAATGGTAAAGAATAAAACAAATAGGGAAGTGTGTAAAAAATTGTTTGCTATTCATTATGCAATTTTTAGAAAATAAATCAAAATCAAAATTATTTTTCATTTATTTTTTTTATTGTTTCCAACTGAACGGTCTATGGAGACTTTATTTATAAAACATAATTGAAGAAAATGATGTGAGCACCTTTTTCATTTAATTTTAAAGTACTCAGTAATCTTATTATGATAATATTCTCCATAATTTAATGTTTTACTGAATTCTAGAAATTTTGAATTTAAATTTATTCTATTTTTCCATTTACTATAATTTTCAAAAATTATTTTCATTTTTTTAAGAAATTTTAATTAGAAAAATTTATTAAATTCTAGATCTTTTAAAATTCTGAATTAATTTCAGTGGTTTTGATGATATTATTAAGTGAAAACTAAATTTACTAATCATAAATGGAAAAGCTCAATACAAATCAACATATCAACGGTACTTTAAAAATAATTTTGAATTTTTTTTATTAGTGTAAAAATGTGACAATTTTTCTAAGTACATGCAATCGTGCATGACTTAATCAGAAAATTAGAGCAATTACTATAAGTCAGAATTTCTAAAATTCAATAAAATATTAGATTAAAAAAAATATTTTCTTAATTTTTAAGATTACAGAATACTTTAGAATTAATTAAAAAATTCATTCTCTTCAATTATTTTTTACAGATAAAGTCTCCATAGAACAACATTAGATCTGTCATCACCTTGTCAAACCACAGCTACTGTTGGGTTAAAAGAATGCTTTTCTGTGATATTTCAAACTTGAAGTAAATAATATTTGTTTCAAATCAGACTAGTCTTCAAAATCTTCCATTCCATATAATTTTCATTTTTACACAATATGCACAATGTGAATTAAACATTTTATTAGTAGTTTTGGCTGTTTGCTTTTTGAAGTGAATTTGTGAGACAAGTTTACTATAGCAACGTTTTAACAAACATTCCTTGACTAGACTCTTCACTAATTGAAGAATCCCAGTCAGGGAGGAAATTACATAGAAACAATAGGGTTAATTGCATAAACAAATAATTACTGATTAAATGAATAATTGTAGTCCAAGGTAGACAACTCTTAATCAATTAATCATGTGGTAACACAAACTGCATGTATGAGTAAACAGTTATTTACATAAACTAAAAAATATTAGTCAATTTATTTTTAAAATACATTTGAGATCATTGAGAAAAAACAGTTTTTTAGAATTAAGATTACTACAACATCGATGTCCAGTGACATTATTCGATCGCCTTGTTTGGAGTGAAATATTTAAAAAAAAAAAAAAAAAAAAAAAAAAAAAAAAAAATTTTTCTGCGTTAATTTGCTAAAAACAATTAATTTTTAAGAAATTTATGTGGTCAGATTAATTAAAGAAAAACGATGATCTCTAAATAAAAAAATAAAGGAAATGGTCCATCTAGGACTTAAAAAAAAAAAAAAAAAAAAAAAAAAAAAACGCATTTTAAAAATGCCTTTGGTGGTCTTATATTTGAAAGACAATCCGAATTAAAAGAAAAATTAATTTCCGCATATAGGTTTTTAAGCATTTTTAAAATATTGGCATGTTCACGCTTTTTCACTTATCGAATCGCCATTAAAGACGAAAAAATGTAAAAAATAAATTTTAAAATCTCTTAAAAATCCAATATTTTCCATAGAGATCCATTTTGAAGTCACTTAATAAATTTATGGATTAATTAACTGAATTTTGTAAATGTAACGCTTAGTTTTTGTTTAAAAAACAATGAAAGTAACGTTTATTTGTTGGGTGGTCACAGAACAACAGCAATTTATAAAATTAATAAAAATATCTTTCAACAACTCTCTTAAAAAATGTAATCAAAGGCGATAATGAACATTGAACATCCATATAATAATAATCTAAAATGAAAAAACAAAAATTCTTTTAAAAAAAGAATGTTTCACACTCGGAAATGGTAATTAAACTTTTTTACATTTTCGATTCTTGAACTCAAATTGGTTGAATAATAATCGATGACAAAAAAAAAAACCCCATCTGACAAAATCGCAGCCTTTTCTTATCGGATCCTTAAAAAAAAGGGACAAAATCCCAGGCTCAATAAATAAAAAAAATAAACTGGAGTAAAAATGCCATTCGGCTGTTATGACATTTCATTTTTCATTCAACCATGAAATGAAACTCATCAAGCAAGAAGGGAGGTCAGAGAAATAAATAGAAAAAAATTATGGACACGGAAGAGTGAATAAATTTGTACTTATTTTCTCAATTTTATTGACATTAAAGTTGGTATTTGGATATTATACAATTGTACACAAGAGTTTTTTTTTTTTGGATATTAATTAAAGAATTAATGTCTCAATTTAAAAGTTCGTTGAATTTTCTTTTAAATAAAATTAGTTTCTCTTTTTTTTTTTATCAGACTGGGTTTTCGTCCTGTTACAGTTAGTTACACTTTGTTTTCTTTTATTCAATAAAAATAAATCTTACGAACAACAATAAGGCGAATTTCGAAATCGAAATAAAAAATTAAGAATTTTTTTATGCAAGTTTTTTTAACAGTTGGTGCAACTGTTAAAAAAAAAAAAATTATGAGTTTTTTTTTTTAAGATTCGTGATAAAATTTCTGTATGTTCACACTTGATATTGAATGTTTTTTTTTATTGAAATAACAACGTCAGGGATTTCTTTTTACTATTATTAGTCATATTTCAAAAATTCAGACAACCCCCACCAAATTAAAAAGTACACAAACACGTCGAAAAAGGGTGAAACAGCCACTCCAAATATTTGCACAAAGTAACCTATATTCAGTACAATTCATTCATTAGTGATTAAGTACTGAAAACTTCGTTTGAATTCCCTGGATTTTTTGGCAAACCGCAAATATTTTAAAACGGGGTAGCGATTTTTTGCTTTCATTTCTTGGCGGGGGATCCGATAACGTATCCATTTTTTTGGGTGGTGACACAAACAGCGAAGAAGATATTTTTTTTTTACTTTAACGCTTGCTACCCGATATATATCACAATAATACAAGTCATGCTTTTAGTCCTTCTATGCTCCATGTCCCTTCAGAACGTGGGCGACCATGGCTCTCCACAATTTCGTGTACTGTGTATCTCTTAAAAAGTCTAAATTCAGTTTTTTAGTTATTCTTTTTTTTTGGTTACATAGTATTCTTGCTGGAAAATTTTTGTTTCACCTCCAAAAATACTTGCCTACTGCTTAAAAAAAAAAATTAACGTAGGACTTATAAAAGCAGTGCAGAATGAATTTCATTTAAAAATAAATAAATAAAAATAGAGTTAAAATAAAAAGTAAACCCCCTCCCGGGCGGGGGGGGGGGGGTCATAAAAACAGGGGACATAATTCTCATGCGCAAAAATTAAAATAATTTTGTTTGCTAAATAATGCGCGCATGGGTTACAATTTTTAAAAATGTAAAAAGTAAAAACTAAGTAACGCTAACATTTCCTTACAAATTTTGAATGATGCTGAAAAATTACTTACCTTTTTATATTAAAGTATTTTTCGAAATATTTGGTGTGATGAAATTGGAACACAATTTTCTAAAATGCTTATCAAATTTATTAGCAGTAAATTTATAGCGATTTAGTAAGCGAAGCTTATGGCACAACTAGGCCGAAACTACACTGATAAGCATGCGCAATATCGTAAGCTGCCTACGTGCAGCTTCTGATAATAATACCGATCAAATACTAGGTTTACCAAATGAGATTCCTTCTTTCAAACAGGAAAGAAGCTGTGATAAAGTTATATTTACCTGACCTGCCTACACATCTTTTTTTCTTTTTCTTTTTTAAGAAAGTGTATTTTTACCTTTCTTTTAAGAGGAATTGTATTGTATTGTACCGTCTCTAAAAATCTTTCAATTGTTAGAAGTTTTTAGGGTTTAAAAATATACAAACTTTAAAAAAAAAAGAATTTGTACAAAAATTAAAAAATAAAAATAAAACAAACCTTTATTGCAGGTAGTTGGCTTGCAAACAGATAATGAAAGAAAATGGAAGACAGCAACAAACAAAAAAAATGAAGACTTGATTTTTAAACAATACTATCAAGTTTACTGCCGTTACGTTGACTGTTATTGACAAAATATGGTGACAGTTCACCATGCAAAAGATTTCTGCATAATTTATGTAATCGTTACAATACATTGTACTGTGAGAAAAGCGCTATGCTGAAAAGGAAAATTTATTTAAAATATCGGATACTGTTTCTGCTAGTTTATCGAAATTTAGCTTAGTAACCGCCAAACTCGGCGCAGAAAAGGTTGGAAAACTTTGTCATTACATCCCGCGTAACACAGTTAACAGAGACCTGAAACCAAGAATATACAACCATAACAAGCGACATAAAGAAGAAGGAAAGACCACTTGAAATAGCTATAAAATTTATTGAGGGAAAAGAAAAAAAAAAGAAAATGAGGGGGGAAAAAAAATAGTCTGATGTTAAAGTTCACTGGTACAACTTGAAAATAACTGCCAAAAACGTCCCCTTGGCGAGCCCTTAAAAAGGACCCCAATAACAGTTCAGAGGGAGTGAAAGAGGTAGAGAGATAGCAGAAAGAAGCGAAAATTTGACTTACTGTTCAAAAAAATAGATTTAATGTTTTTTTTTTTTAAGTAGCTGGGAAAAAAGGTTTTAGATATTTTTTGAGTTGCTCTCCTTGGAAGATAAGCGAGCTTCATGTTAAAAATAAATGCAGACTTGTTTTTTTTAAACTTTCTCTGCGACACAAATTCAACTTCTAGAGACGACTTAGAAGATCTTTTTTCACATACTTTTTTTTCACGTCAGAATTTCGTCCACCAATAGGACAAAATAACTCCTCGAAGGAAGGTAGCTTTTCAATCGCTTAATTTTGACTTTTTTCTCTCTTCGACCCGATTGTCGAAAGAAGACTTCCTTGAGAATGTTCTATTGTAAATTCTCTTTACAATAATTTCTTTAACTGATTTTTAGATAAGTCTTTACTGACTTGTTCTTTGGTTGCTGAACAATAATCCACTTGATTACTTGAACAGACTTGACTTCACTTGTCTAGAGAATAAGCTTTTTCCACACGGCGAACACACACTTGTACTTTATCTTCAATTCTCTTAGACAAATATTCTTGACTGTTTTTTTATGACTGTTTTCCTTGTCAGAGCAACAACAGGTTATCTTCAAGCTGGCTTCCTTTTCGTCGCGAAACAAGACGACTTCTCGTCTCCACACTGCGGCGCCCATTTTCTGCTACTACTGACTAGATTCCTCTAATCTAGTCGAAAACAAGCGGAAAAATCACGTACGACCAATCGTTAGACACGATTTCGCCACGTGACACAGCAACAGCAGTTCTTACACTGCACACAGGGGGAAAAAGGAGAGGAGGAAGGAAAGTAAGAATGATAGAAAGATAGATACAGAAATTAAATTTCTGACACTCTCCCGAAAAAAAAAGAAAAAACCGTAACAACTAATACCAAAGATAGTCAGGATTCCTATCCTTAACTGATTTCTGAGTTCTAACCGGTCTAGACCGAGATTCACTAATTGTCTCAACAATATCTTCATTTTCTGTTTCACAAATTAAATCACTACCATGTTTCTTCGGATTTATTTGAAACGAATGAGATATAGACAATTCAATCGGAAATAAATGCTTTATCGAATGCTCTTGAAACGTATCTCCTTTCTTGACTAAGGCAGATCTAATTAAACCATCGAAACCACGAGTAAGTTTCACTACTCTACCCAGATTCCAATACGGTCTAGGCTTAACAAAACTTTTGATTAGAACAACATCATCTACTTTAATTTTGTTATCAAAATCAATTTGATACAAATCATTAGATAATTCTCTTAAACTCAACAAATACTGTTCATACCATAACAGTTTAAACTTATGCAAAAGTGATTCCCTATATTTCAAACTTTCGATCAGATCAGATCTATTAGAAGGACTAATCGAAAAGGGATCTTCTTCGAAATTCAAGAATACTGTTTTTCCAGGAAAAGAACGAATGAATGCACTAGGAGCAATAACTTCCAAACTGGAATCATCTGAACAACGATAAGTCAAAGGTCTATCATTGACAGACCTCTGGATATCAGACAACACAGTTAATAGTTGGAAATAGTCCAACCTATTACGTCCTATAACTTTAAATAAACAATTCTTAACTGTTTTGATTAATCTTTCCCACATCGCACCAAACCAGGCAAAATACATAGGTATAGTAAGGCGCTTGATACTACATGTATCGAGATTTCCTCTAAATTCATCAGATAGAAATACCTTTTTCACTAAATCACATCCAGCGACAAGGCGTTATCAAAATATATGTGTGAAGGCACACCGAACTGATTAAAGAATCTAAAGAAAGCTAACACAACAACGTGAGTAGACATATCAGGCAATAGTTCTAGATGTATTGCTTTCACATTAAAACAAGTAAAAATTAAAATATACATTTTCTTAACTACACTACCATCAACAACCCACAGGTGCCCTGTAAAATCAATACCTGTATATAAGAAAGGTCTAACAAGAACAAGATTCACTCTATGTTTAGGTAGGTTAGTGACCTTAGGATATCTAAAGGACAATGAATTGTACCTTTTACAAATGACACAACTAGCAAGGACAGTCTTAACTGCCTGTCTAGCCTTAGGTACCCAAAATCCAGTATTACGTAACCTATCAAGTGTGGCAGCAATGCCCAAGTGTTTACACTTAACATGACAATCCATGATAAACAAACTCGTAACGTGACAAGTTTTAGGTAGCAGTATAGGATGTACTACAATAACTACATCATCAGAAAAATATTCAGAATTATCAATTCGACCACGACAGCGTATTATACCGTTGTCACCCAAAAACAAATTGAACTTATTTACTAACTGAGGAACTTTATTCTCATCTTTGTGTTCTAGGAAATTTTTCTCTTCAATGAAGAACTGACTCTGAACTATAATCAAATATATAATTTAGATTTCACGAGATGATCAACATAATCATTATCTCCCTTTAACTTGGCAATGAACTTAAAAACTAGCGTGAGTGTACCAATTAATTTTTGTAGAGAGGAGAATCTTTCTAATCTTATTATTGCTGAAGAATTATATTCTATTTCACAGCTAGAGTAAGCAGTTGTTGCGGGTCCTGTGACGATGCAGTGCCGGCCTACGAAAAGATGGTCAGTCATTAATACTCGACACTTTGCACTAAGACAATCCAAATTATATTCAGGCCATATCAAATAATCCTTCTGCAACCAGACAGGACCTTTTAACCAAAAATCCTTTTCCTTTATAAACTTGCTCAAGGAAACACCTCTAGTTACAAAATCTGCTGTGTTTTCACCAGTACTCACATACTTAAATCTTATAACATAACCTTTATTACTTAGCTCACTCACCATAGACTTTATATCTTTTTTTTAGTCGATTTCTTGTGAACTGACATTTGGTGTTAATTGTTTCCGATAACAACCATGACAACACCACCTGTCCGTCTACGGCTATTATAATTTCTTTAAACATTGCAGGAAACATCTTTGTTAGAACAGTTACATGTTTAAATACCTAGATAAACAGATAATAACTCCAAAGTAGGCAGAGTTCTCTTTACAGATGGAGCAACTCTTGCTTTCGCAAAAAATAACCTAGCATTACCCTGCTGGTTCATATATTCTACAACTCCGTACGCTTGGTTCGAAGCGTCACAGAACATTATCAAAATAACAGAAGAATCAGTTTGAACCGAACACCTACTAAAACTGATGTCTTCAATGTTCACGAGGTTCTTTTGAAACTTATTCCATAAAGATAAAATATCGCTAGGAATTACCTGGTCCCAGGCGACACCCAACTTCCATACTTGACTTAAAATAATCTTTCCCTTGATAGTTATAGGTAGCACAAGACCCAAGGGATCAAATATAGAGGAGTTGACTGACAACATATCTCTTGTAGTTGAGACCACTTTTTCAACACTACCGTTAGTCACTTTAATTTCGTCTAACTCAGGATTATACCAATAACCCAAGACCTTCTCATAGGACACCCCATGAGAGGAGAAATTGTTGTCTAACTGTATACGACTAGACACCAAGTCACTATTGCTGCAACAAGTTTTCAACTCGAAGCCGCCCTTTTTCATGGTAGCAACAGCTTCGATATACAATTGTAATAAGTCAGCGGCGGATTGGTGCGTTTTAACCAGATTATCGGCATAGAAATTATTTAATAACATGTCTCTACACAGACCAGAGGCATGTTTCTCTACGTGATACCTTACAATATAGCTCAAGATAAAGGGACTTGAAATGAACCCAAAGATTAGTGTGTTGTATCTGAAACACACCAACTTATCTTCCAATTTTAGAAAGAAGCAGAATCTGTTCTTATTAAATTCATTTTTTAACTTGATCATTAGAAACGCTTTCCTAATGTCAGCCAAGAGAATAAAATTGTTCTTCCTGAATTTAAACAAAAGTTCTAACATGTCGGTGTACAAATTTACACCCGAATAGGCACAATCATTAAGAGAGGGCCTCCCACCTGTTCTCAGTGAGCAATTAAACACGGGCATTATTTTTGTTGTGCACTGCAATTCACTTTTATAGACCGGACGATGTGGTATCCAAGTATACTTGGCAAATTCCGAAGGAGGTACATGCATTCTCTCTATTATACCCTCGTCTTCCTGATCGAGAAATACCTTGCAATAATCAGCGTACAAACCCTTGTCCGATAATTTATTTACCACCTTATCTAAAACAGCCAAGGATACATTATGATTAGATGGCACCTTATTCAGCTTATCTAAATCCCAAGATAAACCAACATAACAGTTGTCTCTATATTCTATAGAAGAACGAAACTCATCAATTTTCACCCTATCATAATCACTACAGGTTTCAATTTCATCAACTATTCCCAAAGATTCCAGATTAAACATTTGTTCAATACTTCTATCAACTGTAGCTTCATCAAAACTATTCCATGGGTCTAAATATTTCGATTTAGGGTCTAAAACAAAATAAACATGTGTGACATTGCACGAAGAGAATTCTCCGATAACACGATTGTAATGTAATTCATATCAGAATGTACCTACACAGAACTACAGGGTTTGAAATTGGCAACGTCTCCAAATAAAATCATTCCATGGGACGACTCAAATGCAAAATCGTTTCTAAAATTAGTGAGCTGTAGGGGTCCCAAAAACTTTATAACATCTATTCCTACTAGAAATGGACTCTGAGTACATCATTTTTCATCTCCGAGAAATCAGCAGCCAACTTCACATTATTCTTCTTTAAATCAGAAATTACATCACCCAGTCCTTCCATCTTAAAGGACAGGTCTAAATGTTCATCATTCAAAAAAGAAACAGGCCTTGATTCACCATGAAAATTCACACGGAAGCTAACCTCCTTTAAATTTCTCACTTGATTACCTAAGAATGTTTTAATGAGAAACTTGCGACTATTCAAGGGAGAGAACTTGTCAGCATACTTATTCGCAAATTCCTTGCATAAGTAGGATCTCTCACTACCCGTATCCAACAGACAATTAAATGTAACATTTTCGCCTCCCAGATTTACAGAAATGTTAACTACTGGTAGCAAGGACGCACTGCTGGTCAGTCAACATGCGTTCGAAGCAACTACAGGCTTAACAGCTGTAGGGCACATAATGCTAAAATGTCCAGGTCTATTGCAAGACCAACATAAAACAGATTCTTTTCCATTAAAACGACATATATTTTCGATATGAAGGAAACTAGTGCGCCTAACACAAATTTTCAACTCACTACATCTTTTTAACTTGTCCTTGTGAGTAGGATAAGATTTACACACTTGAGCCGAGTGATCATTGCTTTTACAGAAACAACATCTGTATTTAACCTTGGAAGCTTTTACATCGAAATTCTCCAAAGTGGAGGGTCTTTTCTCAGGTAAGGAAGGCTTGAATTTGGACTTTCTTCTAGAAAAATCCACCTTACGATTTCTTAACTCAGATAACTTTTCTAATGCTTGTATTATAAACAACGCACTATCCTTGATAAAGGTTTCGACTGTATCCTCGTCAACACCTTCAGACAAATAGGTATCAACTATCTGCTCTTCCAAAAGAGCCACCGACGCTAGATAATCATTTATCTGAACCTTGTATAAGGAATATTTATTGTCTTCTATTACCTCTGAGGACTCCAGAGCCTCAAACACCACTAGTATTATATTTCTTGTATACTTTTTCAACAAAATTTCAGCTGCCGACACAGCCATTTTAATTGGTTCCTCCCCACCTAACCTTTCACTACTTATGACAAAGAGAGGGGGATACAACAGACAATGACGTCACTTATTTCTTGGCGCCCAAAACACCCGCCAAATACATGGATCTATACAAGACAAGATGGTGGCTTACAAAAGCCCGCCAACTAAACTTTCAACAAGAAACATTGCAACACAAAAAAAGGAAGAGGAGTAGACCTAAAAAGGGACGGCAGTTACAGTCAAGTGAACATAGAGATTAAGAGTTATTTCAAGCTTGAGTAAAAACGATATCTTTTAATTTCGTCCAATTAAAGAATCGCTCTATAGAACAACCCCAAGCCTGTTGACTGACAGAAATGGCTTTACCCCCAAATCTTAGTAAGATAGGAGCAGAAAACCATTAGGTTAGAATACTACTAGTTCATATAGACACCTAGCAGCGTTTGTATGTTTTTGGCAGAATGTCGAAATTTAGCTTAGTAACAGCCAAACTCGGCGCAAAAAAGGTTGGGAAACTTTGTCATCACGTCCAATGACGGGAATCCCGCGTAACACAGTTAACAGAGACCTGAAACCAAGAATATACAACCATAACAAGCGACATAAAGAAGAAGGAAAGACCACTTGAAATAGCTATAAAATTTATTGAGGGAAAAGAAAAAAAAAGAAAATGAGGGGGGGGGGAAATAGTCTGATGTTAAAGTTCACTGGTACAACTTGAAAATAACTGCCAAAAACGTCCCTTTGGCGAGTCCTTAAAAAGGACTCCAATAACAGTTCAGAGAGAGTGAAAGAGGTAGAGAGATAGCAGAAAGAAGCGAAAATTTGACTTACTGTTCAAAAAAATAGATTTAAAGTTTTTTTTTAAGTAGCTGGAAAAAAGGTTTTAGATATTTTTTGAGTTGCTCTCCTTGGAAGATAAGCGAGCTTCCTGTTAAAAATAAATGCAGACTTGTTTTTTTTCAAACTTTCTCTGCGACACAAATTCAACTTCTAGAGACGACTTAGAAGATCTTTTTTTTACATACTTTTTTTCACGTCAGAATTTCGTCCACCAATAGGACAAAATAACTCCCCGAAGGAAGGTAGCTTTTCAATCGCTTAATTTTGACTTTTTTCTCTCTTCGACCCGATTGTCGAAAGAAGACTTCCTTGAGAATGTTCTATTGTAAATTCTCTTTACAATAATTTCTTTAACTGATTTTTAGATAAGTCTTTACTGACTTGTTCTTTGGTTGCTGAACAATAATCCACTTGATTACTTGAACAGACTTGACTTCACTTGTCTAGAGAATAAGCTTTTTCCACACGGCGAACACACACTTGTTCTTTATCTTCAATTCTCTTAGACAAATATTCTTGACTGTTTTTTTATGACTGTTTTCCTTGTCAGAGCAACAACAGGTTATCTTCAAGCTGGCTTCCTTTTCGTCGCGAAACAAGACGACTTCTCGTCTCCACACTGCGGCGCCCATTTTCTGCTACTACTGACTAGATTCCTCTAATCTAGTCGAAAACAAGCGGAAAAATCACGTACGACCAATCGTTAGACACGATTTCGCCACGTGACACAGCAACAGCAGTTCTTACACTGCACACAGGGGGAAAAAGGAGAGGGGGAAGGAAAGTAAGAGAGATAGAAAGATAGATACAGAAATTAAATTTCTGACACGTTAGGGTCGGCTAGAGCCGCTCCTACACTTTGATCACATGCATCTTCGCAGCGGATGGGAGGGAACCCGGAAATTTGCCCCGGCTTTCCCACATGAAAGGGTTGAAGTTAAAAATGAGACAAAATTGAAAAAAAAGCAACAATGCCTTGAAATATTAGAGTGGACAATTCTATCTTTTTAGATGGAAGAATAAAGACTCAAACACCTGCTCGGTGTGTAGCAATAAAGGAAGAAAATGTTTTACATGCACAAAAAGGGTATAAGGATATACATAATCATGAAGGAAAGAAAGGGAGAAGAAAATTCCTTTAACTTTAAAGGAAGAAAAAATGTTCATAAAAAAGAAAAGGCTTGCTCAAAATATTTTTCTGAGCGCCTAAAAGTTCTTTAAGCGAGTAGTATATTGTTGTTAAAGGTTAAAACACTCATAGATTTGTTCAGAGTTCTTGTAGAGGAGGAAGCTGTCGGAAGATACCAATTTCGTAGTTGAGTGAGTTTATAGGCCGGCGACAGATATCTCTAGGTGCAAGGAGGCACATCTCAGTTGGTTTTTAGTAGTGGACCGACGTTCTTTCTTGACAGCCCATATTAGGTAGTTCTTTCTTGAAGCCTTTCTGACACCGACCTATCACAGACGGTTGTCGAATACTCACTGCGAAATAGGCGAAGAGTCTCCGTATATATGGAGATCAAGGGGCTCAGAAATATCGGGTATTTTTCCCTCCAAAATTGCTATACAAATTTCCTAGACAATTCATTCGTTAGAAAATATATTCTTATCTCTGATAAGAACAAGGTCTTGGGGGCCGGCAAGGTCCGCCAAACTATGAGCGCCTCCCTTAGACTCATGGCACCAAGGGCAGGATAATGATGTTCAAACTCCTTTTTATATTTTCCTGCTCTCTCGTTCGTCAGAAAATATATCCTTATCTCTGATAAGGAACAAGGTTTTGGGAGCCGGATTTGAAAGCAAGGGGAAAAATGTTGGGATGAGGATTAGAAAAAAGGCTAGAATGTGAACCTGTAATATATTGTAGTCGTGGTTCTGAAATTAAATTTTAATGGATGGTATTTTTATTTAACACATAAATACATATATTTGTGGCACAAGGCCGAAGGGGGAGTGGGGAAAAGGCTGGTCGACACTGTCTATCACTCTTCAAGTTTGTCCGACTCACGGCCCATCCGCTCTAACAATTGGCACAATCACCAGAAGAACACGTCCTTCTTTATCAAATCCCATCATCTACCATAATACGACATTTTCAAAGCGAGGAGATAATAAAATCTCAATGCTGACAAAATTTCTGAATATGTACAATTTTTTTTTTAAATGCATAAAAATTTCCACATGAAAGGAAGCGGGGCAGGTTTGAATCCAATAATCAAAATAAAGTAAACTAAAACATTCAACGAAAATATAATTATGTTAGTATGAACCGGTCCTACACACAAAAATAAAAGTGGCCGCTGTATCCTGACGATAAACAGAAACAAAGGACTCACTCGCAAATGTCGGGGGAAAGACGGAAATTAATTGGGAGTGAAGAAATATAAAAAGCTAGTCCAATCAAGATAAAAAAAAAAACCCCAAAAAACGGGGAGATTGAAAATAACCTAGGATTCGGCCGGGAACGACAGTCACTTACGTTATATAAGAGAACAAATGAGACTAGAACTCAAGAACTCACCCACCGCTGACTAGAGATGAAAAGGAATTTTTATTTTTTTTAATTGACATGTGAATAAACATCTCTTCAATTGTTCAAATTTTAAAAAAACACTGAAAAATTCTTCAGGATTCTACAATGTATTTTATTACTGTAAAATAATTTATTATTTTCCTATCAACTACAAATTCAATGAGTGTGAATTAATTTATCTTTGACAGAGATGTATACTTGTCTCTGATGAATTTTATCTTTGCTTTTCATATTTTCTTTCTAGTTACCTAGACGAGAAAATACAATAGTAACTACAAGGTCACTAGAACTTGTTCTGGTCACTAGCTTAACCAGGGGTGGTTTAGCATCCCGCTACCACTTTCTTGTCAATGTTGAATTTTCTTCAGCTTCATACAGATTTTCAGGAAATATCAATTTCTAATTGGTCGATAAACAAACATGTGGGCGTTGCAACCCACCCACCTACAAATATTTTTCCAGCGCGTGACCAAGTCAAGTTTCCCGCCATTTTCTGCGAGCCTGTGGTTACATTAATTATAAATAGCAGACACGAGCTTGCCCCCTCTCTCTCTATTCTCGCTACAAGATGTAGTTGTAAAAGGATTCTCGTCTCGACCATGGGTGGTCAGACGATAAAAGCAGATTCACGCATGCACGTACGTACGAAATTTTCCAAACTACATTACAAACATACAGAACATTTCCAGACAAGCAACAAGAACTTTTCTCTTTGAAATACTTTTTTAAAACTACAGTTTATTCAGAATTTCTCAGCTTTATAATTCATTCAACTTTCGTGAGCTCAGATAAAAATATTAATTCAGTCAAAGGGATATAACACCAAAATAAAACTTCTACGCATGTACGTCATTACACAAAAATAAATATAAATGTTGTTGTTATAAAAACCGTTTTTATTCCTTCTTGTGTTTCATATTTTGTGATATTTTACGTTAAATACAAATCGTGTGGTGATGTTAATAACAGACATCTACAAATGGTCCATTCTTATTAACATACCTCAACAGTGAGACCCAGTGGGAATCTGCCCCGTTGTGATTCGAGGGGATTCAAATAGGAAATATTGGTCCGATTCACACGAACCAGGTTTGCAATACCCATCTTTTGTTGAAATCAGCCGAAACCAATCGCTTTCTATCAGCTCTGATCTTCAGCTTGGGCTAATGTCCAAAGAATCCAATCAGATCCCGATGAAAATAGTATTCGTTTCGTAAGATTCCCACCTGTTCGTGTCACTATTCTTGCCACGGCCAGCGTGAGAAACACCAACCGTTTTACCACAGAGCACGGGGGCGACTCATTGTCACACACGTATACGACATCCACGGACACAAATTCTTCGGGATCGATATGAGCCGAAAAATCGTCGATATGGTCCCAAAACGGGGCGCACCAGCGGACGGTGGAAGAATGCGTGCTCGGCCGTCTTCCTCAGCCCACGATCACACCGGTAGCAATCAAGTAACTCTGCCGAGTCCATCTTGAAACTGGCACCATTGAGAGACAGCGCATTCCGGACCAATCACCAGGTAAGCGAAAACTGAGTTACTGAGATAATCCGCCACTGGTGCCCAGGACAAGAAGGAGCGTAACTCATCTACAGACTGGCCAAGCTATCTATAGAGTGGGTCCTACGCGACCCTCTCCTCACTAATGCCCGATAAAATGTCCTCCTAGGTCGTGAAAGGTCACTGGACCGAGGATTAAGACGTAAGGCCTGACGACGCTCTTTGATGAAAGCGTCTGGTGCGGGGGCTTAGGATGGCACGCAACCCCGGACTGGAAAGGAATGATAGTAAAGTGGGGGAAAGCAACCCTAACCATTCCCTGTCCACAAAGGATTCTCTAACGTGCTGGGTAGGAAAACCAGCCTCAAGGCCCGTCAGTGACTTGGTAAGTGCGGCATTCCCAGCTCCTTATATTTTTAACTTGACTTTTATATAATAAATGCGTGTGTATCACACTTTTTCAATTAAAGGGACACCACTCTCTAACTTTTAAATATCTCATCTTGTTCAAATGACATTTGCTCATCTAGGATTGTAAATGAATTCTCAGATTGCAAATTTAGCTCTCTGTGAAATTGAAGAGAAAGTGATGGACTTTGCTCAAAGAGATCTCAGCAATTTTGGCCTGCCAAATCCAAACAGAAAAGCTGGAAAAATCAACAGAGAAATTTTGAGAGAAGCGGGATACAACATGGAAGAACTGCGGCAATGTGTTCAAAACAATGAGCCCCTGTTGAACCAAGACAAACAGCAAGTGTAGCAGAAGGTTCTTGATGGCATCAGCAACAACAATAGAGGGATTTTCTTCTTGGATGCACCTGGAGGTACTGGCAAAACTTTTGGAACTAACCTTCTTTTATTTGCAGTGAGCCCCGAAAGAAAAGTAGCTCTAGCAGTAACATCATCTGGAATCACTGCTACCCTCCTGCCTGGAGGGCGTACAGTGAAACCCCTATTTGCAACATCAAAAGGGGGACAACTTGGTTAAGCTACTAGAGGAGACAAGCTTCATTGTCTGGGATGAATGCGCCATGGCACACAAGCGAACATTTGAGGCCCTTGACGAAACACTCATTAGTCAGAATTGACAATTCATGGGAGCCATCACTGTGCTCTGTTAACTAAAACATTACCAGTGAACTCCAGCTGATGAAATCAATGCTTGCCTGAAAAAGTCTTAAAATCTGGAGCCATGTTCAAAGATTCAGCCTGAAAACAAACATGAGAGTTGGAATCACAGGTAACCTTGAAGCAGGAAGATTTGCTGCTTTTCTGTTGCAGTTTGGCAATGGAAGCATCAAAATGGACCAAAATAGAGATATTTCATTCTCAAATGGTTGTGGAGTTTCAGTCTCAAGTATCCAAGACTTGATTAACCATGTTTATCCAAACATTAAACACCATTTCATGGATCCAAATTGGCTTTGTGAGAGGGCGCTGTATTAGCATCTAAAAATCAAACTGAGGATAATATCTACTGGAAACGTCGTCAAGAAATTTCAAAAGAAAGCATGAAGTACTTTTCCATTGACACTGTGGTTGAACAAGAGCAGGCAGTAAATTATCCAATAAAGTTCCCGAACTCATTGAATCCTCCTGGAATGCCATAAGCTAGAACTAAAAGAAAATGGGCCAGTTATGCTATTGAGAAATCTGGATCCCCTGGATCTAGAACAAAGTTAATTGTCAAGAAAATGCTTCCTCATCTCTTGGAAGCAGAGATCCTTACTGGTCCAGGAAAGGAGGAAAAACTTTTAATTCCAAGAATCACCTTAATTCCTCCAGATCTTCCTTTTGAGTTTAAAAGACTTCAGTTTCCTGTGAGAGTGAGCTATGCAATATCAATCAATAAGTCCCAAGAACAATAATTGAAAGTAACTGGACTTCATCTGATGGAATCCTGCTTTTCTTATGGCCAGCTCTATGTTGGTTGTTCAAGGGTGTGGAATGGAAACAAGCTATTTGTACTGACCCCGAATGGGAAACCAAACATTTTGTTTATCATGCAGCTTTGCAATAAGTTCCAAATAGACAAATTATATCACTGTTTTGATGAAAACTTTTAATTTTTGAAAAATGTTGTTCAAGTTTAATTAAAATTTAATATGTACTCAACACATGAAGTGTCATTCTTGTGCCGAAGGCCCAATCAAGAGCACTCCGCAGCAGCGAGCTTAAGTGCCGCTCGATAGCGCGGCTTTTAAGCTAGTTAATAATAAAGGACACAAAAGTAAATTTTTCTGTAAGCATTTTTTGTAAAACTTGTAACTTGTTCATTGTTTTTTTTTTATGTCATTGTAATAAATGCTTGTTCCTTTCAAATTTCACATCGGAGTTTTGAGTCTTGTCTCTTTTCGTATGCGCCTTATTCAATATTCGGGATAAGAGATGTGACGTTCTCTGTTTTCCCACTCTCTCTGAAAAAAATCCTTTTTCTCTGTTTATAAGTAATCTAAGAGGCACTAACGGAAAAGACAAGGCCCTTACTGTAAGTGGAATTTGTAAAGAAACAAACGTTTAACAGAACGACAAAATATTTTTTGCATTGTACAAATTACAATACCTTTCAAATTCTTGGCAAGGTTTTCCTCAACGTTCATTTAAAAAAAAATATCACTGAGTTGCCACCGTGACGAATGTAGATTTGTTATCGCTCCTTGAAGTGACCTCGGTAATGAAGAACCAAATGGCCTTTTCCCATGCAACGATTGTTTACAGGACATACCGATGTTCAACAAACCAGTATTATACTCCGCTGAAATTAGATATTGTGAATGAATAGGTTGTTTTTTGTTATGCAAGTCGGCAGTCACCCAACATGTTGTGGAGCCTCACTCGCATCATAGCAACAAAAATTAGCCTTGTGTTCACGGAGATAAAATCATGCTTGACAGGAAATAAAACCTACAGAAATAATAAGAAAAGCCTGGTAAATTGTATGTTAATTTCATACAATTTATTTCTATTTTCGTGTGTATTTTTTAAAGAGTATTTTATTATTTTTATGTTTAGATGCATTTAAACTGATCAAATTTTATTTCAGAGAACAATAAAATTAAATTTTGTTTGATTAAAACCCTGCTAACATGGAAGTATCCAAGAATCATTTGAGGCACATAATGCTTTATGAGTTCAAGAAAGGAAACTCAGCAGCCGAAGCGGCTAGAAACATTCACTCGGTTTATGGAGAGGAATGTGTGAATGAAAGAACTTGCAGAAGATGGTTTACAAAACTCAGAGGTGGAGATTTCACCCTTGAAGATGAAGATCGAACCAGACGTCCAGTTGAGTTTTATGAAAAGCTTCTTGAAGAAGCCCTTGAAGAAAATCCCGCTTTATCAGTTGAGGAATTGGCAGTGGTTCTCAGTTCAAACCATACAACTGTTCATCGTCATCTTCAACAACTTGGAAAAGTTTCTAAACTTGGAAAATGGGTGCCTCATGAATTGTCTGGAAACAACCTCAAATCCCGAGTTGACATCTGCTCTTCTCTCCATTCTCGCCAACTTGTTTCACCTTTTTTGGATAGACTTGTGACTGGCGACGAAAAATGGATCTTTTATCGAAATGTTAAGCGTCGTAGACAGTGTCTTGGTAAAGGGGAAGGACCCCAGCCACAGCCGAGAAGGGAACTTCATGGGCAAAAGGATCTTCTTTCAATCTGATGGGATCGCCAAGGAATAATCCACTTTGAATTCTTACCACCTAATGCAACAATTAATGCTCAAATATACTGTCAGCAATTAGAGCGTTTGAACCAAGCTTTGAAGAAAAAAAGACCTGCTCTAGTGAATCGAAAAGAGGTGATGTTTCATCAGAACAATGCGCGACCTCACACAGCAAGAATCGCATCACAAAAGATCGAAGAACTTGGTTGGGAGAAAATTCCTCATCTACCTTATTCTCCCGATCTTGCTCCTTCAGACTACCATTTGTTTCGTAGCTTACAGAATCATTTGGAAGAAACATCTTTTGTAACACAGGAAGAGGTTAAAACTGACATTTGTGAGTTCTTCGAATCAAAGCCAAAAGAATTTTACAGTAATGAAATTAGTAAGCTTGTTAATAGATGGAAGGAAGTCATAGATAATCAGGGAAAATACATTGTTGATTGAATCTGTAATTAAATGTAACATTTGGTCACTAGTTTTCTTTACTCAGAATTCGGACAGAACTTATGGGATGACCTGATACATTCGTAAATTCCTATTATTACAAGCCATACCACAGAAAGAAGTATTGCCCGTATCAAGGTTTGTGGAGAAAAGATTTAATTCAACGTATTTTGGCGGGATTTCCTTATATTCGACAGGAACAGTTTTTGTTGCATGCTGAGAGCAATTTTATATCTATTATGGGGTCCACCCTTTTCTGATATAAATGGACTCGTCCTGCTGCCATAAAATAGCCACAGTCAGTCAGGGAGTCTGATGGTAGAGGAACAGGTAAGGGAACAGGGTGGAGAAACAGAGTGGAAAGTACATTGATACTGTGATTGAGTTGACGTTAGAAGTCAGTTACAAGGACGCCCGACTGTAAGGAAGTTTACTTCGAGACTGTATATAGCGATCTTTGATTAATACTAACCGGCGTTCCTGGATTTTACTAACAGCATTACCTTTTGTATTTTGTGTAAATACATTTAATTTCTTAGCTTAAATACTTGCGTTTGTCATTTATTTGAGACCGATTTTTCACGCGGAATCCACAACAATATCTAATCTTTATTTGATTTATTTTATACAACGTGTCGGTTACCTCCTCCTTATTTTCGAAACCGCTACTAGGCGACGCTCTGTGGCAATATAAATACTCCGCGATAATTATTCGCAGCTTCTTCTTAGTTTTTACGTCATCATATAAGTTTCTCGCGGAAGAACGCGTTTCTATTTTGGGACACGCATGAACGATACACACACACTCACGTACATACGCACCTTTCACTTCATTTTTCTAGAACTTTCTCCTACACCAAACTACACATACGCAAACAATTCACTACCTTAAATGTTTTCTCTCCATTCATATTCATTGTTCAGTAGCACGCAGCAATATTCTATTGTTTATTTAACCCTTTATCATTAATACATTATCGTTTGTTTGTACACATATATATTGGTCCTTGTTGTTTCTTTACCTTTTTATGTGGACTCATATTCCGAGTCTGCCATTTTCGTTGTGGGTATTTCAGGAGACATACGTGTTTATCTCTCCCCGCAACACAACATTTTTATATTATTGTTTTAGTTTGAGATTTTCATTATTATTATTATTATTATTATTATTATTATTATTATTATTATTATTATTATTTCCCTACACGCAACCAGCTAGTTGTCCGCTGGCGGGTCGCCAATAGCAACGCCAGCGGTCCTCTGGTAGCATCGAACAGTAGGCCACCGGCGGGCCACCAGAAAATAATAAAGCAGAAAATAATAAAGCTAGAGAAAATAATACAGCACCCCGATGACAGTGTAGGAATCTTTCTATTCGGTTTTTCGTTGAATGTTAAAATTTGGAGTGTAGGGATTCAATACATTTAATAAAATATCGTTACACGGTCGCTCGTAATTTGGCCGTCTAAAATAATCAAACGCTTTTCATTGAAGGAATAAAATTCAGTAGAAAAGATGATGTAGCTTCAACAAATAAACATTGATTTAACGATAGGAATACAAACAGTTGATAATATTAGGTTGGGGCAAAAATAATGACGTTTTTTGACGTATTTTTTAACGTCAAAAACGTCATTATCTTTGCACCAACCTAATAGATTGGAAAGTAATGTCTTTTGTTTGGGTTGATAAAGTTCTGAAATAAAATATAAACTGTTTTTGTGTACGTGTGTGAGAAACAATAAAATGTTGTGATATGCGTGTTTGTATGAAAAAGTCAACATGTGTGTGCGTGATTCATAGTAACGAGAGATACGAATTGTTTCTTACTGTTGGTGGTGATGCCGTGGTCTGGTGTTTGTCAACGCTGTCATTTTTTACATGAGGTCATGAAGGTCATCAGCGAGAGGTGTGTGTAGCTTGCTGGCAGCCGCGTGTAAATTGTTTTGGGAACGGATTTCGTGTTTTTATACACTTTTTCCGAACAATATCGGCTCCAGAATTAAATTATTTATTTATTTCTAATTGGCACTAAGAAGTCACGTGGTATGTCTTCTACTACGTCCGTACGATATTTGGTCGGTATCTACCTAAAAATAATTATGACTAATACAACAAAAATTCTGATTTGTAATCTATGATTTTATTGGTGTGTTTTAAGATGTAAGTGTTTTCTTGAGTGTGATTGGTTTATAAATATTGTAGTTGATATTTTAGTGGACACGACAACAGGACAAGCACATTTTCGTCACATCTTTAAACACGCATCTCAACCACACTTCTGATACCTTTTCTTTTAAGCTCACAAGGACAGAAACAAACCTACACGAACTCGACATATGGACAGAAACATTCTACTCATCTAGAGGGGAGTATAGTGCGGTTAATTCCATTTACTTTCCTGAAACCACTACTAGAGGACGCTCTCCGGGACTATAAATACTCTGTGATAATTTTTCGTAATCTCTTTTTGCTTTTTACGCTTACACGTCAGCATATAAGTCTCTCGTGGGAAAAAAACCGAGTTTCTCATTGGGAAACGCATGAACAAACCACACACACACATACAACACACGTACGCTTTCACTAACTTCACATACTTTGGACTAAAAAACTTTTTACATTCTTTTGTTACACACATCATTGTCTTTGTGACTTGTATATCTTTCTTGTTCAGACATTATCATTCGATGCTTTGGTTCTTGTTTTTTTTTTGCATTTATTCACGTGTACTCACATACCGAGTCCGCCATTTTTGTTGTGGGTATTCCAGGAGACACTTGTTTTTCCCAACAGAAGCACACAACATTACATACTGCCCGCAACAGGTACGCCGAAGTTTGCTGTCCATGAACGAATAAGTTCTTATGCAACTCTTTCGCTTGTAGTCAATGAGTGGTAATGCTACGGGGTACGGGCCATCTTGTGAACCGGTCAATGATCGTTAATATGTATGTGAATCCATCCGGTGATGGGAATGCTCCAACCAAATTCATGTGGATATGTGAGAATCGTTGATCAGGTTCGCTGAACTTTCCTGATAGTGATTTTGTGTGTTTATGGATTTTATTCCTCTGACAAGGCACATAAATTCCATTCCAGGAACGGATGTCTGTATTCATATGAGGTCAGACAAAATGGTATCTGATCATTTACTGAGTGGTACTTTTTCCAGGTAAAGTTATGTTGTAGAATTTTTCAAAAATGTATCTTCGCATCGTCATTGGGATGAATGGCCTAGGCTTTGCCATAGATGCGTCACACCAGATGTCGGAAGTGCTAAAAAGAATAGGAATTTTCGTCAACTTTTTGTAGCTGGTTAAAAGATCGATCTTGTTCTTGTTCTTGGTCTAGTTGTTTATAATCTATCTGTGACGGCTTGTCCATATTAACAGTATTTACTATAGTTTTTGATAAAATATCTGATATTATGTTATTTTTTTCCCCAGAGATGCGTCTTATATCAGTTGAAAATTGAGCTACAAAATCCAAATGTCTGATTTTCTCGGGGGTCTTTTCCGCTGTTGTTTGGACGGAATATGTGAGCGGTTTGTGGTCTATGATATGTCTTCTTTCTAATACGTGCTTGTAATGTTTGACAGTAGCGTGTATTGCTAGTAGTTTCACGCCAAAATTGCTGTACCTTTGTTGAACAGGAGACAATTTCATTGAAAAAAAAATGATATAGGTGTTCTTTCTTTGTTTTGGTTTTATTGTAATATGGCACTTATCGCATTTTTGATGCACCTGTTGCGATGGACAATTTCGCTTCTTGATTGTGAGGTACAGGAATTTGGTGCAATTCAGTGATTCCTCTTTGGCTTTGTCGAATGCTAGTTCCGCCTCATTAGTCCACTATACAGTGACCCAAGAAAGATAAAGATGAAACACCAAAAATGCATTTTCCGGGGTTGACTTTTAATCCGAAATATTGCAAACGTTGTAGAACTTGTAGGATGTGAGACACGTGTTCCGTTTCGTCGCTACTAGCTATTGTCGGAGTTAGCCCCCTCCTTAATTCCCTAATTGTCACTAAGGAGTCATTCTCCCTACACTATAAATACTGGCCGACTTCTTGCCTCTTTCTCTTTTTCATTTCTTCATTTCAGCGAACACATCTACAATGTAAGTTCTCTTGGGAGATAGCATCTCGCCACTTGTGGGAGATGCCGTGAACGTTATACACACATACACGTAGGTACGAACATTCATCAAAATACAAACACTTTACGTCCACACACAAACACAAATGTTAATGTCTTTGTCACGTGTAAATTTGTTGTTTAATACATATATTTGTTGACATATATATATCAGTCGTCATTTTCTTGTAAATTGACCTTCTAGCAGGAATATACAGCACGTGTTTCTAATTCAACAACACTCAACCCCAAATGGGTCACTCTACACTATAAGTACGTCGTCTCCGTATGCCTACACAAAATCTAGTCCGCGAAAACTTCGTCTATGAAACTCTGAAATGTTCGTGCTGCGTTTTTGAGACCAAAAGGCATTTTTAAAAATTCGAAAAGTCCAAAATGTGTTGTTATGGCTGTCTTTTCGGTGTCTTCTTTAGCCACGGGAATTTGATTGCAGACTTGAATTAGATCTATTTTAGAGAATACTGTTTTCTGTATTAATTTCGGAAGTAAAATAATGTAAATGTGGAATGGGATAACGATCTGGTGTTGTTATTCTATTTAGTGCTCGGTAGTAACTACAGGGTCTCCAGTCTGGGCTGTTTCTCTTTTGCACCACGTGTAACGGTGATGCCCAAGGATTACTCGACGGACGGATTATATTTAAATCCAACATCCGCTGAAATTCCGCTTTGGCGATTTTAAGTTTATCCGGTGATAACCGTCGGGGTGGTGCATGTATTGGTTGTCCAGAGGTGCATATCCGATGTACCGAATCATGTTTTGAATTCTTCTTCTGCGTCAGAGGTCCTTTTTTTTATCAATGTTCTATAAGTGTTGCTATCAGGTAGTGCTGCTCTGGTTTCCGTGGAAGGGGTAATCATTGGGTAACCTGTTATGATCCAGAATAGTGATGAAATGTTATCATTCTGAAAATAACTTTGCCATCAGTGATGTTAGAAAATAAAGATATTTCATTACCCTTGAAATAAAGATAAAAAAATTCATAATCCTAAAAACAACCTTGCCACAAGTGCTGAAAGGTGAGAAAGATATTTCATCATTCTAAAATCTGATTATAAAAACGACCCTTCCACCACAGGCGAGGGTAGTTCGAACAGTAAGGTCAGTAGAGTAGACTAGACTAGTGTAGCAACTGGCAGTAGCAGTAGTAAAAAGACTCAACACACACGTATCCTCATTACTTCGTGAAAATTGAAATCTCAAACGTTATCCTCACCAACGAAATTCTCGGAACAAACTAAGTACAAACTTTTAAAGAAACAAAAGAGACAGTAACACTGAGTATATGTTTAACAAACACCACACCAAAAATAAAATTCTTGTCAACAAGTGTCTCGAGTATTATTGTTTACGTTATTGTACGTTTTTATTCATTTCGTTTTCAGTATAAAAAGTAAAAAAGCATTCCTCTATCAATCAACTACTACTACAAGGACATATAACAACGGAGTAATTACTTTAACTACCTCAACATCCGACCCCATTACAAACCCTTCATTAATAAGGACGTTGATCTATTCATTAAACGCTGTCGTTTAAGGTCGACGATAAGACCATAACAGCACAAAAAATCTGCACCTAAAATCGGCACTTTGACGTTAGTACTTATAAATATCCATGGCAGTGAACATCTATGTCCAATATCCAGAATGAGTGATTTTTCTCTGTAAGAGTTTAAAGTCATTGTTCGCTGTTACTAAGGAGAATTTGTGGGGTGTTCGTTTTTGTGTTGCTGGCAAAACGCTTAAATCGACTAGAAATCGTAAGCCAGAGATTTTTTTTTCTGTGATGTGGAAAATATTATATTTGAAAGATCGGGTACTTGCATGTGATGATACTAGTCAATATGTCGCTGTCATTGCTGTAGGAGTGTGAAATGTACATGGTGGGGGGAGGGGGTGTACATTTCTTGGCGTTAATTCCATGACGGAAGTAATACCAACAATATTTTCGATCACGGCTTAAACTCCGATATCTGCTATTGGACCGTCTCGTTCCGCTGTTGTCTCGGCCGTGTTAGTGTCGTGATTGCATGCTTCTCTTGACGAGTTCGTTAATACCCAGCCACATCTTTCTTATCATTTCTTCCTACCTGTCCACCTTTGATTTTTTGGGCATCATTGAAGTGTTGATGGGGGGTGTGATGTGAACATCATGTATTATTATCTGCCGTTTCAGCTAACATGTTGAGCTCTGATTTTTCGTTTAGTGGTGTGAGAATTTTCACCGTGTCTATGGATAGCTTATCTTATAGCGATCATCATCGCACGCACATACACACATACACCCTTACACCCTTACACCCTTACAAATTCAAATCTTTAATAGCATTCATTCATTGGAAAGAAAGCAACGCTGCTATCTGAAGCGACAATTTTAAAATCGCTATATTTTCATATATTAAATTTTGTGCACTTTTGGGAGAATTGGACCCCAGACGTCTCCCCAAAATTCAGGCACTGATTGGTCAGTATCAACCAATCAGATTCTCTGCATGTGGAGAATGATTTTTCCCGCGCAGATTCCTAATTCGATGACTACCTATATAAACAGAACAAAAGAGGACCAACACCAGTGAGACTTCGACTGCTACTGGAATCCACGTCAGTCGAAGACATGTGCCCATCTTCTCATTCCCTCTCAAATTACATATTCTATCACACTTACATAATTTTCCTCTTGCACGGCAGAACTGTCTAAAACATTTATAACAGACTACTCTTTCACTTCCTTTTCACAGAACATTGATAAACTTTTATAGTCAAAGAAAGACTACTCTCGCCTGACTCATTGCATGCTTCTTTTTCGTATATATTCTTTATTGTACGGTTTGTTGAATACAATATATATATATATAAATATCTAAGAAGGGATTTCCGGTACTCTCTCTTTCTCTCTCTCTTCCTCTTTCTCTGGCCTCTGTACAAGTGCTGATGTGTTTCTCCCATGACGTGTGCAGTCTGTGGCATTGCCTCTTCATTTTGAGGGTACACGGTTGACAGTTCACTGGTTGCTGTTTCCGACTGGTAGTTAGGAGCCCTAACTCTTGCGTAGCGTCTTGAGCGGCCGCTCTGATCAACAGTTGTATAATACCGGGGTGTTTGTAGTGCCATGTCGCGCATGGAACGGTGTCCCTGCTGTCACCTCCGGTGGGCAACCCTGAGGCCACATTATGATGTAGGCTGTGCCAACTCCTCTCTGCTCATGTTGCGCTCGATAACCGTCTGCTTCTCTTACTTCAGGCCTTCTCATCCTCCAACTTTTACTCCACATGAAGACTAAGGCCTGAAGTACTTCAGGCCTTCTCATCTTCCTGCAATTGCTCCACATGAAGACTCAAATGAACCAAAAAAGTAAACCTAAACCAGCCCCTCAAAAATCACCTAAACCCTTCAACATTTCGTTCAGCAACATCCGTGGCATTAGAACAAATTTCTGCAATATGGAATCTTTCCTCACAAACAGCCCGGATATAATGGCCCTGTGCGAGACAAACCTTGTCCCGTCTATTCCCTCATCTGATCTCTCGATCCCCGGCTACCTTCCTATCCTCAGGAAAGACTCTCTAACCCACATGCACGGCCTTGGTGTCTATGTCAAGGATCATCTCCCCCTGGCCAGAGAGTTGTCTCTCGAATCACCAGACCATTCGTACATGTGTCTTCGGCTATCTCTCCTCAATGCCGTAAGCTATCTCTTCTTCCTCTATCGCTCTCCATCCTCTCAAGACTGCAGGATACTCGATAGCATATCGGACAGCATAGACAAGGCCCTCTCTCTCCACCCGTTTGCTCACATATTCGTGTTTGGTGACTTTAACGCCCATCATACCAAGTGACTCGAGAAAGTGCTACTACTGACAGGGCTGGCATTCAAACACTTAACTTCTCAATTTCTCAATCCCTCACGCAGATAGTCAACTTCCCCACGCGTTTTGCCCTCAACCTGGCAGATAAGGCCTTCCTTCTCGATCTGTGTTTTACCTCCATCCCCGAATCCTGTAGCGCCACACAGCTCTGCCCTCTTGGTAACTCCGATCATGCCGTGGTATCTGTTAACATTTCCTTCAGCTCCACACCCCGCAAAGAACCTCCCATTACTAGAACCTCGTTCTACTACCAACGATCGGATTGGGACTCGTTCCGTGACTTCCTCCGCGATGTCCCCTGGGATGTTGTCTTTACACTCCCTGTCCATGAATGTGCTTCTGAGGTCTCATCCTGGGTTAAAGCTGGAATCGACGCTTTCATCCCCTCAAGGAAATTTAAGGTCAAGTCGCACTCCTCCCCATGGTTCTCCGCTGCTTGCTCAACCGCCATTGCCCATAGGAACCACTTCTTTCACATATTGCGTAGCGACATGTCAGACTGCAATAGACGTCTCTTTGCCTCCGCTCGTAGCGAGTGTAAGCGTGTCCTCAACGAAGCTAAGACAATATTTGCTGCTCGGATGCGGGAGCGTATTGCATCTCGCAAATTTGGCTCCAAAGATTATTGGCGGCTCTGCAAGAGTGTCCTGAACAATAGAAAACCCTCCATACCTCCTTTATTCAACCAGTTCGAGGTCTTGACCTCCTCAGCCGACAAGGCTGAATGCCTTGCTCGGAAGTTCTCATATAACTCGACGCTTGACTCCACCGGTGTACCCATACCTGACTTCTCTCTAAGAACTGAAGCCCTATTGAACGGCTTACGCATAGCCCCGTCATCAGTACTGGGTATTATCTCCAAATTAGACCCCCACAAGGCTAGTGGTGGAGATGGCATACCAGCAATTGTCTTGAAGAAATGCGCGCCTGAGCTAGCACCCACCCTCTCTAAACTGTATAATTAATGCCACAAGGAATCCTGCTTTCCTGACTGCTGGAAGTCCTCATCCATTGTTCCTGTCTTTAAGAACTCTGGAGACCCCTCTGACCCCTCTAATTACCGTCCTATTAGTCTCCTACCCCTCTTCGGCAAAGTCTTCGAAGCCCTAATCAACGCAGAAGTGGTTAACCACCTTACTACACACGACCTTCTCTCAGAGAAGCAATATGGTTTCCGCTACGCCCGTTCTACAGCTGACGTGCTTACGGCCATCACTGAAACCGTCTACCAAGCACTTCAAAATAACGGTGAGGCTCGTGCCGTGGCCCTAGACATCTCCAAAGCGTTTGATAGGGTTTGGCATGCCGGCCTTCTTCGTAAGCTCCAGGGTTACGGTATTACTGGTCGACTGTTTGATCTAATACAATCATTCCTGTCAAACCGAGAATTGAAGGTCGTTCTCAACGGTTTCTCCTCCAGTTCCTATCCCACGAAAGCAGGTGTTCCCCAAGGCTCCATCCTTGGCCCCACACTTTTCCTTATTTTCATCAACGATCTTCCTGACGCCATAGGTTCCTAAGTTGGCATCTACGCGGACGACACTACAATTTACTCCTGCCTCAAAAACAAATCTAGTGTCGCGGTCAAAACTAACCTGGCCGCGCGTCTTGAAATGGACCTCCAATCGGTTGTTAACTGGGGCAACAATTGGATGGTCAAATTTAACGCCTCAAAAACTAAACTACTCTCCATTAACCACCATAGATATCCTTACCTGCCCCCCATTAGAATGTCTGATAGTCAACTTCTTGAGAGCGACTCCCTGCGTCTGCTCGGTCTCACGTTGACTGCTGACCTGAGATGGAACAAATACATTGAGTCAATTGCATCTTCCACCGCGAGGAAAGTTGGCTCTCTGTCCCGCGCCAGGAAATGTTTCTCCCCTGAATCGATACTTCAAATATACAAAACGATCATTCGCCCTTGCATGGAGTATTGCTGCCATATATGGTCTGGGGCACCCTCTGTTTACCTCGGAGTTCTTGACAAGATCCAGAGACGGATATGTTATGTGATTGGCTCTGATCTGGCGTCTCGCCTGCAGCCACTATCTCACAGACGCGCCGTCCCCTCTCTCTGTCTCTTCTGCAAATACTTTCATGGCAATTGCTCCGATGAGCTGCTTTCCCTAGTCCCCAGTCTCCATGAATACAAGCACCTTACGAGGCTGGCATCCCGCTCTCACCCTTACACTGTAGAAACTTTAAAATGTAGCCGTCTCTTCTACTCCAATAGCTTCATACCTCGCACCTCTCGCCTGTGGAACACCCTTCCTAATTACTGTTTCCCTGATAGCTATAATCTCCAACTATTCAAATGTAATGTCAATCGACATCTCCAGTTACCTTGATCTACACACTATCCTTCCCTTCATCCTTTCTTCTATCACTCCTATCTGCTCTTGCTACAAATCTTCTGCAACCCCCCTGCATCCTAGTGGCTTCATGCCTTGCTCGGGGCGCTAAGCTTTAAAATATATATATATATATATATATATATATATATATATATATATATATATATATATATATATATATATATTGATACCTTTGCCTTGTCCCTTGTTCTTATATCATTTTGGGTTCCTAAACAAAATTAAATAAATGTGGTGAGAGGCCTAGACACGCTACATCATCATTGATAACTCTGACGTTCATTTGGAATTCCGCCATAATCTAGCTACAATCGTCGTAGTAGGTTTTCGTCCGTAGAGTTGCTACCTAAAAGTTTCTCCATAAGTCTTAATAGCTGTGACAGTGATCTGTCACCGATCTCTATGTCCCTAAAAGTTCCCGTATTTAGGTCTGATTTGATTTTCCGATTGTTTTTAGGATGGCTGTTTTTAGAATGCCGTATGGATTGATGGTCAGGATATTCTCGGGGATGTCGTTAACCTCTGTAGCCATATATCCTCTGGTAGGACTACATAAACAAACTTCATCTGCTGTGAAGTTATCTTTCGGATTTGCAATGAAGTTTGTACTTGGTTGAACCAGGTCCGAGGGGTTCTTCTGTTAAAAAGGAGGTAAATGACTGATGTTTAGTCTTATTTTGTGTTGTTCCGTAGACATGTTTGAAACTGACAATGAGACTTCTTCTATTTTCACACCAGTGTTCGTTTGCATGGTCACTAGTTGATCCGAGGTGGAAGTCGGTTGGAGTTAAGAAACGAATTAGACACTGATTTGGAGAAATGGCTAAAGATTTATTTTCATTTACAAGATAAGAAAATGTCTCGAATGGTAAGTCGTATTGTAACACTATTTGGATTGCTGGTAATTAATAATAATAATGGCGACTTGGAATATCAACGAAAACGAGATAATGATGAATAACTTTGCATGAAAAAGTTTAAAAAAAAATATAAAGAACGATAGACCGATAATACAATCGTTCCCAGAGAATGGAGAATTATACAATGGTCCAGATGACTGTTTAAAAGTTTGTATAGTGTCTTGTTCATGGACTCATAGAGGTCTGTGCAAAAACTGAACGCTACAATAGCCTGAAACATTTGGAATGAATGTAATTTGAGCCAGTGTCCTTTTTGACACAGATAATTCTAGCTAGACACCTCTGGACTCTATCATTTAGAATTCATAGTCAGTTAATGTGGCGTCCAATGTAGGTGGCAATGCTTTCTATCAAGTATTCCTGAAATGCACCCACGGTCATGCACCATTCAAATTCTCATTGTTTTGCCATTTGCTGGTGTCCACACTGACTTGCAGCTGATATAGGCTTGGGGATTTCCTTGATAGGAGGGTACTGTGGTGCCACCTACTATTACCTTTACATACTGCATCCTCATGACTTTTGTCATGTCAGTGTATATTGTTACATTATATATATATATATATATATATATATATATATATAGTTAGTCATACCACCACTCTCCGACAGACCAGACTGCAACCTCCCTCTTCCTGTATATAACGCATGCAACCGCTACTTCCTTTTATACTCATATATAAAGTGTAAAGCTATTGATTTCATAAAATGTTCGCTAGATACACATGGTCTTGTCCATTAATCTGTCTCAACAGGAACTCCACATTACAAAATACAAATGATGTCAGAATACAATATACAGTCAACGACAAAATTATTTGTGCATACATCAATTTGAATATTTTGTATCCATTTCTCAAAATCTAATGCCTGTATGATGCCAGGGTTTTTATATGTTAATAATTACAAAAAAAGGAATACAAAACTCGATTTTCAGAATAATAGGTTAAATACAACACATTATGCAAAATAGGAAAAGATAAATTTATTTGCACAGTATGAAAAATAGAAAAAAATTGAACAATTTTCCCAATATTATTAGTCAACAGCATGGCTTCTCATCTTTATAACTTGCTGTAATCGTTTTCTAAAGTTTTTGATGAGATTTGAACAAGTCTTTTCTGGGATTTTCTTCCTTTCTTCAATGGTTACACATTCTAATTCCTGAAGGTTTTTTGGTGACCGACGATTTATTCGAATATTCAATTCTTGCCATAGATTTTCAATAGGATTCAAGTCAGGACTCATTGAAGTCCATGGTATCTCTTTTTTTCTGAAGCCACGCAGTCACTGATTTAGACGTATGTTTGGGGTCATTATCTTTCTGGAAAGTAAATCGCCGACTTAGATGAAGATTTTGCACTGATAGTTGTAGATTTTCATCCCAAATTTTTATATAGTCTACAGATTTCATTATTCCTCTTATTACAATTAATTGTCCCACCCCCCCTTGAGCTAAAACAACCCCAAAACATCACCGAGCCACCTCCATGTTTAAATGTTGCCACTGTGTTCCTTGGGAGGAAAGCCTCACCTTTCTTGAGCCAAATCTTCTGTACAACATTATGTCCAAAAATCTCAATTTTTGTTTCATCGCTCCACGATACTTGTTCCCAAAAGCAATTTTCTTTGTCCAAGAACATTTTAGCAAAATTAAATCTAAGCACCAATGTGACATGATTTGTGAAGAGGGGTTCATCCTGGTCAGTTTCCATACAACCGATTTCTATTTAAACAACGCTGTATTGTGCAAGTACTTACACTGATACCCATCATATCCATACTTTTAGCAATGTCTTTCAAAACAATTTTTGGGTTTATATTAACCTTGTGAAACAGTTTTCTTGCAGTTCTCAGTGACAATTTGGATTTACTTCCACGCTCAGGTAAATTCTCTGTCAGGACAAACTGTTTAAACTTCTTTATAATGGACTGTACTGTAGATCTAGGGATAGCTAACCGGTTTGAAATAGTGCTGTAACTATTTCTCACCTTGTGGAAAATAATAATTCTCTGTCTCAAGTCAACACTAAGCTTCTTTGTCTTCCCCATCATGTCGTTAACGTATATATACCACTCTATACACCAAATGATATTCTTTGCTGGACTGGACAAATATTCTACTAAATAAATAGTCTAGAAGGCTTCACTGATAAAATAATTATGTAAATTACTTATACAAATCAATCAGTTTAAAGCGATATTTTCTACTGTACGAATAATTTTGATTTTTCCTATTTTGAATAATTTGCCTGTCAAATTTGTTGTATTTAGTCTATTGTTCTGAAAATTGAGTTTTAGATTCCTTTTTTGTTCTTATTAATATATAAAAAAAACTGGCATCATACGGGCATTAGATTCTGAGAAATGGATAAAAATATTCAAAATTGATGAGTGTATGAATAATTTTGTCTTTGACTGTATATATCAAAATGGCAATTTTCTTGTAATAAAATAAAAATTTGGCATATGATGTTGAACATTAAGAGGAATGAAAAATGTCGTCCTTCCATATCTGAACAATGGAAAAAGATCCTCTGAGCCAAACTTTCTTTATAATTCCTTTCACTATAACATAGCATCTATTCTGAAATCTTCTGAGTAACAATCACAAAAACGTCACATTCACTATATAAAAATCTAATTAAACTCATATTTACAATTTCATGTTTGAGTGCTGGGAATTGAATAAGTCACACCATATGATTTAAAATTACCCCTGATGATTTAAATGTTAGCAATTATATTTATGTTTAATATTTACAAAAATGCATTAAAATTCTAATTAGTTAGAAAAGTTAATTGGTTATAAAAAAATATTAAGGAAAATATAAATGAAAAATAAAGGAGAAAAAAAAAAAGAAATATTAAAAAATCACTGGAGAATATTTTAACATATAAGAGGGAGAGAAGAGTGTAAGTGAGAAAAGTCCTGAAAATTCTTCTTATCCATCAAGCATGTACTGAATTTTCATTATCCAGTCATCCTACATTAGTCTATCCAAAGCCTGACTAACCTACGGGCTGAATAAACTATAATATTAAAACTTAGATAACCTAAGAGTCTGAGCTTTGCTCTCCAAATAAGATTCATCTGTTTCAAAATTTGAAGACTAAATCTAATTTGGTGACAAATCTGCAAAATCTTTTACACACAAATTAACACAAAATTGTTCCTTGTGTCCCTTCAGTCTATATGGAGAACAAAAACACCATTTCAATCACCTACTAAAGCTACTTGCTACCTGTTTCAATGTTATCTCAAAAAGATTCATCTTATAGAAAAAAAAAGCAAATGTGATTAGGCACATGAATTCTAATGTGATGAAGCACTTTCTCTTTTAGAGTAATATCTGGGACCAACAGTCTGCCTACTGGAGTTGTGAATACTAATGAAAAAATAATCTTCAAAGAGCAGTTTGTCCACCAAGAAACACCTCAAATAATTACCAAAATATATTGAGAAGAGGTGAAACCACCTCAACTGAATATCTCCATAGTCATTGCAATATGATGGGTCTTTTTACTAGTAACATATATCTATAATAGAGCAATATAAATCATGAATTAGCATTTAAACTAACTAACCAGTGAGCCATATTTTATGAATTTACTTGTTGCACTACTAAGAAAAAAATACTGGAGGTGAGGACACCAATAACCTGTCATCATGGATCCTTGAACTATGTTCATTTTGATGGTCCTGAGACAAATTGCTGATGTCTGTTGGAAAAGTGAGTTTGATAGATTAATAGAGGAACAGGTGAATAAATTGAGGGTCTCTTTCCAAATAAAACTATTTCAAAAATTTGAGTTCTTCATTTGTAATCAGAGGCTATATTTTAAAAGCTTTATTTGCCTCTTCCAGCATACTCTCCAAATTTGCTGAGTACTTAGAGAATACTCACAAAAGCTGTGGAGGTCTTTCAACTCTCTGTGGTTGGAGATTCTTTCTTTCCTGGAACAACACACCAAAAGTTTTCTTTCATGTTGTACATTTATATGTGTCGTTCATCCTCTTTGCTGTTTTCCACTGATTAATTTCTTTGTCTTTTATAAGCAAGGGGAGGTTGAAATGGAAGCAGAACTTGCTTAGAAATTGGGGAAGAATTTTTTTTGTGGGGTGAGTTTATGAGATGGGAGTAGGTGAAATAGGAATGATCTGCAGGTAGAGTTTTTTGTGTTGGCAGTGGCAGTAGTTGTTGATTTTGGAGGAAGATGACGTAGTGGAGGAAGCTTTTTTTCAGCACCCAACTTTATTTTCAGAATGTGCCAATTCTCTTTCATATCATGTTTCTGACTGACTCAATCCAAATGCCGAGATACTGCTGCTTAGAGTTTCCTTCCAGCATTTCCTACCATTTTTCCCTTCCCACTCAGATTTCTCTTGGGGAAAGGATGAAAACATGTGCTCCTATGTTTGGCCTGATTTTCTGGCCAGAAGCTATTACGGCCTCATTATCTACAGATGTGGAAAAGGAATCTAAATGCTTAATGGCCAGTTTTCCAGAGAGGTGACTAGTTACCTTTCAGTACCAGGGATGATGAGTCAGATTCTGATCTTGATAGTCAGTCAGCACAAAATGCTTTATTCATTTAAAGGTCATTTTTAGTTAGAACCAAACAGCATTGTAAGGACTGCTATCACAGCTTCTTTGATATTATAAAACTGTTCTGTAAAAATGTAAAAGTCTCATCTTGCTTTTAATCAGTACTTTCAATTGTTCCTCTTAATGTCCTGATTGAGAAATGAATTGTTACCATTCTGAACAAACTACAGGGTGGTCTGAATATAATTTTCTATTTCACATGGCTGATATGAAAATGATGGTGTTCATACAGACTTTCTTGATGCATGACAGTGTCAACGAAAGTGAATAAACTGAATCCAGTACATGTGCTTGGTATTACTGTACGACTTGTCTCCTTATTGTTCTAATTAATTTTTGGTAGGGGGTGACAAGACTTTCGGATCAATCTGTACATTAAAAGAAAGTTTTCTATTGACTTAAAATTTTTAATATTTCAAAAACATTGAATTATATAGAAATAGGTATAAAACACATTTATAAGAAAGTGGGAATGTATGTGATATGTAAAAGGAGAATTTAGCAATCTGATCTACAACTTTTGTAAACAACTGTAGCAACAATTAAGAAGAATGGTATTTTTTTTATTATAGTTAAAGGCAAATTCACTCCTCCCACTAAGAAATGATTATGTGTTTATACTTTTTATAAGCATATGAAAAGTTGAACTTGAGCTATATATAACTTTAAATTCTTTAATGTAATTGTTTGAATTGTTTTTAAGACAGAACAGAGTATTGATTATTAGAAAATAAAAAAAATACCTGAGTCATCATTAATTGAAACTCATGTCTAATCTGAAAACAATTAAAAAAATGGCTAGTAATTCACAAAAAAATGTCAGTAGTAGAAAATTCATGTGTCAACAGAAATAATTTGTTACCGGCATTGACTTCAAAGGAATTCAGCTGACTGCTAATTATAAGAATGGCAGCTACAAACTCAAAGAAACCAGCTACTAATTGACTGTCTTCCTTCTCTTCTTCTTGAAATGTATGTACACAAATTAAACTTTTTCTTAGTTCTTCTACTCCCCAGATACATACATATTCAGAAATCCATTTTAAAGCCAAATTTAAAACAGTGAATGCTAAACAAAATTTCTCAAGAACATTTTCATACATTTTTGGTAAATATTTATATACAATACAAATACTTATGTACAATACAAATACTTATGTACTTACAAATAGGTTTACCATTGTTATTTATGTTATATACAACTGTTTTCTCATTCATTCTTGATTTTGTTGAACACTAAAAACTATGTTCCAAATTCTGTTAGCAACAATACAAATAAATAGTTTCCTTTGTTAAATGATTAAAAGTGAATTTGACTGTTACTTTCTTTGAAGAAAATATAAGACTTAAAACCATCCTGGGTATAATGATAAACTACATCTGCATCCTGGGTAAGACGATAAACTACATCCAACAGCAAGGCCTCTGATTAGGAGGTTTTGATGGGCATGGAACTGCCTCTTAATTGTTGGTGTTCCCAGGTCCACCCTGACCCGGGGTGGTAGCACCTGTCAGGGTCCCAACTATCGGCAAATAGTTAATCAATGAACTGGGCTCAAAACACTATGAAAGTGTAAAAATAGGTTTTAATACCAGCAATACATTGTTGTAAAAATATTACCAGCAATACATTTTGAAAAAAAAAAATTACCAGCAAAATATTTTTGAAAAAAATATTACTAGCAATAAAAATTTTGTCAGCATAACCCATTGAGGTTGATATGTTGTAAACCAAACCAAACCAAACTAAACCAAACCAAGAATTAAAAATAACAACCTTATTTTAATTTATGTTTAAATATTGTATATAGTGAGTGTAAAATAATAATATCTGCCTTCAGCCACTCCCTTCAAATTTGGGGGATTGGGGAAGAAGAAGGAAAAGAATTTGTGAGCCTATGTGAAATTGTTTTGAGCCAATGAAAACCTTGCCTTCACAGAAATTAGCCAGTCAGCTGAGAAGAAGGAAAGAAAAATTAAATTAATTATTCAGAGAAAAGTATCTGAAGTCATGTGAAGGGTTTTGTTTCAGTTCCTCATGGCCAGTTGAAGTACTCGCAGGTGTAAAATTACTTGCCAATTACATTATCACCCTCTAACCAGTACGTGGGACTTCAAAGAATTTTCTCTCAACAGTCCAAGAAAGCTAAGTATTTCAAACTATATATAGACGAAAAAAAAAAATGTAGAGGAAACACTATCAGTAGCTGATTAATAATATGTATTATATTTTGAATATTTTCAATGTTACTGGAAGTGCCAGTCTGAACCTATGCATAAATAACTGATTTTGACCATTCGACACCTGAGATGGAAACTTCTGGTCGACTCAACAATGTTAACTTTTGTATTAGACGAGGATGACCATTCAGTATTTGTATTTGATATTTTAAAATTTACTACACACACACACACACACACACACACATATATATGGTGTATATTTAGGCAGTATATTTTCATTCAAACAGGTTTGGTTAAATAATTTAGACATATCATATTGATTAGTTTTCATTGTGATCTTTTTGAGTTCATGGATTAATTTCTTGGTAGCCTTAGAAAATTGATTAAGAAAAATACCAACATTTTCTTTCAAATAGTTTTTATTTTCCCAAGTACTTTCAATCTCATCTGAGACCATGTTCAGGGGATTAAGCTGAAAGAAAATTTTGATATTTGGTATTTTTGGTATATATAATAATAATAATAATAATAATAATAATAATAATAATAATAATAATAATAGACTCTCCCGTTGGTTTCAACATATGAGGATCTGACAGCTTAGTTGATTCAGTTATGAAAGTTTATGCGTTAATCTTAAGTGGCATTTAAGACCCACTAGTGATTTACAAAGGAGGCCACATATATATATATATATATATATATATATATATATGTGTGTGTGTGTGTGTGTGTGTGTGTGTGTGTAATTCATATAAATGGAAAAGAATAAATGCTTAAAGGTTGATACATGCTTTTCCACTTTGTATTCTTTAACATTCTATAACCTTTCACGCTTTTTACCTCACATACTAACCGCCAAAAATGCATTAACTTGTGTAAGAACCTAACATTGTTATATTAAGCATCTGGTGGCAGAACAAGGAAGAAATAATGAAGGTTTAAGAAATAAACAATTGTATTAATGTAAAAATACAGCAAATAGTAAATCAGTGTAAATGTCTCTTGTCGAAAGAAAAAGGTAAGTAACATTTTAAAAGGAGTCCACAGCAATGTACAGTATGAGAGGGAGGGTGTGTTGTGGCTTACTGTGGCAACAGCCTTTGTAGATGGGAGGTTGCGTTCTGTGAGCATTGTGAATCCAGGCTGTTGTGTCGTCTGACTGCTGAAGATGTCCCTTTGATGGGCTTTTATGTCCTTTTCTTGGGCTCAGATTGGCTCCAATTTTTATTGGAAAATGTGACAAAACTACATTTTGGAGTACATGATTAAAACAAACTAGAGTTGTATGCAAAGTACAGATGTTTAATATTAAAATTATTTATCTGGATGTGCAGGTAGTGTAATGGTTATTGATGTGAAAAATGGAATTAGCAAGCCGAGTTCAAATTTCAGTCGAGTGTGTTGTAGTCATTTTTGCACTAGTGACTTTGAGAAAGGCATGAATCAATCTTGTCTAAAAAGCAAAAAAGAAAGAGGACAGATAGAGTAGGAGGAGGAGGAAGAGAGGGGAGGATAGGAGAAATTTTAGATCTCTTAATCCTGTCTTTATAAGTATTTTTTAGAGTTACTAATGAAAAAGACAAGATTCTTACTTAAAGTGAAATTTGTAAAGAAACATACCTTTATTACAAAAATATTTTTCACAATATACAAATTGTACAAATTACAATATAGGCCTTGCACAAAATTTCCATTGTGCGCCTTAAACTATCAAGGCAGTTTAACAGTTCATTTAAAATATAAATCTGTTTTCTCTTAGAAAACAACAGTTCATGTAAAACAAATGTTTCCCTTTCTTTTAGAGCAAGAGTTCACATAAATCAATTTCTTAGCAACAAAAGAAATTTACTTACTTCAAAAAGTTCCCAATTCAGAGACTGAAATTTGAAGCCGGATGAGAAAGGGTTGACCTATCTCGTGTAAAGCTGGTTCTCTGGGCCCTTTCAGGGTTTCAAAACAGGCATTCTCAAATACATGATAAGCTCTCACAGTTTTAAAAAAGATCTTCAAATGAAATAAACTCTTACATGTTTAGAAAAGACGTTTTGTAAAGAGAATTCTTGTTGGTTTTTAAGGGTTCTTCTTTTTCATCTTCTTCACCAGAAATAGTAGCAACTGCAACATTTGTGTAACATCCCAAGTCACTACTTTCTTGCCTGAGTGGGCAAATCTTTTCTGCAGTAGTAGCAGGAGGAGGGCACTTTACTCGTTTCCAACAGTCAATCCTTTCTTCCCGATGACAGCTGAGTGTGGTCTATTCCTTTCTGACTTTACAGTCAAACTTTTCTCTCATAAATGACTCTAACTGGATCAAAACCCAAGTCCTTGGAGGTGTGTGCGTGTGTGGGGGGTATATTTTTTATCTCCCCATTGGTTAAAAAATCTAGAATTATTATCCAATCAAACCATGTCTGTTCTTTGTTCAAATTTGGCTGGCTTTTGACAATATCAAACTGAGCCCATCCTGTGAAATTTTGTCTCATTTTGGTGGGTTTTTTATAAGATCAATTTGAAACCTATTTTTTTTTTTCTCCAAATCTTTACACATTTATTATTATTCATATTTTCTTTTGAATAAAATGTTTGGCTTCATTTGGCAGTTTTTCAAAGATACTGTGTTAATAACATTCTAATTTTCTTAATTAGATTTTCATAAAATTTAATAACTGTTTTATTACAAATTATATTTACATTAATTTTTACACAACTCCAACATTAATTTAATTATATTTTTCTCAGACAGTTTTAAACTTTTAATATTAACATTTTTATTAAAATAATTTTCGTACTTCTTACTCCAGGTATGGGTTAAATGGTTTGGTATACCGAGTTCTATAGTTTTCAGTGGCAATCAGTTTAAATTGAGGAAGACTCTAAATTCAAAACTGTAGAAATAGCAACGGGAAACCATTCTTCACAGATAAAGAAAAAAAGGAATCTATGGGAAGTCATGTTTGCCTGTCAGGACATGTCATTTAAAAGACAGTTAGGAAATGCAACTCATAATCATAAATATTTCTTCTTTTACTTTTCTCTTTCAGTCTTTTTATTTTGTGTAGCTCTTTTTTTTTTGTCGCCCTCTTGTTGAATACACAAACATACGCCCTGAAAGAAAATAAGAAAAATATTACAATTCAGCGTGTCAAATGTCAATATTTGAATTATTTCCCTTGTTCTGGTTTCCTTTTTATTTATCCGAAGTTACCTCCCTTATACAAATATAAATTAATTTTCTTCTTGTTTGAATTCATTGTACATAGGTAATTTATAGCGAGGATTAACAATGGCTTAAGATATTGGGACTAGGCTTTCCATTATTTGTACCAATATGGACATTGTAAATGGAATTTTGGAAGATGACAATGTTTACAAACCCCTCAAAATAACACCATCATTCCAAAAATGAGAATTAATATAAAACCTCCAATTTACAAAAACAATTAAGAGAGTTTCTGCCAAAAAATTAAATTAAAACTAACACTTTCAGATTACAAATATTTTATAACCAATAAAACCCAGAGAATCATATTTCAAACAACATTTGTCAGGAATTGATCTAATCCTTTATAAAGTGTGCAAAAAACTTATTCCGACAGTATTCAGTTGTACATTCAGGGCACATTATTCTGCTATATACATTATTACATTTTCTTTGACACATACAAGAATGTTTAATTAAGTTAATCTAACAAAACCTTTTTATTACACATTTTGAAATAACGTTTCTCTCATAAAAAAAAGAACTATACTATTTAGTACAGTGCTTGTAAAAACATTCACAGCAAGCTTGTTGAGCGTTTATAAATGTCTATTTCAACTTCAATATGAATCTCTGTGTTCTTGTTACTGTAAATGAAACTTTATTTGTTCCATTTTCTAATTTCAGAAAATCTTCACAGATATTTCTTGTTATGCCTTCTTTGTTTCCTGATACTTCATTGGAAGGGCACACCTGAAACAAAAAATAAACCTTTACTTGAATACACTTTACATTAAGTCAAGTTACTATATAGAAACTGCTGCTGATTAGTGAAGAGTAGTAGTTACTCATTTTATCTACATGAATGGTGGCTGTTATATTTTTAACTGTAGTAGAATCTTGTTTAACAATTTAAATGAGTCAGATGCTGAGTATAAAATCTAAGAAACTTTTAATGAGGAAAACAAACATCTTATATTTAAGGCTTCAAAATCCCAAAACAAAGCTTAGTGGATATGAGTACTGTTGGCTTGCAAGCAAATATTTGGCATTTCTCATAACATTTCCCAAGTGATATAGGCTATATCTAATCTGAAAGTAAAAAGTCTCAGGATTTCAGTACTGGTTGAATTTTCTCACAATTCTATTTGTCAAGTTACAGTTGTTTGAAGTTAATCAATATTTGTACATGTTTAATCATTTATTTTATTTGATCAGTCCTGAATGGTTGCTTTTCTTGTCTCTTTTGTCAAGGAAAGTCACTGGAACCTTATTGAAATTACTGTTATAAGTGACAGATGGGTCTAACAACTCCTTTTTAAAAAATGATCGAAATCAAGTGGATTTTGTGGTATTATAACACAAAATTATGTCAAATTAACACAATTATTTGTCATATTTTACCTCTTTTTTTCTCTCTGAAAATTTGAATAATGCTGACTAAAAATGCCCGAGACAAATTTTTTTAACTATTCAATATAAGTTCTCAAAAATTAAAACAATCCAAATCTGAGGAAAATTTTAAAAATGTACACATTCCTTTCCTACATTAAATTAATCATTGCCCACTTTTAGTATAATATACTCAGTACCAAATATCAGTTTTTGATATCCACTTTTGGCACTGAAAATCTGTGGGGGTTCATTCACATCATAGCAACAGAAATTAGCCTTGTGTTCTCAGAGATAAAAGCATACTTGACAGGAAAAGCATGGGAAATTGGATGTTAATTTTATACAATTTATTTATAGTTTTGTGTGTATTGATGTGTGTATTTTTTAGGTTACAATTGTTTTATGGTACATGTGGTAAAAGGGAGAATTTTACTCTGTAGTATTACATACTATATCACAGAGAGAAGTTGGACACGTGTTGCCTGCACCAAGGTTCATGATGAAGAGATTGAATTTAACATCTTTTGGTGGGAAGTCCATATTTCTGGCAGGAACAGTTTTTGTTGCATGCTGGGAAAGTTTTTATTATCTTTATTTTTTATTTATTTTATACAATGTATTTATGTTATTGCTTTATTTATAATTTTCACTATTATTATTATTTTATATTTCATTTTTATTTATTTATAATAATAATATCCTTACAAATCATCGAAAAACACGTCTAGATGGGTTAAATGCAAAATTTAATCACTTTTGGAGAAATTTGGCTTTTCACTGCAACCAAGGTTTCTACACCTAAACCGTTATTTTTTTTTAATTAGAAGTATGAAAGTTTTGTCTTAATCTTCCTTTTAAGTACAAATAACATTAATACATTTCCATAATTGAGTTGAAAAGCATTTAGAGGGCTGAAAATGTCCACTTGCCTCTTTTGTGTAACACACTCTGCTGAACCTACTACTCTTGTACCACTATGATAGTTGAGGGTGATGAAAATGTTTTGGTTCAACTTACTTCCCAAAATCTGACCAAACATTAGATTTTGTACACTATTTACATTATTCGGACTATCGTCCTCATCTTTATTGCCATATTTATCACATTTCAGCTGTTGTATGCTCCAGCCTTCTTCAGGTGGTTGGAATGTCGAACTGAACGCTTTATTTCACTCACTGGGGTAGACTGTTCTAGTTCCACATGCCATGTTTAATGGATGTCAGTTATCAGTTATTGCCTGTTAATTCCTCTCTCCAAGTTCTCCACTGCCTTAACCAGGTATTGAACTCATAACTCTTTGGGTCCTGTCATTGGATCTAACTAATGCCTTTATCCATTGTGCCATGTGTCCTTGAAATGTTGTGATAAATATGGCAATAAAGAGGAGGATGATAGTCCGAACAATGTAAATAGTGCACATAATACCTCATCTCAGAAATATAAACAGAATAGATTTTGTTTATTCAGTTGGCAGTGACATGCCATTAAGTGAGTTTGTATACTTTGTTACCATTGCAGTTGTCCTAACAATATACTTGCCCATTCTTTACATCTGAGGTAGGGGCTTTTAAAGCAAAATTTCATATTACCTAGACCTGTCACCCCACTCTGTCTGCCTAGAATTGGCTCACTCTGAATTGAAAGGGAGATTTCTTTACTGTAGATGAAATTAAGGAGAATGCAATGTGCCAGTTGATAGTTTAGCATCCCATTACCACTTTCTTATCAATGTTGAATTTTGTGCAAAAAAAGTGGATCAGAGAGCTTACTCAGCTTAGTAAATATTTTCAGGAAATATCAGCTTTTAATTGGTCAATAAACACACAAATGGACATTGCAATCCATCCATGTACAAATATTTTTCCAGTCAGAGTGTGACCAAATCAAGTTTTGTGCCAATTTGTTGTGATCCTGTCACATGATTACATTATCTATAAATAGCAGACACGAGTTTGCTCATTCTCTTTTCTCTCTCTTCTTGCTGCAAGATGTAGTCTCAAAGGGATTCTTGTCTCAATCATGAGTGATCAGACATTAAAAGCATATTCACGCACACATGCACGCATGTACGTACGTACAAACTTTTCTAAACTACATTACAAATATACAGAACATTTCCAAACAAGCAACAAGAACTTTTCTCTTTGAAATAATCTTCTCAAGTTTATTCAGCATTTTTCAGCTTTATAACTCATTCAACATTTGTGAGTTCAGATAAAAATATTTCACAGTCAAAGGGCCATAACACTAAAACTATGTATGTACATCATTTACACAAAAATAAATATAATGTTGTTTGTTATAAAACCATTTTTGTTCCTTCTTGTATTTCATCTTTTGTGGTATTTTATGTCAAATATAAATTATGTGGTCATGTTATTCACACAGCCGTAAACAGAAAAATACAAATCATCCATCCCTATCAACATACCACTACAATTAGTGGAAGGAATGTTTGGATAATGTATGAGGTCCTATAAGAAATTTAAGCTGCTTGAGCATTTAGTGTCTGCTTTTCTGAGAGAAAGCTGATGTTGTGTTGGGCTCTTGCTTAATTTTTGAATTTCAAAAATATTTTTGGTACAATTCAATTTGTGGGAAAACAGCTGCATTTGTTTTTTCATCCAGAAACAATCAAAAGGTTTCCCTCCCAATTCCGAAAAGTGTATTTGGAGTTTAGCTATAGGTTATAAAAGGGGGCCTTGGATTTTTAATTCAAGGAGTTGACAGATATCTAGTGCTGGAACCCAGGTTGCTTTGGTCCAGATATAAAAACAGTACAGAAGAAATTTGACAACCACCAGACGAGAATTTAAAAGTAACATAAAAATCACTCCAACATCAAGGAAAAGTCTTCAACTGGTGTGATTGGTCTATTCTTTGCTGTTACTATGAACTTTACTTTGGAAATTGTACCAATTCTTTGAAAACTATTCTGAAAAGTATTTTCTCCTTTTATATGTAGTTTTCTTTTCTCGGGACTTTATGCAACATTATAATTTTTATTGCAAAAAGGACATATTTTATTTACATCAATAATACACTTAGTTTGTGTAATTCATTCATTATTTTGTGTGTTAACAATAAATTTTATCATTTGCTCTTTAGTTTGGCTAGTATCATCTGCCTTTTGTTGTGTTTCCATATAAATTAAATGTTACCTTAAACATTTGTTTGAACTATTTTTTGTAGTTTTTTTTTTACTAAATTTGTCTTGTAATTTTGAACTGAAAATTTTTTATTCACTTCATGGTGGTGGTGGGGGGGGGCAGATTATTTTCATTCAGCTTTCTATGCAAGGGAATATTTCATTATCCTCCATCACTCTTACTCACTTTTGTGTTGTTTGTTGGTTTCTTTCACTAAACCAGAATATGTAACTACTAGCACTACTCGACCCAGGGATTGAACTCACAACTGTTAAGAAAAAGTCATGTAGTTTAGTGACGTGAAAGAAACGGACAAATTAATACGAAGCTAAATAAGCCTGCTCAGTAATACTGATTATGAAATATTCCTTAAACACTGAAAGTAGAATGACAACAATCTACTCTTTGCGGATTGACTAAAAAAGAGTTCGGTTTGAAATTCCAAAAAGGTTACCTAGTACAACGACAGATGTTCCAACGAAGGTGGAAGAGTACAATGACCATCTGCATAATACTGGTCTGAATAGTAAGGCATAATTGGTTTCAAAGATTTAAAAACCAGTTACAAAGAGGCGCCTTCACAGATTCCTGACTGAGGCCGTTAGGCTCTACCCGGGACCCAACTTAGCAATATCTCCTAAACCGTAAACGGTAGAGAGTTTCCTCAATTTTTATTGCTATTTTTGTAATAATCAGACTTTTTTTTACACCAGGAATAATGGATTTTTTTTTTTTGGTCATGGAGGCATTATCTGCAAATTTATCGATTTGCTTTGAAAGAAAATGAAAATATTTTTATTACCCAAACAAAAGCAAAAACAATTTTATTTCTTAAAAATGGAATTTCTGGATTTCTCAAAGTTATCTTTTTTGTAATCTTAAAAAATAAATATAAAAAAAATATGGAAATCATGATATCGAATAACTTTTTCTTTTAGTTTTTAGTTTGAAAGGAATCCGATACACAGTACATTACACAACAACATCAATTTTTTTTTACTGGAAAAGATTCTGAGTTTACTTTTTAGACTAGAGAGGAAGTTTAAATAATTCTATGCAAGTTCAAGAAATAGTAAAAAAAAATTGGTACAATTTGTTAGTTGAAAATATCGATTATCATCAGTTTTTTGTTCAATTAAAAGTTGCATAATCAGATGAAGCTAGTGTTGTAGCGTACAATGTACATCGTCTGAGATGATTGTTTTGAGATTAATTAACTGAACCGAAATATTTTGATTTTTAAATTAGAATTCAATTATTTAGCATTACCTAATTTGTTAACCGTGTCTTTTTCAATCTACATTTTTAGCTGATAACCACCGAAGAATAAAAAAAGTAATTTTAAAAAATAATCAACAAAAAACTCACTGGACCTTTAGTGAGGTGTAGAGGGAAGAAACCCGCAAGTAATTGTTCCCATCCCAAGTTCGTGTATCGATATTTTTTCTTTTTTTTTTTTTAAATTTCTTTCATTAATGACTTATTCTGGATTATTGTGTTTCAGCTTTGAAATTGCCTACGTTTCGCCTCTAGAGAGAATTGTGGAGCTTTTTTTAGTCGCAAAAAGCTACAATGTTACTGGGATTAATAAAGTCGGTGAATGTTTAGCAGACAGACAAAAAAAGAAGAAAAGAACAATGACGTAATAAACAAACATTTAAAAAAAAATAATATATTTTAATGAATCTTATTGAAATAAAGGATTTTAATTAAAGAGGAAATCTGGTGCGATAGTGAGTAATAAATAAAGCTATACTGGACGGTTTTCCAAGTCCGACTACTCCCGTTAGATCTTTTTAGCATTTGTAAAGTAAAAATGCGATCTGGTATCAATAAAAAAAAAAGTTTAGGAACATTTTCAAATGATGGAAAAAAAAATAACTGAAAAAAATGTAAATACATGTAATACTGAGACAATGAGATATTATATTTTAATCGATTCCTTAAACGGAAGCTAAGAAACCAATTCAACATTTATGAAGTAAAATTGAAATATAATAAGGAAGCGTGTTTTGGACTACTATATTCCTCGTATTTTTTCTCTTGGCAAGTGTCAGTCACGTGGTTTTGTTTGTCGATTTCAAGGTCAATATGGCGGCAGCAGCGGCAAGTATCTCCCGTTCGGGCCTTTATGAAGTGTATTTTCGACAGCAATGGTGTTGGGTCTACGTTTCACTGACCGAGGAATCCCTTGTGCTGACATTGGATGAGAACCCAGACGTGTCAGCTAGTGCCAATGGTGTGAGCAATGGCGTAATAGACGAGAAATGTATCAGCGGACCACAGGATGGATTATCGTCACAGCCTATGCTCCGTAATGTCGTCGCCGGGGCTTCGGGATCCAGCCTTCCTCCTCATTTACCGGATGGCATTACAGGACAAAAGAGGGTGGTCAAGGTGATCAAGGAAGAAGCTAACGGATTGGGTATCAGTATTAAGGGCGGTAAAGAAAACAAGATGCCGATTTTGATTAGTAAAATCTTCAAGAGCATGGCCGCTGACAAAACTGAAAAGTTGTATGTTGGAGATGCAATTTTATCTGTGAATGGCGAGGACCTTCGCGATGCTACACACGACGAAGCAGTCAAAGCCCTTAAAAAAGCAGGCAAAGAAGTTACCCTAGAAGGTAAGTAAGAATTGCCTTTTTCTCTAAAAAAAAAATCAAAGCTAATCATAAAATCAATTATTTTTTTTATCATTCCGTTACACACAATAGAACTTTTTATCAATGGACTGTCAAGATTTCTCCCTCCCCACTCATGGTATTTTTTAAAAATAAAATCTGAAAATAAGTTTGAAAACGACTGATATTCTTTTCTTCTTTGAGTTCAGTATCGATTATTGATCACGTAAACAAACATAACTTTCTTTCTCTTTATTTATTTTATGAGCAATGACTTTTATTGTAGGGTAGACGGGAACTGTTTTTTTTATGATTGTTGATATTTTTCAGCTTTTAATAGTGACATTTAATTTAATGGAATAAATTCTTGCTGTTATTGTATTTTTAAAAGAAAACATAGAAAAGTAAATTTAAAAAAGGTTGGTTGTTGTTTTTTTCTTTTTTAGTCTGACGCTTTTTAGTTGTTACTTGTCAAGAGAAGAAAGCAGCATTGTTTTGCTTGATTTTTATTCAGAGGTACTGGTTTCAAATAGGTGTTGTTGCACTCTAAAAATGTTTTCGTATGGTTAACTTTAGTTTAGAATAATAATCAATGATGTCTTTAACTTTCTTTGGAGTAAAAATACATTTTTAAAAAGTGTCTTATCTAGGGATCTATTTTATTTTTTTTTTAATTAAACGATCCATTTTTCTCAATCTATGAATGAATTAGTAGACTTTAGTTTCTTGCATAAAAAATATATCGTTTTCCTTTAAAAAAAAAAAGTAAAGTAAACCTAAGAAAGACCATGTGAAAGTTTCAAAGTAAAAGTTGTTCAACACTCAACAATATTTGCTAGTGTACAAAATGTTTTCTCCATCTAACGAACAAACAGGTTAATAATTCGGTTTTTTTAATAATGCTTCTTACTTCTTATAAATATCAAATTTAAAAAAATGTTAATTTGTTTTTGAATTGATTCTCTACACAGTTTAAAATTGTCTTCTTATTCTTGATTGAACATTTAATTGAATAAAATATTTAGAAACAAATAAATAGTAAATTGATTTGAAATCAATTTACTATTGTATGCAATGTTCATGTTGCGACGACAACACCTTTTCACTATCAAATTCTCTCGGCCTTCTTTTACAACCTAAATTTTAATATCGGTGACAATTGAAGCTGTTATTTTTCTTTCTATTTCATTACTTTTTTTTTTTTATCTAGATTGAGAAATTTTCTTTTTAAAATATGAAGCTTTATTAACATTTTATATTTTCTAGCGAGATGGAATTGACGTTTGTACTAAAAAACATGTTAAAAAGAGTTTAGATTTTTTTTTTTTTTTTTTTTTTTTTTTTTAGAGTTTTTTGATTTGTCTTCTTCTCACTTATTTTGCTCTCTCATCCTGACTAATAATCAAAATGTCAAAGACTAATTTTTTCTGAAGAAAATAAAAACAGTAAAAATTCATTTGTTATAACTTAAATCTAATTTTCCGTTTTTTTTTGTTTGACTCACTTGTTAAAATCGTATTTCATTAAAAAAAATAAACTGAATCTTATTGACGTTTTTGTTGGATAATGTATTGAAATTAAGTAGGGGTCACTTTCGTGGACTAATAATTGCTGCTTAGTACTTAGTTTACTTTTTTTTTTTATAAATCGTACATGTTTTTAGGAGGGATATTTTTAGTATCATCTTATTCTTAAACTTAATTAAGTTAGTGGTGGCAGCAGTAGTAGTAATTCTTAGAGCCTAGACTAGTGCAAGACTACAACAGTGAAACACCCAATGGGATAACTTGCAAAACATTCCCTTCGCTCTATTTCAGGGGGTCTTTAGGCAGGTAGTTCTCTTTCTAGTCCCAAGGAGTCCATTTTTATAACTATATACAATATGCTAAAAATAATTAGTCTCTACCTCTACTTGTTGCCTTACCCAAAAGAATTTGTAGTGTTAGTTAGCTAGTTAGACTTGCAATCATTTTTTTGCAAGTTAGTTCGTTTATCACTAGGTGATCTTGTGCTATACACTTAAATAGTTTGAATAAATTATTAAATAAATACTAAGTATCAACTAGTTTTCTTGAAGGCAAAGATAAGAGACGCATTTTTTTTAACTACCCACTTTTTTGTTAACAAACTTCTTTTGTGTTTGATCATATTTCAATTCATAATTTTATTTTTGTTTATTATTTTTCAAGTTTAGTGTTTTTGATTAGGATATGATTTTAAAGATAGCAATGGAATCATTGTTTTTGTGGAATTAATGTTTAAGAATGGTTGGATATCAGTCAAACAAAAAATGTGTATGATGATGTATGAGTGTAACTTAACTTACCAGCCTTGCTCATCATAACAGCTAAGCAATTCTACTACTGTTGATGAATCTACACTTTAAGAATGTGACATAACCTTATTTTATTCTTCTTCTTACAGAACTAAAGCATTTTTAAATGTTTAATCCCAGAAGTTATTTACAATGTTCCTCTCATTTCTCTAGTACATTTTTCTTTTTTTTCAGTGTAAAATAAGAATATAATGTAAAATTATTTGTTATAACCGAAGAAGACAGAACTACCAATTAAATCTGTTAAAAAAAAAAAAATAAATAAATTGGAATATTGTGTAAATTCATTGTATGAGTAAGCTTATTTGCAAAGTTTATCAATTAATGTCATTAAAGCTTCCTTTTAAGGGTTGCCAGATTAAAAATTAGACATATGAGACACTCTTAAAATCCCTCTCTCATATATATATATATATATATATATATATATATATAATGCCTATGCACCAATAAGGAGAGACATAACTTAACCTTTTATCACTGTGTATGTGACTTCATTTATTTTACAAAAAGTTTATCCTACCACTGAAACTGACTCTGATCTCTGAATTTCACTTTCATAGATGTGTTGTCATATCCTACTATGGTAACAGAAAACCCCTTTGAGTGAAATTAACAATAAGATTACTGCAAGTGAGAGGCTTTGAAAAAGAACTCGGTGAAAAGAAAAGTGATATTAATAATGCAGAGTGCTAAAGGTTAGAAACATAAAGCAATAATTTTAATGCGTTATGAGGAAAATAAAAGTAAAATCATTTGAAAATTATTTAATACAAGCTAAGAAAAAAATTCTGTAAAAGTGATTTGAAAATATTTAATACAGACAACAGAAATAAGCAAAAAGAATCTAAAATTTTATAGCGAAGAAAACAGTGACTTACCTCGTCAAACCAAGCGACAGCACGTCTCGTGTATCCTACAACCGAAAATGTGGCAAAAAAGAAAATTACTTACCAAAAAAAAGGGCATGTATTCTGCATGACATGCTGAAGATGGAATATTTAAATTAAAAAACAAGTTTCCGTTGCAGGAGTTACTGTAAAAGTATTTTCTTATACAAAAATTGAACGTCCTCTCACAGCTGTCAACGAATGGAAAAAATGTCCGGCCGATAAAAGCAGTTGGTGTTCTCGAATCGAAGAGAACTCTGGTATTTTGGCTACCGTGTTTGTTGGAAAGTGAGTTATTATTCTGATTGGTTGTGTGCATTGTGATTTGTGAGATAGTACCTGCAAATCGCGTTTTCGACATTTCTTTCTGTCCCCGATATTCAAGTTTGGACTTAGTGATTTATTCTCTGTATTGTGGAAATAATATGCGACAAATATTTGTTTTGCAATCCCAGATCGCTTACAAATTTTTATTTAATAGATAGAGACAACATAGAAAGAAAACAAACTTTTAGTGTGGAAGCATTTGAATATTCTTATATACCAAGCAATATAGATGACTAAAAGAAATTCTGAGAAAGTGAAATCATTGCAAAATTCTTATTCAATAGAGATAATATAAAAATGTAAAGGAAAATAATTTTTAAAATTATTATTTAATACAACAATAGAGAAAATAAACTAAAAATTGTTTCATATGGATAATATGAAAAGCAACAAAAGTGAGAAACTTGCATGTATATGCAAAATTTTCTTAATAGGCTGTACGAGAGACTTGAACTGGCTTTTGTTAACAGGTTCTTGTTTTCTAACACCTACCTACAAAAATTCTTTACATTGACAGTTAAGGTTCTGTGTCCATTTTAAGATAGCTTCTACAGTAGCCTCATCCAACTGGTTTCGTTTTTCAGTCCACTGAACATTCATCATTAAGAAGACACTCTGTGTTAGCATTATATACTAGTATGCTAAATAAGAACTGCCACTAAATGAACAACTTGTAGTATTTTTCTTGAAATTCAATTTTCTGACAGATAAAAAAAAAACATCTTTCATGGTACAGTTTGGTCTTCCATTCATCAGATTTTATCTGCATCTCTTTAGCAAGGAATTTTTTTTAATGTTGACCACTGACAGAAAAGAATGTTGTCAATTTTTATACTTTTTTTTTTTTTTTTTTTTACGTGCGACAAGGTGATTGTACTTGTTCCCATGCTGAAAGTCTATCTAATAACATCCATGTCAAGTCATCAACCTTTTTCAAAAGATGAAACCCATTTCTCAAGATAGTCATTGAAAGTGCTGTAGTAGTTCTCCATTTCAAGTAGAATTTTCTTTTTCTCTTCAGATATGACAATCATTATTATTATGGCAATCTTTCACACTGAGTTTTAATACCAAATTTGAAAATAAACTAAATACAAGACATTTGGGGTGTTCCTGAGATGGGACAAAATTATCCAGTACGGGACATGTCCAGTATACAAGAGATCTCTGCCAGTTCTATTTTAATATATTATAATAAACTAATTAGTCAAGATCTGGAGCTTTGATTGGATGTGAGAATGGGTAGGCAGTAGTCAGCTAGCTCTTACTCTTTCTTTCCAAGAATCCCTGTTATGTGGGCAAGGTCACACTCAGCACATCCCTGCAATGCAGTCCTAGGTCTACTGCGACCTCTGTGACCAGGAATCTTGATCTGAGACAGTCCTGATGCATGACTAAGCTTGTTGGATGTGAACAAACCACCCAAGACGATGGGTATGCAGCACTGATGTTATATCCTCAATACCGAGCCTTGTTAAAAACTTGGAAGAGGGGGTTTCATGATGAGGCTTAGTGCCGCAGATTCATCAACTCATCAGGCAGTCGTTGTAGCGGAGCTGTTGCACGGTCAACACACTTGGTGTTAAGTCTCACTGCTCTGGAGCAGTGCAGATCATATACACACATAGAACAATTTGCCACAAATTTTCAAGGATACATGTTTGGATGTGAGAATAGGTAAGAGCTTTTTGAATTTCACCCAAGCCACAGAACATCTGGTTATAATGGCAAGCTCGCAACCTCCACCTGCAACAGCTGGGTGCACAAGAAATGCTGTGACGTCACCGATAGGCTAACAAAACTACCAGATTACATCAACTTTAGATACCGTGGCGAAGCATGCCCACAACCCAAGTCACTTTGGATCGTTCAAGAATGGATATTGAGCTCTTTTTTTTTTTTTTTTTATCTTCCAAGTTGTTTATAAGACTTGGTATTGGGGATATAAGATCAGATTTGTATTGACTCCACTGCAGCAAACAGCACAGGGAAATGTGTTAGATTCCTGCAACTTGTCCAGGTCAGCACCAGAAATCCTAAACTTGGTCTTTTTCATATTGACATGGAGCTCCTTGCTCATCATTCCTGCCTTCTAGGTTTTCAGCTTGGCATCACATTCATCCAGAGTGTTACTGATTAACACAAGGTCATCAGCATATAGAAGTTCTCATGGTACACCAGTGCAGAACTCTGAGAGAGCATTTCCAACATGAGGATGAAGAGCAGTGGACTCGAGACTGAGTCTTGATGAATGCCAACATTGACCTCCCTGTTAATTGGCCATTGACTCTAACTTGACTCCAAGTATTGCAGTACATGCCTTGAATCACACAAATAGCCCAATCCTCAACTCCAAGGCTTCTCATGGCCCACCAGATCACCTTCCTTGGAACTCTATCAAACACCTTCTCCAGATCCACAAAGGAAAAAGAGAGGTTTCACAGCAGCACTGCTGTGTTTTTTTTTTTTTTTTTTTTTTTTTTGTCCTGTAGCTGTTGCATAATGAAAATTGTGTCAGTGGTGCATGTCTCTTAATATCAGTTACTAATATCTTTGTAAGTTCAAATCCCTCTTTCAAATATAACAGGGATACAATACAGAAACATTTAACAGTTTGTATACTTAAGCTACTAATACCATAACATATTTTCCGTGCAAATATCAGCATTTCTTTATTGACATGTTTGAACTGATTTTAAATAAGTTTTATATATTGCTTGTGCATCCATAGTTTCTTGAGTCAGAGGACTTGTATATAAAAACAAAGGAGTCACTGATTCATATGTTGGTAAAATTTTAAATAAAAAAAAAATAAAAAAAATAACTTGAATTTAATAATTATGTTCTAGTTTTCTATGTCAGAGTTAGTTAAAACTTTGCTTGGTATCTTTTTATTATTATTATTTTCCACCTTTTTTGAAAGTTAATCAAGAAATTAAAGCAACACTGAAATATTAAAAACTTGTAATATATTATAGAATTTTAAAGACAAAAACTATACACTAGTAATAACTGGTGGATACATTTATTCAGCAGATTCCATTACTGTTATATATCACATTTTAGGTGATACCAAAATGACACCAATAGTTTGAAATTAGTTTTGGTTTCTTGAAAAAGAAACAGAAGTACATAAATATATTAATTATTATATACTAAACCCATGAAAATTTCATGGTTTTTCCTATTTGTAATTACTGATGAATCTTAATATTTCAGTTAATGATTAAATAAGCTCTCGTCAAGTTCTCTGACCATAAAATATCTGTAGAAATTCCCCATCACATTGTTAAATATTTGAACTTTAACAAAATATCGCAATAACAATGATAAATATCAATGTCAGCTGTTATTTTAAGAAGTGGGTACAAATGAAAAGATTCGAAAATTGAAATTGACATCTTTTCCATTTCATTGAGACAAGACTAAACACTCTATCTTCTCTTTTTTTTTTTTTTTTTTTTTTTTTTTAACTTACTGAAACCAAGTAGTGTCTTTGATGCGTCTTTCCGCTTGACGGTCATGCGAATTAATGAAGGGGGAGGGACAAGCAAAATCATAAGATACCATTTTCTATTTGTTAATCTCACTTTTATTAGGTTGGTGCAAAAATAATGTCGTTTTCTTACATAGTAATGTATGTGAGAAAACGACATTATTTTTGCACCAACCTAATATTATTACTGGATATAAATGCTAACATTTGAGTCTGCAATTGTGTATATCGAGTACAAATTACTTTGAGGAAGAAACTGTCGAATTTTATAATCTGTGCCAGAGAATTACAATTTCAATTGACAATCCTTAAAATTTGTTTAGTCTACTTTCTAGGGTTAGACATAAAATTTGTCAAATACGATACTCATTTTTATAAAAAACTCATATTTATTATGTTTCGACCTTTAAGTATCTGTCTATATTTCTGAGATGAGGTATTATGTACCAAATTTACATTATTCGGACTATTGTCCTCATCTAGTCGCCATATTTATTACAATGTTTCGGCCGTTGTATACTCTGGCCTTCTTCAGGTGGTTGGACTGTCAAACTGAACCCTCTATTTTGCTCACACATGGCACAGTGGATAAAGGCGTTGGTTAGATCCAGTGACAGGACCCAAAGAGTGTTAGTTCAATAACCGGCCAAGGCAGTGGAGAACTTGAAGAGGGGAATTAACAGGAGATAACTGATAACTGACATCCATTAAACATGGCACGTGGAACTAGAACAGTCTACCCCAGTGAGTGAAATAAAGCGTTCAGTTCAACATTCCAACCACCTGAAGAAGGCCGGAGCATACAACGGCTGAAACGTTGTAATAAATATAGCGACAAAGATGAGGACAATAGTCCGAATAATGTAAATAGTGAACTTTGTCATATATGCTAAAGATATGGCTTACTATTACATAAGCAGAGTGGATAGAGAAATGTAATGTTAATTTTGATAAATATTGAAAAGTTAATTTTTGCACTAATTTATCATGCAGAAAGTTACTGATATTTCTTAGTAACACTAAATATCAAACTGTCTTTGTATAATTGTAATCGGCATTATAATTTTATGATTAGAACTTAGCATGCAACCAAAAGGATGACTTTTTCCCAATCTCATAGATTGATATTCTGATTTTCTCTCTAAAATATCTGCTTTGTATGTGGTTAGCTTTTGAACTGAATAGTCATTTTTATAATCTTTATATATATATATATATATATATATATATATATATATATATATATATATATATATATATATATAATGCAGCCTGTGGCAGAAAAAGTTGGCCAGGGCTTTATGGACATTAAAAGAAAATGAATTTAAATTTCAATATTCTGTTAAAAAATGTTTTTATTTAATATTAAGTTGTCTAAGGATATCTGGGTATTGGAAAATTTAATTGTGAGAAAATTTTAAATCTTATAATTAAAGCACAGTGTATGTGCGTGTTTGTGCATTTGTATTTTCAAGCAACTCCTCTGTTCCCACTGGTCCAATTTCAATGATTCATAGCTCTAGAAAAGCCCTAGAAAAGTTAGGTGCAGGGAACGATTTTCATTGAGCTCAGATCCAGGGTTGCTAGGTTATGTGAGATTAAAAATATATATTAATATATTATACTAGCCATTATCATTGTTTTCATGGTTCAAGGGGAGTAACTCTTTTCTTTTTTTTATCCAAAATTGCAGACAGCTTAAAAGGTGTCCTATTAGGCAGCATTTAAGGTAGCTTCTGCGGGAGACTCTAGGTTTGGCCATCATCACAATCGCTGAGAAGGAGTAGATGTGATAGGCATCAAACTACAGAAGAACTCAAAATTGATCACTGCATTTAAGTATTGAATTAATGTTTAAGCTTACCTTTTAAAAGTTCAATGATAATTCTTCTGCTGCCACTTAATTTAAAGATGATTTGATGTACATAGATCCTTATTTTCTGTACAAACAATTATTTTTATTTCATGGCTGACAGAACAGGAGACAATTTATAAGATAAAATTAGCATAGTGTAAAGATGGGAAATTAGAATTAGTTATACATTCAATATTTGAAGAGAAACTAGCTAATTAATTAAAACCTCTATTATGGAATCTATATGAATAAATGTGAAATTGGAGCTCAATTCTCTCATGAATTCTGAGATTGAAAAACTTCAGCTCTACTCTATAGTAATTTGGTATTTACCAAATTGATTATGTAAACAAATGACAAAGCAGAAAAAAATTTATGTAACATATTTTGTCCTCCAGAAGGACTTCACCGAAATAAAATAATGTTTTTCTTGATGGAATTGTATGTAGGAAGAGGAACTGAAAATGCTGAAGATGTTGAAACTTGATTATATAGAAAATATGTCATATACTCTTTGGTAGATTTAAGTCTTTTAAACAGATTGTGTTACATTCTACTCTCTCTTCATGAAATTCTATGTTCAACTCTCTCTTTTAATTTTAGGGCAATGAAAAGGGTTTGCTAGAAATCTGTTAAAACTGAAATTTAGGTTGAATGTTAATTTTTATCTTTGATGTTGGAATTTAATCTATAAGATTAAATTCCAACATGAAAGATGATAAAAATATCTAATGCAGACAGTGTTTAGTATCACCCCTCAGCAATGCTTAATATTTTTCGAGCTTCTAATTGAATTTTTTTTTTTTTTTTTTTTTTTTTTAGAAAGTGATCATATTTTATAATAAAAAAAAAAAAACAAAACAAAACAATAAATATTGTCAGAGTATATTATAAGTAAAGAGATAAGAGAAAGGTACATGTCATTTCAATAGATATTTTAATTCTTCTGGCATTTTATGGGATAAGTTGTGAGAAAAGTGATATATAACTCCAGCTGTTTTATTGTGTAATATCAAACATGACCTGGAATTAGACAAATCAATAATTTTGCTAATAATAGAGGTAAAATGAACAGTGATTTTTACATTTGAATTGAAAAATCTACTATTTTTGATTTTTATCTTCATCAGGAATTACTTTGTAATGCAAAGGCCTTTCTCAAAAGTGGACCATGATTATGCTATTTACCAGCAGACCTCTCTATTTCATCTTTCCATCTGTTATCTGTTCCTAATGTATTTGCTACTCTTTGGGCACTAATCAAACAACCTTTTATTCTAGCTGTTATTTTTTCTTCTTTGCGTTCTACCAAAAATCTACTTATGTTGTTTAATTGTTTCCCCTGATATTGTGTGCCTTGTTCCGTTCCATGATTTGTTGACCTTTTTCTGCTCTTTCTATTAATCTTTGTTTGATTTTGAAATTGCTTTCAACTGAGTTTCTTAATTTTCATGTTTCATACCTGTCTACCATAAACTGTCATTATACAATTTGTTACACAGATTTTGTTAAGCATATTGGCGAAGGGCTTTTCATGATATTTCCATTTTTATTAAATGCTTTCCACCCTCTCATTTTGTTCTGGGTAAGATGATCAGCATGGCCTCTGATTGGAAGGTTTTGAGGAGTGTGGAACCACCTCTTAATTGCTGTTGTTCCCAGGTCCACCCTGACCTGGGGTCGTAGCACTTATTAGTGCCCCAACTATGGGTAAATAGTTACCCCCTCCCGCAAACTGGAGTCTGAATATGCACAAAAGTGTAAAGATGGGTTTTTATAGTAAAAGTACTAGAAATACAAATTGAAAAATTTAAATATACATTCACGAAAACTGATTCCCCAAAACTGCAAGTTCCCCCTCGATGGGGCCATCTGTTTGTCATGAGTGGCAACCTGTGATGCCCGGGATGGAATGCTGGTGACTAAGTGACTCCTGATCTAGTATAAAATAACCAGGAGTTTCTACAACACGTCATTTTGCTTCCTACCTGGGATAGACAGGCTCAATCCTAATCTATTCCATTCCACTTGTCCAGCCACATAGTGGCAAGGGCTAGTTGGGATGAAAGATAATGCCTCTGACATGGCTGTGAATCCTTACACCATACTTGAGTAGATATGGTGGGGGAATGCGGGTGCTTGCATCCACTTTCTGCATGACTATACTGTCTGTGTAGCCCTGGCAGATCAGGGTGAACAGGATTGCCCCCCCCCCCCCGATAATGTCGCTTAAGAAGGAACTTTGAAGTGGGTGGGGAACACAGACGTCGAATACAAAATTATATGGCTAACTCTTATAAACGAACCAAAACACAATATGAGGCTTCCAAAATGGAAAGTGAAAACAAAATATAAGAAAAAATATAATTTCAAACTTTCATTGTTGTCAAATCATTAGATGGTGAAATTGCAAAAGGTTATATCAGCCATGATAGACCCAAAATCTGTTAAAAAAAAAAAAAAAAAAAAATAACACTTCTAATTCAAGTAAAAACCAAAAAAATCAAGGAAATAAACAAGAAAGCAAAGGCTTACCCCCACCAATTCCTTAATTCATCTAAGGGAGGAGTAATAAAATGCCCAGAAATCTCATTCTGCTCACCAGAAGAAATTAAAAATTTTGACACCTTAAAAAAGCAAGGAGTAATAGATGTCAAAAGAAATGGCACATCAAACACATACATTTTGACATACAACAGACCTAATCTACCAAGAGAAATAAAGATAGGATACAGAATAGCCAAGGTAGAGCCATGTATTCCTAACCCCTGTAAATGTCACAAATGTCAGAAATTTGGTCATCTTCAAAATCATTGTACAAGAGCATCAGTCTGTCGAAGATGTGGGGAATTTGAGTTTGATCATTGAAGAGTCACCATGTGAAAGGGCTCCTTTATGTCCAAACTGTAAAATAAAAATCACCCAGCAGACTGTAAAGAGTAACATTTGGAAAAGAGAAAGGAAATAAAATACATGCAAAACATCTCTCATTCCATGAAAGCCAGAAAACGGGTTGAAACTAATTCACTTTCAACATCATATGCAAATATTGCTAGAACATCAAATTGCCAAAATGGCATCCAAGAGAACATTGCCATAAGAAGCTGTAGTGAAAGAGATAATCACTTACCTTGAAAAAGAGTTTGTGTTTTGTGTGTGATCTCCTGAAGAGAAATTACCAAAAGTAGTTAGGAAAAAAATCTACTACTTTAAGTATCAGAATCTATGCTAACACCCAAATGCAGTGGCCAATCAGAAAAATCATTCGGTGAATAAAATGTGTTGTTTTTCACTTATGGGGCCGGGGGCGTGGGTTCTGAGCTTACTGAAGGAACATGCGTTTTTGCTGGTGAGAAGTGAAGGTTGGATTTCTGACTCTATTTTGTTGTTTCTACGTTGCCTGTTATGACGGACTACCGTTTGAACTGTGATTTGACTACAAGTGTTGTGGACTAGACAGAAGAAACCTATTGCAGGCATTTATTTCTACTATAAGTTTAGTTTTTTTTTTCTTTTCTTTACAACAGAAGCCAAAAACATACAACTCGAATAAATTATTTAAAAAGTCAGATAGAATTATTAAAATGTAGTATATCACAGATAAACCAAACTCCCATAGTCAAAACAACTGTCAACCTCGAACTAAGAATCTATAAGTACAAAAGATTTAACTCCAAAATCCCAATCCAAAGTACAAAAATCCTTCAAGAAATAGAACCCTGTAAGCATTTGCAAGAGAATTAAAAAGTGCATTAAAAAGAATAAGACATCCCAGTACATCATTGAAGAACCAAGAGAAATGGACATAGATGAAGAAAACTCTGTCTCATCTCAAACAAGGGAATTGTCATCACCCAGAGAAAGATCATCAAAAGAACCTGATGGAAAAACAAAGGAAAACAAGATCAAACAAACAAGCAGAAACAAAAGACCTACAAAGAACAAAACATGACAATAAACAAAGCATCTTAGACCTGAGAGCATAGAAATTATGGACACTTCATCCGTTGAACATAAACCGGACAAGCAAAAACTCGTATCACTTTAATACATAAACATGATGCAAAAAATTATTCAGTGGAATTGTCAAGGCCTAAATTAAAAAATAAATGTAGTCCTGCTAATAACGAATCAACTGCTCACCATCATTTGCCTTCAAGAATCTTTCCTAAAACCTAATGATAAAATAAAAAAATAAAAAAAACTATATTCAAATATAACTACACGCATGAGACTCAACGGAGGGCATTTGCAGGTGTATCGGTTCTAATCAGAAATGAAGAAATAAAGTCCATCTAGAACCCAATCTACGTGCAGTTGATGCAAAAACTACCTTACATAGAACTGTCAACATCTGCTCTATTTACATCCCACCGCATGATTCTATAAAAGAAACTGATCTAAATAATAGAACAACTACAAAAACCATCTATATTATTAGGTGACTTTAACAATGTTATGGGGATCCAAGAACTCTGACCAAAAAAAGGGGAAAATCCTGGAAAATGTAATTAACAATGATGACTTATGTATTATGCTTATCATTTAGTAAACATATCTACATCCTGCATCAGGTACATACTCAGTTATTATCACTGTGTGACCCCCCCCCATATTTTTATGGATTGCAATTGGCAAGTTCTCTATGATTTATGCATCAGTGATCACTTCCCAATTATACAGAACCAATTGAAAATTATCTCCATCAGTGGAAACTAAACAAAGGGGATTGGAGGGGGGAATATAAAAACCATTGCTGCCAAAAACTTACGGACAAAGATGGCAAAAGAAATCTATTGAATATTTTTCTCTGAAACATTAATAGCAATTGTGAGAAAATGCATACCAAAAACAATGAATCAAACGTCAAAGGTTCGACAAAGATTGCAAAAAGGCAATAAGATTATGTAGAGCAGCACAATGAAAATTTAATACTCAACTTACAAATCATAATTTAAGTACAGTAGTTGGACTATTGTCCTCATCTTTGTCGCCGTATTTGTCACAACGTTTCGGCCGTTGTACGCTCCGGCGTTCTTCAGGTGGTTGGAATTTCGAACTGAACACTTTATTTCGCTCACTGGGGTAGACTGTTCTAGTTCCACGGCTTCAAGAACACCAGATGGATGTCAGTTATCTCCTAATTTTCCCTCTGAAAGTTCTCCACTGCCTTAACTGGGTATTGAACTCACACTCTTTGGGTCTGTCACTGGATCTAACCAACGCCTTTATCCACTGTGCCATGTGTCCTCAAGGATAACTGATAACTGACATCCATTAAACATGGCACGTGGAACTAGAACAGTCTACCCCAGTGATCGAAATAAAGGGTTCAGTTCGACATTCCAACCACCTGAAGAAGGCTGGAGCGTACAACGGCCGAAACGTTGTGACAAATATGGCCACAAAGATGAGGACAATAGTCCGAATAATGTAAATACTGTACATAATACCTCATCTCAGAAAAATAGACAGACCATAATTTAAGTCTATTCAAACAAAAAAAAGAGCAATAGCACGTGGAGCCATCAAAGAAACTAAAAGAAAATAATGGAGAGATTACATAAATAAAATAAACTCCAATTTGAAACTAAAAAAAAAGTCTGGAATATGATAAGGAAAATTGCTGGCAAAAATTTATCTCCTTTAAATCACTTTTCCCAAAATAACATAAAAATAAACAAAAAGGAGATAGCAAATCTAGTTGCAGAAAACCTTAAAAAAAAAAAAAAAAAAATTCCTCTAGTGAAAACTACAAACAGCAGTTCCAAAAAGTTAAGCATGATGCAGAAAAAAATATAAGATGAACTTAAACAACAAAGAAAATTACAACAATCCTTTTACTCTGAATGAACATATGGATAACATAAGTAAATTGCATATTACAGTTACTGGACCAGATGAAATTCATTATGAATTTCTTAAACAACTCCTCCCAAAATCCATAAAATATCTGTTAAACATCTTTCATAAGATATGGTTTAAGGAAAAACTACTGGAAATCTGACTCCCAAAGAAACTTTTGACTTGTAACATTAACAAGCTGCATATGCAAAACCCTAGTAAGAATAAGGAATAATACATTGAACTGGTATGCATGGTGGAGGAATGGATAGCAGCTCGGATTGCAGAATCGTAGAGCCGAGTTCAAATTCCAATCAAATCCATTGTGGGTAATTCAGTTCGTCCGTCATTTGTGTTGAATGAAATGGATTAAAGTGTTTGCTTTCTTCCCAGTTCTCCACTCTACCAACTGAGCTGTCACTATTGACCTCTTCCTTATTCTATCATTAGTACACACGTACGCCGTCACACCAACAGTGTATTTTGTTTTGACCAGTCTTCCTCTCAGACTCTCTATTTATGCCTGTGTTGGCGGGTGGGAAACTAAAATTTGAATACGAGACTTACTTCTTGCTCGCCCGAGACTTCCGATCTTATAAATTTACGCTGGCTTGAATTTTTAGTCATTTTTATTTTTATTTTTCGTTGTACGCCTGTCCGCGATATAAGAGTTTCGGAATAATTAAACCTTTCAACAAGACCTGACATGCCAAGCAAATTCGCTTTGTGGGAGGGTAAGTTTTCTTGTTCCTCACATCCATTCCATTTGTTTATGTGCTAATGCCCTTGGGAAAGGTATGAATCCTCTTCTTCTCACCCCAGCTATAGGTAAATAGCAGGACAGAGTGGGTTCTATAGCCTTGGATGGCAACTGGTCTACTGCAGAAAGAAATGGCAACCTGCCTCGTCAGTCATGTATTGAAAGATACATGATCGCCTAAGTGTGTATCACGCATGGCACATAACTGACTGATGTTGAATGGTTTAATTACCAATCTTCAGAGTGGATTCCAAAATATAAGAGGCACCATAGACAATATACTTTCCTTAGAAACTTTCATTAGAGAGGCTTTTATTAAAAAAGAACACGCAGTAGCCATTTTCTTTGATTTAGAAAAGGCCTATGAGGCAACATGGAGACATGGAATAATCAAAGACTTACACAATCTTGGATTAAAGGGCAGATTACTCAATTTGATAAATAACTTTTTGTCAGATAGAACTTTCAAAAGTTCGAGTACGATCAACACTCTTGGACCCAAAAATCCAAGGAGTTCCACAAGTTTGCATCCTGTTCATCACTCTTTTTGATATAAAAATTAACAACATTTTTAATTGCTTGAATCAAGGTATCAGTGGTTCATTATATGTAGATGACCTTCTGATCTGCTACCTAAGCAAAAATTATGCACACAGCAGAATGACAACTGCAACTGAATAAATTAAACCATTGGACTATCAAAAACGGTTTCAAATTCTCCCCAAACCAAAACAAAGTGTATCCATTTCTGCAATCAGAAAAAAAATGCACAGTGATCCAACTCTTAGACTTGAAGGAACGGAAATTGAAATGACTGACCCAAATAAATTTCTGGGAATCTTTTTTGATAAAAATAACTTACTTTCATCCCCCACTTAAAAGACACTCTTAGTCAAAATCTAAAAGACCAGATACAAAAGGGTTTAAAAAAAAAATAAAATACTGTTACTTTAATCAAAATATGTTTGTGAAACATTTACATTTAATTAGAAAATGTAGTTTATCAACAAACAAGTGAAAATTTTAAGCTTTTAATTGATTAATTTAAACAAACATTGAAAAAAGGATTTTTTTGGTTGATCATAAAGATAAGACCATGTGTGAAAAACCAATTACTGGACAAAAATTTTAGAACTATGAGTGTGCTCATGTTTTCAGGTGTGTAGACATCTATGTGGCTAATTTCCAGTATTAAATTTCAGATTTTAAAATGGCTAAGGGTAAAATTTTAAAGTTCAAACAGGGCAGGATTGTTGAACTTCAAAGACGTTTTTTGCAATGAGCCACTGCAAATGAAATTGGCGATAGCAGAACTGTCATTGCTAACTTCATTAAAAATCTGTATGCACATGCTTCTAAAAAATCAAGCGGTCGCCTCAATAAACTCTCACCATCTCTAGCCACACATCGACTTCTGACCCAGCATAAACAGGACCATTAAAGAAAAATGGTAGCAATTATGGAACAAATGTGTAAACAATAAACTTCTCAACATCTAACCAATCATCAGTGAAAGACTGTCAAGTTACAGAAAGATAAGGAGAGAGGAGGTGGTTCTAGCCAGACTCTGTATAGGATACACATACATAACCCACCAATATCTTCTAAAACATGAGGAACTGAAAGTATGTGACCCATGCTAGGAACCATATACAGTTAAATGCATTCTACTAAATTGCTGTAACTTCCAGCAAACCCAAATCAAACTGTACAAATCAAATAACTTAAAGGATCTTTTTGAAAAAACCGATCCAAGTAACATCATAAATTTCATTAAACAAATTGGGCTCTACAGGAAAATCTAAAAAAAACTGTTTACCAAATCTGCTTACCTACATTGTTTTGTAACCTATTTTGGAAGGAAAATTTATTTCCAGCAATACATTTTGGAAGTAAAAATAGTTACCAGCAATAAATAATGAAAATTAAATAACCCTTTGAGGTTGATATGCCATTAAACTAAACTCCACCCTCTCATATTTTATTTAATTTCTGTAATCTCTTTAACCTTTATCATTCTGTATGTGACTTCATTTGTTGTATTAAAAGGTTATCCTGCCACTGTAGGGAACTCTGATCTCTGAACAAGAGTGTGTTTGAATTTCATAATTGTGTTGTCATATCCTTCTATGGCAACAGAAAACAACTTTGAGTGAAATTAACAGTAAGGATACTGCAATTGATAAGCCTTGAAAAAGAATGCAGTGGAAAGGGAAGTAATATTAATAATGCAGTGTGCTAAAGATTAATGCTATCACGTTTCCATTAATTGAAAGTTGCCATGTTAATCTTCTTGTTATAGCTGAGAGAGAAATGAGATAGTGTAAATATAGTTTTGTTTAAACTAATTTTTTAAAATATTCTATATTGCAGAAAATAGATTATAAAGTTTGTTTTGAAGTTGGTCCAGATAGAAACAATCCTATTCTTAATGGGGTCTGTGTTGACATTGCTGGGAGTGCATTTTCTTTGATTTGTCCTGTGAATGTTATGCAGTTTGTCACTGCTACCTTTACAATGTGTTGATCTTTGCAAGAATCTGGTATATCAGTTTAGGAATGTTTAATTGGTTACTGTTGCAAATATTGAAGCATTATCAATGTGTCAAATCAAATGTGTGCAACAATTCCTGAAAGTGACCATTTAGTATACTGAGTGCCCACAATTCAACTGCTTTCAGTGCTGAGCAAAACTAGCATGTATACATTTATATGACCTAACACTGGACATTTTCACTGTAGCATACATCACTCTAAAGCTGTGCATACATATACATACTCTAAAATGTACCATAGTCACACCAATATCAGTTTTGTCATCGGTGTCTGATACCAATGACACCTTGATATTAGCATCACTATGAAGATGACTGAAGACTTTGAAACTTTTATAAGAATAGCTACTACTCCCTTTCCTAGGTCAAAATCAGCATTGTCATGCTGGGTGTTGCAATTCTATTTTTCCTTTTTTTTCTTTTATCAATTATCTATTCATCCCAAGCAAGGCAATAAAGCCACTAAGAATCAAGGGACTTCTGGGAGAGAAAGATAATAAGACTTTAGAAGGAACCAGAAACCCAATCTTAAACAGGAAACCAGGGATAAACTTCTATTCCTGTTCAAATGACTAGAGAGGAGGATGAACTGGGTGATAGATGAACCTAAAAACAAAATTTTTGCTTGTTTAAATAACTTTTTTTTCTTCTTTTTTTTTATATTTATAATTTAATTTTTTCTTGGTAGTTGTTTGTTAATCATTCAAAATATTAAGGTGAATATCTCATCTAAATAATTCTCTTCTCTTAATTAATCCATTTATCAGCTGAAACAAACCTACTACAGAAAAAAATATCTTTGAAATTGTTGGGAACAGACATGTTTTGAAATGTTTTTTGTTTCTAAATGGTAGTATAGGCCCACTGTATACCCTGGAACTAAAGCTCAATTTTTCAAGATGATTAGCATCTCAGCAATGTTAAACATTAATATATCAGCAGTGAGCCTTCTGGCTGAGATAAATAAATAATAAATAGTATTACAGTTTATTGGTGTGGTAAAGAGAAAACATAAAATTATTTATGTAAAATTGTAAAACAGGAAATTCTCTACATTATTCAGACTATTGTCCTCATCTTTGTCGCCATATTTATTACAACGTTTCGGCTGTTGTACGTTCCGGCCTTCTTCAGGTGGTTGGAATGTTGAACTGAACCCTTTATTTCACTCATTGGGGTAGACTGTTCTAGTTCCACGTTCCATGGATGTCAGTTATCTCCTGTTAATTCCCCTCTGAAAGTTCGTTTAATATGAACTCTAGTCCTAAATATTAGCAAAAAAAAAAAAAAAAAAAATCAAAAAAGCTTTACAAATATTGTGTGGTTTTCCTCTATATTTTATTCATAAAATATTTAAGTTTTGCTAACTCTACAAAACACATTTGAACAGAAGCTTAGGGTTTTTAGTGATTTTTATGCCTATACACACTTTACATTGTGGAGATAAAGAATTTTTAATATTTTTGACTGGGTGGAGGAGAAGGAAAACATTAATATTTTTGAACGTAAAGTAATATGTTCACTTTTTTCTAGATTTTGCTTTAAATGGTGTGAATATTATATTTTTTTTTCATTTTATCTTTAATTGTAAGCTAAATGATTAAATTTACAATTTCCAGTAAGCAAAATGCTCTGGTGTATTTCAAATAGAAATTATTAGGTTGGTGCAAAAATAATGACGTAATATTGTCGTTTTTTGACGTATTTTTAACGTAAAAAAACGACATTATTATGTCATTATTTTTGCACCAACCTAATATATTGATTGGAATCTTAACTTTTTGGTTGCTTTCATAAAATTGATAAATATCTGCCATTTTGACATATTTTTAAACAAAAGTTAATTTTCGTTTTTAAAAATCTTCAAAAAATAAAATATGCTATTCTGAAACTTTATTTAATTAATCTGATTTGAAACAAATATTTATTTAAGTTTAAAATAACAGAAAAACTATTTTTAAAATAAATGGTAGCTATGATTATGTGCTTATCACCATTGCTTGTCACTCGTAGATCACTTAACAAGTGATGATAAAATCTGTCAACGCCTTTTTATTAATCGTTTTGCAGAGACTTTATCTTATTTAAATACTCAGTAATCTTAAAAATGTTGGAAAATATTCGTAATCTAATTTTAGGAATGTTGAATTTAAATTTACCATAGTCATCACTCTTATTTTCTGATTATGTCATGTATGCTTTCAAACAGGAGAATGTTATATAATATTTTATGTACATAAAACAAATAAAAATTTAAAAAAATATTAGGTGTAAATGAATTTTATCGAGATTTTTCAATTTTTGATTTGTAAATATAGTTTTCAATTAATAACAATATAGCCTAACTGGAGTTAAGTAATATAGAAATTTAAATGATTTATAATATAAATTATAATTAAAATTTAAAAAAGTAAACAATTCTTGTAAAAATTCATTATTTATCAAAAAAGATTTTTTCTTAAGACAGTAGTGTCTTTAATAAATCTTATTTATAAAAGCAATTAAAAGTTTTCTAATTAAAGGTCATGTTTTTATTGCAATTTTTATTTTGATTCAGAGCAGATTTTCAGTAACTGGGGGTCCTGTTTTACAAAAAAGAAAAACTGATTATTTAAATTCTCCAAGGAGTCCAGCTTTTAACTAATAAAAAAAAATTTTGATTGCAATTTAATTTCTCAAAATTAAGTGGTGGTGGTGGAGTGGGGGAAAATATCAGGTCATCCCATAAGTTCTGACCGAATTTTAACTTTTTGTTAAAATGAACGAAATTTAAAGAGTATTTTATAATGTTTAATGGAGATGTCCAGTTGAGTTTTATGAAAAGCTTCTTGAAGAAGCCCTTGAAGAAAATCCCGCTTTATCAGTTGAGGAATTGGCAGTGGTTCTCAGTTCAAACCATACAACTGTTCATCGTCATCTTCAACAACTTGGAAAAGTTTCTAAACTTGGAAAATGGGTGCCTCATGAATTGTCTGGAAACAACCTCAAATCCCGAGTTGACATCTGCTCTTCTCTCCATTCTCGCCAACTTGTTTCACCTTTTTTGGATAGACTTGTGACTGGCGACGTAAAATGGATCTTTTATCGAAATGTTAAGCATCGTAGACAGTAGCTTGGTAAAGGGGAAGGACCCCAGCCACAGCCGAGAAGGGAACTTCATGGGCAAAAGGATCTTCTTTCAATCTGATGGGATCGCCAAGGAATAATCAACTTTGAATTCTTACCACCTAATGCAACAATTAATGCTCAAATATACTGTCAGCAATTAGAGCGTTTGAACCAAGCTTTGATGAAGAAAAGACCTGCTCTAGTGCATCGAAAAGAGGTGATGTTTCATCAGTACAATGCACAACCTGACACAGCAAGAATCACGTCACAAAAGATCGAAGAACTTGGTTGGGAGAAAATTCCTCATCTACCTTATTCTCCTGATCTTGCTCCTTCAGACTACCATTTGTTTCGTAGCTTACAGAATCATTTGGAAGAAACAGCTTTTGTAACACAGGAAGAGGTTAAAACTGACATTTGTGAGTTCTTCGAATCAAAGCCAAAAGAATTTTACAGTAATGGAATTGGTAAGCTTGTTAATAGATGGAAGGAAGTCATAGATAATCAGGGAAAATACATTGTTGATTGAATCTGTAATTAAATGTAACCTTTGGTCACTTGTTTTCTTTATTCAAAATTCGGACAGAACTTATGGGATGACCTGATATGTTAAAATATATAATGTTTTGTTTTTTTTAAACCAAGATTTTCTAAAACAAAAAATTAAAAAAAATATTTCATTTGTGAATAAGACCTGAAAATTCCATTAAAATCAGACAGTTTGATTTTTGCAAGAATTTTCAAATCAATATGACTTTCATCTGAAAAAGGGGTTAAAACACTAATTGTAAATATTATATCAACTGCTGACATAAAAAAAAGATTTTTAACCAAAATTTCGAACATGCCAGCAAAGATTAAAAAACTGTATAAAATAATAAAAAAATACCTTGGTCTTTCCTCTTAATAACAAACATTTTGAGGATAAAATTTTTTTTTTTTTTTTTTTTTTTTTCACAAGCAAAGTGGAGTTACCTAGACAAAAGTCGTTAGCCAAAGTCAAATACTTTGGCATTTATCACCATTAGTAAGGATTACAATTTTCTTTTCAAATGACAGTAAAAAATAAACTTCTCAAGGTTTGTAATAATTCAACAACAAATAAAACATAAAATCAAATGGAAATTGTGTGAGTGAGATATACAGTGTGTGGGGGGGTAAATTGTTGCCATTTTATATTTTTAATTTAATTCATGTGTGGTGTTTGTTTTTGATTTTTGTTGACTGCACAATATAGTAGGGTCATTTGGGAATCGTTTGTGAGAAAAAGAGCAACATGATGTAATTCACTCCTCTAGAAATTTGGAAACGGCATTCTGTACTGCTTGGCATTTGTGCTGGAAGCTCCAATAGGAACATTTCAGAGTGTTTGGGTGTCTATCTGAGGATAGTGCAGAGGATTCAGAAAGAGTTAGATGAGTCTAATGGTGATTATGAAAGTGTTTGGAGTGATCACTAGTGATGGCAACATTATGCCTTCATTCATCTTCCCACAGGGCCTCTGAGTTAACACCAAGGCTTACATCAAGTGCCTTGAAGAGGTAGTGCTGCCCTGGGTCCAGAGGGTTGCTGATGGAAGACCCTCTGTCTGGCAACAGGACTCTCCACCATGCCACATAAGCAGGAGAGTCCAGTAATGGCTGTCAGACAATTTCTGCAACCACATCACCCCTTACATCTGGTTACCTAACCCCAGACTGCAACCCCCTTGACTATGTGTGGGGCACAGTTGAGCAAGAGACCAACAAAACTCCTTTTAAGACCAAAGATTAACTTAAGACAAGTATTATGGCAGCATTCACCAAAAATGATGTAATTCGCCCCTCCAGAAATTTGGAAACACCATGCTGTACTTAAACAAGGAGACTATCCAGAAGAGTTGCAGGAGATTCTGAAGTTGTCTGGAGGTTGTGGTTGAAGCTAATGGTGATTTTTTTTTTTTTTTTTTTTTTTTTTTATAGTGTATAAATTTACTCTTTAGTATTTAAAGATATGTTTGTGTAATTTTGGTAAGTGTATCTGTTAAAATGAGATGTCAGCGTTATTTTCATTTTTGTGTAATTTAGATGACAATTTATTTATCGTACCATATATATATATAATATATATATATATATATATATATATATATATATATAATATCGCCTGCATGTAAAATATTTCAAAGATTTATATTTAATATTTTCATGGTTAGTAGTGGTATAACTTCAATTGATGGTTAGTGTTCTAGGGTTTACAAGGTAAAAAAAAAAAAATCTACAACAAAACAATATCATCAGATGCAGAAAATTTGTATACAAATAGAATGAGTCAAATAGTCATAAATGAGTAATAAAATTTGATAAGAGAAAGAAATGTTATGCTTTATTTGATAAATTGGTAACACTATCTTGGTGATTGGCAAGTAAAATTGATCATTATTATTACCACAAGAAATCCAAAATTCATAATGTAATATCAAAAGAACAGATTGCCAATAACAATACTAGCATCTTTGTAAAACAAAAGCAGTCTCCAGAAAATCCTGCTTCTTGAAATGTTATTCAAAGCATTTTGCCAGTTGCATGTATCAACCAGTTGTTGAAAAACCCACAGCTAATCAGATTTCTAATAAATCATCAAGAATTCAAGCATAGCATAATTCTTTTTGATTTGCTGTCATTTGGAATCAGTTGTGAGAAAAGAAATCTTTGTATTTTGTCATATTTATAAAAACGAAAAAATTCAATGTGTAAGTGCTAGATTGTATTTGCAAATGTTTCTGAGATTTATTGACATATTTTTTCTTTTTGCCTTTCTACTTTATTGACTTGACTTAAGATCTCTACAATCCTTATGATGTAATGGTTGCAGTTCTTAATGGATAGATTCATATGCTCTACCTGTTATCTCTAAGCCTCATCATTTGATGGAGAGATTGGTTTGTTTCAAACCTTATAAACTTAGTACCTCATCCTCCTTCACCATCACTACACTTTCTTCTTTCACTGGTTGAAAAAGTAAAGCTATATAAATAAAAAAAAAATATTTATATACATGGCATATTGAATTTTATCAATAGTCTTTTTTTTTACTGAAGAAACTGAATTACTTTGATACAAAACATTTAAAACTCAGATTTTAAAAAATGCTGCCATGACAGCAGCTCTTTTAAGTGTAAAGAGATTATAAACATATTAATTTACTATTTGGTGTAATTCAGCTATTTCAATGAATGTGTTTTAACCTGTAGAACTGCATTTATTAATATTACTTCACTTTCCCTTACATTCTTTCTCAAGGCCTCTCAATTGTAGTACCTTTGTTAATTTCACTTAAAATTGTTTTCTGTTGCCACAGCAGGATATGACAACACAACTATGAAATTTAAACGCATTATTCTTTAGGGATCACTCCCCTACAGTGGCAGGATAAACTTTTTGTACAGTAAATGAAATCACATCCAGTGTGATAAAGGTTTATGTAAAAACCAGTATTCTTTGCTTTGTCTTACTGACCACATAAACAATTTTGTTTTGCATTGTTGTAATTAAAAACCAGGAATCCTTGTGTCATGCTTTTTGTAGGCAACATTAATTTATTGTCGCTTAAAACTCTTTGAATTTAAAGGAAGTAATAATAAAATGTAATATTTGTATCTCTTAAACTTATTTTTTCGACTTGTCAATTTGTTACTGTATTGATTCATCAGAACTTGTTTTTTCTGAACTGTTAACTATTAGATTCTGTTACAGATTGAATGCTGATGTTTATGACAAATGATGTCAAGAAGGCTTTTTTGAATGCTGATGTTTTTTATCAGAGTGAATGCTGATGTTTTTTTAAAAAGATTTTCTAACACATATTCAGGGATGAGTTTAGCCTAAGATAAGGGCAGGCAAAAGTTGCCTAAGTTGACCCCTTAAAAATGAAGTCACTGTGGAAATGACTGAGGGCACTGTGGTAATTTTTTTGAATTTGCAAAATTTGTTTTTTATTTGTAAAAAGTAATATTAATCTAAAATCTTTAAAAAAAAATTGATAAGAATAAGCAAAAAAAAAAAAAGCTTTAAAAATCAAATATTTTTATTGACAAATAAAATAGATTATGAGGATTAGAATGATAAATTGCAGTGAAACATTTTCAAAAAAGAAATCAAACATTACAACTTTGTTAGCTTAGAATATGTTGGGAAAAGAACAAGATTGTTGTATTACTTTATATAAAAATATAAAGCCTTTTCAGCATAAAAACAAAAACGAAAGTACAGTAAAGGATCCTTTACTCTCCAACATGAATATTAATTAGTAATTTCTGAAAGATAAAAATATTTTTGTGACTAATTTTTATTGTCTAGCATTCTGAAGAACTTCCTCTACTCAGGCAATTTGTAAGAATCGAAAAACATTAATTTTCTATTATTTTAGAGGCGGAGGGATTCCTGTTTACAATATGTCAAACTGATCCCGGACTTTTTAACATGTTTTTTCTTTTCTTTTTGAGGGGACCAGTCTATTTAAGTATTGCAGTTTTAAAATGAAATGTATTATTGTGTGTGAAACATATGATGTTCATTTAATTTCCGGTAGACATAAAAATGTTGCAAATTGAAATAAGCTTAACATTTGTTGAAATTCCTTTCATCTACTTCTTTTCATGGAAAACATATCTTTGTTGATTTCGCAGTTTTAGGTGAATGTTATATCCAGTAACCTTCAAGAGATATTAGAATAATTTAATTCATGAAGGTACACTATTCTGATACTTTGTTTTGGTCATAGCCATTATTCTTCTATAACCAAAATTTGCTACAAATGTATATCCTACAAACTACTTCTTAAATATATAACTATTATTTCTTTGTGTAGGTAAATTTCTTTGAAATACTGGGTGTAACAGCAAAATTGTCCAAATGTTACATTAAGCTTTGAACCGTTGTGTCTTAGAAATAATTAATGTCTTACTGGAATTCTGCAAGCACTATTGGACTCTACTTTGAATAATAAGAATGTATTTAGCTTTAAGTTGAAATGATGATCCCTCTTCCTGTTGTGACCTCCTGACCCCGTTTTCCTCTCTACTGTTCCCTCCTTTTTAAACTTTTACCATTCTCTTGATGGTTCTTGAATGGACTTTGAAAATTGAAGCCAGTGTATGAATATTGGTACCATTACTAAAGGCCTGAATGATCTTTTCCTCTAACCATTGCTCATTTAAGAAGACATAGTAGGGCTGACACAAAATGATTTTAATCTGTTCTCTTTCTCGTTGAATAACTCAAAGGGTTTTTCAGTGATTATTATGACAAATGATGTCAAGATGGCTTATCTGACAATAAAGAAAAAAAAAAGTAGCTCAATTAGTTTAATGTATGTGTTTTTTTTTCTTTTTCTTTTTTTTTTTTTTTTTTTTTTAGATATTAAACATTTTGTAGGAGGGACAATTATTTGATGCTGTTACACCCATTTTTTTTACACAACTCACAGTGCTGTGTAAAAGTGAACCCCTAAGATAATATTTTCAAAAAAAAATCTTTTCCAGATAATCAACAAATCTTAAACTACATATTCATTAAGAAAAACTTTTATTAAACGAATTACAATCACTTAAAAGAAAAAATTCAAGCTGGAATGAAAATATTAATTAAAAATTAAGATGTGCAAAAATAAGTGAATCATTCCATTTAATATTTGAGGTCATGTCGACTAGAACCTTTGCTTTAATTTAAAAGAAGTTTCTGGCAGTAGTACGCATCAACTTTTTACCATTCTTCTTAGCAAAATGTCCATAATTGCTTGGTATTACCTGGGTTTCTTGCATGTACTGCTGTCTTTAACTTGAACCACATTTTCAATTTGATTTAGATCCAGACTTTAACTAGGCCATTCCAATCTTGAAATTTCATTTTTTTTTTTTTTTTTTTTTTTTTTTTTTTCCGAATCCATTTTGTGGATTTGCTTTGATGGATTGTTATCCTTTCGAACAATCCAACCCTAACCTAAATCCAACTTTCCAACCGAGGACAAGGCACTTTCATTCAAAATTGCTTTGTATCTTGCAGAATCTATTGTGCTGTCAATGCATACTATTTTGCCTGTTCCAGCTGCAACAAATTACCCCCAAATCATAAAATCATAATACTGCTGCCATGTTTAACTGTTGGCACCAAATTCTTCTTTCCAAAAGCCATATTATTAGCTTTTTAATTATTGTATATTTCCGCGTAAAAAGTGACCTTTATATAATATAAGGTCAAAAAATATACCAAATTCTCATGAATTTATCCTATACCTGTAGTATAAGATGATTGCTTATTGATTATATAAAGATGATGTTATTGGAAATGTTGTTAATTACTGGATTCTTATAAATTCAAAATAAATGAAGTAACAAAACCGATTATACATCATGTTTTTCTGACACACATTCTCTAAAAGGGAAACCATTGTTTTCTTTACATTTTATCATGTGACCTCTTGCAAATATTGATTCTTCTCCTTCCTCTTCTTTTTTCTATATCTAAACAGTTACAAATAGCCTGATGTACTAATGGCCATTTACTTATACTTCAGAGACAATCACAAAATACCACTAATAACAATACAATAATGTACGGTAATAGCACTTTTCACTATCAACATTTTTTTTTTTTTTTTTTTTTTTTTTTATTCGCAATCATAACTCAATGTTTACATTTTTCTCAGCTGAGCTTGCATGGATACAAGTTGATTTCATTGATATGGAGTTATACTTTGAATAGATAATTTATTATGAAGTTATGCCGGTAATATATAAGGTAGAAATGGTTTTATTACTTTTATTAGTCTATTTGATAATGTGAATCTTTTCCTGAACATTATTGGTTATTGCACTGAGATAAAAGTTAGCCTACCAACAAAGATCACTCAGAATTAAGGTTTCTTTTTTAGAATGGTAATATAAGATGACCCCAAATTTTAAAGGGGATTTTTGGGATTTAAAGGTTGTCTTATACGTGGAAATATACAGTAATATTTTTATTCCAGCTTGATAAAATCTTTTGAAAGTGGTTGTAATTTGTTTAATAGTAAAAAGATCTTTTTTTTTTTTTTTTTTTTTTTGTTTTTTTAATATTAATTTACAGGTTCACTTTTGTGCAGTACTAATATATATGGGACAATGAAAAAGCTTTTTAACAAAGTTCTTTTGGTCCAGCTTCTTTAATTTGGAATGATAGATGAAATATTGTAAGGAAAATGTGTTGGGATTTTAAAGGCTGAGAGGAGCAATAAATTAAATTACCTTATCAGATTGGATACTCAGAGACCAGAATGTGTTTGTCTTTATATTAAAGCCATTGGTGTCTATTTTAAATTAGCCTACTCTGAGCATGATCTATTAGATTGTATGCTGCATTGAGCTACTATTGCTTCTGTGTTGATTGGTAATATTATGTATGGTCATGGTCACAGGTTTATTGTCAAGGATTAGCACGCTCTCAATGCATTTGTTTGGCGTATCCTTTTCTCTTCTAATCAGACTGGCATTTATTAAGTTGAAATTGTGATAAGATGCATTACAGTGAACTACTAGTGCATTTAAAGTGTTGTTCTGCAGCAGATCTCTGCAATACACATATAGTATTTTCTTAGGTTTCTACATTTTTCACTAATGTACACCATTGGACATCTTGTACAATCTCTTCTGAATATTCCTGGTTCTGTCCTGTTGTTGTTGGTAGCAAACTATATCTATTGCTTTAGAGTTTGTGTTGAATTTTAGGTTATGGTTGGATCAGTTATTTTTGATGGTGGCTGTTATAGAGTTGGTAGGTAGGATTATGTGCCTACTTTTGTTATGGTTGTTGGGATTATTATTTGTGGATTTTGCAGGCTTTGTGTTTGGCATTGTACATGAAATAATGTATCGGAGTAGTTTGAAAGTGTTTTCAATGTATTTTTCTAGCTTGAGAAGGAATTGAGGGCTACAGATTCTAAGGGCTCTTAAGTAAAAGACTGATTACTTAAGACTCTCTCTCTCTCTCTCTTTCATATAAAATATATAAACCTAGGGCCAGCGTTACGTTGAAGATCCATTTAGGTGAAACTTAGGTAGGTTTGCCTGGCTCCTTAGGATTATCTTAGGTTTTGCTCTACTTTGTGTATTAAGCGCCTTACGTAGTTGCCTTTTACTCGTTTTGGAGTTTTTTCTTTGGACTTTGAACAAGAACTCTGGACGATTGTTTTCGCCTCAATTTCATGTTCTTAGTTCTTTCTTTTTTTTATTCCTCATTTTTTCTTGGGTACTGGTTTGTTCTACTACAAGCTGAAATACCCAAGGTTTTTCCAAGCGAGTACCACCATTCATATATATATATATATATATATATATATATATATACACACACACACACACGCAGAGTGTCCCAAAAGATTTGATATCATTTTAAGAGCAATTATCTTGAAAACTACCAAGTCTAGCTCAATGAAATTGAAAAGGTTTAGGTGTTCAACATCATTAGTTTATTATGGAAATGATTTCATAAGTGTTCAATATGTGCACTGCCTGTGACATGGCACAAGTCAAGTTGGTATTTAAGCTCTTGACAAACATGCTGTAGCATGTCTCTGGTAACATTATCCAGTGTGGAAGTGATTTTCTGCTTGAGTTCATCAATGTTAGCAGGAGGAGGGGGGACAGCTCTGATGACCACAGCAACCATTTCATCAGAAAACTGTCTTCATCTCCACCATACCCAATCCATCTGTCTGGCAGATTCTCATTGAGATAAGCACGTAATGTCATCTTCCATTAAATATAAAATCTTGATCTGTTTCTATACATTCTGTGAATATTTGAGGTTATTTCAACAAGAATTGCCAAAATTATTGGCCTGCGAAATGATGTCAAATTTTTTGGGACACCCTCTCTCTGTGTGTGTGTGTGTGTGTATATATATATATATATATATATATATATATATATATATATATATGATGTGAAACTATGAATCAAACTAAAACTATATGATTTAGCTGTAGGAAGAATAGACTTTAAAAGTTTAAAGTTTCCACTTCCAATGATAAGTCAAAAAGTCCATTTGATTAGCTGTATATTGATTATAAGTTTGTGTATGTGTTGATTCATTATTTATTCAAAAAATGGAACACTTTGTATAATTGTACATTATTAATCTGTATAACATTTAGATAAAAATGTGCATGGGTAATGAATATTGAAAAAACAAAAGGGAGAGATTGAAAACATCAGAAAAATGTCAGAATATCAGTTTGGAACATGTATAACTTAGGCAAATGTTCACAAACCCTTTTTGTTTTTTTTGTTTTTTTTTGTTTTTTTTTTTACAATCTACTAAATCTCTTGTGACATCCAATTTATAAAGTATATTTAAACACAAGCATTTTATTAATTGGTGGACTTTGTTGTGACTGACTATGAAAGTAAGTTTTTTGCTGCTACTGCCTAGGAAGGCAAGACAGTCATAGAAGAGTGGGTTTATGTAAGTGATTACTCATCCATTCTAACAACCATTGTGTCATGTTCGTAATGAGGCATTTTGAAGATATGGATTCCCACTTTTCTCAATAACAATAGTGCTAAGTGAATATAAATGGTTTCAAGACTTTTTATTCCATTTTCTGTGTTGATAACATTTATGCATTTCATATAAATTTATAGCATTGTTATTCAATTGAGGTATTTTCCTTGATTTTACATTACATTTCAGGTGTATGCCATCATAAAAGAATAATTCAGGTTTTTATTTGGTGAATTCTTTGATATCTTCAACTTGTTAGAATTGCTAACCATACAAGGAGTGTTGCATGGAGTTAAACAAGTGAGTGTCTGACAGATGACATTGGAAACATGTTGCTGTGGTGTCCTCCCTCTAAAGAGTCTGTTGGACTCTTCCACCTACTATAAGATTAGTAGGAGAGAAGGCCTTGGGGGGAACAGTCGAATAGATTGAACACTGGGTCATCCGACACGCACTCACTAGTCGTGTAATACTCTTCTATTGTACTTAATGTTTAATATATGATATATCTGTAACACTTGTTTTGTTATTTCTTTAACCATTTACTTGGTCACAACACATGTAGAACGACATTCAATCTTAGCAATATGATCTTTTTTTGTGTTACATTTGTATCATGGACCTTCAGCAAAATCACTACTCAGTTTCTTTTTTCCTCCCCAGTAGATTCCATGTAGGTTAAAATGTTGAAGGATTTCTGGATTGCACTATTTTTGTTTTGAATTTTTTATGTGCTGTGTCTCTTCAGGATGTGGTCGGTCGTGGCTCTCCACAACTTCCTGTCATAGCACTTTCTGCAATGTTGTCTTTTTTTTTTTTTTTTTTTTTTTTTTTTTGTTAACACTATCCTTCCCCTTCCTTGGGTTGCTATCCATTTACACATATTTTAAATTATTTTCTGTTTTTCAATATGTACTGTGTGAGTCAAATTCACAAAGCCTTCTTTCTTCATTATATGCACCCAAAATTTCAACTGTATCTTTCTGATTTTAAATTTCTTTTTTCCACTTTCCTTAAAACTTTATTGTTAACCTGCACCATCCATGGTATCTATCCTTCTGTAGAACATCTCTGTTGCCTCAAGTCTCCTCTTCATCTATGAGAAGATTGTCCAGTATTCACTTTCTAGGAGGATTAATATTACATAGTGCTTCAGAATTCTTTTTTTTTTTTTTTTTTATAATGAAATTTTCCTGTTTCTCAATGCTTTCTTTAGTTTTGGGAAGGCATCTTTTGCTATCCCAATGTTCCTTTGGCTTTCAGTGTCACATTTTCTGTCATCTGTTAAATCACTTCCATGTATATAAAAATGGTATATTTTTGTGTTGACCCAGAATAGAAAGAAAAATGTTTAAACTTTTCCTCTTCAATTTCTTCTGAATTTTATTAAGAATTGTCAATGTCACACTAAAGTTGATTAATTTTTCTACATATGTTCTTCCAAAGCATTTTTTGTTGTTAAACTCGCTTTTTTTTCCCCCAAAATGTGCTTGCACCTACTGCATATTTACTATAAACTTTAATATTCTACAGTTTTTTTACATTATGCGGACTATTGTCCTCATCTTTGTCGCCATATTTGTCACAACGTTTCGGCCGTTGTATGCTCCGGCCTTCTTCGGGTGGTTGGAATTTCGAACTGAACCCTTTATTTCGATCCCTGGGGTAGACTGTTCTAGTTCCACGTGCCATGTTTGATGGATGTCAGTTATCAGTTATCTCCTGCTAATTTTCCCTCTGAAAGTTCTCCACTGCCTTAACCGGGTATTGAACTCACACTCTTTGGGTTTGTCACTGGATCTAACCAATGCCTTTATCCACTGTGCCATGTGTCCGTGTGTAAATATAAACGTGAACATTGAAGTCAACACTTAGAGGCATGGAACAGCCTGCCACCTCTAAGTGTTGACTTCAATGTTCACTTTTATATTTACACACGCTCTATCTCTGATACTGAGCACTTTATCACATAAATATAGCACACCTTAAGAGTATATTTCTTCATATATAAACAAGTATGCACAATTGTAAAAATAGATGTATGCACAATTGTAAAAGTAAATAAAAGTAATTTACTTTTACTTTTTGTGCATACGTCTATTTTTACAATTGTGCATGCTTGTTTAGATTATATAAGACAGATTCATTTATTCACATCCTAGGAGGTAACAAATAACGTAATTGATTAGAATATTTGTTAGAGAACCTTTTCACAAAATCACATCTCTATATTCATTTAAAATATGCTAAGCAGTTTTTGAAATTATTAGTTTGCTACAACTCTGTTGCATTTGTCGTATTTAGTATTGAAAATGTATTGTATTGTGATAAGAAAGATCCTTTTCTTAATGCACACATTGTATCATTACAACTATTTTAGAGTGTTTTTTCCCTTTTGCTTGAGGGAGGATGAGCTATTTTTATGATTGTGTTAGGGGTGGGGATATTTTTCCTGACAGGTAAGACAAGTTAGTAGCATTTTAGGAAGCAATGAATACTATTTTCAAGGTGCTGCTCACTTTTGCTGAGCAAAAGAGGAAACTGTTTATGAACTTCAGGAAGGCAAGAATTGTAGAAGCAAGAACTGTGTGTGAATAATAATAATAATAATAAATCTAAAATTAAATTTGATTAAGAATGCAGTCAATTTTCTTTTTATACAAGAAATTTCTGTAATTCTTTTCATAGACTGAATGTTTCTGTTTCATTCTAAAACCGTTGTACAGTTGATAAATTCTAAATCCTGCCATTATCTGCTTACAAGAAATCCACTTAAAAGATAACCAAGAGATCAATATAAAAAACTACTTATAAAATAACCACATTTATAACCACAACCAAAATGCCTCAGATAGTACATCAACCTGAATACCAACCTATAAGCCATTGTTATATCGGTAACAAAACTATTACTATATGTTCAACTACATTGCCACCAATGAAAACCTTATAGAAATAGAACTGAACATCCTCATACAACAACTCCTGAAACTCTTTATTATGAGAGGCTTCAACAGCCACAAAATACTTTAGAGAATCAATAGGACAGATAAGAGGCAAAACAATAAAAAATAAACATAAAACCTATATCTATTCAATAACAAATCTACATCCAGTAATGGGCACCTATTCAAATAAAGACCTCACTTTAAGTAACCCCTGACTGCCAAAAAATGGGATGGCACTTATGGCTGGGACCACTTCCCAATCATAATCAAGAACAACAAACAAATACCCATGCTGGAACCTTAAAAAAAGCTGGCTGGGTATTATTTAAAGAACTGTCAAATCTGACTGATCTCAGAAGAAAATAAAAGCAACAAAGACATAAGTAATCATTCACTTTACAAAAAATACTGCTATGTATTGCAGGACAATTCTTTGCCAAAATTAAAACTCAAATCCTCAAAATATGCCAGACTATGGTTTGACAATGAATGTAAAAATGTCCCAAATCTCTGGCAAATACAAAAAATCTTTCTTGAGACATTATCACAAGACTACATTAAAGTTACCAACAAAAAGGATATTGCAAATATAATAGTAAAAAAAATTTAAGAATTCTTTATCAAATAACTATTGTAAATAATTACAGAATATGAAAAGAAATGAAGAAACTAAATCTTCTATTCAAGCAATAAAGAACCTTTCTCTTAATCAGAATTACTGAACTCCCTAAATAAATCTCATAACTCTGCTATTGAGCCTGATGTAATCCATTATGAATTTTTGAAAAAAAAAAAAACTTAGCAGGCATTTCCTTCTACTACTTGAGATATATGACAATATATGGATCAGTAACAATATTCCAAGTGTTTGGAAATGAGCCACCATGATTCCATTTCTGAAGACTTAGAAAATCATTCAGACTATTGGCCAATTTCACTTACTAGCTATCTTTGTAGATGATTAATAATAGATATGCCTGGTTCCTTGAAGTTAACATAATTACGAACTTCCAGTCTAGTTCTAGAAAGAACAGAAGTGCAATAGACTAAATGATTTGCCTGGAATCTTCTATTAGAAACATTTTTATTAAAGACTGCCAATCTTTATTAACAGCTTTCTAACAGTTTGTTTTCAATGAACATGAATTTGTGTACCATAAGGGAATATTGTATCAGTTACACACTTTAATATTAAAATAAATATTGTTAAATGCCTGAATTCAGGAATTGACTGTTTATTGTATATCAATGATTTCTTGATCTGCTATAGATTGAAAAATATTCATACAATTGAAGCACTAACTCCAATAATGTCTAAATGAAGTTTAATAAATGGGCTATAAAAAATGGATTCAGATTCTCCAAAACAAAAACACATTGTGTACATTTCTGTCAAATCCATAAGCTGTACCAAAATCATGATTTAAAACGTAAGAGTTCTGATATTTCTGTAGTGGACCAATATACATTCTTATTCATTATCTTCTAAAGAAGGTGATCTTTTATACATTATATTAAATATATCTGATCTAAATGTAATAAAGCAATCTAAATACTCAGACTATAGTTGTTTCATTTATGGTGCTACAAGGAAGTCATACCTTGATACAATTCATCATCAGAGACTACAGCTCATAGGAGGTTTTAGAACATCTCTGATGAAAACCCTGTATGCCAAAACCCACAAAATACCCCTGACACTAGGATTGCAGAAAGTAGCCCTATAATACTATACCAAACTACATTTCTTGAAATAAAGGCAGATAATTATTGTAAATTTTTGGATAAGATTATGCTTTTTGTGTTGCAGAAGTCATAACACCAGTTCTTCTATAATCACTGAAGGTAAGCAATGTTGAGTCTGGTCAGTACCTAGATGGGTGACTGCTTGTAAAATAACCAGGTTCTATAAGCTTGGATGTGTGGGTAGTGTAATGGATAATGGCTCAGAATTGGAAATCTCTCAAGTTCCAATTCCACTTGGGTTTGTTATATTCACTTATGTGCAAATATCTTTTGGGAAAGGTAGGAATTATTATTGGTCCCAAATTCTTACACTCTAATAATATTTTCTGGTTTTAAATAACCTGCAAAATTAAAAGAATGACCTCCTAGCTTCTCTAGATATCTATATCTATAAAACAGAAGATGTTTGTGTGTTATTTATGCATGTCCACATTTCTTGACCAATTTCAATGAAATTGTACACACATGTTGCAAATTTACCAAAGTAGGTCAAGACCAACTTTTCAATCTCCAGCCCCCCCCCCCCCCGGTTTGACAGAAACATTGATAAAACTGAAGGTAGGTAGGACTTTTTACAAAATCATAGCAAAGTTACATACAAACAAAATTCCTACTGGATAAGCTGATGTTCTTTGTACTTAAAGCAAAACATCAGCTCATGTTACGAGGTTTATGTTAGGGTACTTATTACTTTTCCTGCAACAAAATTGAAAAAAAAATGAAAAAAAATCAGGTTTTTTGTAATAAAATAAAAACTTGAATAAGTTCCTCATTTTTTATCCAATTTTCTTCAAACATGTCACAAAAAAATTGCCATCATGCAAGAAATAAGATGATGTGATTTCAGTCTTGTCCATTTCCCTGAATATTAATAAAAAATAATGAAAAACTGTTCAAAAAGCCCCCCCCCTTTTTGTCATAACTCCTTGGTTTTTCATCCAATACTTTTCAAATTTGCCATATAAATTACATATGACACACAAATTGTCTTGTGTGAATATTTGGTTTAGATTATTTCAGTTAAGTGGCCGAAATCTGTGACAAACTAGGTTCAAAATTGGCTTTTACCATTTAGTTTCTTAATCTGATTCCATCCTAAATTGGCATTCAAACAACCTTTGATGCAAAGATTATTTGAGAAGGGTTATTGAAGTGTTGGAAGGGAAAAATTCCTGAAGAACATCTTACTAACCACAGCTTTAAAGTAAATGTGCGAAAGGGGGAGGGGTGTTTGTGTTTGCACTTGCAATTGAATCAAGCTCTGACGCTTAATCCCCGTTTTTATTTGATTATTAGATTTGTAAGCAGTGCCATACTATTTGAAAGTTATTATGGCCATAAGGAAATTTACTGAATATCTAAAACATTGAAACAACCTATCCCCAAAGTTTTATTGATAGAATTCCTTTATTAAGAATAATCAAAAACTTGCAAAGGACATACCATAAAAAAAGATGGGGTGGAGTAGATTCGTATACCAATGGATAATGCATGCAAATGGAGACACAGGCAGACATTTCTAGATGGAGGGAGACGGCTGCACTTATAGAATTGCAGCCATATACACCCGGGTAATGCTGGGTACCTCAGCTAGTTAAACTAATAAAAAAAAAAAAAAAACTATTCAAGCAATGACCTCATGAAACCAATATAAACTGCTGCAAGTTATGTGAAAGTCAAAACAGTAGAAATGATTGATGAAATTATGAATGAAGGTTATATAATGTTAAGGAGTTTATATTTACATGTAAAATTATAAGAAAATTTATTTGGGTATATAGGATATTTTGTTAATCAAATGTCTGTTTCTATGGCTTATACTTTGGGATTTATAAATAAATATTTATGCTGCAGTTTGTTTGCATATTAAAAACTGACATTCCAAAAACAAGTTATTATATTTATTCTTATTTATTATCCTTAATCCTTACTTATTTATATTAATAAGCTGAAATTCACATGGTGTATTTATCATTTGTTATAAAGGTATTGACTTGCACAATAAAATCTGATACAGTGTAAATATAGAATCAATTAGACACTTGGTATTTTATTAAGAACTACTAATTTGTAACTAAAAATGGAAGAATTTAATCAGATTGTGAATATGTGGATAGTGTCTCTTTTCCCACTAGCTAGGGTTTAAATAGCAGACTAGACAGTGCCCTCTCGCTTTGGGTAGCAACCAATCTAAGAGAAAAAAAAATTCTGAATTTAAAAGCATGGATAAGGCAACAGTAAACTATTCCATTATATTTCCTAAGAATGCAGGACAAGAGTGAAATCCTGAAGAAACATGGTATTAAAAAAACAAAATTGATCAGATTGCTTAAAAAGAGTAGTTGTTAAAGATTACCTAACACTGACAAACTATAATTACCAAAACTTGCAGTGCAAACTGGTACTTTTATAATAAAGATGTATTTGGTTTTATTTTTTAACCAGATTAGAAACTACTGATTGTTTTTGTGCTCCTTCTATCAATCTTTAAAGTATGACACTTTTTCAGTTTTGTGACAGGAAGTAAATGATTTTAATCATTGGCTGATTGGGCTGGTTTGCTTTGGAACACTGAGAGAAAGAGATGCAAAATAGAATCTACTAGAACCAGCAAATGGTTGGTGTTCTCTTACATTGGTCTATTTTTGCTATTCATTTCACTTCTAGTAAGTGGGTTTCAAATAACCTATGTACATTCTTTATCCTCATCTCCATGGTTTGTTAAACTCGCATCTACTTATCAGTTCTCATAGTTATATTTATTACATCGTTTCAATGTTGTTTGTATTTAGCTAACATGACACACATATCCAATTTTCTATGCCTACCAATATTTGTCAGATGCTCTTCTTAGTACTAAAAGCATATTTGACTATTTTATCTTTTTTGTGAACAAAATTGGTAAAATATAATTGACTATACTTTTTGAAGATTTCAATATGCTATAAGCATAGTGAAATTTACAAGAAGCTTAACCCATAAACTGCCAAATTTTTTAATGCGCATTTTTGGCCCAGACAGGTGTCTTAGGAGTTTATTTATTCCTTATGTTTAATTTCAGTAGTTACCATTGTCATTTTTATAGAAACTAGAACATCAAATATATATGTGTATAAAACATCAAAAAATAATAGCGATTAGAAATAATAAAAAAAATTACTTTTCATAATAGTCATTATTTTTCTACTTGCGAAATGTAAAATTACGACAAAGTGTCTTCTTACGGCCAATAATAAAAACTTTAAAGGCTAAGTGTTGTAAAATATACCTCTGCAAATGCAATGTATGTAAGCAATTCAATGTAAATATTAGGTTGGTGCAAAAATAATGACGTAATAATGTCGTTTTTTGACGTATTTTGTAACGTCAAAAAACGACATTATTATGTCATTATTTTTGCACCAACCTAATACAAGGAATAAGATGTAGTGAGTTTAATTTTAACAGATCCCTAAATGGGGCTCATGGCAGGTAATGGGTTAATGTATAGAAGTTAGAGAGAAATTTTTATTATTTATACAAAATTTAGCTTTAATTTTTAATCTAATTTTGGAAATGTATATATAACTACTGTAAATGTTAGTGAATACATTTTTGAATGGAAATTCTTTTGTATTTTTTTTTATTTAAGTTAATGTAATTCCCTTATAACAATTATAATATTAATGTGAAATTAAAAAAAAAGCCATTAATTACTTAAAAATATTGGCAGCTTTTTATAATGCTCATCTCCAGACACTCACCTGTTTCAATCTCTTGCTTCTACTTAACATATTTTCTGGCTTACAAGATGCATTTTTTCCCTAAAAAAAACCCTGAGAAATATGTGTGCGTCTTTTTGAATTTAAAGCAATGCCTAGGCACAAGTAAGCTTGGACGTTTACCTAATTGGCTTGACTGATATGGATGTGGATTGTATGTTGAGTTATTACACTATAATGTTAGCAATCTATCTAATTCAACCTTTTATATGATGTAACATCAGTACTTAGCTGTTACAAGTATTTCCAAGACTATAAACCTTCCTGGAGCCGAGCCACAGGCCTAAACATGCTCTGTTTACTAGCAGTGGCTTTCTGCTCTTGACTAGTACGTCATTGCTATACAAACAAAATCAAACGAGTGATTAATGTAAACCATACGTGACACCAGTATGTGAAGGACTCATGGTGAATGCGTTGTTCTATGAAAATGACTTTTTTTTTCCTCAGAAATTTCTTTCCAGTATTAGGGTGCGTCTTCCAAGCTGCAAAATACAGTAATCATTCTGTTTGAATCATTTTGTTTTTTTTTTGTTTTTTTTTTTGTTTTTTTTGTCACTTCATCATATTCTTTTGGGGTAAAAGAATCAGTTAATTACTTGAAGTCTTACAATTGTAAATTGACTTTCTAAATTAAAAAAAAAAAAAAGATGCTATTATTTTTTTTTTTTTTTTTAAACTTATACAATTTATTTCATTCTTTCTAGTGAAATATCTTCGGGAAGTGACACCATACTTTAAAAAAAATTCTGCTCTGAGTGAGATTGGTTGGGGTCCTCAGGAATTCAAAGATGATTCAAAAAACAGTTGGACAGAATCTAAACCGATTCCTCTGAAACTTTGCTACCTGTGCCGAAATATAAATATGGTTGAGCCTGAAAAACGAACTATAGAACTCCACTCTCCTGACGCTAAGAGTTCTTGTATCCTGCGATTCCCAGATGCTGCGATAACACTGGACTGGTTCAATGCCATCTATTCTAACATTGTACTGCTGACAGCTATGACAGTCATGGAGGCTAACCAAATAATGAGCACTGCTCCTAACCAAAGACAAATTGAACATATGGGATGGTTGTCAGAACAGGTAAGTTTTTTTTTATTTTTATTTTTTTTTTTTATTTTTTTTTTTTTTTGTTTTTGTTTTTTATTTTTGTTGTTTTTTTTGTTTTTTGTTGTTTTTGTTTTTGTTTTGTTGTTTTTGTTTTGTTGTTTTTGTTTTGTTGTTTTTGTTTTGTTGTTTTTGTTTTGTTGTTTTTGTTGTTTTTGTTTTTGTTTTGTTGTTTTTGTTTTTGTTTTGTTTTTGTTGTTTTTTTTTTTTGTTGTTTTTTTTTTTTTTTTTTTTTTTTTGTTGTTTTTGTTTTTTTTTGTTGTTTTTGTTTTTTTTTTGTTGTTTTTGTTTTTTTTTGTTGTTTTTGTTTTTTTTTGTTGTTGTTTTTTTTTTTTTTGTTGTTTTTTTTTTTTTTTTTTTTTTTTTTGTTGTTTTTGTTTTTTTTTGTTTTTGTTTTTTTTGTTTTTGTTTTACCACCACAATTAAAAGTTATAACTCTTCCAATAACAGGATTTGAATTTTAAGATACTGGTATTTTATAATTAAAAGAATTAATTTCTCTTTCTTTCTGTTTGTTTTTATTAAAGATTTATGTATTTCTGGGATGACAAGTGGTGAGGTTACTGAATCACTGAAATTAATATTGAGAACAAAATAGTCTATTTTAAAACTGACGAGTTAAGAATCACCTAACTGTATCTGACAGCAATTTATTGCTTAGAAGAAGTTCTTAAGTACAATGCAAAAGAGAGTATTTTTCTCTCCTTATTTCTTTTAGGCCAAATATGGACATTACTATTTTTACCTTCTGGAATATACAAATGATGCTGCCAATACACTGATCACACTCTACACTATTTACATTATTTGGACTATTGTCCTTATCTTTGTCGCCATATTTATTACAACGTTTTGGCCGTTGTACACTCCGCCCTTCTTCAGGTGGTTGGAATGTTGAACTGAACCCTTTATTTCACTTTCATACCTCATCTCAGAAATATGAACAGATGCTAGTTACACTCTAAACAGCTATGTTTTTTTTTTGTTCTCTTTATACAGTATAAAATATTAATTCTGATGAGTTATTTATCATTGTTAATTATATATTTTTTGAAGTCTATGAATACGCGGAAGATGTCTTGCTGGTGCTGACTGTATTTTTCCCCACAGTACATGGAAGTTGAAAATTTGCTATGTTGTTCTCTTTCTATACCTGAAGCCAATTATTTCTTCCAACTGTGGTCTTAGCCTGTTTAGGATGACTTTTATCATATCTTTGAGTATATGACTGAGGAGGCTTATCATTTTATAATTCTGGCATAGCTGTAATTTAACTTGTAAGTCAGTTGTAATAATATCAGATGTTCTTGAAAACTATATTGGCACAGTCAGTATTGGAGAGGAAACGATTATGAACCTCAGGTTTACTGAATAATCAATGGCCTAGATGGAAGTGAAGACGAACTGGCTAACCTGGTGAGGTGTCTGGATGAAACGGCATTCAGATATGGCTCCATTCTAGGCCCCACTCTATTCCTTATCTTCATCAACGACCTTCCTGACATCATAGATTCCCAACTAGGCATCTACGTGGATGACACTACAATTTACCCCTGCCTCAAAAACAAATCTAGTGTCGTTGACAAAACTAACCTGGCCATTCGTCTTGAAAAGGACCTCCAATTGGTTGTGAACTGGGGCAGGAATTGGCTGGTTAACTTTAACGCCTAAAAAACAAAACTGCTCTCTATTACTCATCACAGAGAACCATCCTTGCACCCCCATTAGAATGTCTGACGCTCAACTTCTCAAGAGCTCCTCTCACATTGACTGCTGACCTGAGATGGAACAAATACATTGAGTCAATAGCTTCGTCAAACCATTAGGAAAGTTGGCTCCCTGTGCTGCGCCAGGAAATTTTTCTTGCCGGAGTCGATCCTTCAAATCTACAAATCAACCATTCACCCTTGCATGGAGTATTGCTGCCATATATGGTTCGGTGTCCCTTCTGTTTGTCTCAAGGTTTTTTATAAGATCCAGAGACGGATATGCAATGTAATTGGCCCTGATCTGGCATCTCGTCTGCAGTCGCTCTCTCACAGACGTGCCGTTGTCTTCCTCTGTCTTTTTTACAAATACTTTCATGGTAACTGCTTTGATGAGCTGCTTTCGCTGGTCCCCAGAATTTAAGCGTTCTACAAGGCTGGCATCTCACTCTCACCCTTTCACTGTTGAAACTATTAAATGTAGCCGTCTCTTCTACTCCAATAGCTTCATGTCTCACACCTCACCACTTTCCCTGATAGCTATAATCTCCAACTATTCAAATGTAACTTGATGCAATCATCAGCCAAGATGGATCCCAGTCAGAAGTTAATTGACAATAGCCAGGATGAAACTGTTGATTGGTTGAAACTGATCTGGAAAGACAAAAAGCTCACCCTAAAAAAAAAAAGAAAATAATAAACTGTTTGTCCTTGACTTTTCTGTTCTCCTGTATGCATGCATGCCGTGGACTCTAGCAGCAGGACTCCAAAGACGGAACTGAGCTGCAGAAATGAGATACTTTAAACACCTGCTTGGTATTTCCTACACAAACCATATCATGAATAAAAAAGTGTACAGAAGAATCGGTTCTCAGGCTATAAAGATGTGTTGACTACTATAAAGAAGAGGAAGCTGAAGTGGTATGATCATGTAACCAGATTGAAAGACCTCTCCAAGAGGAAATAGAAGTGGATACTAAAGAAAGAGATAATTTGATAATGTCGTTGAATGGACTGGCAAGTCTTGTTCAGACCCAGGCGCCAGATCATTTGGAGACTTCTTGTTGAGCCAAGCCACTATGCAGTGCCTCTATGACCGTGGTAGGTTATGGGACAAAAAGAATTATTATATATATTTTATAGTAATGAATAAATAACTTTATAACTTTTTATTATTAAAACATGTTACTATGTCATTTAAAAAAAAATGTCCAGTTAAATAAGTGAAAAAGACATTAGGAATTTTGCATTTACTCTTCATTATCAACAAGTAAAATAAAAACCTGAACTACAATACTTTGTATTGTCACTCTCAATCTTGTGTCCAGTTTTATGACCATTATGAAAATGTCATCCTTTATACTAGAGGAACACAATGATGCATGTCAATTCTAAAAAGAATATTGTCCATTGCATTATTAGATGCATTCAGCTCATAAAGTAAATTATCTAATCAAGTAATTAAAAATCAGTAGAATGCATTAATGCAGTTTTATAATTCAAATTCAAAAATATGCTCTTAAGTAGGCGCCTGAGGGGGGGGGGTCATCAGTGGTGTTATCTGACTTGGTTCATCAGGGAGTTTCGGGTCTTTCAACATCATACTCCTCATCACCAGGTCAACCCAATCAGGGGAGATCAACCCCTGATCCCCCCCCCCTCTCAATCAAACGCTAACAGTTACTCTGGCCTTTTAATGAATTAGACGAAGAAATGCCACATTTTCCGCACACCCGATTGGATGTTTGTAACAACCAATCCACTGTGCGAACTATCTTTTAAATGGTCCACAGTGGGGACTGGCTTTTCTTTTTTCGGTGGATAGCAGTTTCAATGGATAACCGAGGAGTTTCTAAATTTAACCCTTTTCCCTAAGTATTATATAGTGTCTTGCTCTAAATATTTGCTGGTTTTATTTTGTTTTAGTTTTTTTTTTTTTTTTTTTTGGAGGTAGGGAGACTTAAACTCAACCCTACTATCACATTTTTATCGTTTAGCCTGATTCTTAACATTATTACAGGTCAGTTAACTTTAAATGGATGTATTCGCAAAACGGATAGAAATTACCAAATACAGAAGTTTATTTTGATGGACATTCGAGACATAATTTGAATTTTAAGTCATTCAAAATTTATTTTTTTATTCAAATTTTAATGAAAATTTCAGTATGACCAGTTTTCAAAGTAAGTATTTATTGACAGTAAAATTGTAATATGTAGTACACTAATTATTAATTTGAAAGGGAAGTATGTATATGAAATTTATAATAGTATATTGGAAAATGGTGTTTGACTAATTTTAACAGTAATATTGGTGAGTGATAAACTAATAAAAAGACTAGGTCAATGAGATAACAAAAATCCTTAAATACATTTATGAGACCTCATTTTCTTATCAGTGAAGACATTCCAAGATATCCCATGTTCCCAGAGGTTAATGAACCACATATATTCGGTAGGTCCAAAAATTTTCCATAGAAAATGTGAACAAATCAAAAGAAAAAAATTTTTTTCTTTTTGGTAAAAAAAATTTTTTTTGTCTGAAAGAAAAATAAGTTTTCATAAATTATAATGTGTAATGGTAATGTTTGCCGTTTCCCTATAAGGAAACATTTGGCATTCATTGATCAAGCAGCCAGTGCTACTTGAAATTTATAAAATTTATCTCTTAAAACAATTTTTCACAAAAACAGGTTTCTCAAGTTCAGTAGCTGTTATTGCTCTTACCAGTATTGATGGGGGTTTCCTTCCTAACTTTTTATTTGAAGTCGTGTTGATTGTTAGAATAGGATTCTTATAAAATCCATGTTTACTTTAATTAGCAATAAATCCACCATTACTTCACACTTGATTGCTGCTTATAAAAAATAGCTGAGAATCTTTGGGAATTGAATTTTTTTTTTTTTTTTTTTTTTTTAGGAGTAGGTAGTCTCTTCTACCGCCCGGTCAACACTCCTCCCCCTTCTATTGGACATGAGTAGAGGCTTACACCTTGTTTCTTGTCTAGGAAGGGGTTCCCGGTACTCTTTCTCTCTCCTGCCTCTGTATTAGTGCAGCTCTGTTTCTCCCGTGATGTGTGCAGTCTGGCATCACCTCACCTCTTCATTCTGAGGGTACACAGTTGACAGTTCTCTGGTTGCGGTTTCCGACTGGTAGTTAGGAGCCCTAACTCTTGCGTAGCGTTTTGAGCGGCTGCTCTGATCAACAGTTGTATAATACCGGGGTGTTTGTAGTGCCATGTCGCGCATGGAAAGGTGTCCCTGCTGTCACCTCCGGTGGGCAGCCCTGAGGCCACATAATGATGCAGATTTTGCCAACTCCTCTCTGCCCATGTCATGGTCGAAACTGTCTGTTTCTTTTACTTCGGGCCTTCTCATCTTACAAAATTCAACATGAGTTACAAAAACCAAAAGATTAACCCTAAACCAGCCTCTCAAAAACCACCTAAACCCCTCAACATTTTGTTCTCCAACATCCGGAGCATTTGGACAAACTTCTGCAGTCTGGAATCTTTCCTCACTGCAAACGGCCCGGATATACTGGCTCTCTGTGAGACAAACCTTGTCTTGTCTATCCCCTCTTCTGATCTCTCAATCCCCGGCTATCTTCCTCTCCTCAGAAAAAACTCTCCAACCCACATGCACGGTCTTGGTGTTTACGTCAAGGAACATCTCTCTCTGGCCAGAGAGTCCTCTCTCGAATGGCCAGACCAGTCATACATGTGTCTCCGACTCTCTCTCTTCAATGCAGTAAGCTATCTCTTCTTCCTTTACCGCTCTCCATCCTCTCATGACTGAGATACTTGATAGCATTTCTGACAGCATAGACGAGGCTCTCTCCCTCCACCCGTTTGCTCACATTTTTGTGTTTGGTGACTTTAACGCCCATCACGCCTTGTGGATTAAGAATGCTACTACTGACCACGCTGGCATTCAAACGCTCAATTTTTCAATCTCCCATTCCCTCACACAGATAGTTAACTTCCCCACTCGTTTTGCCTTCAACCGGGAAGGTAAAGCCTCTCTTCTCGACCTGTGCCTTACCTCCATCCCCGAATCCTGCAGCGCCTTGCAACTCTGCACTCTTGGTAACTTTGACCATGCAGTAGTATCAGTTAACATCTCCTTCAACTCCACCCCCTATAAAGAACCTCCTACCACTAGAACTTCGTTCTTCTATCAACGAGCTGACTGGGACACGTTCCGTGATTTCCTCTGCGATGTCCCCTGGGATGGAGTCTTTAAGCTCCCCGTCCAAGAATGTGCTTCTGAAGTCTCTTCCTGGGTTAAAGCTGGAATCGACGCTTTCATCCCATCAAGGAAATATAGGGTCACGTCGCGCTCCACCCCCTGGTTCTCGGCTGCTTGCCCAGTCGCCATCGCCCATAGGAACCACTACTTCCAACTATTCTGTAGCGACATGTCTAACAGCAATAGACGTCTCTTTGCCTCTGCCCGTAACGAATGTAAGTGTGTCCTCAATGATGCTAAGTCACTATTTGCGGCTCGGATGAAGGAACGTATTGCATCTCGCAAATTTGGCTCGAAAGATTATTGGCGTCTCTGCAAGAGCGTATTGAACAATTGCAAACCCTCTATACCTCCTTTATTCAACCAGTTCGAAGTCCTGACCTCCTCTACCGACAAGGCTGAATGCTTTGCTCGGAAATTTTCTTTCAACTCTACGCTCGACTCTTCCGGTGTACCCATACCCGACTTCCCTCTTAGAACTGAGGCCATATTGAGTGGGTTAAACATAACCCCATCTTTGGTACTGGGCGTTATCTCCAGTTTAGGCCCCAACAAGGCTAGTGGTGGAGACAGAATACCAGCCATTGTCTTGAAGAAATGCGCGCCTGAACTGGTGCCCGCCCTTTCTACTACCGTCTTATCAGTCTCCTTCCCCTCTTCAGCAAAGTCTTCGAAGCCCTAATCAATACCGGGGTGGTTAACCACCTCACATCCCATAATCTGCTCTCAGACAAGAAATATGGTTTCCGCTTTGCTCGATCTACAGCCGATGTGCTTACGGCCATCACTGAAACAGTCTACCGAGCTCTTCAAAATAATGGGGAAGCCCGAGCTGTGGCACTAGACATCTCCAAAGCATTTGATAGGGTTTGGCATGCTGGCCTTCTTCACAAGCTCCAGGGTTATGGCATTATGGGTCGATTATATAACCTAATACGATCATTCTTGTCAAACCGTAAATTGAAGGTCGTTCTCAATGGATTCTCCTCCAGTTCCTATCCCATGATCGCAGATGTTCCTCAAGGCTCCATCCTAGGCCCCACTCTATTCCTTATCTGGTCAACTTCAACGCTTCTAAGACAAAACTGCTCTCTATTAATCACCACAGAGATCCTTCCCTTACCTCCATTAGAATGTCTGACGCTCAACTTCTCGATAGCAACTCTCTGCGGCTTCTCGGTCTCACGTTGACTGCTGACCTGAGATGGATTAAATACATTGAGTCAATTGCCTTGTCCACTGCAAGGAAAGTTGGCTCCCTGAGCTGTGCCAGGAAGTTTTTCTCCCTGGAGTCAATCCTCCAGATCTACAAATCAACAATTCGCCCTTGCATGGAGTATTGCTGCCATATATAGTCTGGTGCCCCTTCTGTTTGCCTCGGGGTTCTTGATAGGCTCCAGAGGTGGATATGCAATGTAGTTGGCCCTGCCCTGGTGTCTCGTCTACAGTCACTTTCTCACAGATGCGCCGTCGCCTCCCTCTGTCTGTTCTACAAATACTTTCATGGAAATTGCTCCGAGGTGCTGCATTCGCTGGTTCCCAGACGTCATGAGTTCCAGTGCCTTACGAGGCTGGCATCCTGCTCTCACCCCTTCACTGTCGAAACTCCTAAATGTAGCCGTCTCTTCTACTCTAATAGCTTCATGTCTCGCACCTCTCGCCTGTGGAACTCCCTTCCTTGATCTATCCACTACCTTCATCCTTTCTTCTATCACTCCTATCTGATCTTGCTCTAAATTTTCTGTAACCCCTTGCGTCCTAGTGGCTTCCTGCCTTGCTTGGGGTGAAATGCTTAAAAAAAAACCCCCAAAAAACAAAAACCTTTTGGAAAACATTGGAAGTGGTTTATTTCTTAACTTCCTATAATGTTCTTACATATGTTCTAATACTTTGATTACTCTAAAGTTGTTTCTATTCAATAAATATTTTCTTTGTTTCCTAAATTCTTTTATAGATTTCTGCAAATTTCTACTTTCCTGGTTTTTCTTGAGTTTCTTCATTGTCATCAGTAAATGATTTTGTTTTTCCAATTCTTCATCTGTTAAAATTTTCCATTGGCTTTCAGTTTGTTATTCCACTTTTTCTGCATCAATTGATGCTTGAATGTGTTCAAATACTATTTGGTTATATTTTGCTTTGAAACACGTGATAATGCCCTGGTCAAAAGACTGAAACAATTGAGGTTGTATTTGGAGATTAAAAAACACAGACCGTAACATTTTATTTCTACAGCAGATAAGTTCAGAATGACCAGGAGTTGTCTCCAATCTTTACTCTTCCATTCTAAATATATTTTCACTTTCATAACAAAACATTGTTGGAACCATTTTGTAAACAAGGCATCTATGAACCACACTTGCTGATTACTGCTAAAACATAGGCAAATAAATTATTTTTGTTTTTTTTTTTCAGAGTGCAGTGTTTTCACTCTGTAGACTAAATAGGACCTTATCATATGATCTTCATCCTGGGTATGATGATAAACTGCATCCGTGTCCTGGGTACGACGATAAACTACATCCAACAGCAAGGCCTCTGATCAGGAAGTTTTGAGGAGCGTGGAACTACCACTTAATTGCTGGTGTTCCCAGATCCACCCTGACCTGGGGTGGTAGCACCTGTCAGGGTCCCAGCTATAGGTAAATAGTTAACCCCCAAATTAGGGTCAAAACACTATGAAAATGTAAAAATCGGTTTTAATACCAGAATACTTTGTAAAAATTATTACCAGCAATAAAAGTCTTGTCAGCGTTAAATAACCCATTGTGGTTGATATGCTGTAAAACAAACCAAACCAAGATGCAATCTGTAGTGTTGTCCCAGAGTAACAACAGAGTTCATCTATCCTTCCATAATTTATGCTATCATACTTGCTTTTCACTTTTATCAATGTAGGTTTTATTAGGCATTTTCTTCCCAGAAAGCCTGGTTTTGATAGAAGTGAAGCTTTACTTTGGGTCAAGTCCTTTCTTATCAGATTTCTGGCAGTAGCTTCTTTATCAGTAGACACAGTGGAGGTTGACACTGATTTTCTATTTTGGTGTTTCTCGGTCTAAACTTCTACTTAAATATGAATACCCATCCTTTACTGGTAATGAAAGATTTAGTGTCACTAGTAACAGGATATTCAAAGCTAAAATCTTCATATTGGCTCAATGTTTTCTGATACAGAATCAACTAGAATGTTTTCTATTCATGTCTTTTACTCACAAATCTAATGTAGGTATGTTCATGAGATCCATAAAGAAATAGCATACCATGAATAAAAAAGGCCTTAAACTTGATGAAAATAATTTTTTATCATCTAAATGTTTATTATCAAGAGGAAAGATCAAAGTATTTTTTGAATATTTTTTTACATTTTTTAATAATTTCTGGCACGTCCAAAATTTTCGTTAAAAATCTTGAATTTTTTTTAATCAGCAAAACTGACAGCAAATCAATCATCAGCCACTTTTTTAAACTTTTGTTTACAAAAGTGAAAGTCTCCATTTAAAATTCATTTAATAAATCAATTATGATTTTTTAAAAAATTAATTTAAGAAAATTAGATATTAAAGTTTATTCAATATATTTTGAAACAAAGATTACTTACTTTCTGCACTGAAAAAATGTTTTTTGAAATGAGAGAAAGTCAGTCTTAACAGTGGTGTTGATTGACGAGTGACATCTTATGTGAGGAAAATTATTGTACGGAAGGTCATAAGTGACATTTCACCTTTACGTGAACAATTTATTTACCTTGTTATTTTTACGTAGGCATAGCATGATAAAAACGGCCTTAAACTTGATGAAAGTAGAATTTTATCGGCAAAATGTTTGTTACTATTAAGGGAAAAGAACAAAGTAATTTTTAATTATTTAAAAAAAAATTTTTCTGTCTTTAAACTTTCAGAAACTATTCAGGAATGATAGAAATTATCATAAATCATTTTTATATATATATATATATATATATATATATATATATATATATATATATATCCCCCCTCCCCCGATAAATAATTTAATGAAAACTCTACAAATTCAATGTTGAAGCACGCAAGTCATTATGTACAAAATCAAGTCACGTGATGTTTTTATTGTATCATGTTTCTTCTGGGCTTCCGTACATTTGAATTATAATGGTTTTTATTGACACAAAAGGCAAGGAACAGTTAGATTTTTGTAATTGTTGGTTCGTTGATTGTAAAAAGCGTGTGCAATTTATAATCTGTACAGATATATGTACTTAAAAAAACCATTAAATACATGATTGGGCATTTCAACTAATTTTACAATATTTAACAACTTTAATGTAAAAATAATAAAATAATTTATGAAATAACAATTAATTCTTTTAAAAATTCATTTTTCATTGAAAAAGTTTTTTGCCTTCAGTCAATATTATGCATATTCATAAAAACAAATAAAAGCAACTAAAAGCATTTAAAGTTAAATATCTTTGTTTTATTGCGTTTTGTATGTTACAATTCAGAGCTGATTTTGGGTAGACAAGGTCAGATTTTTAAAAAAACAAAACATGATTTACTTTTCTCAAAGCCTTGTGTGCTTGGGCATTGAATTTTTAGAATTTTCATTAAATTATTTATGGTGGGGGGTAATATATATATATAAAAAATAATTTTTATAATGACTTTAAAAAAACAAAAAAAACAACATATTTATAATAATTTCCATCACTCCTGAATCGTTTCTGAAAGTTTAATTAAAATCTGACAATTATTTCTATTTTTGCAAGATTTTCAAAATTAATCTGTCATAAAAAAAAAAAAAAAAATGCATAAAAAATTTGCCATGTTATTTACTAGAGTTCTGGTGATGATGAGAAACAAACGATAAAATTTTGTTTCCGTCAAGTTTGGTGTCTTTTTCATCAGACTATGCTTTCTTTTTCGCAATCTTGTGGTTATACCTAATCTAATGCTTTTCCCGTTTTTTAGCTTTTTGAAACAAAAACATTACACTGGCCTGTAATTCTCATTCATTAATATCACAAATTGAAGATTTGTTTATAATATATTTTTTACAACTACAGCATACGACTTTTTCACTTAAAGGAAGCACTTATAAATTTTAGACATATCAACTTTAACTACATGACTATGCTTGTATATTTACCGCAATAAATTATTAATGAAATATTTGAAACTGAAACAATTTTATGATGTGCCATAAACTCATTTGATGACAGAAACATCAACTATAAAAATGAATATAAACAAATTCTTTTTTTTTTCTTTAATTTAATCCTTTCCCAGTCAGGAACTGATGACTCAGATTTTATTGGCTTTGAGAACATTTAATATGATTAATTGTTTCATATTTTAAAACTTATAAAGATTTTTTTTATATTATAAGAGACACTATAATAATTTCAGTTGAATGATTTATTGTGCAAAAATAGTATCAGTATTAAATTATACTATAGTACAAAATTTTCTAGTCAATGGGGAGACCCTTGTAATGAATGATAAACTTTCTTCTGAACATAAAGGTCCCTAAGTTAAAAGTAAAAGTGGATGAAAAAACCCTTCTAATCAGAATTCTGTCATTGATTTCTTTAACTGATAAAATATGCATAACAATATCAATAACATTAATATTTTTCATCCACTTCTATTTGTTCTCTGTAAAATTTATCTTTATTTTATCTATCAAATTCTTATATCTGAAATCTAGTTTAATAACCAGTAGTTGGTTAGTCTTTTGTTGAGACATGCACATCTAACTTCAGATTTAATCAACTTTTGTTTTGTCTGCTTTCAATCAGTTTCTACTGACTTACAGCTGAACCTGCCAATTTTCAGAAACACCATCATAGCTAGTTAATTTCTCCTACCTTTTCTCACATGTACACATAATATTAAAAGAACTGCCACAGACAAACAATATACTGGCTGCATGCATCCTTGTAACTCATTGGGAAGGAACTTTTCACACTTTCTTAATTAAAAATATTGCACCATAAATACTTATAAAACTGAACTATAATCACTATTTATATAATTTATAAAAGTATTTTTGACACAATCTTTATTTGTAGAAATAAATATTTATAAACAAATTCATTTTCAAGCATCCATTTAAAAGAGCATGTAATAATAATCACTTTATAAAAATATTTTGCTCTTAAAATATATTTAACAAAGTAGTTTTTACTTCAATGTTTTGCTGATTGGACCAACAGTAGATTAGTGAAACAGTGGTTAGTGAGGCCCTTTTATAATAGGGGCAATAAATCTTGCTAGTTTTATCCTACTTTTTGTGATATCATCTCAACACTTTTTGAATTACATTAAATAATGTATGAGGAAACAATAATTTATGTTGAGTGTGTCAATTACCTGTTATCTTTTATTTTGATATAGAATTCCATTTCAAGATGTATTTGAAATCTTGTTTACTGATTGATTGAAATTTAAATCTTACTAGTAGGATTTGATATAGACCAATGTTGTATAATCTTGTGTTTATAATTCATTTGGTGGTAGTGTATTTTATAAGTAAAAAAAAAAAAAAAGTGTGGATTCTTTTGTGTTGCTTTTAAATCATTTTCATTTATGATGGAATCTTGTACTTCTTCATCTTCAGCCCCATTTTCTACTTTAGAGTTATGTTTGCAAGTACCTATCTTGCTCATTAGTAGAAGATTACTAATTCTTGTGTTTTGGTTTACATACCATCTTGATCATTAAATTGCGGAAAAGAGTACTTTATAGGTAAGTATCTTTTCCACATTTCCTTTTGTTTCCTAAACCTCATCTTAGTATTTTTAGTTTTAAATTCATGAAGTTGGTTGGCTATTATTTTAAAGGAGAAACTGATGAATTAACTATTGTGACCTTTTCTCTTATTGGCTGTAATAATATTTGATAGCACCTCCAATCCAGATAAACACTTTTTGCTTAAATTTCTCAGCATTCATGATGACCTTTCAATATTATTAACATATTTGAGAACTACTGACTTTGAATGTATTTGCTCTTTAGAAGCAAACAAGAAGTGTAGAAGAATGTTTTTTTAACCTCCTCCTTGTCAGCTTTCTTTTATAGTTCAGTTCCTATGCTATAGGAGTTATCACCACATTGCAACCAATAAGTGGTGCATTAGAAAAACAAGCACAGAATAGAAATTTAGGTGGTTTATCTTTGTAGTCAGTTTCTTGCTCATTTTTTCCAATTTTACAGCTTAATATTTGAGCCTGTCTTTTTGTAAACAGAAGAAAAATATATAGAAGTAATCTTGTTTAGCTCAGTATAAAGAACAATTCTGTGGGGTCAATAAATACAAACAAGATACATATAAACATTTACATATATATATATATATATATAGCAAAAATGTTTTTTATAACATTTTTTTAATATTAATTTTTTAACTTTTTAATATTTTAAACTTTTTTGTTTTTCTTTAAATATTTCATAACTTTTATCATTATATTATTTTTTTTTCTTTAAATTAAATTTTTTTCATAACATTTTTTTTTCTTATAAAAACAAGGGAATAAAAAAAAATGTGTTAAAGAAAAAAAAATGAAGAAAATGTTCAGTATAGCGCTCCATTTAGAACAGTAAAGAATTTACTCAATTTTACTCTGCTAATAGGTTTAGGTAAACAAATTGGCAATATTTTTTCTGATGGAATATAGTTCAATTTTATTGTACCATTTTGAATTTAAATCCTTATGAAGTACTATTTTATGTCTACATATTTTGAACATTGATGGTAGACTGGGTTCTTAGCATGTTGTTTAATAATTGAATAAGGAATTTTGCTTCTTGTATTGCAGCCACAAGTGCCATGTATTCAGCTTTGCATGTTGACAATACTACTGTTGGTTGCTTTCTCATTCTCCACAAAATCATTGAACTGTTTGGTGATTATTGGAAACTGTACCTTGTAATACTGTGACAGTCTTTTGAATGTCTCCAGTCAGTGTCACAAAAACTTCTTGAAGTTAGGAGCTTACTAGATTTATTAAACTCTTAACTGTGTTTTTGTGCCTTTCTTGAAGTACATTTTATAAAATGAAATGGCAGAAATCATCAGTGATGTTACCCTAGCTTCATTATGAATTTTGGGCATTGCAACATCAGATCTGTTCTGCCAGGTACCCCGACCTGTTGACAGGCTACCTTTCTGCATAATTTGCTCCATGATGTAATATTAAAAACAATTATTATATCAAGAGATAGATCGTACTTTTATAATGACAATCGGATTTTGTTTTGTCTGCAGGTATAAGGTCAATGGCATGATTTGCGTGTGCTTGTTTGGTTCTTATCAAATATTCCATGGTTGGATTCATGGAATTTTGTGACAATTTATGTTACCATGTAATTTATATTTGGCTGAGTGGTAGTCATAATATATATCAGTCTACCAACTTATCTCTTGTTGATATTTTCTGTCTGCTGGTTCAGCATTACTTTCGTCCAGTAGATGATATCCATTTCACAAGGTGTTGATTGAGGTTTACAATTTTGCATTCTAAATTTGGTTTGAATCTTTTCAATATATTTTGTTTGATTCATCTCTATACAGTTATTTTTAAACATAAATTGTATCCCCAGAAAGAAAGAAAGCTGTTCAAGATAATTCACTTTGAATTATTCATTTAAAGATATTTTTACATTAATTAATGCAGAATTGCAATTTGCAGCAATGAGTATATCATCAACCCAAACAATCATAATCCATATTGGATTAGAAGCAAGAGTTTGTCAAGGATTGAGAGGAACCTTGACCAATTAATTGTATGTAGGACATGATTCCAATTCGCTTTGTTGAATTTCATTTAAGGATTTTTTTTTTTTTTTTAAGTCGTCATACAAGTTTGTCATTATTTTTGCTGGGAATGAAATAACCCTCAGGTTGTTTGACTTGCTTTGCGTAGGGTGGTTAATTCTGTGTACAAGGAAATTATTTTTGGTTTTCATAAACAGTACTCTCAAAGTTTGCAGCACTTTTCTGTCATCGTCGGGGACTTCTCTCATAATAAGAGACAATTTCGATTATCGAGAAATTCGATTAATTCAGCAAATGCGTTTGCATTCTTTTCACAGTACTCTTCATTGGTGCCAAGATTGTTTTGTGTAATTTTGGATTCACATGTATCCTAAAATATTTAAATCCCATAGTTTGTATTTTGATTTGTTACCGTTGAAATTGTCTATTCCTAGGCTGATAATCTGTGGAGTGAGTTGCCATGATTAAATAAAAAATAAGTGACAGAACTGTCCAATAAACAGAATTGACAAAGTTTGCAATAATTGATAACAAAGAAAAGAACAGAGCAAACAATATATGCAAGATGAATTAACAGTAATAAGGTAAAGCAGTAGTAATATGGCAAAAAGTTCACAAACTGTAAATTGAGGTTGATACAAAAAAAAAAAAAAAAAAAGGAAGTTTGGACACAAAAATGTAGCATTCTGACTTCAAGACAGACTGACACTGAATCAGATGAAACTATTAGGTTGGTGCAAAAATAATGTCGTATTCTCACATAGTAACATATGTGAGAAAATGACATTATTTTTGCACTAACCTAATAAGAACTGACCTATTTTATTGACTAGGAAAAAATCCCAGCATGCATTTTTGTGCTTCTGCCTATAAATTGGAGTGTTTTGCAGACATACCCTTGTATAGATGGGAATCAACAAATGTTATACTAAAAAAGGGGAAGAGAGATAAATTGAAATCTGAGAAATTCTGTGTTTTGTACACTTTTGTGTATAAGTTAGGAAATCATTAAAATACTATTCTTTGGTTGATTTCAGCTCATATTACTAAGAATGCTCCATTTAAAAGCCCAATTATCTACTTTGGTAGTGAATGATAAACTAACTATATATATATATATATATATATATATATATAAATGAACTTTTACATACATTTTTACAATTAAATGCTCTTTCTCTTCAGTGTGCTGACACTTATTTAACTCTCTCTTAAAGAATGACTTTGCAAAGCATTTAATTTGTTGAAAGTGTTTATATACATTTCGTGATATTCATTCAATTGTTCCTAATTTATTTCTACTTAGCACTAAAAGATTACTTTCTGAATTTTTACTTTTGCTAAATATTTGACAAAAATAAAATATTCCTTTAACCTTGGGGTTTTATTTTAGTGCTTATTTAATAAATATCATTCCAACAGATTATTTAGGCCAAGGCTCTCCTGTCAAGGTTTCACTGGTTGTTTAAAATTAAATGCACTTCTAACCAGTCAGTCTGTCCTTGTTTTGTATGATCTGAAAAAGATATTTGCATACTTGTCAAATTAGCATAATAAGGTGATGAGACAAAAATTTTTTTAAATATAAACTAATCTCTAAAAAAAAATGTTCAATTTAGTACTATAATACCCCCCACAAAAAAAAAAAAAAAAACCCAACTTTTAGTCAGTCTTAAATAGCCTTGTCACATCAAGACTTTCATATGGATATGCATGGTGTCAAACTCCTTCAGAAATATCAAGTATCAACTGTATACCATTGCTGCCTCAGAGCAATGGTAAAAAATGGCTTTGAACAAATACAGCCTGTAGGTCTTTGTGAGGACTCTCCTTCTTTGAACCTTGTGGACTGGGACCACAGATTCACAAGCAAAGAACTGTACTAAATAACAAAACTTTTAACAACAGCAATAACTAAAGTAAAATAGATATGACATGTAACCCAAAGAGAAAGTAATAGCGTAATCAAGATGTTTACACTACTTCAAACAAAACGTTAGGAAGGACCCCCCCACACACACACCCTCAATATCAGAAAGAATGATAACAGCTAACATGATAACAGCTACTGGACTTGAGAAACTTATTTTCTTGAAAAATCATTTCAAGAGAGATTTTATAAATTTCAGCTGACAGCAGTACTGGCTGCTCAGTCAATGAATGTGAAATGTTTCCTTATAAGAAAACAGCTAATATTACCATTACCATGCATTTTATAAGCTATTTCCTAATAAATTCAGGTTCTTGAATCTGCTTTATTTTCTCATAACTACTGGGTGTAACAGCAAAATTGTCCAATTGTTCAAAAGCTCTGAAATGTTGTACCTTACAAATAATTAATGGTATCTTATTGGTATTGTTTTTATAATTCTGTTGGGCTCTACTTTGAGCAGTAAGAATATATAATTACTCTCCAAACTTAACGGAAGAATCGTGATGAAATTAATCATAAATGAAAACGTTTATCATTAATTAATCATAGCTAAGGATTGGAAGCTCATGATAAAGTATTGAGATAAAGTTTTTATATATATATATATATATATATATATAATGGACCAAGTTCAACAATTATTTTAATATATTTATTGTTTATCTCTTATTTTTATAGATAGAAATGAATGACCGAGAAATTTCATAGGAAATTTGTGTCTTCCGACAGGGATCGAACCTGTATCCCAAACAGAACCATCATATAGCCTGACATGCTATGCCATTTAGCATCTAAAGGAAGGTTTGGTTAGTAAGCTTCCTCTGTAACTAAATGGTATAGCATGTCAGGTTATATGACAGTTCTATTTAGGATACCGGTTTGATTCTTGTTGGATGACATATTTTCTCTGAAATTTCTCAGTTATTCAGGCCAGTGAATGTTCTTAATGCCTGCTTAATATAAACAGAGCATTTACTTAAATATTTATATCTATAAAAATAACTTATAATCAATATATATATATATATATATATATATATATACTATTCCAGGATCATTTTCCAACTTATTTAAGATGATTGCCCTCTCTAACCTTACTTTCTGTCCTCACATGTTTCACATACAATTTCATTTTCAAGTTTTTTTTCACTGCTCTTTGGACTGTCATAGCTAAAATTCCTCTCTCACATGCCAAATGTCTTACGGATTGAATTGGATCTTTTCTGATTGATCCCTTTAGCTCTAAGTTTAAATGATGATCCCTCTTCCTGTTGTGACCTCCTGATTCAGTTTTCCCTCTCTATTGTTCTCTCTTTTAAACTTATTCATCATTCTCATAATGGTTTTTGAATGGACTTTGAAGATGGAGGTCAGCGTATGAATGTTGGTACCATTACTGAAGGCCTGAATGATCGTTTTCCTCTCACCATTGCTCAGTTGGGAAGACAGTGGGGCTGACACAGAATGATTTTAACCTGCTCTCTTTCAAGCTGAATAACTCAATTGGTTTTTCACTGATTCTTATGACAAATTGTGTCAAGATGGCTAAACATCTTATCTGAAAACCAGTGAAAAAAAAAACTTTTTAAATATTAAACATTTTATGGGATGGATAATTAAGCTGTAACATGATTTGGACAATTTTGCTTTTGCACCTGGTATATTCATGTAGTAGGTTTGTGTGATTTTCAATAAAATCAGAAAAATATTTAGATATGAAAATTAAAACATTTGTAAAATGTTGACTTAACATGTCTTATTTGGTTTTAATCTATTATAAATTGTTTCAGTTTTTCTGTTATTTTCATGTTACATGAAAATCAAGTCATTCATTTAAATTCATTCATTGGATTTTCTTACTTGAAATTGTTTGGGTTTGCATTTGGCTCTTTCTAATTATGCTTCATTTCATGAGAAAGAAAGTATTTCCTTTTTCAATTGCAAAATAAATTTTACCTATTAACTCATATGATGATAAACTATATATAGCAGCAAGGTTTCTGATCAGGAGATTGGAGTCTTTGAGGAGTGTTGAACCATCTATAATTTGCTGTGCTGTTGTTTCCAGGTCCATCCTAACCTGGGGTAACACCTGTTAGTTTTGACTATGGGCAAATAGTAACCCCCCCACCCACCAAAAAATCAAAACAAAAAAAAAAAACAACACAGTGAAAGTATAAAAATACATATTTATAGTAAAATGACCAACAATACATTTTATCTGTAGTTGAAGGCATACAATTGTGTATATATTTAACTTTCGGCATTAAATAACCCAGAGAAGTTGATATACCGCAAAATCAACCAACCAACATGAAAGAACTCTTTCATGACATTAATCCATATAATATTCTACAATTTCTTAAAGAAATCAAACTGTATTCCAAAATATAACTTCAACAAAACTACAACATAAAACGCATCACTGCCTCTTGTAATTATGTCCACACAAAAATGTATAGGCACAAAAGCTGAGTATCAACTACCATGTCTTCAATTGTGAAAGCAGAATAACATAGATCATATTTTTATTACTTCAAAGCTTCCAAGAAAATTAAACTTTAGCATTAAATGACCCATAAAGTGTTGCTATGCCATTAATCAAATCAACTTATTAACTATGGTAATCATACAAATATATTTTCTATATAAATATTTAAATTTTCCCTAATTCTGCTGCGAAATGACATTGGCTATAGTTAATTGCAATATAAATGTGCAACATATTAACTTTTAACTTGAAATATAATTTTCCTAAAATACAAGAACACTATTCTGATTACTTTCCCTTTAATTCATAAAATGAAAGATGTGAATATTAGCTTTAGTCAATCTTATGTTCACAACACTAAAATTGGCCTTATAATCTTAAAACGAAATTTGTGCAACTTTATATGAAATACATAGTTATTAACATGATTGAATACCAAATGTGCTTTCTTGCTTGTAACCAATTATTATCTTAAGATTTTATGCCTTTTTAAAGAATGACTTTGTTCTCATAAGCAGTTAATAATTCCTTAAACTATTCAATAAAATTTCAAATAAAAAATGCTTTGTATTTCAAAAGTCATTCGTTTCTAAAATTGTCACGGTATCAAAATAAATATTTTCTAATTCGAAAAGCTACTGAAATTATATAAATTGTGGAATTTCTGAAAAATAAAGTAGAAGCATTTACTAATCCAATGTTTATTATAAATTAAAAATTGTGTATACACATTTTGAGCAAAAAGTACCGGGGACTGTTGCTATGGTAACAGCTAAAGTATACAGAGTGAAGCCATTTAGCATAGATTGCCCTGAACTCTGTCACACATGCACACTAAGTTATAACATTTTTTGCTAACTTGGAAACTGTGTAGAGTTCATTTGTCTCACCACACCACAGAGATTCCACCAATGACCATGGCAGAGAAAATTGAGCAGACAATGTGCATCAAATTTTTCCAAAATGCTTGCATAGGGACCTATGCAAACTTGCAGAAAATGTATGGAGAGCAGTGTATGAACCAGACACGACATTGAATCACCATGTGTGAGATTTGGACATCAGTCCATTCTCACTGAAGATTTGTGTATCTGACATGTTTGTGCCAAAATTGCATTCAGTTGACAAAAAAGGAAATTGGGTTTCAGCTGCACAGGATTTTCTTGATTGTCTCAAGAAAGACAAAACTTTTTGAAAATGGTCATAACAGTTGACAAATTGTGGAACTATGGCTATGATCTCAAAAATATGTCCTTGCAGTGAAAGACCCTCAACCTCTCTTAGAGTGAAGAAATCATGAATGAGTTGAAGTAATGGGAAGATACTGTTGACAGTTTTCTTCAACTGCAAGGACATTGTTTGTCATAAATTTGCTCCACCTGGTTAGACGGTAAACAAGGAGTACTACTGTGATGTGTGTTGCACCATTTGCAGAATTCTGTTCATTGGAAAAGGATACAGAATTGCATGCATTTGGTGAGTGGCAACTCCACCATGACAACTAACCTGCCCATTCAATGTACCTTGTGCAGTAGTTTTTGGCCAAACACCACATTCCTCAGGTTCAACAACCACAATCTTCCCCACTTATAATTTTTTTTCCTCTTTCAAAAATCAAATCCCACTTGAAAGGAGCAGGAATTCAAGACATCAAGGAAATCCAAGAGAATGTAATGGGGCAGCTGCTCACTATTCTAAAAAAGGAGTTCCAGGAATCCTTCCATCAGTGTAAATGCTGCTGGATAAAGTATTTAGCTTCAGAAGGGGACTACTTTGAAGGAGATTAAATGCTGAAGTGATATGTGTTGTAGTTTTCTTTTTATAGCACCAGCCCCGATACTTTTGTTTTGTAATATTGTCTTTATTCAAAATAGCCAAGAATTAGGAAGACTGTAGTTAAAATATCAAAGGTACAGAAGACCCACTCCCAGTTTCCTTAAAAGCAGTTTTACCTTTTTCTCATCTGGCCGGGTTTGATAGTGTTTCTAGAAGATTCCTTTGTATCTTCTGAAGTATGCCTCGAAGATATGACCTTCATTAGGCCTATTTGTGAAGTCTCCTTTTGAATTTGCTACAGTGTATGGAGTAAAGACATTCATTCCTGTTTTGTTTATCTTTTGTTTTGAGTAACAATATCATTTGTGTTTGTTGCTCTTGTAATTGTTGTTTCTTTTGCAGTTGTCATTCATTGTTGTTGCAGAATTACTGTCTTTAAATTTTCTTTTTTGTGTGAATTCAAAAACTTTGTTGCCACTGTCATAATGTTGTCTTTATTCAAAATAGCTAAGAATTGGAAGGCTGTAGTTAGAGTACAGAAAACAAAGGTTTATTGAATACTCATACATAGAACAGAAAAACTTGACTAAATCAAATACTACTCAAATCCTACTCTAATGTGGTTACTTGCCATATTTATAAGTAGGAGCAGCCCGTTATTACAGTAGTATGGGAGAGCAGGAAGTACATTGAGTCCTACTTTACAACACCGTGTATGTTACCAACACTACTATGCTATTTTTCCACATTGTCATTATAAAGATTCATGCAGATGCCCAATCAATGCATGAATGTGGAAATACTTTTAACTGGAGCCACTCCTGTGTCTCTACAACAATATGTGTAACTGCTTCCAAGATAAATGTCATTTTATGGGCCTAAACAGATAATTGAAAAAAGCCAAGTTAGGATCATGTGATGGATGCAGTTAAACATTCCAACCATATTGTTGGAGCCTCAATTTTGTCTGGTTGGCTGTGTGCAGGGTGATGATTTGTGCATGACCCCCTTATGCAAATGTTTTGGTCTCTTTAAGCAAACAGCTTCTTTCAGTCTGTCCAGTCTCTTACAGTATCTGACTGCATTAACTGTCTAGCCTAGGGTTAGTACAGGTCCTGAAAACCTTGAAAATTGACACAGCGTTTTTCAGGGCTTGAAAAGTCCTGGAAAAACAGCAATAGCCCAAAAGCTCCTTGAACTGTCCTGGAATTTTCTAAATTGGGCTGCTGCCCACACATCCCTTTTCTCAATTTACAAAAGTCAAAATGCCAAATTCTAGAAATCTGGCTAAAGCTAAAATTGTCCTTTTTAAGAGATTTTTTTTTTTTTTTTTTTTTGTCGTTGTCAGTAATATTTGGCAATTATTGTGAATGGTGGTTTGTTTTCTTGATTAGAACACGTTCATGACCTTGAAGTTCTGTATTTTCTTGTCTATGTAACTAGAAAGAAAATATGAAAAGCAAAGATAAAATTCATCAGAGACAAGTATACATCTCTGTCAAAGATAAATTAATTCACACTCATTGAATTTGTAGTTGATAGGAAAATAATAAATTATTTTACAGTAATAAAATACATTGTAGAATCCTGAAGAATTTTTCAGTGTTTTTTTTTTTTTTTTTTTTAAATTTGAAGGAATGTTAGTTAATGCTAAAAAATAAATACATTATGCGTCTGTGTCAATGTGTAAACTATGTTTGTCTAAATTGTTGCCAAAAGTAACAAGTTTGAGAATCAAATTTGACTCAAAAAAATGTGGACGGAAAGGATGATAGAAAATGTGCTTAAGATAGAATGGAAAATGCATCTTTGAAATAATAGAAAGAATCTTATTTTTAATGTTTGCAGGCTAATAATGACTTGTATCTCTCTTTTGTTCTAAGTGTGAACAAATGAAGTAAAAAAAACAAAAAAAATAAACTTATTTGGCTTTTTTAGGTACCTCCACTTTTTCACTGAAAAAACAGCACGGCATGATTAAGAAAGAGAAAAAAAAAAAAAGCCCCAAACTTAATAAAAACAAAGATGTATCGTCAAAATGTTTTTTATTATTATTATTAAGAGAAAAGGCCAAAGTATTTTTTATCTTATTAAATTTTTTAATCCTTTCTAGCATGTTCGAAATTTTTGTCAAAAATCGCTTTTTTTTTTTTTTTTTTTTTTGCGTTAGTGGTTGACGTATGTATTTTAGCCCTGTGAAAAACACATAATTGTGGGATTTTAATGAAACTTTCAGAATTTATTCACAAATGAATGAAATTATTTTTTAATTTTTTTCTTTTTCAAACTGCTACTCATTTTCTGAAAATCTGCTCCAAATCATAAAATTAAAAAAAATAAATAAAACCAGCATTATTTAATTAGAAAAGCTTTTATTTTGTTTATAAATAAGATTTGAAATACTGTTGTCTCAAATTTCTAGATGAATAATGAATAATTACAAGAATTGTCTTAATTTTTTTTTTTTTTTTGTTAAATTTATAGTAATTTATTATAATAATTTAAAAAAAAATCTTTTAAAATTCTGCATTAGTTTAATCTTATTAGGTGATACTGTTATTAAGTGAAAACTGTATTTACTAATCAAAAATTGAAAAACTTAATACAGATCATTTTGCAACTAAGATTTTAAAACTAATTTTTAATTTTTTTTTATGTATATAATAACATGCCTAGTTTTGAAAGTATGTTCAATTATATACACAACATTATCAGAAAATATGAGCGATGACTATAAATTTAAAAAATTAGATTATGGAGAATATTTTCCATAGAGATGGGCAGTTTAACCGAAATACCAATTTTTTCGGTTTCATCTTCACACAATAAAAACATTTGACTAGTTTTATATAATAATTGCTTTGAGATTTATTTTTGCAAAACGTGTGAAGTTAATTTGATTTTTCAATTTCAACTGAGAAGGGTACCTACAGGTATCAGTATCATCTTATGAAATTTAAATTTGTATTTTATGTACACTTCTGATAAAATTTAATAAGGAAGGTACCTATAAATTAATTAGATACCTTTTATGAAATTAACCTCACTCTCAACAGTCTTGTTTTAATTTCTTTATAATATATTTTCCATAAAGCATCGTAAAGGTGAAAGCTAAGTACAAAAAAAAATTAGAGCGCTGAAAGTTTTCCTTAAAAATAATGAGGCAAATAATTTGTTCACAATAATTTCACTTCTCTCCTTCCATAGAAGGAATTATCCTCACGTAAGCTATCAACATCATGAAAATGTCTTTCGTCACCTATCAAGTGACGCGAAATATTATGACCTGCTTTGTTTTATTTTCAAACTACATCTTTTCAGCGCAGAAAGAAAGTTAAGCTTGATTCAAAATATTTTAAATAAACATTATAATTTCTGATTTTCTTAAAATAAGTTTTGAAAAAATTATAATTGATGTTTAAAAGAATTTGAAACTGAGATTTTCATTTTTTTCTAAAATGGAAAAAAATGTTGCCATGATTTTTGCTGACTAAAAAAAACAAGATTTTTAACAAAAATTTTGGACGTACTAGGAATGATTAAAAAATGTAAATAAATACCCCCAAAATACTTTGATCTTTCCTCTTAATAACATAAACATTTACACGATACAGTTTTGTTTTTTTGTACTCTTTTTAGCAATCTCATGAAGGTACCTATGTATTCCCTATATAAAAACAAATTTATTTAAGGGAAAAAAAAATAATTCCTTGATTTTTTTCCTTGTTTAGAAGAAATTTATTTGCAAAACCCCAATAACAGTTGACTGGCGTACCAAAAAAGAATTGCCATATTTTTAATTATTTTTAAACATGAAGGGTTTCCATTTTTTGGCTTTTTAAAAACCACATCATAAACAAATTTCTGAAGAGCTATAACATTTTCTCTCTCAAAAATGTGTTGTCCAAAGACACAAGTATAGATATTTTATGTGACGATTTCTTTTGTATTTTACCAATTTGTTGATATGGTAGTTATTTATTCAAGTTGACAATTAATTTAAAGTTTAATAAACTTTAATCTAAGTCATGAATTCTATGACTAAATTACCTTAAAGCCTAACAAAAAAAAAAAAAACAAAAAAAAAAAAAATGACTTTAGGTGAACAATTCCTACTTTTATTACCTGCCCTGATTCGCAGTTTTTGGGTTTTCAATTCCAGTTGTCTTTAACGCATGTCTATAAATTTTTATTACCCTTGCTTAAAAACAAATATTGACCCCTTACACACATGTTAACAAACTTCCACAATGATGGGCGTTTAAAAAACAACACTTGAAAGTTGAAAAGTACATTGTTATTTTACATGACAAAACAGTAAGTTTCAATAATTTGAAGGTTCTCTTTTACCACATATACTATATTAATCTCTTTTTTTTTTTTTTTTTTTTTTTTGCTGCTTACTTTATAATTTTTTTAAGGAATTTGCTTCCACAGGTAAGGAGACATGAACATCTTTCTGGTTGGAGTTTAAGCTGTCTTCTAATTGAGTGTGTACAATTTCAAGAATATTGATAAAGATTGGTCACTTTGATTTTTCGAAACAAATTAATGTGTAAAATTTAGTCTCTCAAACCCTATTTTGCATTTTCAGCTGTTCAAAGCAAATATCATTTTAATTTGCTGTAAAAAAAAAAAAAAAAAAAAAAAAAAAATATATAATCCAATGAATAAAAGCATATACAAATTACATATTTAGAAAGATTATTTTATTTTCTTTCCAGTCATATGAATATTTTTAAGATCGAACCAGAAATACACGAGAATTTGCCAGTTGAACGGACTAAGTTGCAAATTTATCAATCTCAAACGAAATCTGATATCAACTGGAAATGCTTTCATTATACAAGAAAATGAATGGCTTCCATAGAAAGCAAAAATACTAAATTAAAAACCGATAAACCAAATTGAAAATCGTGGTGTCAAGGAATAAAAAACGGAAATCGATACTGAAACATAAATACCCAAATCGACCAACTTTAATTTTCCAACATTTTTAAGATTACTGAGTACTTGAAAATTGTATAAAAAAGATGCTCATGTTGTTTTCTTAAATTATGTTTCAACAATCAGTCATTGCCTAAAACATGGTGATGTTGGTTAAAAACACAACCGCTGTTTATTTTAAAAAGGCGTTTATGTGTTATATTAAACTTGAACTAAATATTTTTTTCAAATCAGATTAAGTATACTTTAAATCGGTTAATATTCCTCAAATAAAGTTTCAGAAAAGTATATTTTATTTTTGGAAAATTTTTTAATACAGAAAATTACATTGCAATGAAAGACAACTATCATGAATTAGTGGAGGTACCTGTTTTTATTGCTTGGATTTATATTAAAAGTTAAATCTGGCAACCCTGTCTGATTTTTACTTTTGTATTTCTGCCATAGATGGCTAGAAAATGTACAAATGTGTAAACAACTCCTGGACATTTGGCTAGATGTCATCAAATTTGTGAACTTAACAGAAAAATGTCCCCAGATCTTCTCTGGTGCTGCTAAGCATGAATGATGTTTTATTTCCAGTGAAACTGCAGATTTTTGTGTCTGTTTTAAAAGACATTGACCCGTTTCTGATAAAATATTAGTGTGATAAACTGTTGCTTCCTTTCTTTACAGATGATCTTTTTAGCATGATCATGAAACTGTTAAAATTTGTAAAAGATGAGCACACTAAAAAGATAATTACATTTTCCAAACTGAATGAATTTGTAAGAATTTTGTCAAAGCCAAACATGCATAAAGATGTTGTGGATTTCTGGCAGATAGGGCTATACAAAATTTATCCCAAAAAGGAAACGTCTCAAAAGATATGTTTGCATGCAGAATTGTAACAGACAATGTTCATCGCTATTATTGAGAAACTTCTAGCAAATTCTCCCCTTAGATACCCTCTTGTAAGGTCACTTGCATGGGATGAACCCTGGATCCATGTATGAAAAAAAAAAAAATGCCACAGAAGACAGTCTAAAAAGATCTCTTGCCCACATGATGGATAGAAAACAAGTTGGCAAGTCTGATTGTGATATCAAATGTCAGTACGAAGATTTTAAGAAGGAGGCTGCTGGAAATATTGCTTTCAAGAATTTCAGCAAGCATGAAGATTGTCTGGGCACTTTGTTTTACTCTTCTTTGTCTAGCAACAAAGAATATCAAAGCCTGGAAAGTTGTTTGAAGATTGCTGGTACTCTCTCATGGACAGACCGGCAAAGGACAAATCCATAGATATCAAAATTGGAAGAGGGTTTGAATGCTAAACTAGATGAGCTGAAAAAAACCATTGTGTTCTGTGCCATGTGTACTGAAAGCCATGAGTAGTAGAGGTAGCTAAAATGTGTAGTCTTTCTGTGAAAATTTCTATTTGAAGTTTGTTCATTAAAACCTCTATACATAACTTCACAGGAAATGTGCCATTGTCACAAATCATGAGTCGTCTAGATAACTGAAATGTGTAACAGTAAGAAATAAAGTCATTCAAATTTTTCAAGTGTAGTAGAACTCCAAACTGTAGAATGCTACACAAAATATGTAACATAACCAGCTCTGCATTCAGTTGTGTTTTAGCCTTCAACACTTCACTGCTTTCAACTAATCCATAATGACATTGAATTATTGGAACCAGCCGTAGCATTTCTTTGAACATCTCATCTGTCAAATTATTGAAAGATAAATCTCAAAGTTTGTTTTTGAAATTGAGGACCATTCACTTTGTGTGTGCATGTGTTCATACCAGTTTCAGTCCTTGAAACTTCTCAACATAGTCCTGGATTTTTTTTTTTTTTTTTTTTTTTTTTTAAACGGTTCTGTGGGAGCCCTGCTAGCCATATGATATGAAATTCGCCAGCAACACACCTTTTGTATCCTGAAACAGTATTGCCATTAATTTCTTTGCTGACTGTTGAGCTTTGGAATTTTTGTGAAAGGCCATCAGTGATGGCTGCTTCCAGGTTATGAAATCAACCTTGTAACACAATGCATTTAGCTTTCATATGTTCCAAAAAGCCCTTATCCTCCATACCACTCCAAAAAACTGAAAGATTCCCATACAGCCCAAACAATTAACCTAATGTCACATGATCAGTTGGGACAGTCAATCATTTTGGGACCCAACAGAATGACCCTTTATATTATTCCAAATCCTTGTAGACAAATCCATGTAGCACTGACATTCAAAGATTAGTTTCCACAACCATATCTTAAATTATAAAGCTTCAACATGTTTAACAACAACTTTTGGTTGTTGATTCACATAAACATGTTATATGAGACTCGTTTTACAGCTTTGTATATCCCTCTGTGAGAACACTACTCGGCCGATGTTTCTTACTCATTACACATTTGCAATACATATAAAATTCATATTAAATTTTTGTTAGATTTTTTGTTCTTAGTATGCAAAAGATCTCATATTGCATCACTGTTTTGTCATCTTTGTTGATATTACATATGCTCAATATTAAAGCTGTTGACAGGAAGTTTTGCATTTTTAAAAAAAAAACGATTAGCATCACAGTTCTGATATTGTTGACATTGCTGCTGTTGATGACAATGTTTCAAATTGCTGATGCTTAAAGCAATACAATTTTTACTCTTCATCTTTGCAACTAAATAAAAAAAATGAAAAACCTTTATAACTTAGTGAGAAATTGTAACATAATAAAATTCATTTAAAAACAAGTTATATTATCTGATACCTGATGATTAATTTCATTTACATTTTATAATGTAATGAGTTAAAGAAAAACAAACTTACAAAAGTATTTGTTTTTGATGTTAATTTCAGTTAGTGAATGAACAAGGAAATCCAAGTTGGAAGGCTGTCTTTGTTGCCCTTACTGATCAGGACATGCTGCTGTATGATACTGCCCCTTGGAGTAAAGAGGAATGGGCTACTCCATTCCAGAGTCACTCACTGCTTGCTACAAGGTAAGTGTTTTATTTGTCAGTGAAAAAAAAAAAAAAAATTGCTTTTGGATCATAGCTGACATAACCATATACTGAACGCTTGATGCCAGCAATCTATTTCTAGTTAAAAATTGTGCAGACTTCTCTTAGAAACATTACTTAAGTTCATGTTTTTGATTGTTTCAGTCATTAGAACAAAATGTTGTCAGTATGGTAAACAAAAATTTTGTTAACTACATTATGGCACATGTTGGAACACTACATCTCGAACTCAAATGTATTTGTATTGTTTAAATGATGTCCTGTATACAATGGTTTCAGAGTTTGATAAGAGTGGTAAATAAATGTCAAATAATTTATACTTATTATTTTATATGCCTATTAAATATTTTATACATACTTTAAAATGTCATATTTTGTGGTGAATGATATTCAAATCCTGTATTGTATTTTGCATGTTATGATTCATATGTGAAGAAACTGACTGTTTTAATAAGTGATAAGTTAACTTACAAGAGAGTGTGATGCTTGTGTGACCAATTTAAGGATTTGAGTTATTGGTATTTATTGGAATTATTAAGGGATATGTACCAGAGGATTATATTCTTAATGGTTTATTAGTTAGGATGCATCTCGTTACAGTAAAATAAGTTAATGTCTTCTTTTCTCCCTTTTTTTATTTATTTTTTTTATTTATTTATTTATATATATATATATATATATATATATATATATATATATATACACACACACATCTAGATGGTTGTTTGTATTATTTTTTGCTAAAATTCTTTAAATCTGATTTATTTAATTTTCAACAACATTACATGAAGTAGGGCATAGCAAACACATTCTATGTGGAAATGTGCCATAATAAACATAAAAAAGGTACTTGGGTTGTGTAAGACAGAAGTTTATATAGAATTGTGTAATATTAGGAGGTGGGGGCAAAGAAAGTTTATATACATTTTGTATTTATTTTTTAACAGGGTCATTGGTAAAACAAGACTAGGGTGCTGTTATTAGGTTGAAGTTTTTCAATTTCTTTGTTGATATTAACATATTTACTGGGAAGTCGGTTTAAAGTTTTTGATCAATGATATATGAGTAGGGATTTGTGAAATTATTGGATGTAAGTACAAGCTGTGTGTGTCTTTTTTACACTCCCTATATAATTACCCATAATTTTTTTGGCATTCTTTTTTAATCATTTCACCTCAAGCATGGAGATAATGTCACTAGGGTCGGAGGTTCAAGGAGTGAAAGACAATGAATTTTTTGAAGATGGTAGGTAGCAGGGAAGCAAGAAATTGTGAAGGGAGTTTCACAGGCAAGAAAAGAAAATATTACTTTTTTTTTTATTTTTTTTTTATTTGAAATATAAGCTCTTGAATAGGCACTGATTTATTTAATTTTAAACAACATTTTTTGAGGGAGTCATCAGTGATGTAAATTGACTTGTTTCATCAAAGAGTTTCGGGTCTTTCAACATCATACACCCCATCACCAAGCCGACCCAATCAGAGAAGATCAATCCCTGATTCCCTTTCTGCAATCAAATGCTAGCAGAGACTCTGGCCTTTTTTTAATAAATTGGATGAAAATAGACCATGTTTTCACCCAATTGCACCCAATTAGATGTTTGTAACAACCAATCCACTGTGCAAACAGACTTTTAAATGGTCCACTGAGGTGGCTAGGTCTGGGGGATTGGTTTCTTTTCGTTATTTATGTGTGTGTGTGTGTGTATATATATATATATATATATATATATATATATATATATATATAATTTGTGTTTTTTTTTTTTGTTTTTTTGTTTTATTTTTTTCCTGGTGGATTGCATCTTCAGTGGATAACCATGGAGATAATTTAACGTTCTTAAACATAACCCGCTATGCTATTTCACAAAGTTTGGTGCCTCACTCTAAAAATATATGGTTTTAATTTGTTAATTTCTACTACAAAATTCTTTAACTTAAAACTACTTCTAAACATTATATCATTTGAATGATTATCGAAGTCAACTATTAGTAGTTTGCAGGGGAGGGAGTGAAAAAAAAACAAAAAAAAACAATTTATAAATATCGTTTAAACTGATTCTTAACATTATTACAGATCAGTTATCGTTTTCAAATATCAAAGAATAGAATTGATGGTAGTATCTAGCTAGTACAACAATAAAACCGTGAGACCTAGTTACCAATTTAGTAGCATGCTTAAATTCATGCAGTTGTGGCACTAACGAAAAAAGCTTATCAGAACAATTGCCAATTTGTAGAACAGAGAGAAGCCATGTCATGTTGGTGAGAAAATGACTGTAGTAGAGTTTCCATGTCCTGGTTGATTACATTATAGACCCTCTTCTTTGGATTTTATCAAGAATCTTGATATATATTATAGTAGAAGCCCCAGACCAGATATGGCAGCAGTCTTCAATGAATGGCCGATTTATAAATGTGTAAAATCGATTCAGATGAGAATTGTCTGAGAACCAAATTTCCTAGCAGTAGCCCTAGCAATTGATTTAATATAATCCTTCCATTTCATGTCAGTGGAAAATGTGAGCCCAAGAAAGTGAAAAGTGTTACTCTCCTGGAATTTGATAATGATTAAGATGATTGATATTACTCAATCTAAAACAGACCAAAAACAGTTTTCTACAATTTTGATTTTGGATGTACATCTTATTCAAAAATTAGAAAAATCAAAAAAAAATTTAAGACAGAATTTGTTGATTGAATTTAATAAAAATTGTTTAGTATCTGTCTGTATTTCTGAGATGAGGTATTATGTACATTATTTACATTATTCGGACTATGGCGACAGTCTGAATAATGTAAATAATTGTTTAGTTATAACTGTGTGTGTGTAATGGAAACTGTTGGAATACATTTTACTCAAGATATTTTGTATGATTCTGAATGTATATTTGCCACAGAGGATCTTCAAATTAATGCATTTTGCAAACATTTTAGCCTTAGTAAATCTTTTTTTTTTTTTTTATCAGAACTGCATTAAGACAACATTATGATCAGACCTTTTACAATGAACATCTAATGCATTGAGTGTTTTTTTTTTTTTTTTTTTTTTTTTTTTTTTTTTTAAAGAACCTTCTTAAATTAATGCTATCCAATATATATAAAAAAAAAACCCAATAGAAATGATATTAATATCTTGTCTACATTCACCAAGACTGTCACCACTAAGCTATACAAACAAAAAGAAATACTAGACTTACACACATGATTGTGTATATATATATATATATATATATTAAATTATTTATTTAATAATATATATATATATATATATATATATATATATATATATATATATAATTATTTATTTAAAAATATGATTCCAACATGCTACGTAAGAGTTCTCATGTTTCAAAACAAGAGCCGAAAACTTGAATATAATTATTTGAATTAAATTGAATTAAAGTAAGCTCTGTTCCATCTTCAAGTGAAATTCTTTTTGGAATAACTTATTTCTGAAATTTACGTGTTTTAATAGCAGATTCATTATTTAAATCAAAATTTCCATGGTGACGGGCAGCACGATTTTTCATATAGAAAGGGTCGCATGGTGTTAATAATTTGTATTGGTAAAGAGTTACATTTCTAGGTGTCAAGTCAGGGTATGGTTGGGGTGTCTAAATTTAAAATGGAAGATGATTTAGTCTAGTCTGGTTTACGTGTCTAGGGAGATTTATTTATTTTTTTATTTTATTTTTTCTAAAAGGGTTTTGTGTATATATAAAAAAAAAAACTGACGTAACATTTGTTTTTTTTTTTTTTTTTTTTTTTTTTTCACAAAGGGTTATCTTTTTTGTAGGGTATTTAAAGCTATTTATTAGGACTATGGATTTAAAAAAAAAAAAAACTTATGCTAATTATTACAAAGCAAAGATTTGATGATGTCGGCAAAAAACCATTAACTCATGTCTATTGTTTAATAGATTTTTATTATTTAGAAACTTAATAATGTGTAGTTTCTCATGTAGGCATAACGGGCATGGGTCATCCCAAGTTTTACAAGTTCTAGTTTTGTTTATAATTTTCCATTTTACTTTTGGTGTTTTATTCATTTCCTTCAAATGCTTAAAATATTTAGATAGAGATGTCTGATTTTTTTTATTTATATTGTTGAAAGAGCACTTATGCTGCCTCCATCTGGTTTTGAATTCATTCTTCGTAGACCCAATGTATATCATATTAGTATTAGGACTCTCAATGGATGAGATAGTACATTGGTATACCACAGATTTGACGCAGCATTTATTTTCCAATGGGCAGTCTTCTGGGTTTCCACAATCACATAATTTTTCACTGTTTTTGTCTAATTTAAGTGTAGGGTTTTTATTAATACTATTCAAGCATGGGGATTTGTTCAGGATTTTATTATTGTGTTTTTTTTATTATACTTTCTAGATTTTCAGTGCAGCTGTAACTCAATTTTAGGGTGTTTTTATTAAATATATTACTAAGCCTACTATTGGTAGGGAAGTGTTTATCAATTAAAGCAAGGAATTTCTAACCTAGTTTAATACTAACCATTTGGTTCAACGGAGGGGTATACCAAATGATTTTTCTTTTCCTGTTTTTTTTTCTTTTGGTTAGTGCAATTGTTTCTATAATTAATGTTAGCATTCTTGTATCCACTATTTTTTAGGGCATCGTTATAAAAGCTACTGTGTTGTTGGAATATTTCTTTGTTAGCGGAGTTAATGCTGATTCTATTTTCTATTGATGAGGGTATATGTTTAATTATGGATGGAGGGTGGTTTGACTTCGGGTGTATATATAAGGGGTTAGTATTTGGTTTTCTATAAGGTTGGTATGTGTTGTTTCATATTTTTAAATAAATAATTATATTTATGCTCTACTTTTGTATCGAGCACTATTTTTAAAAAATAACAAAAATACTAAAGAACTTTGGATTATTTACCTAACCAGTTCTTTCCTATTTTCTATATATATATATATATATATATATATATATATATATATGCTATTAGCACATAAGTCAATGTAATAGATTTGATTGGAATTTGAATTTTGCCATCTGAATCCTCAATTCAAGCCACCCATCGTGCCTTATATATATATATATATATATATATATATAGACAGCAATTTTTCATCAATGCATGTTTCATTAAATAATATAGACAAGTTTTGTCTATTTATTTTAAGTAAGTTCCTTTCATATTGTCTGATAAGCTTAATCACATTATTGTTGAAAAATGAAAGGAAAACACCATATTGATGCATTGATTCTTGCTTCCGCGTCTCTTATATATGTTTGTCGTTACTTGGAAATTTTCATGCAGCAAGGGCGGGCTATCATTGTTGTTTTGTCCGTGTGTTGTTTGATTTATTGAAATTGTCATCTTTGATAATGGCTTGTGTAAGCCGAAAGCTTAGATTGGATTTAAACATGTATCAATATGGTCATTTCCTTTAATCTTTCAATGATAATGTTATTAAACTTATCAGACAATATAAAAGCTACTTACTTAAAATAAATAGACAAAACTTGTCTATATTATTTAATGAAACAAGCATTTTTATTTTATATATATATATATATATATATATATATATATATATATATATATACATACACATTATATAATTATTTTTTAAAAATGATTCCTTTGCTACATAAGTTTTCATGCTTCAAAAACAAGAGCTTAAAACTTCTAAATGATTAGTAGAATATATTATGTTAAAGTTTTCAGCTCTTATGTAGTGAAGGAAACATATTTTTGAAAAGTAATTATAATTTAGGCTCTACTTTTGTATCGAGCAATGTTTTTTAAAAATAAAAACACAAATACTAAAGAACTTCACATTATTTACCTAACAAGTTCTTTCCTATTTTCTACATATTTGTGTGTGTGTGTGTATATATATATATATATATATATATATATATATATATATAGTTTATGAAAGAAATTGAAATTTTAAATATTAGATGAATTTTTGTTCTATTCTATTGTCAATATATTTAATATTTATATTTCTTTTTTATTTTTACTTATATTTACCCTAATACCTACTTTTTCTCATTATGATAGTTTCACACTGAAACAGTCATTTTAATTAAGTCAGTGAAAATTCTCTTTTATGGAAAAGTGGGCATGACAAATTCAATATTTTTAAAATAAATAAAAAAAAAAAAAAAAAACCCAACTTTTTTTATATTTTTTTTTCTTTCTTAGACTTGTGCATTCTGGTCGTCAGTACAACCCGGTTACAGAATCTGATGTTCTCACCTTTGGTACACGCTCTGGGACCCGGCAAGGCATTGATACACATATATTTCGAGTGGAAACCCAGAGAGACCTTGCAAATTGGTCACGAGCATTAGTGCAAGGTGCTCATGGAGCTGCTGTGTTAGTCAAAGAAGTCACTTGTTGTGAGTAAGATTATTGAATAGATGTTGTTAAATTTGTGTTTAATATATGCACTTAAGTGATTCAATTTTTATTAAAAATTTTAACCATATGATTTTTGGTATTGTGTTACCATACATGTTTTAAGGAAGAAGTAATTAAAGAAAGATAAAATTTGCTTGATCTTTGAATTGAAAATGTTTTCTAATTATTTTTTTTTCTTTACACATGTGAATTTATTTGTGTCAACATAGTAAACTAGACCTTACTGATTGTATAGTACACATTAATTTAAAAAGTCTTTATTTGCCAACAAATGTAAATTGCTCTTTAAAATGTTAACCCAAACATAGATTTCTAATTATAATAAAGTAGAATTGGTAAGCCTGTCAGAACCATTTGATACTTTATTGTAATCACTAGCTTTATGAAAATATATATATATTTTTTTTTCTTCAACTCTTACTTGGATGAGGTCATAGAGAGATAAACTTTTTGTTAAATATATTCTACAGCCATTTATTCATTAAAGAAATTTTGATTTTTTTTTTTTTTTTTTTTTTTTAAGCAAAGAACCTGATATTTTACAAGGTATTTGCTTCATTATCAACACTTCATGTTAGGGTATCGACAAAATGTTTCCCTTTGTACAAGCAAATGAGTTTTGTTTATATTTTATGCAAAAATAGTTGTAAATTCAGAGGATTGATGATATAGGATTTGTATCAGTTCTTCTGAAAATCAGGTTTCTAATCAGTTTGAATAACTTCATTGGGCATTTTACTGTGTTACCAACTTTACCTAAACAATTTGCTCTCTTCAGAGATAGCTCACTTATTTTGTCTGCTTTAAGTATAAATATTGATGTTAAAATGAGAACAAGAAAACCACTTTCCTGTTAGCTACAAACAACTAACAGATTTTGGGCAGTTTTGGTTTGTTTTTGTTTTACAGCATATCGACCTCGATGGGTTATTTAATGCTGACAAAATTTTTATTGCTGGTAATGTTTTTCTTCAAAAATCTATTTCTGGGAATATTTTTCCTTGAAGAAATATATAGCTGGTCATATTTTTTTTTTCAAAGAATGTAGAACTATTGCTGGTATTTATTTATTTATTTTATTTTATTTTATTTTTTTTTTTTTTTTTTTTTTCTAAAGTATTGCTAATAACAATTTTTCCTTCAAAAATTATTACTGGTAATAATTTTTTTTTATTACAAAGTATTTCTGGTATTAAAACCTATTTTTACACAAGTTTGGGTGTTAACTATTTGCCCATAGCTGGGACCCTAACAGGTGCTACCACCCCGGGTCAGGGTGGACCTGGGAACACCAGCAATTAAGAGGTGGTTCCATGCTCCTCAAAACCACCTTGATTTTGGGCAGGTAAAATACATTCTGGGTAGGATTTTGAATAATCATTGAAAATTTTATTATTCACATCTTTTGCTTGTTAGTCATAGATATTCTTCCATGATTTTTCTTTTTTTAATTCTTGAATGTGTTTGTTTTATCTGCCATCTTGTAATTTTCATAAATATTTACTCCAGTGGCCATGTGGAATCGCCAAGAAACCAAACTGCAAGTGCACTATGAAAATGGTTTTACATTGGTAAAGGATGATGAATTGGCCAAAAATTCAATTTTATGGCATTATCCTTTTGAGAAGTTGCGCATGACTGCTGATGATGGTCATCGTTTGTTGTGGTTAGACTTTGGAGAAGGAGAGCAAGTAAGTTCTTAACAAGCATTATTTTTATCAAATGGATACTATCAAACAATCATTTCTTTGCCATTCAATAATATTTGAAAAGAGAAAAATGCAAAGATAAGACTGGTTTGATTAAATATCTCTCTTTAATTCTATTTAATAACTATTTATTAGTATTTGATTACTTGTCATATTTTATCTCTATTAAAGTGGTTGAATAAACACTATAAATATAACTGATTACTTAAATTTGTTTTTACAAGAGACACCATTCCTAAAACAATATAGTCACCTTTTAGTTTTCTGTTTATCGAAATATTTGCTTTAGTATGTTGTTAACAGTATGCTTTTCAAATATACAAAATTAGTTTTTAATAGGTTTTAGTTTATAAATTAGTCAAAGTTTAGGCTTCTTCAATCATTTCTCTCTGAGATTTTCTTAAGTTTTGGTTTTATTTTTTTTTCAACATTGCCTTTTTTAAAAAAATTATTTTGACTTTTGGCAAATGTACATTGTCAGAATATTATTGGTGCTTATAAAATCTATATATACACAGTGGCCCAAAAGTAGGTGGACAGTATATGATAAAATTTGTTTGAGGTTACATATACAATTACATTTACTAATACAATTATCTGAAGAAAAAAAAATTAGATAAATTTACTTATAAAATTTAAAATAATATACCATTAGTTATAATAAACACTATTGTAATGATATAACCGATACACTGACTTATTCCACCTACTGTTCACCTACTTTTGGTCCACTCTGAATAGTGCACACCAAAAAGACTAACATTTTTTTAAAGGATTCTTTTTAAAGGATTCTTTTGAAATGATAATGTGATAAAATATTAAGATGTATAAAAGTGAAAAGAGATCGTTTTGCAAAAATTATTTAGAATCATTCATTCATTTGTACTTATTTCGGAAACATAATTTATTAATTTTTATTGTTCTAATTGAATCCGTCTCCATGAGAATAATGATCTGGAATCTTCTGGTATTTTGTCTTTCATCCTTTTTATTTTTATTCTTTGAGTTTTAATCTGAATTCTAATAATAATAATAATGATAATATTAATTACATGGGCATTCTGATGATCACAGCAACAATATTTTGTCTTGATAATATCAATAATTTTGATAATGACATGTTTTTGATTACAGTTATGTAAAGTGTAATGATCTTTGTGTTTTGATAGCAAAATTGAATTCTTATTCTCAGTGGAATATTTATTTTTTTTTATTTTCAGGAACTTGATCTTCGCACTTGTCCTAAGCCAATTGTATTTGTAATCCACACATTTTTATCAGCCAAGGTGAGCCGTCTTGGGTTGCTAGCATAGACTGCTGCGGTTGCTGTCCTTCACATCTTCCCATTCATTAGGCTCATTTTAAAAATCTGCTTTGATCCTTTGATAATATGGTGACACCACTGATTTCCAGCAGAAAGTCACAATATTTGTGGATTTCTGACTGCTTCTTCAATGTAGCATTTAATTAATTTTTTTTTTTTTTTTTTTTTTTTTTTTTAAAAGTAAAGATGAAATCAGAATGTCAACAAAATGGAAAAGAAATATCATATTTCTAAAAAGGAAAGCAGAAACAATAAAAATGCAAAATAAAAAAAGAAAAAAAACCCCAAAAAAGTCACTTTCCAGTTTTTATCATATTGCAAAAAAAAAAAAAAAAAAAATTATTTTTTATATTCGTTTGAGGTTGAAGACAGAAAGCACATAAATCATACAGAAGCAAATAAAATATACCCAAAATTTCAATTAAATGTTTAAGTTGGTTATTAATAACATTTTTTGAAAAGGCTAAGTTATTGTAAATTTGTTGATATAATTTTGGCTGTTCATTCATCATGTCATAAATAAATGAATGATTACCAAGCCAGATTGTCTTGGAAATACATCTTTTTTTTCTGTTTGCTGCATACTAATATTATCAAGACTCAATTTTTGATGAGTAGATATGATGTAATCCCTGCCAAAAAATATTACATTTGCCTAGGTGTGATATGACATTTAGTTTTTGCTAGATTTTTCTATCACTTCAGCTGCTTCAGATTTTATATATTGGAGCAATCATACTCAGAGTTATTACCATATATTCTGAATCAGTCTCTTCAGTTTCCCTTGGTAGTTTTTACTAGGGTGTGGCTGCAGTTGTATGGTTATTATTTCTTAGTGATATCAACTCTGAGTGGGATGTCATCTTAGCATTTTTTTAGGGTGTGGCTGTGACATAACTCAAGGTGCTCTGTCCAATGAACACTGTGTATCCTCTTATGTATTAACCTCTGTAAATTCTTCAAATTTATTGTTTAGACTTTTTTTTATTTAATATTTATGTTGGTATAAAAGTAATTTTAAATAAGGTTTTTTGCAGTACAGTTGAAACTGGAGAATCAATATATTGGCATTATTGTTAAAATATTTATTTAATTGGAGTTAAAAAAAAAAAAAAAATCAAATCTTATATTTGCTAAATTTTATATATATATATATATATATATATAAAAATATATAAAATGAATGATTATCAAGTGACTTGTAAGAGATTTTTTAAAAGGAAATAAACACCATTAAAACTGGTTGTGAAACATTTTTGACATTTTTGTATTTATTAAAAACAGAAAAATTCAGTTTATGACCTGTAGTTTTGCATACTGCAGAAACTTTCATTCCTTGCCTAAATTTTCTGAGATTAAAATTAGATTTTTTTTAATTTTATTTATTTATTTATTTTTCTTTTTTTTTTTTTACAGAAAAAAATGATATTGGGAATATAGTAAACATCATTTGCTCAAATGATTTCAATTTTTAAGAAATTTTATGTGTGGATTGCATACCCTCTTTTTCTTGTATGGGGGTGAGGTATCTGATTGCGCATCTGAAGACAAACATCTTTTCAGGATAAATGTTACAAAAGTGTTTCATGTATATTTAAAAAAAAAAAAAAAAAAAAAAAAAATCTATTTTTCTTTTCTTCATGTTTTCTATAAATAGTCATTGCAAATCAAATCAGCTTACAACATACGGTAATGCTGTATTGCTTTCAAATACTAAATACCTTTTATATTACACAAATCAGAAATTGCGTTGTGTAGAATTAGTTTCAATTTTTTATATTCTAAATAACCATTTCAAGTAGCATGTCTAGTATTTTTTTCATAAACCATCAATAATATCGAGCTTTTTTTACTCGTGCATAAGTTATCTCCCCTACTATTTAATTTTTTTACCTTCAAACAACTGAATCGATAGCTTTACATCAAGTAGGTGTAGTGATTAATTTATGTTTTAGCGAACAATTTTCATGAAGCGAAACCTAATTCTAAGAGTAAGCAGAGTAAAAAGAAAAAGCAGTTATTTTGACATTCATTAGTAACTATTTTACTTGCATTCATGACTGGCATTAATGCAGAAAATTGGAAATATGACTAGCGTTTAGAGTATGGATATACACTGAATTAAATTTTGAGTAATATTTATGTGGAAATTAATGAAATTATCACTTCTCTATTTTATGTATATATGGATACTTGCTGTCTTTACAAGCAAACTATGTAAATAGTTAATACATTAATTTGGGGAATTCTTGGTACTGTTGCCATTATAACAATGTGACTATTTTTGCTTCTTAAATAGTATTTACAAGTAAAATATCCAACACTGTTCCTTGAATACAGTTTATTTTGTGACTAAATTATTTCAATTTTTATTAGAAGCTAAAATAGTCCATTCCCTCCTATCCAAATGTTTTTTATTCAATATGTTCACTTAGCTCAATTTTGTTGGAACTATTTTTAGCTAAATTATAAAAGCTGTTATGTCAAGTGAATCACTTTCAAGTTAATATTTGTCAAATCTCAGTTGATTGGTTAAGTGCTGACCAATAAAAATCAATTTCTAAATTTAAAATTAAGCCTTTATGATTTAACTTTGTTAGCAGTTGAGATTCCAAACCTTGAGGACATAATTCTTCTTGGTTAAGATAAAAATAATTATCTGTCTATTTACTCTTTCTGAGATCTATTTACACTATTTACATTGTTTCGACTGTTGTCCTCATCTTTATTGCCATAATCACACTTTGGCAATTGTGGAATGGTTTGGTTTGAAATTCCAACTAATAAGCCTGGAATGTACAAAGGCTGAAACATTGTGAATATGGCAATAAAGATGAGGGCAACAACCCAAACAATGTAAATACTGTTAAAAAAAAAAAAAAATTATTATTCAAATTTTCATTTTTAACTTTTTACATCAAAAATATTATTGCAAACACAAAGGCCTGACATGTTACAGAGTAAGTACAAGTTTTCACCATGTAAATAAATTATCACAAACATTTAAAAAGAAAAATCTAAATTTAGATTTTATAATTTTAAAATTTAAGGGAAACAACCATATCAAGATATTGTCCTTTAACAAAACAAAACTTTGTTGCTATTACAAACCATGTATTTCTGATTATTTTAGCAGCAACTTGAATTCATATAAGAAGAAATGTCACAATGTCGATATTAAGCTATATTGTGTCATTGCCTATCATTTATTTTTTCTATAATAAAGTTGTTGCTAAATATCCAAGATATTTATATTCAATAAAGATGCAATATTAGGTTATATTGCAGTATTAAAACTATTATATGTATAGAATAAAATTTAGATCATTATATATACAATTTGTCAAGAATATATAAATAGTTTTTGATACAACTTACCTAGAATATTTACATAATTAGGTATTGAAACTGATATTTTAAGTTGAAAAATCATATTAAATTCACTCTTAAATATATTCTATTGAGATAGGAACTTAAAATAGTGTTAAAATAAACACTAAATTACCACAATTGTATTATTAATTGAAAAAGCAAAGTAATAAACATTGGCCACACTATGTAATTAAATTAATTTATGTAATAGCATAAGCAAATTACTAAATTGCTGTCAGATGAAGCCTGTATTTCAACAGTCAACAAAATAGACTGAGATAAAATTTCTTCATCTGATAAAACTATTTTTTTATTGCGAATTTTTTTACATTTGTACAAAAACAAAAAAATAATTTTGAAAATTTTATTTAATCATTTTAAAATTTCAATTTAATGAAATTTAATATTTATTCATTAATTACTGAATTATGAAAGTCACTTTTTTTTTTTTTTTTTTTTTTAAAGAAATTAATAAAAATATTTTTAACAGAACACATTAAAAAGATAAATCCCTGGAAAATTTAAGTCAATTTGAATTTTTTAAATTAAAAAGTAGTATAATTTAGAAAATTGAAATTGATTTAAATGAGTTAAATTAAAATTAAGATTTGCCATTTAAAATACATTGTGTAGGAAATTTTAATTTTATAAAACAAAAGAATTAATATTAATCCCTTTTTTTTTTTTTTTTTTTTTTTTTTTTAGAATTTGATTGAAATATTAAAAGAAAATTAATATGCTAGGTTGCTACATCTGAAAATTTTTTATATAAAAAGTGTTTTAATGATCTAAAAAAAATGAATTTGCTACTGTTAATATTTTGGGTTATTTTAAAAATATTTCATAAAAAATATTTGGGTTACAGATGTATTTAACATGTAAGGATACATGATAGCAAGATACAGAAAAAATGTTTTATGGTGTCATTTAATTCATTGGATTTCAAGATAAATAATTATTGTATAGAAGCCTGAAAGAATTGTAGTAATTTCTTTTCATGAAGAAAAAAAGAAACACTTATTGTAAATCAGAGACTACTTGTACTGTGTAAATTATATTATGTATACTCACCAGGCATTTTCATTAGGTATACTCATCTAGTATCAGGTACATGATCAGTTACAATATCTAGGTAGGCTGTGGCATTTAAATGATCTTTTATTTGTACCAAGGGTTCCAATATCTCCTTCAGCAGCCTGGTACAAAGCAGGATGGATTCATTTTCTTTATGCCAAATTCCGGTCCTACCATTCAAAGGTTGCAGCAGATGTTAAAAAATCATCAAACTAGGGAACATTTTATTTCGATCCTATATAGTCCAAATTTTGTGATTTCAAGTGAATTGTAGCCTTGGATTATTGTTTTTATCTGACAGAAGTGGTACCTGGCATGATCTGTTAAAAGGTTTCACCTATTGTACATTTAGAGATGCTCTTCTATATATTTCCATTGTAAGGATTGATTATGTGACCTACTATTGCCTTTCGATCAGCATGAACCATTCTTCTCTGACCTTTCATTAACAAAGGATTTCCAGTCACTAGAATTTTTAAAAAATTTTTCTTTGATCATTCTATGTAAGCCCTCGAGAAAATTTTAGTCGATCAGCAGTTTTTGAAATACTCAGACCCACCTGTTTGGCACCAATAACTATGCTCTATTAAAAGTCCCTGTTTAAATGCCTATAGCCATTGCTGCCATGTCATTGGCTGATTAGAAATTTGTTTAAGAGTATTTGTTTAAGAGTATTTGTTTAAGTGTACTTGATTAACTCGCCAGTGAGTGTATATTTATATTGTAATTGGTTTACTGATTGTTTTTTTGCTGATATCCCTTATAACTGAAGGTGCATGGTGGTATGGGTATGGGTATGCTATAATCAGAGGAAATACTTCGTATGTCCCAATTTCTTTCTTTTTTTTTTTTTTTAATCATCAAATTAAAAAGTCTATTTGGAAGAAATATCAAATCTATACTTATACAATTTCAAATCAGATTTGTACTGTACTGTACTGTGTTTATGTATGTTTTTTTTTTTTTTTTTTTTCTCCCACTTTAATTTTTTAGATAAAAATATATTGTTCAACAATCTAGATTCCCTCAATAAATTATATTAGCTTTTCATATCCGCATACTCCCACTACAAGTTAAAAATCTTATTCAACTCTAATAATTAACAAAATCCAATGTTGGGAATTAGTTTAATGTATCTTTATATTATGAAAAAAAAAAAAATTAGCTGAGAGTTTTTACATACACACACACATATATATATATATGAAATGGACAAAGTCCGACAATTATTTTAAGACATTTTTGTGTTTATACATTCTTTTTATAGATACAAATATTTAAGTAAATGCTCTGTTTATATTTATAAAAAATGTATAAACATAAAAATGTCTTAAAATAATTGTCGTACTTTGTCCATTTCATAATGTGTGATGTCATTTGTTTACATTTGAATACGCATTGAGCAGATATGAATGTACGTGAGAGAATCGTGGAAGATTGTAGTTTAAAGACAGTAAAATTGACCTTGCTAACTGAACGCTCCTCTGTGGCCAAATCGGTTAAAGGCACATCAGGCTATCTGATGGTTCTGTTATAGGATACAGGTTCAATTCCTGTCGGAGGACGAATATTTTCTATGAAAAATTTCTTGGACATTCAGGCCGGTAAATATTGTTTAATACTGTTTATTATAAACAGAGCATTTACTTAAATATTTGGATCTATAAAAAGAAAGTATAAACATAAAAATGTCTTAAAATATATATAATTTTTTTTTTTTTTTTTTTTTTATTCTCCCTGGGGCATTCTGTCACTTGGTGCTGCTTTCTGTTATAAATTTATAAACCTTATGGCCTTAACGTTTGTTTTATTTAGGATTTATTCTGAATGTAAGGCACAATCTTTGCTCGTTTTCTTTCTTTTTGACACCATCTCGCAGAAACTGCCTGCAGACTTTTACTGAAATCAGTTGTCTTATTTAGGGGATACAATAAATATTTTGGTGCTTTGAAATTTCATATTGTTGACGTTAAAAGGGGAAAACTTTCTTCTTGTCTCATTCCTATACACATTCATTCATAAAAATTTCACATAGAAAAATCTGAAAGCCTGTATTTCTATATTTGTGTGCTCATGAATGTATTTGAGGTGTAACTGAGTGTGTATGGTGCCTTAGAAAAGAAGTCCAAAATGAATCCCCATATTAACAAACATTGCACTAAATTAATAAATATAACCACTAATTTAAAAATTTTTTTTTTTTCTAGAAAATAGATTGAAAAATTGATTAAAAACAAGACACACTGTCAATTATACTAGAAGTTATGGAAGTTTAACATTTTTTTCATTTAAAACGTTTTCAGCTTTGAATTTTAGCATTAATTTTAAATAAAGGAATATGATTTTATTAAAACAAGTTGTGTAAGTTTTTAAAATAAAACTTAACTTTCACATGTGCCTCTAAGATAAAAGGAAATTGAAGCCAATGATTTTTTTTTTTTTTTTTTTTTTTCATGTGATGCCATTTGTTATTACTTTTCAAATGATTGGCATAAGATCTCTTTAAAATAATTGTCAATTTAACTTCTTTAAATTTTTGATAGCTGAAAGATATATAAATTTTCTAGAGCTTTTATCTAGGGTTGCTATTTTGTACTTAATTGCTAAAGTTAAGCATAAATTTGTCTTATACTTATAAAAAATGTGTCAGAGCTATTTTGCCAACTACCTCTCACCACATGAATGGCACCAAACTCTATTGAATTTGGTACCAGCTAAAATATGATAAATCTTTTCATTATTTTTCAATTGCTTTAGTAAACTGTTTCCTATGAAGTGCCATGATAATGTATTCTCATGATTGATTGCAAGTTTGTGTGGCCTGGTCAATAAAATTAATTTTTGTAAATGGAAACTGATAATTTAAAATAAAAATACAAATTTTTTATTTTTTAAATGTACGTTATTTTTTTTTTTTTTTTTTCTCTCGGCGAAATAAAAACCAACTTTACTTTTTCTTTATTAATTAATTAAATTTTTTTCGAAATTCTCTGTTAGAATTGTAAATTGTGCTGACATTCAAACTTTGGTGATTCGAGAGTTATGTCCCTTTTATTCGTATTATTCAAGTTCGGTGGCTACATTGGATCTGATTGTACTGTGCAATTCTTTTTTAAAAAAAAAGGCAAATATAAAACTTCTTTTTTTTTTTTTTTTTTTTTTTGTGAATTTCGACTATATATTTTTGAAATGTCTCCTCCTTATTACTGAAAATGTCAAAGTTGGCACATTTCAGAATAATAATAATGAAACAAAAACAAATGAAACTTTATAAAACTTGTAAAAGGTTTCAGGCTGCTTAAGCTGAAAGCCATAGTAACACATCCCCCAAAACTCTTGATATATTTTTTCTACTATTGAGGTTTTTAGTAAATATTGAAATTATTTTAGCAGAGGATGGGTATGCATCTACTGAATCATATAAGTGTGTATATATATTTTTTTGTTTGGAATAAATTAATTATAATTATTTAAAATTTTAAATTATACAATTAATATTTATTGCATGATTTTTTTTGTCTATATTTCTGAGATGAGGTATTATGTACATTATTTACATTATTTGGACTATTGTCCTCATCTTTGTTGCCATATTTATTACAATGTTTCGGCCGTTGTACGCTCCGGCCTTCTTCAGGTGGTTGGAATGTTGAACTGAACCCTTTATTTCGCTCACTGTTCTAGTTCCACATGCCATGTTTAATGGATGTCAGTTATCAGTTATCTCCTGTTAATTTACCTGTGAAAGTTCTCCACTGCCTTAACTGGGTATTGAACTCACACTCTTTGGGTCCTATCACTGGATCTAACCAGCGCCTTTATCCATTGTGCCATGTGCCACAAAAATCTGAGCCGACCAAGCATAGAAATGAATACAATATGGGAACCAGTAATAAGGAGTGCCAGAGAAAAGCAATATCAACAACAAAAGTTGCAATATGAGCTCTGGTAAAAACATGGAAATGATAACAGCAAAAATTGTAATATGAGCACTGGTAAAAATGGTTGCTGAGACATTAGGTTTATAATACCCAGAAATTCATACCCAGATGTCTTCAAGGACACATGGCACAGTGGATAAAGGCATTGGTTAGATCCAGTGACAGGACCCAAAGTGTGAGTTCAATACCCGGTTAAGGCAGTGGAGAACTTTCAGAGGGAAATTAACAGGAGATAACTGATAACTGACATCCATTAGACATGGCACGTGGAACTAGAACAGTCTACCCCAGTGAGCAAAATAAAGGGTTCAGTTCGACATTCCAACCACCTGAAGAAGGCCGGAACGTACAATGGCTGAAACGTTGTAATAAATATGGTGACAAAGATGAGGACAATAGTCCAAATAATGTAAATAATGATTTTTTTTTTTTTGTAAAATGATTGAAAATTTAGATTATTTATCTAAAATCAGTATGTGTAATAAATAAATTCTTGAAAACACATTTGTTTGTTTTTCTAGATTGATAAAATATTCTAGTTGTATTATTTATTTATTTATTTCTTGTTTCTCTTAACTTCTTTCTTTTCCCTTTGATTGTTTCTGGTTGTCTTTTATAAAGATGATACACATTTATAATAATAATAATATTAAAAGCACACACATGCTTATTGTCATAGGAACTATTACTACAAACTACTAATCAGTTATTAGAAACCCTTACATGTTTATTTTGCATAATATATGACCATAGCTGCTTAATTTTAGGCACACCCTTTCACTGTTGAAACTGTTAAATGTAGCCGTGTCTTCTACTCCAATAGCTTCATGTCTTGCACCTCTCGCCTATGGAACTCCCTCCCCTTTTCCTGTTTCCCTAATAGCTATAATCTCCAACTATTCAAATGTAATGTCAATCGACATCTCCAGATGCCTTGCTCTATCCCCTATCTTTCTCTTCATCCTTTCCTTTATCACTCCTATTTACTCTCGCTCCAACTATCTGTAACCCCTTGCGTGCTAGTGGCTTCCCACCTTGCTTGGGGTGAAACGCTTAAAAAAAAAAAAAAAAAAAAATAATAATAATGTCTTGGTAATCAGTTATTACAATGAGATTAAAACTCACTTTTGAAAAGTATTATCTTGTGAAATTCCTCGGTGAAGATTTAACAAATAAATGGATTGATGATTAGATTAAATGAAGAAAAATAATCTTGGTACACATGGAAGTACAGTGTAACCCGGATATAAGAGAGATTTTTCTCTGGTCCCAAATTAGAGCCATACTTACCTAAACAAAATAGACCAAACCCGGATATAAGAGACTTATTCTCTGGTCCTGACAACTCTCTTATATCCGGGTTACACTGTATTTGAATAATAAATTGCAAAGTATGATTTCGATTGTGGTGGGAGTATAAAACAAACAAACAAACAAACAAACAAAAAAAAAAAAAAATCATATTGAATTTGAAATTATTGGTGAGTCATATGTTAGTGAGATCTGGGAATAATGAAACCCACTAGAACACAAGACAAGCAGATAAGAATGTAAAACTTAGAAAAAGTTTTTTTTCTCTCAATTGTTATTATTGTCTATATTGTAATTAATTATTATAGGAAATAAAATTTAACACTTACTATATTTGAGTAATACCACTAATTATAATTTTACAATCAAAATATATTTATTGCGTTTATTAATTGTTTAAAATAATTGAGGTTAATTCTTTGGTGCTACCATTTATATTAATGATTGTTGAAATTCTCAGCGCTGTTTCACGTCATGTAAGGGAAGTAACTCCATATTTTAAGAGTATTCTCCCTTATCTACCCTAACAATAAAAGGAGAGGAGAAATAATAAATTCAAAAACATATAGCATGAGCCAAATTGATAACTGCATTATTCAAAACCTTATCAACAAAGCAGTAGAATATTAAGTTGAAAATAAATCTTTAAAATTCTTTTATTGTTTTCAGTTACATTTTTTTTGTAAACGTTTTTGTCATTTTTTATTTTAATAGTAAACATTTTTTTTCTTTTTTGATTGAACATTTTCTTGATAGTTAAAGTTTCCATACAATTGATGAGATGCTTGTAGTTGAATATTGGACCATTTCCAGATTACAAAACATTTGCAGAGATAGTGAAAAAAATGACAAGAGATTTTGATTCTGCAAAACAATCTTAGAGAACTTTCAAAAATGTTTTATATATTTATAAAAGCAGAAATAATTTTATAACAATTGAAAAATGCATTTGTAGAAAGTAGCAAATTTCACCTTGACTCTTGCTTTTATTCAGTTTTGTAAAAATGTAAACAGTAAAATAAAACTAAATTATTTGCTTCAGGTTTAAAACAATTCAAGAAAAAATATTTAAATATGTCATTGTCTTCCAGACTGCTGATTACACTAAGTTAACTCCTGTATAATCTATTATAACTGTAGTTGTTATACCAAAAATTAAGACTAAATGGATTTTCAAACTGTAAATAGATAAAGAATGAAACAATTGTAGTGACACTTCACAGATATCTCTCCCAAGTAAGACAGAGGGGAACATGACTAAAGACTCTGTGTATGTTATCCCATGCAGCTGTGGAAAGAAATATAAGCTGTAACATGAGGGGAAGTGGAAAAATCAGGTGTGGCTGACCACATATGGAGAGAAAAGGGAGATCACCGCCTTCTGTGGGATCAGGTTGAGATCATAGACAAAGAACACCATTGGAAAATTTGTAAACTTAAGGAATCAGCACATATGCTAGGCCACAAAAATCTCCTGAGCCGACCAAGCATAGAAATGAATACAATATAGGAACCAGTAATAAAGAGTGCCAGAGAAAAATTGCAATATGAGCACTGGTAAAAATGGTTGCTGATGACATTAGGTTTATAATACCCAGGAATTTATACACAGATGTCCTCAAGGACACATGGCACAGTGGATAAAGGTGTTGGTTAGATCCAATGACAGGACCCAAAGTGTGAGTTCAATACCCGGTTAAAGCAGTGGAGAACTTGGAGAAGTGAATTAACAGGAGATAACTGATAACTGACATCCATTAAACATGGCACGTGGAATTAGAACAGTCTACCCTAGTCTTTATTGAAATCTGACAATTTTATTAGCCTCAACTTTAAGATAATTAACAACCTACTGCTGAAATAATTTTCTTCCATACAAAAGATACTCGTATTTCTCACTACAGTTTGAGCAATTTTTTTTATTGCAACCTATTAATATTGGTGGGTGTTTCTTAATGTTCATATGCTTCTCCATAGGGATGGAATTATGTGTATGTCATTGGGTCAAGATTTGGAGTCTGTTTCAAATTGATTCAGATAAATTGGATAAACACAAAAGTAGTATGACCCACAAATAAGAGCATCTGATATTTGTAAAACAAAGAAAAGGGCAGAAATGTAAAACCTGGTGTGTTTTTTATTATTTTATTTTTAATCTTTGTAATTGGCTTTCATTGGATTGATCGTTAAATAACAATGATATGCTGGTACTTCTCCGAGTGAGGCAATTTTAACTCTCATTTTATCTAAGCCAGTTTTCAAATTTTTTTTTTTCTTCTGATTCATTATGTTCCTTTTCAGAAATTCTTAATAAGTTTGTATTCACCCACTCCCCACAAAATAAACAAACCCAACAAGAAATGTAATTTTTTCTAAATATAATTTTTTAAGGAATAAAAAAACAATATCATATGTACATTATTTACATTATTCGGGCTATTATCCACCTCTTTGTCACCATATTTATTACGTTGTTGTATACTCTAGCCTTCTTCAGATGATTGGAATGTCGAACTTAACCATTTATTTCGCTCACTGGGGTAGACTGTTCTAGTTCCATGTGCCATGTTTAATGGATGTCAGTTATCTCCTGTTAATTTCCCTCTGAAAGTTCTCCACTGCCTTAACTGGGTATTGAACTCAAACTCTTTGGGTCCTGTCACTGGATCTAACCAATGCCTTCTACCACTGTGCCATGTGTCCTTGTAGAACAGTCTACCCCAGTGAGCAAAATAAAGGGTTAAGTTCGACATTCCAACCACCTGAAGAAGGCTGGAGCATACAACGGCCGAAACGTAATAAATATGGCGACAAAGATGAGGACAATAGTCCGAATAATGTAAATAATGTACATAATACCTCATCTCAGAAATATACAGATGCTGAATATAATGTGTTTTTAAAGATGAGAAAAGTTACAATCATATTTATTTAAATTTTATTATGTAAGAAATATATACATTAACAGAAAATGAGAATGTTTATTTGGAGACATAAAATTTTCTTATATTTCTGTAATTTTTTTATTTTACTGTAAAATATGAATTATTTTATGTAAAAAATAAAAAGGAAAATGTGTTAAAATTTTCTCTAACAAAAGATCAAGAAAAAGTTTTTTATTCTTTTTTTTTTTTTAACACTTGAAAATTTGTCACTAACTCTGTCATGCTTGCTCTTTCTTCACTGCCATTTTAAACAATTAGATTAGCGTTTCTCAGATCCAATTTTAATTTTCCTTGTTGTCCAAGCTTTTACTTAACCAAAAGTTAATAATGGAATATATTAACATAGTTATATCAGGGGTTTTACTAGATAAATAAAAATATGGGAATTATATAGATGTCAAAGATCTTGTGAGAGTTGTCTTTGACTATTTTTAAGAAAACTGATATCACTGACCTTAATAATAAATGAACCTCCTTCTTCAGAAATAAAATTTACATTTCTTGTTGAAATTTTGTACATGTTACTAAGTGTTTTTAATTATTAGGTTGGTGCAAAAATAATGACGTAATAATGTCGTTTTTTGATGTAAAAAAATACGTCAAAAAACGACATTATTACGTCATTATTTTTGCACCAACCTAATAGTTTAAATATCATGGCCCCTTATGATATAGGCAATCATGACTCTCCACAGATTCCTTTTTTTTTTTTTTCGTTTTTTTATCTGCAAATTGCCATGCAATCTTGGGAAAAATAGTGGAGTGGTTTCCTGTTGCCTTCTACCTTGCAGAGGTAATTTCAGTTAAAATTATGAATCATATCCAGGTTTTTTTTTATGTGAAATAAAAGTATATTCATTCATAAAAATTCTCTATATTTTTTTTTTTTTTCAGTTGTTTTTTTTTTTTTTTCTTCAAAATACAATGTTAACCCATGTTCAATTTAACTTTACAATGTTTTAATTTAGAATAAAAGCAAAGGTATTACAAATATTAGTACATAATTATTAAAAGTTCAAAAAATAACTTTCTCTAAAGTTCTTTCTATTGATACTACCCAACTCCTACAGTTTTGTTTTCTCATGACCTTTATACTACTATATAGAAGGAGTAATTATAAATGTATACTACATTTTGACCTATTATTGTATTAAAAAGAGAAAAGATACTGATCTGCTACAAAGGAAATGATAACTTTGCTATTTGAAAACTTATATTTTCTTGTAAACAGTCAAAATAAGACTGAAGTAAGCTGGAATAATTTGAATACAACTAATATAATTCAGTAAGGTTATGAAATCAGAATGGCTTCTTTTGAGGATTCTGTCAGGTTGATAAAATGGCTTTGTACCGAGAGACAAGTAGTCCTGATTTTTTTTTTTTAAAAACAGTTTCTACAAAATCCAGCTGAAGTTAAAAGAGGTCAAATGAGTATTTTCTTTTAAATTCACACAGATTGTCCAAACATCCTGAAAGTACCCAGCAAAGTTTGTTTAAACTTAGTTGAGAAATTAAAACATATGCCGAACATAAGTAGGTTAAATATTCATATATCTTGAAACAGATGCAATAATTACTTGGATTAGCCATGACTAAATATGGGTCACCCAAACAGATCAGGCTACAGGTGCACTTGTGGTTGGAATGGTTCTTGACTGTGATGATGTGCATTCTATATGCATCTAACATTCATGCTGGTTTCCCTCAGTTGAGATTTGCTGATGTAAAACCAATTCCATAAATACATCATGCATTTGCAAGAAGAAGAAAATGTTGCAATTCATTGTTCAACTCTACTGGGGGGGGGGGGAAATTACACTACACTACAAAACCCACATTCATAGCCTGTCTTCTCTTCACTGTCATCCTTTGGATGATGTTATTGTAATGTTTGACAGAACAGCTGAGAAGATTGATAATATCTTTTCAGATCATTCCTCAGTTACCATTTACATTAGTGGCGATTTCAGTATCCACAATATTTTATACCTTCCGCTACTAAAGCAACACGATAAACTAAAAAGAAAAGCACTTGTATTTTTTTTTAAAATTAAACTATAAACTGGATGTAAATTCTGGTATATTGCATGTAAAAAAAAAAAAATTCATAATAAATTATATTCAATGTAAGCTTAAAAAATTGTCAAAGTTTTAATGCAAAAAGATCCTTCATTGATGAAAACTTAGAACGCTTCAACAGGAGACTTAAAGAATGCAGTTGGGTTTTAAGGAAAAAAAAACTTTACTGAGTACTTCCCCATTCAAGAAAAGGTTACTTAATAAGTGAATGACCAGAGAACTGATAGAAAATGTTTGCATTTGACAGCCTTTAGCGAAAGGTGGGTTTGAACGGGGCTAGTTTTGATTGTCTCTTTTAGGTCAACCGATATTGCATCAGGGTGGTTTCCTGTGGGTCCTTTCCCCTGCGTCCCTGGACTTTGTGTACCTAGTTAATGTGAGTAAGTGTTGTTCCTGACCTGCTCCCAGCTACATCTTTGGTTATGATCCAAGTTGAGATTCCCAACCTCCCTAGTTTGTTTTGGCCCCCTTTTTATCTTGACTGGGTCAGCTTTATATAATTTCCATGTCTGTATATATTTTTGCCTTTCCCTCTCCCTTAGTGAGAGAACCTCTTGATTTTACCCAATGGGCAGAATACAGTGACCTCTCTTTTTTGAGGGTTGGGCAGGCCCTACTAACATCAGTTATGTTTCAGTTTGCTTTGCATTGCTATTTAATTAGTGTTTTGCTTTCATCCTCTTCCCCCATCATTGTCAAAATATTGCATTTTTATATATATATAAAAAAATATATTTTTTATCATCAAATTTTTAAATCACGGGGTGCATTTTGTAGGTTACCCCCTGAGAGGATGTGGTATTATGGTGTATGGAGGATTGATTGATGATGGACGAGTTTTTGTGGTGAATGTGCAAATTGTAATGAGTGAATGGGTCGTGAATCGAATTAGCTAGATATAAGATAATGAAGACCAACCTCAACCCCCTTCCCCCCTTGTGCTACAATTGTATTTTATATACAATAAATACTGACCAAGGGAATCATTAGGAGTTTAAATCACAAACAAATCCTATATTTGAAGTATTTAAAATACAAAACACCTGAAAACAAAAACAGCTACAAAAAGTATTCAAAGGTCTTTTAACAAGTTGGAGTGAATGTTTTGAAAAAAATAAATCTATTTTATAACAAGCACTTTGGTTTTAGAAAAAAAGATTCTGGTGTAGACTATGAATTAACAGAACTTGTTAATGATATCACCGAGTCAGCTCTGTTAAATAAACTGTTGTGAACAAAACAAGATCTAGATTTAAAATTCAAATGCTAAGCACTGGCCTTTCCATTGGACGAAGGACAAACTTTGTCGGCTCGCGAAAAGGTCTGTAAAAGAATTTGTTTCTGAGAATTGATTATTTGAATTTTGTTTTTAAATGTTTCCTAGTTTTCTATTGGCCGAAAAACATTTCCCATCAAGGTGTGAAATTTAACGAGTTTTGTTTTGGATTCGCTTTTGCGTGTGCGTTAAGCAAAGTTTGTAAATTCTAATCTTTTTAATTTCTAACAAAATCAATGAGTCAGTGATTCGCATTTGAATTTTAAATCTAGATCTTGTTTTGTTCACTATAAAACCTTTAATACTATGTGTATTTATTGTCTAAAGTATTTGTTACCTTTGACCTCAGCATTCGTCTAAAGAAACTTAAAATTTATGGAATCACAAGAACCAAACTTTCATTGTTCGAAATTATCTTAATAACAGGTACCAATCTGTACAAATCGATTCTATATCTATACAAAAACTGTTTTACTTGTGGTGTTTCTCAAGGTTCCTTTCTTTTTTTAATCTATGTTAACGATGTTCATTTTCAGTCTCCCTCATAAATGTACTAATGTTTGCAGTTGATAACGAATCTCTAACGGAAACCAATTATCGCTTCATTTTTAATACTGAATGAGAAATTCTCCCTTATTAATGAATGGTTTGTTGCAAATAAACTTTCACTCAATGTAGATAAAACAAAATTTACCCTTTTTTTTGTTTTTCGAATAAGGAATATAAACTACCTTCAAAAGTTCCGAAACTTTACATTGATCAAAAAGTTATTTAAAGATCAAGGTATACAAAATTTCTTGGGTGCTGATTGATGAAAATTTAAACAGAAATATTGCAAATTCAAGCAATAGAATCGAAGCCGACACGTCGAAGAACTATTCAGACCAAAGCTTATTTCAGACCTCAATCTCTAGAAAAATGGTCGGTTCCTTGTACTTCTGCAGAAAGTACCTGGCTCTTATCATGCTCTATGTCAAGGGTGGCTAAAACCGCGACTCGCGAGCCACAAGTGATTCTTTGACGTTTATGATGATGACGTGGAAATATGTTGGCTTATCTTTCTTCATTACGGTTAAAAATTCAAGCTTTATAATTATTTACTGGTGATGTAATGAATATGCATACACCTGGTTTCCCCCTCACAGTAATATGATTGGCTGGTGTCAGCCATAAATACAGACTGATGTGGAGGTACAGACGACGCCTATTGTCTTCGCCTATTGCCTACCGCTACGACGAGGACCAGTCCATTACTGTTACCTGCTAGATTGTTCTACTCGGTTACAGTAGTCCAAAACCACTTTGCTACTTCGAACAAATATATCCCTTTCCAGGACATATCAGATTTCAAAAATGTTTACGTGGCCTTGTAGGTGCATGTATTTTCCGCCTAAGGTGTAACAAGGTGACGACTTTGAAGTTTTATTGCTACATGAAAGTTGCAAAGCAATCATTTCCAGCAGTAGAAGGGTTAAAATAATAGATTAAGGAAAATGCTAATTAAAGCATAGATCTACGGGGTGCTAAATAAATGAACGAACGGTATTTTTAAATAAATTTCCATAGTCTTCGATTTTTCAGTTTTGTATTAATTCAAATTAATTCAAATTCAAATTGTAATTTAACATATTCTATTAATACATGAAAGCTTATGCTAAAAACTGTAATCGAATTTTGTATTTATCGGCAAACAACGGCAATGCATTCGATATCTATGAAAAAGTGCATGATTTTGAATTTAGAATATAAATAAACTTAAATGAATTTGTCTCCATCTATATTTGTAGAAAGACTAACTTGAGGCGTTCGGTGTAATTATTAACACATGTAAAACATTGTAAGTATGTTTATTAATAGGCATTACGATTGCACACATAAATTTAAAACTCACAAGGAAATATTTAGGAAAACGGGCGAAAGCGTCGATAATAGGTACAGGAATGTACACATAAAATTGTCCGAGCATATAACACTAAAATACTTGTTAACAGACGCATATATGATAACGTAAGTGTAAATAGTTTACATACACATACGTAAACTGACATTTGTAAAAAAGATTCTCGCGCGAAAATCTATGAATACACGCAAGAGACATACACAACAAAAGTAATCGCAAACGAAGTTGCACATAAAATATAATAACCGTATTTTCCGGCTTACAAGACAATTTTTTTTCTTAAAAATACCCTGAAAAATACGTGTGCGTCTTCCAAGACGAATGTAAAGCAACGCCGAGGCTCAAGTAAGGTTGGGCGCTCACCTAACTGATTTGAGTGATAGGGACTTGGATTTGTATGTTGAGTCATTACACAATAATGTTAACTATCTAATCAAGCCTTTTATATGATGTAATCTCAGTACTTAGCTGTTACAAGTATTTCCAAGACTATAAACCTTCCTGGAGCCGAGCCACAAGCTTAAACATGCTCTGTTTACTAGCAGCGACGGGAGTATTTCTGCTGTTGATCTTGATGGTGTAGATTTGCTCACACTCTTATGTCGTGAAAATATCAGTTACCACCAGGCTGTCAGACATATCACAAGCTTTTTGTCCTGGAAATTATCACCCATGGCGAGTTCATCAAAACGATTTGTGACCAACCCTTGGACAATGAAAGATGTATAGTATATTTACTAGACAACAACTAGTATGTCAAACAAAATTGGACGAGTGATTAATGTAAACAATATGTAATAATGTAAACAATACATGGCGCCAGTATGTGATGGACGCATGGTGAATGACGTTTTTTTGTCTTTAGGAAGTTTCGAGGGAAGAGTTGAAGTAAGAAGCGAGCTACTGTCGATCATCAGGGAAAGACAGTTTCAAGTTCTCGACGATATCATCCGAAAAGGGAGATTTGAGGTTGCATCAAAGGGATTTTGAGAAGAGAGCAACATGCATTATATTTGGATAAAATTGAGGAAGTGACAAGGACAGAGTCTACTGCAGCCATCTTCAGGTGTGCAGACGATCGTCCGAAGTGAAGAGATATGATCACCCAAACGTATATCACACTTAAGGCACTTAAGCAGCAAAAAAAAAAAAAAAAAACCCCAAAAAACAGACAATGTAAAGAAATAGAGATTTACTTGACCCCTCACTGAGTCACGTTGTGACACAAGGTCAGTTTTTAACGTGTTTTCACTCGGACCGCTGGTCTTAGCTGGTCTTAGCTTGGCCAAACTGGTCAGAGCTCGTCTTGGCTTGTCATAGCTGGTCCAAGCTGGTCAAAGCCGTCCAAGCTAGTCGTAGCACAGGGACGTATCCCTGGGCCAGGTAAGTAAGACTTACTTGACCCCGACCGAATCATGTTGTGACACAAGGTCAGTTTTTAACGTGAGGAGCCGAGTGTTTTAACTTGGGCCGCTGGTCCAAGGTGGTCTTAGCTGGTTATAGCTTGTCCAAGCTGGTCTAAGCTAGTCATAGCTGGTCTTGGCTTGTCATAGCTGGTCAGAGCCGGTCCAAGCTAGTCGTAGCCATGATACCACCAGCACAGGGACGGAGCCCTGGGCCAGGTAAGTAGATATTTACTTGACCTCCCCCCCAACTGAGTCAGGTTGTGACACAAGGTCAGTTTTTAACGTGGGGAGCCGAGTGTCTATGCTGGTCTTAGCTTGTCCAAGCTGGTCAGTGCTGGTCTAAGCTAGTCATAGCTGGTCTTGGCTTGTCATAGCTGGTCCAAGCTAGTCGTAGCCGTGATATCACCTGCCCAGAGACGGAGCCTTGTGCCAGTTAAGTATCCAGACAACGTAAAGAAATATCAAGCGCAACGAAGCTACCTAAATTTTTCCCTTACACATTGCAGGTTTCATCATGCAGGTGCAATGATAATTAATAGACGTACTCTGTTGTAGATGCACAAAATCCTTGATGCTACGAAAACACTGATGTAAAAGAGCTTGGATGAGCTTGATTAACAGAGCACCGGATGAAATGTCGGATATTTCCGCTTCCAGGTGGCAGTGTGTTGCGAAATCTGCTTTGAAATTGACAGAAACAAAACGTTGACTCTACTTTTTGGTAGCAGTTCCAGTTAGGAATAAAGCAAGTAGATGCACTGTTCAGTTGTCTACGCTAATAAAATATTTGACGGGCTAAAACTTTAAACTATTTCAATATTTCATGTAAATATGACGATTAAGCAAAGACAGTAAATTGGCGATTAAACAAAGACAGTAACTCGACGATTAAGCAAAGACAGTAAATTAACGATTGAGCAAAGACAGTAAATTGACGATTAAGCAAAAAAACTATTTACATTATTCGGACTCATTTTTGTCCCCATATTTATCACAACGTTTCGACCGTTGTACGCTCCGGCCTTCTTCAAGTGGTTGGAATGTCGAACTGAAACCTTTATTTCGTTCACCGCCAACTGAAGAAGGCCGGAGCGTACAACGACCGAAACGTTGTAATAAATATGGCGACAAAGATGAGAACAATAGCCCGAATAATGTATATAGTGTATATAATACCTCATCTCATAAATATGGACAGATAATGATACTAAGCAAAGACAGTAAATCAACGATTGAGCAAAGACAGTAAATTAGCGATTAAGGAAAGACTGTAAATTGGCGATTAAGGAAAGACAGTAAATCGGCGATTAGGGAAAGACTGTAAATTGGCGATTAAACAAAAAAAGACAGCGTAAATTGACGATTAGGCAAATCGAATGATCTGAACAGTTACAAGTTCTGTTTTGATTAAAAATTTTCTCGGTCATCTTTGTTTTTATCAGTAAAAAATATGAATCTTCCTCTACGCTGAAACAGAAATAAAGAAACAAGTAATGATTTTTACCTTTTAAGCATTTTTACTCTGTCTTTCCATAAAAATATTACGAAACTATTTTATACTTTTCCTTTGACAGCTTTTTCTATGACTGAAAGTTAAAAGTCCCAGTTAATCTCTTTGACTTATTGTTAAAAAATATAAAATATAAAAATACGAAGAAATTTAAATAGCATAAAAATAAAATCTTTTGTGAAATCAATTCAAATTTCTTCCACAGAAAATTACTGAGTATAATTATAAGGAGATCATTATGATGTTAATAATAATAATAATAATAATAATAATGATGATGATGAGGTTGGTAATAATGATAATAATAATAATAATAATAATGATGATAATAATTATAATGATAATAATAATGATGATAATAATGATGATAATAATAATGTCAAAATATAATAATAATGATGATGATGATAATAATGATGATGATGATAATGATGATGGTGATGATGATGATGATAATAATGATAATAATGTCAAAATATGATGATGATGATGATAATAATGATGATGATAATTATGATAATGATGATAATAATGATGATGATGATGATAATAATTATGGTAATAATAATAATGATGATGATGATGGTGATGATGATGATGATGATAATCGTCGTCGGCGGCAGTTTTATCTCGTATCCAAGAATTTAATTTCTTCTTTGCTGATCGCTTCTTTCATGATGATGATGATGATGTTGATGACTACAATTCACTGCCAATCTGCAGGTTCTGGACTAGAAGCTTCCAGTTTCACTAAAACCGGTTCCCGTGGTAATGTATAAGTAATTTAAAAAAATACAATATATTAAATATTCTTAATATAATAATTTTTAGTGAGATATTTTTAGTGAATTAAACTTACTAAATAATACTTATTTTAAAAATAAAACAATTGATGTATACTACGACTTATCTTAAAAATAAACAAATATATATTTTAATATTTAAAGATTATGAATGCATAAATAATATAATCAAAATTATAAACAAAGAAAAATATGAGAATAAATGGATAATTAAAATAATCAAGATTTTCCTTTTAAAATACGACATCGCTTTCTTTAAGCAATGACAAAAACGTCCGTGCACTCCAACACGCAACAATATATCGTCCCTAATAATAACACAACTGAAAAAAAAGAATGCGTGAAAATTACGAAAAGCGAACTTATTTTTCAGGTTAGAGCAGAACTGGCAAAAAGCGATCAATAGATAAATTAAATCAATAAAAGTTCAAGTGACTTATCTGATTGATCGACTTATGAATTTCTTACCGAAAGAGTTTTTGATTTATTGAAGATAGAATGGATAATTTTTAGCTAATTCTAATGATCCGGTTACAAACATTAAAACTAACCGTTTTAGCATTCATGAATTACTTGATTCATGTTGAATATTTAAAAGCGTGATTTCAACCGTAGAAAATACTCTTGTTCCTGAATAGTTTCGTCATGTATCAAAATAGAAACCAACTTCTTAAATTAGTGCTTAATTTAGAAATTAAGAATTAATGATTTGTGCTGAATGATTACAAAGAGCTTATTACACTGGATATCTTTGCTAAGCAGGAGCTATCCTCCAAGTTTAATTGTTTTAGTTGTTAGTCTACAATTAAAAGAGTTTTGATTAAAAATATCAGCGACACATCCATAAATTGGTTGGTGTTGAATTTAAGAATATTATAAATGTGAAAATGGATGATGTTCTGAATAATATCGGTGCATTTGTGACTATCGGAATCGGAATGTAAGATGAGTTATTTACAAAAATTAATTACAATGAAATATACCATATCTTTAAATTAATTAAAATGACAAAGTCATTAACAAAGAAATAGAGAATTGTAGGGAGTGAAAGATTTGTTTTTAAATTTAAATTCTGGAATTTTCCATTTTTTTCATATCTATTTTGATTTTGGAACTTTCCAGCCTTTTAATATCTATTTTAATCATTGAAGTTTCGAAATGTTTACTTATCAATGATCATAACACATTACATTTTACGCAAGAAAGAAAAGAAAACGATAAAATACGAAGACAATTTGTCGTATTAAATTCCTATGATTGCACTGAATTCCCAATCAATATGCGAGTATTTGGTGTTTATATGAATCGTTAGCCTAAACCTTTAACAATATAGAATATTTCTTTCATGTAAGTAACCTCTCACTAATTCCTTTGCTTTCATTTTTTAAATGTTGTGCCCCTTATGATCTTAATAAAAACAAAATAAATTTCTGTTGATTGATGACAGAAGCTTGACTGGCAGATTGTTTTTAACACTATAGCGCAATTATTTTTCTTGGTTCAGTTTAAGGGAAAGCCTTATTGTCTGACCCACCTTGGGTTTGTAATAAGTGTTGTGTCAAAAGTCATGACAACTATACTTAAGACAGTGCTAGAAAAGATGAATAGCACAGAAAATGCTGTGAATTCATGTATCAGTGACATTTTGGTGGACAAGAAAGCAGTGCCCATGCAAAGGGTCATGGAACACCTTAGCAAATTTGGCTTGATAACAAAGACCCCAGAATCATTGGAGGGTGGGTTAGGCCTCCAAATGATTCTGGATGTCACAAAAGAAACTGTGCAGAGGGTAGTCAAGCTGTGCACTCGGTATCAACCCTTCACCAAATATACACAAGCCAGGGGAGATCCAGGTGACCACTGAATGAATGAGACTGGTTCTAGATGTGATGCACATTTGGAAGAAAAACAACTATTACCAGCAATACGTTTTTGATATATATGGCGACAAAAATGAGAACAGTAGTCCGAATAATGTAAATACTCTGCAAAGTTGTCAGTCTTGTTGATCATAGTTGATATATCTCAGTAGTTGTTTCATGTCATAAGTTTCTTTCATGTGGACTGTATGACCAACTGAGATTGACGGTAAAACTCTACCATTGTGTAACAAGACTTCTTTGAGACTTGTCTTCGAGGAATCAACGAACAGCTGATGTTAAGTGATTGCATAAGGCCATTGATATCATTACGGCACACCAAATCACCTCCCATAAGGAAGAATGGTTTGGTTTGGTTTGTTTTACGGCAAATCAACCTCAATGTGTTACTTAATGCCGACAAAATTTATATTGCTGGTGATATGTTTTTCTTCAAAAATCTATTTCTGGGAATATTTTTTCTTGAAGAAATCTACAGCTGGTCATAATTTTTCCAAAGAATTTATAACTTTTTGTATCGCTGGTATTTTGTTTTTAGTATTGCTGATAATAATTTTTCATTAAAAAATTATTGCTGGTAATAATTTTTTTTTATTACAAAGTATTTCTGGTATTAAAATCTATTTTTACACAAGTTTGGGTGTTAACTATTTGCTCATAGCTGGGACCCTAACAGACGCTCCCACTCCGGTCAGGGTGGACCTGGGAACACCAGCAATTAAGAGGTGGTTCCACGCTCGTCAAGGTCTCCTGATCAGAGGCCTTGCTGTTGGACGTAGTTTATCGTCATACCCAGGACGCGGATGTAGTTTATCGTCTTGCCCAGGAAGCGAATGTAGTTTATCGTCATACCCAGGAAGCGAATGTAGTTTATCGTCATACCCAGGACGTGGATGTAGTTTATCGTCATACCCAGGAAGCGAATGTAGTTTATCGTCTTACCCAGGACGCAGTTGTAGTTTATCGTCATACCCAGGACGCGGATGTAGTTTATCGTCTTACCCATGACGCGGATGTAGTTTATCGTCATACCCAGGACGCGGATGTAGTTTATCGTCTTACCCAGGACGTGGATGTAGTTTATCGTCATACCCAGGACGCAGATGTAGTTTATCTTCTTACCCAGGACGCGGATGCAGTTTTTCGTATTACCCAGGACGCGGATGTAGTTTATCGTCTTGCCCAGGACGCAAGAAAGAATGGGACTCGATCCTTGTGACGTTCACGGAAATCGGAAATCCGTACATCAGCAGCTAATAGATTCCGTTGCTGTAAGCTGGAACCTGACAGTTCTGCTTTACTCTTGAGTTCCAACTTGCTGAATAAGTTCTTTAGGTCACTTTGAGTTATGGGGTATGGTTCAGAAATGGTTTTTGGACAATAATCTTGGTTATATGAAGTTGATAGTGTTGCGGTTTTTTGTGTATATACGTATGACTAGTGAGACAATCCAAATGACCCAACTTCCTTTATAGTCTACCTATAGAAGCTTAACCAATCAGGAGTCGCAGAACATTGCATTCGTCGTGTATAAAGGCGGTCATCTTTGTTTAACCTACCGGAAGGACCAGCGCTAACTTGACAGGCGAAGAGGATAGAAGGAAGAACTACGCTCTGCTAAGATATCCACTGCGAACCTGAACTACGCTTTCCTACTGTCTCCGAAATATTCACTGCCAACCTCTGGATTCTATACTCGAAGACGACCGTCATGAAAATGTCTAACAGATAGTACAGGTTTCATTGTCTTCCCCATCATCTGACTCAATTTCATACAAGTCCGCTGCATCGGGGACTGGCATGGGTCATTATGGGGGGACACGACGCAAAGCTGATAGAATGTTTCGATCTTGCACGGTCCATTTCTTTTTCTTTGACTGTGCCTTAGCAATTGGAGGCGCCATGCATGTGGCATGAATGGTTGGCTCTCTCCAAATCATGGACAATGAAAAAGGCATAGATTTTTTTCTTAGCAACTGTCTGTGATTTGTTCCACACGTATTATAGCTTATATGTGTTGCCCACTTCTTTTCTCTCTCTTCTCAGATGCAAATGTCACTTAGCCACATGCATAGCAGAAGTTATCGGCTTTGTTCAATCATTCACAGGACATTTTTCCTAGATCAGTTAAATATCTGAAAACCTGAGTGGAAAAGAGAATAATAATTAGTTTATTAGGAGAATAATTATATATAACAAGGTTATTAAGAGAATAATAATTAATCTTGCAAGGATAACAATTTCGATGAAATATTCATATCACAATAGTACCGTTTCTTGAGCCAATCAGAAAAGTTTGATATCTTTTTTATTTTCAGTGTCCCAAAATTAGACTATTTAAGATTGACGATTTAACAAATGACTACTTTCGTAATGAAGAAGGTGGGTAGCATAAGTGGATCATTATTAATATAATGAAAGTAATGTTTATAAAGAAATAGATTTGGAAAGTTATACAAATAAGTAACAATTATTAAAACTGAAATTTATTAATAATATATCCACAATATGTATTCATTAATTTTTTTTTTTGTTTGCCTGTTAGGAAAATATTAAAACTTAATCGACTCTTTTCTTAACTTCGGCAAGCATACAAGTTCATTCCAATTTAATATTCATTGTTATCATCTTTTTCACATATTAATTTATTGACTTAAAATGATTTGTAATGTAATAAAAGCTATCAGTAAAAATATTTTTAACCAAATTTATTGCAAAAAAAATAAAATATTTGAGAGCCCTTCTTGCATATTTGTGTTTCATTTTCATAAAACTACAACAACGATATGTTAAGATGACAGGTAAGTTTATTTTTAAACAGGTTTGATGTAGTTATTGCAACGCTGTTCATTTGTCCGTGTTTTCAGTCATGTTCTGCTTAGAGCTAAAGTGTTGAAAAACAGCTGAAAAACAGTAAACTTCCAAGTTCGTATTTTAGCCAAATTTCTTCTGCTAAAATATTAGACTAAACATTTACAGCAAGTGTATTTTGTACTTTATACTTATTTTAATAACGCTGGTGATTTTCAATGACTGGTTTCCGATTAGACGTTATCAATAGTGCCACTCCGACATTCCTTAGATTTTCGCTTGTCGTCAGACAGTTTTTTAATATTAAATTATGAATAAGATTCTCATATTGTACCGGTTTTTATTTGTTTAAATAGAAAAAAAAAAGAAAAGAAAAAGAAAAAGATATCAACAATATAGAAAGTGTTTTAAATAAAAACGATTTTTCCTTTTAATTTGAAAAAAAAAATATCTGCGTACACAAAAGTTTTCTCTATTCGTGTTTGATATTTTATGATGCACGTAAAGGTCGGAGCAAGCATTAAAGTCCTTAAAAATATTAAATATTTTTCTTTTCAAATTTATCGTTGAAATGAGCATGCATTCAAAGCCACCCCGCCAGGTTTCTTATATTTTCAATGCAGTGCACATCACGAGATGAACAAGTGGTTATTTTGGGATGAAGAGCTCTATAGAAACGAACTGGATGGAGCCTGAATGTCACCATATATATATATATATATATATATATATATATATATATATATATATATATATATAATCACTGGTATCCTAATAGGTAAAGTAAGCTCTCAAGGACAATGGATAAGAATTCAAATTTCATCGAAGGATTATTCTTTATAACGCATTCATACAGCTTATTCTAAGGTCATTGAATGACAATAAAAACAGACGTTAGATGTTTTCACTCCAAAATCCTAATAAACTATGAGGTACTATATTGTTTTTCTTCTAATATACGGAACTACGCCTAGGATTGTTGCAAGTTTTCTGTTGTTTATTTCAATAAATGAAATAAACAGAAAACTAAAACAAAATTCTCTTAAATCAAGATTCTTGTATCTTGAATGCATTTAATAACATTTCGTCCGCGTGTGGCCTCGTCTATATTGTCATAACAATGAAAGAAAAAAAATACTTATGTGTTATGGTCCGGTTCCTTGTACCACGGTGATAGTCCAAGGTAGAACCAATAAAGAAGAACTCGAATACGGATATGGAATAACACAGATATATTACAAACAGGAATATATACAGAGAAGTAGAAAGTGTTAGTACGAACAATCAGGTTTAGTAGTAATTGTCTGAACGCGACTCTGTTTCGGACTGCCTCTGACTCGACTGACGGACTCGCTCGCTCTGACTGACTGACTCCTGACGGACTCCTGACGGACTCCTGACGGACTCCTGACGGACTTCACTTCAGACTTCAGACTGAACTCCAAACTTCAGACGGAACTCCTTGCTTCCTCTTGAGGCGCAGTATTTATTACGGATGGAATAGTCCATTATGTTATTATGGGTAAGGTCCCATAACACCCCCCTTCTGAAAATTTTGCGTAGTAGGGTTTTTTTAATATCTTTTTTTCTTTGGATCTATTTCCAAAAGTTCAGTAATTTTTTTTTCTAGACGATTTTCTTGGTTCTGGCATTATTCGCGGTCATGTTATATCGAATGCGTCGAAAATCATGTCCAATACCTCTTCTTGAGGTGGACCGTTAGCATCCTGTAACGGTCTCTTCCTTATTTGGTTTACGTGTCTTCTGTGTGAGAATTTTTATCCTTGAACTATGTACATCATATTGCCAATTCATTTCTCAATTATCCCAGCAAGAGGTATTATTTTTGTGTGCCTTAAAAAAAACTTTTTTCCCTGAGAGGAATTTTCTTTTTGATGTGTAGGATTGTGTTATTTCTTTTGTTTTACTTGGTAGTAATTTATCGAACGCTGATCTGATTTTCCTAGCAAACATGATATCTGCTGGTGATAATGTTGATGGTGTCGCATTATTTGGCGTTATTCTATATACCTGTAGGTATTGCTGTAATGTTTTCTCCGTAGGCACATCGTACGGTTTTCGTAATGCTCTTTTGAGAGTATCCATGAATCTCTCCGCTTGTCCATTTTATCTTGGATGGTAAGGCGGGGATTTTATATGTTTTACTTGATAGATTTCGCAAAACTCTTGAAAATCTGCTGACATGAATTGCGTTCCGTTATCTGTTACTAAACAGTCCATTACGCCAAACCGAGCGAATAGCTCGTGGAGGAAATTTATGGTCGTTTCTGTAGTAGGATTTTTGCACCGAAACACCTCCGGCCATTTACTGTAGCTGTCAACTATGATTAAATAGTAGAACCCGTTAATTGGTCCGGCATAATCTGCGTGTATTCTTGACCATGGACGATCAGTTTCAGGCCAAGGCTTATGTATGATTGGCGGTGCTTTAGCTGCTAAATTACAACCCTTGCATATTTACACGATTTGAGAAATATCCTGGTCCATATTCTTCCAATATACATAGCTTCGCATTAGCGACTTAATTCTATTTTTACCCGGGTGTCCTCTGTGGAAATCCTTTAGTACCTGTTTTTGTAAAGTTTTGGGGATTACAACCCTTTCGTTGTAAAGTAGCACATTATCGCATAGAGAAATGCTGTCCGAAATTTTCTCATTTTTTCCTGCTATTTTTGCTTTTGTTTCATTAATTCGTCATTTTTGGCTTCATTTTTTATGTCTTGCAATGTGACTGGGAGGTTTCTGACTGTACAATATAGTACTGTTTTTATGTCTTCTTCATTTCTAAGGGCTGCGATTACCGTATCTTCCAATGGCTCTGTCTTTGTTGGTATAAGACTCGACAGACCATCCGCGTGCCCGATTCTTTTCGTTGGTAAATGTTCCAATCTGAAATTATAGTTCAGAAGAATCGTTCCCCATCTAAGTAGCCTATTTGCCGTGTACACCGGTAGACCTTTTTTTGAACCAAAATTTTTTATTAATGGTTTGTGATCCGTCTGCAGAGTAAAGTGTCTACCATATCTATGGAATCTTGTTACTGCGAAGATAATTGCTAGAGCTTCCTTCTCAATTTGAGAAGGAAGCTCTAGCTCGAACCCTACTCCGCTGGTAGTAGGGTTCGAGAAGCATGTGCAATAGGTTTTATTGTCCTATCTGGCATTTTATGTAATATACACGCTCCGACACCGTAGGCGCTCGCATCACTTCCTACAATAATCTCTAGCTTAGGATCATAGTGTACCAAAAATAAATCCGATGTTAATGTCTTGATTATTTTTTCAAATGTTTCCTAGCATTAATCTGTCCACTGACAAACTTTTTCTTTCTTTAGCAGTTCGTTCAATGGTGCGCGAAGTTTATGCATTTGAGGTATGAATTCCCGGTAGTAATTCACTAATCCAAGAAAACTTTGTAGTTCTGTTATGTTCTTAGGAACTGGCATCTTTTTTATTGCTGTAGACCTTTTATGGTCTGGACGTCTACCTTCTTGGTCTATTATATGGCCAAGATATTTAATTTCCTTCATGAAAAAATCACACTTATTTTCTTTCACTTTGAATCCGTAGCTTTGAATTCTCTTAAACACTGCTTGTACATGTTGCCAGTGTTGTTCAACGCTTTCGCTATTAATCAATATGTCATCCAGATATGCTATTGTGTATTCTAGTCCTGCCAGCATCGTATCCATTGTCTGCTGGAAAATAGCCGGTGCTACTTTAATTCCAAATGGTAGTCTTTGGTATCTGTACAATCCCTTGTGTGTGTTTATGCATAGTAGTTTTCAACTTTCTTCGTTGACTAGAATTTGCAGGTAGGCCTCACTTAGATCAATTTTTGAAAAATATTTTCCGCCATTTAATTTAGTGAATACTTCTTCAGGACTAGGTAGCGGATAGTGGTAGTCCTTTATTGCTGCGTTCAAACCTGTAGAAAAATCAGCACAAACTCGAATTTCTCCTGATTTCTTTTTAACGTAGACCGTCGGTGCGGCCCATTTGCTGTACTCTACTTTTTTCAATATGCTCGTATTTCCGAGTCTAGATAATTCTTGGTCAATCTTTTCTATTGACGCAAACGTGACACTCGTTTTTTTCTTAAAAATAGGTTGAACGTTATCCTTTATTTTGATATTAGCTGCCATTTTCTTGCATCTTCCGAGACCTGCCGAAAATACTTCGGGGATACTCGTTTTTAGTTTTCCTTTTAATTCGTCTGCTTCGGTTGATAAGCTTTTTACATTCTGGCAGTAGGTCCAAATAGGTATTAGGTTGGTGCAAAAATAATGACGTAATGATGTCGTTTTTTCACGTCAAAAAACGACATTATTACGTCATTATTTTTGCACCAACCCAATAGATCCCACAATTCGAATTTTTGCATCCAGTCTGTCCCGAATATGTTTTTGGTATTTCTTAAGACGTGCATTTTTAGTTTTTTCGTCATTCCGTTAAATGTTACATTTGTGATTATTTCACCCTCGAATTTTATCTTTCTCCCCGTAACTGATCTCGCAATTTTATCCGTTTTTAACATGACAAGTTTGTTCAATTTTCTCCATGTTTGTAGATTTATGATAGTTAACTCTGAGCCAGAATCCAGCTGTAACCTAACTTTTCTGTTTTGCATTTCAACTTGTACATATTTTCTTATATTAGTGTCATCTGTTTGGTCCGTTCTCGTAATTCTCTGCTTTCTTTTCTATACCAACAGTGAGAACTTTTATGACCAATTTTTTTACATGATAGACAAGTTTTAGCACGATATGTACAGTCTTTAACCCAATGTCAAGACCCACAACGATACTATGGACTTGGTGGTAGTTTCTTTTTATGTTGATTATAATTAGAAAATTTTGTTTTATCTGTTCTTGTGGCGGGAAAATCAGTTCGGTTTGTTTGTGAGGAGGGAAAATTTGTTTGCTTTGTGAGGAGGGAAAATTTGTTTGTCTTCGTACTTTGCGTATGTATGCTATGCCAGCTTCTATGTCTTTAGAGTCCTTTTTTACGCTGATGCATCTCTGGCAGTCTTCGGCTAGTTTTTGAAGTGTCAGATCTTGTTCATTTTCCAATTTAGTAAGTATTCTACGTCTCATTTCTGCGTCTTTGGTTGAAACCAGACCTTGGACGTAAATTAAGCATTTGAAGTTGTCAGAGTTTCGATAATCTGAAGTCGTCACAATATTTATTAACAATGGATGCGAATGTTACGTAATCTTCGCTATCCTTTTTTGTAAGGTTCATGCATTTCCATCTTTTATGAAATAGTGAAGTATTATGGCTGAAAAGTTCCGTTAACAATTTTATAGATTCTTTGAAAGTTAACTCGCTTGTTTTTCTGGGAAGGATATAATCAACGAATTTGGTATATTCGCCTGTGCCTAATTTTCTTAATAAAAGGCATACTTTACGTCCGTCTGACCAATCTTTGCAGTCAAAATCATATAGATCTTCATACCTTTGGAAGTAATTTGCAAAAGTTTTATCTTCGTCGGGTGCGTACTTGAAATCTTCGATATTACTCCAAATAGCGTCTTGAGAGAGAACTGATTTGTTCTTGGGTTTTTGCTCCTTATTTGCCATTGCACGTATCAATAATTCTTGCATTTCTAGATGTTTTTGTTCGTACCTTTGTTGTTCAAACTGGATTTTGATGAGTTCCATAATGGTTGACTTAAGATCTTCCATGTTAACGTATTTTTTTGTGTAACCTGATATTCTGTAGCCTGTGCTCGCAAAAAAACTTTCCTTTGTTGTCAGTGAAATTTGATATCAAGAAAAGAAAATTCTTTTTTTTTGTTTTTTATAATTTAATCGTCGTCCATTGTTACGTACGACGGACAGCAAAAAAAAAAATGTCCTCCGAGTAGGGAGTTTATTTTTCTTTAAAGGTTTTCCAGATCGCCACTTGTTATGCGTGACGTATAGCAAAAAAAAAAAAAAAAAGAAAAGAAAAAAAAAGAAGTCCTCCGTGTATAGAGTTCGTATTTCCTTTTTAAGGGTTTCTTCGTCGTCATTTGTTATATTGACGAGAGATGATTTTGCTGTTTGTTCTTCACGTGAGAATTCGAATCGCTCGTCGCCACTGTTATGGTCCGGGTCCTTGTACCACAATGATAGTCCAAGGTAGAACCAATAAAGAAGAACTCGAATACGGATATGGAATAACACAGATATATTACAAACAGGAATATATATAGAGAAGAAGAAAGTATTAGTACGAACAATCAGGTTTAGTAGTAATTGTCTGAACGCGACTCTGTTTCGGACTGCCTCTGACTCGACTGACGGACTCGCACTGACTGACTGACAGACACCTGACAGACTACACTCCAGACTTCAGACTTCACTCCAGACTTCAGACGGAACAGTATTTAGTCACCCCCCCCCCACAAGGGCATCATGTGGCACAAGGCCGGTTTAACGTGGGATCTCCGAGCCCGTGGGCTCGGCCAAAAATATGCCCTTTGAAACCGTATAAACGGGTTCAGGGTCGGTTTACCTCCCCGAAAGAGACTCCGCCTTTCGGCGTAGCCTCGCTCGGGTTCCTCCCCGCCCGAAGGCAGAGAGTTCAACTGATCAGCCGGTCAGCCGGTCGTCCGACTTTTATTTTTATTTTTTATTTTTTTTTAAGCATTTCACGCCAAGCAAGGCGGGAAGCCACTAGGACGCAAGGGGTTACAGAAAATTTAGAGCAAGATCAGATAGGAGTGATAGAAGAAAGGATGAGGGTAGTGAATAGATCAAGGCAACTGGAGATGTCGATTGACATTACACTTGAATAGCTGGATATTATAGCTCACAGGGAAACAGGGATAGGGAAGGGAGTTCCACAGGCGAGAGGTGCGAGACATGAAGCTATTGGAGTAGAAGAGACGGCTACATTTAGAAGTTTCGACAGTGAAGGGGTGAGAGCGGGATGCCAGCCTCGTAAGGCGCTGGAACTCATGACGTCTGGGAACCAGCGAATGCAGCTCCTCGGAGAAATTTCCATGAAAGTATTTGTAGAACAGACACAGGGAGGCGACGGCGCATCTGTGAGAAAGTGACTGTAGACGAGACGCCAGGGCAGGGCCAACTACATTGCATATCCGCCTCTGGAGCCTATCAAGAACCCCGAGGCAAACAGAAGGGGCACCAGACTATATATGGCAGCAATACTCCATGCAAGGGCGAATTGTTGATTTGTAGATCTGGAGGATACTTCAGACTGAACAGTATTTAGTCACCCCCGCCCCCCCATGTAGCACAAGGCCGGTTTAACGTGGGATCTCCGAGCCCGTGGGCTCGGCTAACAATATGCCCTTTAAACCCGTATAAACGGGTTCAGGGTCGGTTTACTTCCCCGAAAGAGACGCCGCCCTTCGGCGTAGCCTCGTTCGGGTTCCTCCTCGCTCGAAGGCAGAGAGTTCAACTGATCAGCCTGTCAGCCGGTCGCCCGACTTCGGACTGAACGATATTTATTTGCATAAAATACAAAATGTGGCACAAGGCCTAAAAAGGGGGTGGGGGAATGACGGTCTTCTTCTGTCTTACATCTAAACTTAGCTAGTCGCAGACACTGACCCAAACATACCAACAATATTCCAATCACCAAAACAACACATTCACTCCTACCTTTCTTACTGCGTCCACCATAATACCTCAAATTCTCTATGAAATCCTAACTAGTCCCCTTATGTACAGATATTGTTCGTGGGGGGAGGATCATAAAATAACAATTTTTAAAGAGATCCCCAAATGATTATATACAATGACTTTAAATATTAACAATAAAACTAAACAAAACTGTGTTAGTAATAAAACCCCCCACAAACCATAAATGTGTCAGAAAACATCAGTTAACCGGACGAAATCAATGCGGGACTATGAAAAAATAAGGAAAACATTCATACCTCCGAGCATTCCCACAGATACACACACATTCATACACAACAACAAATACGAAAAATCACGCACATGAAACGAAAGGCGCCCCGCATCTACCAGAGAACTGATATCACTGACCATCTAACGAGGGAGAGGGTGGGGAATTAAACAAAAGAAAAATAGGGACAGAAATAAAAGGGACGAATGCGCATGCACACCCTAGCTAAGTTTACTAGAAAACGGGAAAAAACTTAAGATTCAAAATAGAAAACCTAGTCTAACCTAAACTCTGGGTGGGTTGCCTATGTTCAACCCTGTTAGGACAAAATCCTGTACCTAACCGACATCCAAGTGCCACTCTAGGTCAGCCCCTTTCACTCTACACATTCGCGCAAGATTCACCCACCTTTTGCCAAATTCGGATGAGGTGAGCCGCCGCCTTTCCGTCCTAATCTTGACTTTAAGCTGATGCTCAAAGAACAAGATCAGTTGGGAAGAGGTGAACTTCTTGCCCTCATGGAATTCCTTCTGACGCGTCGTCCAAATCACGACTCTCATGACCACTAGTAAGCAACAGAACACATAGTGTTCAGCCTTCGTCAATTGCGGCACCACATTGCTACAAACAGAACTGGCTTCCAGGACAAAAAACTTTCTCTGCAGCATGCGAACCATGAGGCCTTCAACAAACCTGCACAACGGCCCTACCGTCTTGCACTGAAAAAAGACGTGACCAATGGTCTCGACTTCCCCAGTACAGCGACGACAGTTTGGATATTTCTCCAAGCCTGCTGAACAAAGTCTCTTGCCGACCCAGAGGGCCTCACGAATCATCAGCCAGGTGAGTGATGCCTGATCATTATTGAGACATTTCAACCCAGGCGCCCAAGGCCATATCGAGCGAGCCTCCTGCTTCTTAAGACCGAGCTCGTCGATCAGATCATCTTGAACGGAACCCCTAACTAACAAACGATACAATGCCTTACGAGACAACGCCTGGGCGTCGGAGAGGCCATTCGTCGTCCGTAAGAGGAGCTTCAAAGCACGACGACATTCGCGGTAGAAGGAGCACTCGGTGTACGACCGGCCTCCTCCTCGTACGAGTGCACACTTCTCAGGGATGGGAAATGTTTTCGGACATCTTCTTTCCAAAAGGTGCCCACCTCATCCAATCCGCGACACATTCGGTCTAGAAAGGTAATGCGAAGCATATATTGACGAATCTCAATGCTAGGCATACCCAGACCGCCCTCAGAGGGATGAAGGCAACAGATCTCGTGACATACCATAGGGGCCTTGTCTCTCCACAAGAAAGAGAACAAGGTCCGTACTAATGACATTAGTCTGGCATACGGGAGTGGAAGCACAGAGAGTCGGTAAAGGAGAATCGGATATATGTGTGAAACACATACCTCCTCCCTTCCCTTCAGGGAAAGTCTCCTCCGAGACCACAGATTAACCGCGATCTCGGCCTTCCCTTGTACCTCCGACCAATTCATTTCCAACTGGAGATCAGGACCGAACCAGACGCCGAGTATCTTGATCGGCCCATCCGTCCAGAGGAAAGGTCCAGGAAGAGAAACTCCCTTCCACGCACCCAACCGCAAGCCCACAGACTTGTCGCGGTTGATCTTGGCCGCTGTCACCATCTCATAGCCACTGATCTCTTTGCTGACTTCGTCAATCTCGGCTCTGCTCGACACAAGAAACGAAACGTCGTCAGCATAGGCAGAATACCTGGCTGAGGTGGAAGCGCCAGGCAGGGAAATTCCTCGCAGAACCGGATTCGCCTTTAACTTGCGAAGGAATGGTTCCAAAGCAAGAACGTAAAGCAGAGGCGAGAGCGGACAACCTTGACGAATGGAGCGATACAATACGAAAGGCTTCGATCTTACCCCATTCACTTCCACCAGCGCACCGGGGGTCGCATACAAAAGACGGATCCAGGAGCGAAAGTCGGCTCCGAAACCGGCCGCCGAAAGGACAGCCTCCAGAAATCGATGGTCAACCCTATCGAAGGCCTTGGACTGATCTAAATTTATCAGCGCGGCTTCGCTGTCGACTTGTTCAAAGATCAAGCGTACCATATGAAGGTTATCCTGAATAGTCCTACCCTTCATAGCACAAGTCTGTTCAGGGCCAATCAGACTAGCCAGGACAAGCTGCAAACGGTTGGCTAAGATCTTCGCCAAAATCTTTAAGTCAGTGTTTAACATCGTTAAAGGTTGAAAATTCCCTAACCCATCCCCACCGTCCTTGTCCTTACGCAGCAAATTGATCACACCCCTGGTGAAGCGTTGAGGTAAAGACCCCTGCCTCATCCAGTGGTTGTAAATCAGTTCCAGCAAAGGAACAAAAACGTGCGACAACCTCAAGTAAACTTCGTAGGGAAGACCATCTAAACCCGGAGACTTATCCAGGCCAACCTACTTCAGCGCTTCCCAGATTTCCGACTCTGTAATGGGACCCTCGCACCTAGCCACTTCAGCTGCCTCGAGGCAGGGAAAGTCAGCTAAATAGGCGTCGAACTGAGCAGAGCTCAGACCGGGCTCCCTGCTGAAAAGGTCCTGAAAGTAATCCCGAAAAACCTCACATATGCCCCCGTTTGTAGTCACAGTTCGCTTATCCGGCAATGTGACGCACGCTATATGACGCCTAGACGCGCTTCGATTCTCTGCACGCAGTTCAGCGGCCATATTCGTTGCCTCAGAAGACATTCTTTTTAACCTAGCCCTAACTACCAGAGCTTGATCCTTTTTGATAAGCAAGGTAGACAACTCTGCCTTAGCTAAAGCTATATCCCCACTTACACGGGATTTCACAGCCCGATCAACTTTATCTTCTAAAAACGTTTGCGCCGCTAATCTATCTAGATTGAGTCGACGACTAAAATCGGCAGCAAACTTTCGAATTTTAGATTTTAAATTTCCCCACCAGGCATTTCCCACAACCGCACCCGTCAATTCCCTTTGTATCATTAGTAACAGCTGGTCCCGGAAACCCTGATCACCAAAAAGTGAACAGTTCAATTTCCAGTAACCAGCCAATCTAACCTTAGGCTTATCTAAGTTTACACGGACCCGGACAAGCCTATGATCCGTATAAACTATGTAATGGAAACTTGGACACCCTAAGAGCCCTACATCGACTCTCCTAACTAAGACTCGGTCCAGGTAGCTCGCAAGCGTCCCAGGAGCCGAGTTGCCACTAGTTGTCCAAGTCCATGCTACCTCCCGAGGGTGTTCATTCCGGAACTTATCGACAAGATCAAACCGATCGATAAAGTCCCGAAACGGTTTCACATCCGGGTTGTTAGTACCTTGTTTATGCCATATACGATCTATATCGGGGTCAAGGACGGCATTCCAATCCCCCGCTAAAATTACCCGACGAGACGTCGTCAAGAACGGCGCGATCTGCCGAAACAAAGCAGGCCGCTCGGAAACCCCAATGAGACGTAGAACCTTATCCTTTATGGTAACATCCAGCACGCAAAGTCTGCCCAACGTATCCGCGAAGACAAGGGTACAAGCAGCCTCCAAAGACTTGCTCACTAGCCAAGAGACACCCCTCGAACGACCATCAAAACAGGCTGAATAAAGGGCGAACCCCTTAGACAGTATGTCCTCACGATCATGAGAAGAAAACCGGGTGTCTTGTATGCAACATACATTCACCCCGAGGCGCTGAAGGTCACGAGAGAGCCTCGCCCTGCGAGACTCGGACCTCAGGCCCCGGACATTTAAACTAGATAACCAGAGAGCCATTATCAAATCGAATTAGGGGGACCTTCAGGATAGAACATGGCTGGGGTGAGGACACCGACAGCTCGTCCCATAGAACCGGACGCCATCTCATTATCGACAGTATCATCCCGAGACAAGCCGCCGATGTCCGAGGGGTAAGTTAATTTGAGAGCCCTATAAAGGGATGGGTGAACGAAAACGGGGACCCTCCCTTTGAGCTTTTGATCTGCTTCATCTGTTTCAGGATCGAGAAGATAGGCAGCTGGGGGCACCATTTTTAGGGACGACTGGGCCTCCTCTATCATGCCCCAAATCTCCCGCGTACCCGGGCCAGATCTGATGACAGTTAGGACTCTATCTGCAGAAGGGAAATTAGCAGGATTTTCCTCCTCCACGCCATTAATTTTCTGGAAATTCCATAGAACTTTTAAGTCTTTGGGATTCCTGGTCTGCCCAAAGACTCTCTCCGCCTGGTCCCGGGATACGCGGCAAACGCCTTCCCCTGGGAGATAAGGTGGTTTCATTTTCTTTTTCTTGGTAACAGTTTGTGACTCTGGACTTCTGCCCCTTTTTTTTTGTGGTGAATGAATTGGAGTTGCTATGGGTGTGAGATCTGGAGTCGTTGAGGGAGTCCTCACTGGGGAGGGTTTAGACGAATGCAGCGTTTTGACTGGTGAGTTTGACGCAGATTTGGGCGGGGGTGGCTTGGTGAATTTAGTTTTAGATGAAGGGGGGGGGAAGACGGGGCAGAGGAAAGGGGGCCCGGTTCCGCCCGTGATTTTTGATTTTTACCGCGCTTCGTTCCAATTTTTCTTTTAGCTTCTTTAGGTCTAAAATCTTTTCCCAGCTTGGCTCATTTAATTTTTGGGCTTTTGTTGCGGTTTTTGCATAAGAGCTGGTAGAGGGAATGGGGCTGTAGGTGCTATTGTCCCTGGAGTCATGATGGGACTGAGGAACCGCTGTTTGGGTCTTCCCTTTGCCCCTAACTACGAGGCGCCATTCCCCCTCATCCTTCTCCTTATCCACACTTGTGGCAGGCGTCGGGTTATGGGGTAACGTGGGTACAGACCCAACCGAGGGATTATCCGCACCGGTCCGCCTCGCAGCTAGGCCCACTACTTGCGCCGCGGATTTGACATTTTCGGCCAAAGGGGGATTTTGGTCGCCTGCAACCGAAACTCCAGGGGCCTTCTTCCCTGGGCAGGAGGAGGAAAGGTGACCAGTCTCTCCACACCTCCAGCAAGTTGGTTTCCTACCGGTCACTATGACCGGCATTTTCCGGTCGCCATACTCCAAACAGTTGGGGACGGACTTGAAGGCCTTATGATCGATCATGATATCAAAAGTCCATCCCCCGTTCAAGTTATCGGAGAGAGCCCCTAAAATTTGGCCGTACTGCATAAAAAATGCAGCCAGGTGCTCTCCCGAAATTTGAGGGGGAACCTCGAAAACGGCCACCCTGGTTCGCCTGCGGCCTTCGTATTCTGTTCTGAGAATTAAATCTTTAGTTATTAATTCTTTTTTGGCCATAGCCAAGCAATCTTCTGGGGTGGGTAGCAGAATGTCCCACATGAAAAACCCAGTACCCTTGATGACTCTTTGGGGTTTTATCCCCAGGGACAGAAGTGATTTAATCGACTTCGGACTGAACTCTCTGCTTCCTCTTGAGGCGCAGTATTTATTACGTATGGTCTAGTCCATTATGTTATTATGGGTAAGGTCCCATAGCATTATGCTAATATTTCAAAATCAAATCTGAAAATAATAGTGCGGTTCCTAAGTGAATGTCGTTAGCCTTGAATAAAATTTCTTGGTTCAGTTACGTTTTCTGGTTGAGGAAGTCACTATTAGAGTATAATGAAGGTCATTAGTTTGTAGTGAACAAAACAAGATGTAGATTTAAAATTCAAATGCTAAGCACTGGCTCATTGATTTTGTTTGAAATTAAAAAGACTCGAATTTACAAACTTTGCTTAACACACACGCAAAATAGAATCCAAATCAAAAGTCGTGAAATTTCACACCTTGATGCCAAATGTTTTTCGGCTAATAGAAAACTAGGAAAGATTTAAAAACAAAATTCAAATAATCTTCAATTCTCAGAAACAAATTCTTCTACGGACCTTTTCGCGAACTGACGTCGTCCAATGGAGAGGCTCGAATCATATCCGGGAGTGAATTCCCAAATGACCTTTTCAAGCCCCACGAACTAAATAAAAGACGGGCAAGTTCGCCTGTCACCAGAGAGAAGGATACAAGCGTATTAGCACGTCCTTTGACAAACGTCAAGCGATCGTTATTATTATCTCTACCTTTTTCCCTCGCCTCTTTTATACTTGATAAACGAACGGAACATTTTAAGACTGAGCGATTACTTTAAAGACATTCCTACCCTACTATAACGCTCGTAGATACATATACATACATCCACACATACGTTCCTGTCTACGTACACGTAAACTCGTTCTTGCAAGGACTACTACGAACATTTTGACGACCTTGTATCAACCAAAATACATTAATTTTATTTGTAGAGACCTTGATTGATTTATATGTATATAAATTTGTTGTTCACTTTACAATTTGATTTTCTTGTTTTATACCCCTCTTATGGTGGGCTATCTAACTAATAAAGCCAAATCAAACTAATCTGTTTCAACACTCATACACTTCACTATAACTGATAACCCACTATAAATTCAATGGCTCGGCTTACTGACGGACGAGTTCTGCGCCATGTCGTCTCGCGTAATACATAGAGTTTTATTGAATGATTTATTATTTTATGGAATAAATTTGTTATAGGATCGATGCAGCACAACTCCATCCTGTCTGGACATCTTTGCTCCAAAGTAAATATATGATATGGAAAAAAAAAAATATATATATATATATGCCACGACTTGTTATTAAGTTGTAAACGTCATCAACTCTGATTTTTTTCTTTTTCTTGGTTTAAATTCTTAAACGTTTCGAACTTCTTTGTACTGTTTTAGGAACATTAAGATTACCTTATCCATTGAAACTGCTATCCACCGAAAAAAGAAAAGAAGCCAGTTCCCACTGTGGACCATTTAAAAGATAGTTCGCACAGTGGATTGGTTATTACAAACATCCAATCGGCTGTGCGGAAAATGTGGTCTTTCTTCATCTAATTCATTAAAAGGCCAGAGTAACTGTTAGTGTTTGATTGAGAGGGAGGGATCAGGGATTGATCTCCTCTGATTGGGTCGATTTGGTGATGGGGTGTTTGATGTTGAAAGACCCGAAAGACCCTGATGAACCAAGTCAAATATTAGGTTGGTACAAAAATAATGACGTAATAATGTCGTTTTTTGACGTATTTTTTAACGTCAAAAACGACATTATTACGTGATTATTTTTGCACCAACCTAATAACATCACCGACGACCCCCTCGGGCGCCTACTTAAGAGCGTATTTTTGAATTTACTCAAGTTAAGGAGTGACCAAGAAATATTTCGATAAAAAATAAATCATTCGTTGGAATTACAAGTTTTTTCTTTCTTTTAATTATGCAACTACCAATGGAGACAAGCATCCTAACTTTGATATTTATTGAATTGTCAGAATAGTAGACTTTTCTTGGCACCACGCAGACATGTTGAAATCCTCCCAATATTTAGTATTGTTGAAGCAAAGATTTTGGCGACAAAGATTGTGGAGCAATGATATCTAGACAGGATGGAGTTATGCTGCATCTATCCTATTACAGGAATTTTTGTAGTTGCTATTACCATTTGTTCAGCTACTCTTCTTTAACTGAAATGCTTTTGGTTCGTCAATTTTATTTCTGGATGGTCGAAATCAACTCGGTTTGTTTTCCTTGATTTAAATTCTTAGGCGTTTCGAACTTCTTTGTACTGTTTTACTCAAAATAAGGAATTAACAAGATTGGCAACCACTAGTCGAAATATTCCCATAAAAAAATAAATCATCGGTTGGAATTACAAGTTTTTTCTTTTAATTATGCAACTACCAACGGAGACAAACATCCTAACTTTGATACATACGGTTTATTTTAACAAATCTCATCTGGTGACGGGATCATAATTCACTATCATTGAGCAGTATAGTCAGCAAATGGCAGGTAGCAGCCTTACAGAATGCTGTGACAGTGGCGTAAAAGAAACGACCGGTCACGATTTCTTCCGCAAGGCATCTCAACTCTGAAGCTACCTTTGGTATCCGAAAGTTTCCCGCTCCTGGATGTTTCGTACATTTGTTGTCTCCATCGTCCGTGGAGAAACGGATGGTGTTTCTCTCTCTTCTAGCGATATCTAGAATGGCGGCGTGAAGAAATTAAAAGAACGGTTCTTTTTTCATGACAAATTGATTTATTGGCTTAAAGTAAAGGTTAGACGGGACACGCACAGAAATATATCCCGTCAATTTCAGTGGGGCGAACTTGTGTATTAAAGGACCCAGATTTCACTGTCATTATCGAAAAAAAAAAAAAATATTCCTGGATTAACGTAAATATCTGACCCGGAGCTTCTTATATTTACTAGTTTTTTTAAGTGTCAAACAAACCCACTTGGATATTTCTGGCTCAACTATTTCACTTTGAAAAGATCACATTTTCAGATCATATCCAGTAATTAATTCTTACCTAGTCAACATGTTATTTGTTTCTGCCAAAAAAGATTTATTTTCTTACTCCCATCCGAAAACAATAGTGTTATATCTGTTGAAATGCATAAGAAATGTCGGCAAACATGAACATGATAAGACAGTGTCAAAAGGACGGTTTTTCCCATGACACCGCTTTTTTTTTCACATGACACCGCTTTTTTTTTAACTACTTTCACTCTTCGGCAAAGTATATTGTTTCAAAAAGCAATGATTACAATTGTAATAAAACCTAAACACATGTAAGTGAATTTATAAATTTCCTTTTTCTTGACAATAATAAACACTATATTTAATACGTTGTTTGGCAATCTCATAAATAAATATTGTTTAATGGTCGGCAAAATATCGGCTAATTGCCGATTGCTTCGAACTTTATAAAATGGTAAATAATGACGATTTACTTATAGTTGGTTTTATGAATACCTCCCATGATGCACTTAGAACATTTATGAATAGAAAGTAGTTTTCATATTTATTTCTTTGTAAATTAGTAAATGATTGAATTGCATCAGTCTTAATACGATTGTATTAGTTTTAAGAATGTTGTAAATACAAAATTATTCTTGCAAATAAATAATCTAATAAATACTATTCAATATTTTTGTTGTAAATAAAAGAAAATAAATTCACTTTCATCATGTGTTTAAGTTTTATTACAATTCTAATCATCACTTTTGAAAACAATAAACATTGCCGAGGAGTGAAGGTAGTTAAAATAAAAACTGTGTAATAAGAAAAAACTTTTGACACTTTTTTTGTGGACACGAAAGTCCATGTTTGTCTATAATCACAACTTTTGTACTCAACTAGGTCTTGGGTCCTAATAATTGTAAATAGCCAAAAGGGCTCGATTAAAACTTTTGGTGAGTGCTTACATGCACAAATAACCACAGTTTATATGAAAACAGGAAAGGTTAAGTAGTAAAAAAAAAAAATGTCACATCTTTAATCAAACATACCTTAATGAAAGATTGCTACCTAAGTAAGCTAATGTGCCTTTATCCACTATGCCATGTGTCCTTAAGGCGTTGGTTAGATCCAGTGATAGACCCAATGAGTGTGAGTTCAATACCCGGTTAAGGCAGTGGAGAACTTTCAGAGGGAAAATTAGCAGGAGATAACTGATAACTGACATCCATCAAACATGGCACGTGGAACTAGAACAGTCTACCCCAGTGATCGAAATAAAGTGTTCAGTTCGAAATTCCAACCACCTGAAGAAGGCCGGAGCGTACAACGGCCGAAACATTGTGATAAATATGACGACAAAGATGAGGACAATAGTCCGCATAATGTAAATACTGTACATAATACCTCATCTCAGAAATATACAGAATTTTTCATATTATCATGAATATCATCTTAGATCTTTCATTGGCCCAATAGTTTTCCATGTCACTGTTTCAGCTTTATGTTGCTTAAAGCGGAGTATCTTCTGTAACAAGGCACCTACGAAAACGCCACAACTCATTTTCAAAGCCTCAAGGACCACATACTCATATCGGCTAATCAGAAAGAAGGATTTCAAGTTGTCATATTACACAATATATATATATATATATATATATATATATATATATATATATATATATATATATCTTAAAACTTAATTCAAGGACAAACGTAAATACAATTTAATTGCTGCAAACAATCCTATACAGGAGATCGAATTTGAAAGCCGAGTAAAATGCTGAAACATCTGCTACTGTGGTATAACTAACTTTGAAAAGAATCGTCTCAACCATCTGAGAGAATTAAGAATTAACACTAAATCTAGGGCCAGTATATCAGCCCATATGACGGTCAACCCTTCAGTATGCCCTTCACACACACACATATATATATGACGAGTTCGACGGAGGAGGGGCGTATTCAACATTTAATAATTTTTGCGGCAGTTTTGATCAATATTTCTTTTGATGGTTAGCCACAAGGAATTGTAAATGTAGGACCACCTTACTCTTAATTAAAATAATAAGAATAATAATATTTATTAAGAATTAATTACAGAAAAGTTTTACGGAAACATTGTTCACAATTATGTATTTAGTTACCTAACAATTAAGCAAAAATAAACTAAATTTTGATACTATAATCGATTTGTTGTTAGGTATTTTTCATTTTTCCTTTGTTATTGGCAACATTTTAGAATACTTAGGCTGCAATGTTAAGTTTCCGAAGTTGAACAAACTGGAGCTATTTCGTTTATGCTTTGTTACCTCTCTTTTTACCATTGTTGTTTTTAGATCGATTTCATCCAGTCATTTTGATATACAATAGCGAAATTATGAAATTTAGAGTAATCTTATTCAATTTTAAAAAATAAGGCATGTAAGAAGGATTATTTTTAATTTCTATCTGACCAAAAATAAAATGCATTTGACAAAAAGCCTTAATGATTTCACTATAATTATGTAACAATATATTACCTCATCTCATTGATAGTTACAAACTATAAATCCAAATTGAGCTTGAAATATTGCGTAATCGGCTCCAATATTCCCTACTATACTTCGATATGATATAATGAATAATTTGCAGTTGGAAAAACAATTTTCGATTTTTCCTTGAATACGCTCCTCCTCCGCTAAACGCATCATATATATATATATATATATATATATATATATATATATATATATATATATATATATATATATATATATAAATAAAAAGAAAGAACTGTAAGATATTTATTCCGGTGTTCTTATAGATATTTTTATTTTTACAAAATAGTGCTCAATGTAAATTTACAGAGCATTATGTCTTTAATTTAATTACAAAATTAAATTCGGAGCTTTTAGCTTCTATTTTTGAAACATGGTTAGAACTGTTTAGCGAAAAAAACATATTTGAAATCAATTAATTTATAATATATATATATATATATATATATATATATATATATATATATATATACGCATACATCGACAAATATATATATATAGGTATACATCCACACACACACACATATACACACACAGACATATATATGTATATACATGCACAAACCTATATATACATATATGTATGTATGTATACATACAAACATACACACATATATATGTATACACACATATATATATATACACAGAAATATATATATACACAAACAAAAATATATATACATACATACACGCACACTCACATATAAATGTAGATATACACACACACACACATATATATATATATATATATATATACATACACTCATATATATATACACACACATATAGAGACACACATATATTGTCGACTCTCCCGTCGAGATTCGACGTACGAGGGTCAAGCAGACCTGGTGCACCGAATGCCACAAGGTTCCCAAACGACCCTCCTCAGGTTTTGAATTCAGAGTTGTCCTTCTCCTAGACCAGTTGGCATCCAGTCTGTTCTGCTATTTTACCCATAGCTGGAGGGAGAAGAAGAGGATTTATACCTTTTCCAAGGGTATTAGCACGTAAGTGAATGTAATGGATTCGACTGGAATTCGAACTCGGCTCTCCTATTCTTCAATCTATCTATCTATCTATCTATATATATATATATATATATATATATATATATATATATATATATATATATATATATATATATATATATATATATACATTAGGTTGGTGCAAAAATAATGTCGTTTTTGACGTATTTTTAACGTCAAAAAACGTCAATATTTTTCCACCAACCTAATATATAAATATATATATATATATGTATATATATATATATATATATATGTATATATATATATGTATATATGTATATATATACATGTATATATATATGTATATATATATATGTATATATATATATATATATATATATATATATGTATATATATATGTATATATATATATATGTATATATATATATGTATACATATATATATATATAAATATATATATGTATATATATATATATATGTATATATATATATATGTATATATATATATATATATATATATGTATATATATATATATATATGTATATGTATATGTATATATATATACACACACCTGTATATCATATATATATATATATATATATATATATATATATATCCGCATAGACACAGATTTTTATATATGAATCTCTCTTCACATTGTTGCTCGGTTTAATTTTACCAAAACGTTATTGGACAAAGAAAATTGCTTTTGGGAACAAGTATCGTGGAGTGATGAAACAAAAATTGAGATTTTTGGACATAATGTTGTACAGAAGATTTGGAGTAAGAAAGGTTATGCTTTCCTCCCAAAGAACACAGTGGCAACATTAAAACATTGAAGTGGCTCGATGATGTTTTGGGGTTGTTTTAGCTCAAGGGGGACTGGGCAATTAATTGTAATAAGAGGAATAATGAAATCTGCAAACTATATCAAAATTTGGGATGAAAATCTACAACAAAATCTTCAGCAAGGTACATGACGTGGGGTATAAAGTGTCACCATTGTTATTCTTACGTTAACAACATGATGGGGAAGACAAAGAAGCTTAGCATTGATTTGAAACAGAGAATTAATAACTTCCACAAGTCGGGAAATATTTATTGCTCTATTTCAAATTGGTTTGTTTTGTTTTGTTTTACGGTATATCAACTTGAATGGGTTATTTAATGCCGACAAGATTTTTATTGCTGGGAATAATTTTTTTTCCAAAAATGTATTGCTGCTAATATTTTCGCTTCAAAAATTCATTAGTGGTAATAATTTTTTTTACAAAAATTGTATTGATGCTATTAAAATCTATTTATACACTTTCATAGTGTTTTGAACCCAGTTTGGTGGTCAACTTATTTGCCGAAAGCTGGGACCCTAACAGGTGCTACCACCCCGAGTCAGAATGGACCTGGGAACACCAGCAATTAAGAGGTGGTTACACGCTCCTCAAAACCTCCTGATCAGAGGCCTTGCTGTCGGACGTGAAAATATATAGAAAATAGGAAAGAACTGGTTAGGTAAATAATCCGAAGTTCTTTAGTATTTTTGTTATTACTTTTAAAAAATAGTGCTCGATACAAAAGTAGAGCATAAATATAATTATTTATTTAAAAATATGATTCGAACACGCTACATAAGAGGAAAGCGTGTTGGAATCCTATTTTTAAATAAATAATTATGTATATATATATATATATATATATATATATATATAAATATAAAAGTGAACATAGAAGTCAACACTTAGAGGCGACAGTCTGTTTCATGCTATATGTAATCGTCAGGCTACGTATGCTGTTATTTTTCTCGGCTATTTATACATATACGGGTCAGTGGTGCATTGTGGGTAGTCTATTATGGCGGTTATTTTACCGGAAGTCGTTTATTTATTTATTTGGGTTAAATTATTTTGCTTGTTTTTATTTTTTGTTTCTTATTTTATTTATTTATTTATTTACTTATTTTTTAATCGGGGTTTTTTTATTAACGTAGTAAAGATTTGTTTATATCACTTATTTAATAGTTTTGTTTTGGTTTGAGAATTTAATTAAAGCTATTTGTTCGGTTTTGGGGTTGGTTGTTGTAGTTTATTCTAACTATTATTTTGGCAGAAACAGTTTTTTAATTCGTGTTTATTTGGGTTGATTATCTTTATTTGTTTTTTCCAACGGTAACTTTATCGGGATTGGTTAGTTTATTTATTTACTTGGATGAATTTAGGTCAATTTATTTTACTTGTATATTTTCTCTTTTCGGTTTTTAAGTAACGTAGTATATATTTACTTTTTATTTTTATTTTATTTTATTTTTTATTTTGTTTTATCTTATTTTATTTTATTTTATTTTTTATCGTTATATAACAGTTATAGCTATTTTTCGTCCGATTTTTTGGTTTGATTTTTTAGTCTAACTAATATTTTGGTCATAATGGTTTGCTACTTTGTTTATTATTTACTTTATTTATTTGGGTTCGTTGTTTTTTTGTTTTGTTTTTTGTTATTATTATTATTATTATTATTATTATTATTATTATTATTATTATTCTATTTCGTCTATTCTAACAGGTGTGATTTGGTAATTTGGATTAATTAATTTTGCTTATTTTTATTGTTATTTTGTTTACTTGTTTATTTATTTGTTTTTATTTTATTTTTTCCGTTTGCAATTTTTTAAGTAACGTAGTAAAAATTTGTTTTCATGTCTGCATTTTGAGATGAGCTCGGATCTTTTATTTAATAATTTATTTTGTTCTGGGAAAGTAATGATAGCTATTTTTTCCTCCAAGCAAAGTTTGCAAGTTTTTGATTGGTTGTTGTAGGCTGATGATCTTTTCCTTATTTTCCAAGATATTTTTGGTGTGATGTGCGTTTTGTTTTTAATTTCCCAGATATACTTAGAAAGCATTGTACTGTTCGCATATTTACTATTTGTGAAAGATGTTTTGTGTGTATAATTTCTTTGTTTCCAGGGTCCTTCAGTTACTCCTATGTATACTTTTTCTTCATTATCTGGTGATTTTATCGTGGCTTGGTATATTACGTTGTTTTGTAAACAATTTCCGTTTAAGGGACATTCGTTCTTTATTCTGTAGTTGCACGTGGGTTTAATTTGTTCGTGTGGTTTGTTGATAATTTTCCTGTTGTGCTTTTTTATTATTTGTGCCATGTTCTCGGTGCAGCTGTAGCTGATTTTTACTGTGTTTTTGTTGAATATTTTGTGTAGGGTGCTTGATTCCGGGAAGTGTTTGTGTAAGAGTTTGAAGAATATTTTTCCTACGTTTGTTTTTACGTTTTTGCTGTACAGTGGGTTGAACCATATGATATTTCTTCTCCTGTTGGCCTTTTTTGTATTCTGTGGTGAGTATGTGAGTGTTGCTGGGAATCCGCTATCTTTTAGAGCTGTTTCATAGTCTTTCTTAGCTTTGTTAAATATGGATTCATTGGGGGAATTGTCGGAAAGCCTGCGGTTAATCGATTTTGGTATCTGTTTGAGTATAGAAGGCGGGTGGTTGGAAGATGTGTGTATGTAGAGTGGTTTATCATTAGGTTTTCTATATGGTTTATATGTGCCTTTTGTTAGGTAGGAGGTAACATCTAGAAAATCTACTTCGTTTAGGTTGGTTTTTATATCTATGTCGAATCCGGAAATTAGACCTAGATGACCGAATAAGTTGTATTAGCAAGGCACAATCCTTTATCACACTAAAAGACCATAAAGAAAATTTCGAAACCAACCAATGAGTATTTTTACGTGTTAAAATGAGCTCCAAAGTCCACAGATCTCAATCTCAGAGAGTACCTTTGGGTTGTGGTGGAAAGAGCGATTCGAATGTTGGATCTGCAGCCAAACAATCTGAAAGAATTGCGGGGTGTCATAATAAAAAAAACATGGACGCAAATTTTTAAGAATGCTTCCAAAATATCGTCAACACCATGCCAAGAATAACTGGGGTGGTTCTAAATGCAATTAGGTGATCCAACCGGAAACTATAAGCGTATGCCTAATAAAATGACCGGTGAGTATATAAATTGATAAATATACCATGTAATTTCAGCTGGTAGAAATAGTTACAATAACTTATTCTATGGTGTGAAATTTTATACACCTGAAGAATTTTTCATCGTATTGGAAGCAGGTTCACCTATTGCCCGGTTCATACACCTACACGGTCTTTTGAACAGGAGTAGAATTTTATCCCTTGTCTGCTTTTTAGGATTGGGTTTCCGGTTTCTTCTAAAGCCTACTTCAACTCTATCTTACTGATGTGAAACTGGAATTTGATTTGCTAAATATTTTCTTCTCATCAATAGGAGTAGATGGGTTAGCCTATCGCCCGGTTTATACTCCCCCTCAATCTTTTGAACAGGAGTAGAATTTTATCCCTTGTCTCCCTTTTAGGATTGGGTTTCCGGTTTCTTCTAAAGCCTACTTCAAATCTATCTTACTGATGTGGAACTGGAATTGAATTTGCTAAATATTTTCCTTCCCATCAATAGGAGTAGATGGGTTAGCCTATCGCCCGGTTCATACTCCCCCTCAATCTTTTGAACAGGAGTAGAAGTTTATCCCTTGTCTCCCTTTTAGGATTGGGTTTCCGGTTTCTTCTGAAGCCTACTTCAACTCTATCTTACTGATGTGGAGCTGGAATTGAATTTGCTAAATATTTTCTTCTCATCAATAGGAGTAGATGGGTTAGCCTATCACCCGGTTCATACTCCCCCTTGATCTTTTGAACAGGAGTAGAAGTTTATTCTTTGTTCCCTGTTTAAGATATAGTTTCTGTTTTCTTCTAAAATCCTTTCATTCTCTTTCATTCTTAGTGGCCTCATGCGTCTTAGACGTATTATCACCTTGCTCTGGGTGAATTGATTAATATATATATATATATATATGGTGGTAGAAGTCTACTTGTGACCCAGTATGGTGACTTCATGAACTCTTTCCACCTTCATTTGAACGCTTTTACATTTTTGATTACTACTGATTCATGCTTTGTCTGTGGCGTCTTCACAGGTGACTGTTTAATTGCATTGAGTTGCACTTGAGGATACAGTTGGTGCATGTTTATCGATCGCTAACAGTTGGTTGGTCGAGATGCCTCGATTTAAAATGCCTTGTTAAACCAATAGCATTATTCCCTCTTGCACAGACTGTACAGATGAAGTTTTCGAGAAAGACTGCAGCATCAGGCAACCTGTGAGGATTTGAACGGCTAGTCAGACTTGCCTTAGATAGACAGATACGACCACAAATGTTACATGGGAGATTATATTTAGAACCTTTCTGCGTGTGTATTAAGCATGTGTGTTGACAGTTTTATTCTATGGCTGCAAGACCTGGACAACTTATAGAAGACGTATTACACGTCTGCAACACTTCCATCAAAAATGTCTACGGTCATTAATGAAAATCCCGTGGTAGTCTTATATCCACGACAGTCGTCCTTGAAAGGTCCGGCATTTCCAACATTGAATCCATGATCCCGAAATACTGCTTCCGATGGTGTGGCCATATGGTTTGACTTGAGGATGGCAAGATGACTAAGTAGGTCATGTTTGGTGAGCTAAAAGATGGCAAGAGACCAGTCGATAAGCCCCCTAAGCGGTATGAAGATTGCGTAAAAGACCCCAGAAAGCCGGCATTGATCCTAATACGTGGGAAGAGAAAACGAAGGCTAGAGAGCTTTGGAGAGATGAAATAATGCAGGCTGTAAAAGGTTTTGAGGAGAGATGGAGTGATTATGCAAAAGTTAAGCGTGCAGCAAAATATGGGGTGGTTGTCACACACCTTCTGCAGAGAATTTTGTAACTTTTTGAACAAGTCATTTTTAATGATACGTTACACATTCAAGAAGCTTTAAGTTAAAGAGCAGATTTATGCAAAACAATTTTCCTTTTCACTCTGCCATACATTGAAGGGATTCTTGACTTGAAGAAATACAAAAATTGTTCTCATTAGTACAGCCCACACCTTACGAAGGGCATTAGCTGTGTAAAATATGTGATTGCTTTTAAATTGCTCAGTGGAAAAAAATCATGATGCCATTTCTGACTTTAGGTCCATAGTCGAAACCCAGAAAGGAATGAGTACACATCAGAAATCAAAGGAATAATAATAATAATAATAATAATAATAATAATAATAATAATAGTAAATAAATAGTCGGAAAGTTAAAATCAATGATGAAAAAACTGATTAGGTTTACAGAATATCCACGAACACATATGTAAATGTGAAATTAAAAACTAAAAGAAATTATTAAAATGAAGAGGATATTCATTGAATATATATATTGTTGTGGATTCTGGGATAAAATCCGGTACCAATAAATAACAAACGCCAAGAAAGAATATAGGAAAATAAATGTATTAATGTAATAATACAAACTGGTAATGCAGGTTAGTAGTTCCAGGAATTCAGGTTAGTAGCAAAAAATATATATACAGTCTTTGATATCGACGTATCACTGTATGACTTCTTACTGAGTCTACGCGCATGCTCACTGTGACTCTTGCTCGTTACGTTCGTGCTCGTTCGTCGGTCGTTCTTCACTCGGGTATTCACTAGCAGTAGTATATGTATACCCTGGGTGAGTCCATTTGTGTAAAAAGGGGAGAACCCCTCAACATATATATATATATATATGTGTGTGTGTGTGTGTGTTATTTTTTAAAGCATTTCACCCCAAGCAAGCGAAGCCACTAGCAAGGGAAGCCACTAGCACGCAAGGGATTACAGAGAGTTGGAGCGAGAGCAAAGAGGGCTGATAGAGGAAAGGATGAAGAGAAGGATAGGGGATAGATTAAGGCATCTGGAGACGTCGATTGACATTACATTTCAATAGTTGGAAATTATAGCTATCAGGGAAACAGGAAAAGGGGAGGGAGTTCCACAGGCGAGAAGTGCGAGACATGAAGCTATTGGAGTAGAAGAGACGGCTACATTTAACAGTTTCCACAGTGAAAGGGTGAGAGCGAGATGCCAGCCTAGTAGAACGCTTAAATTCATCAAATCTGGGAACCATCGAAAGCAGCTCATCGGAGCAGTTACCATGAAAGTATTTGTAAAAATGACAGAGGCAGGCGACGGCACGTCTGTGAGAGAGTGGCTGCAGACGATATGCCAGATCAGGGCCAATTACATTGCATATCCGTCTTTGGATCTTATCAAGAACCTTGAGACAAACAGAAAGGACACCAGACCATATATAGCAGCAATACTCCATGCAAGGGCGAATGGTTGATTTGTAGGTTTGAAGGATCGACTCCGGCGAGAAAAATTTCCTAGCGCGGCACAGAGAGCCATCTTTCCTTGCGGTGGACCAATCTATTGACTCAATGTATTTGTTCCATCTCAGGTCAGCAGTCAATGTGAGACCGAATAATCGCAAAGAGGAGCTCTCAAGAAGTTGAGCGTCAGACATTCTAATGGGGAGCAGGGATGGTTCTCTGTGGTGACTAATAGGGAGCAGTTTCGTTTTTGAGTCATTAAAGTTAACCATCCAATTCCTTCCCCAGTTCACAACCGACTGGAGGTCCTTTTTTTATATTTTTATGACAGATCTTTTATATTTATTTGTGCATAATTTTTTTTATTGCTCTTTGCATAACCAAAGCTTACACCCAAACAATCTAACTTCAATATTTTAAATAAGGAAAACTATAAGATAAAGTTCAGTTTACCTGGTGCCTGTCAGTTCAATCCCTGTCTCAGGCAGTAAACATTCATATGGGAATCTTGTCCTGTGGAACGAGCAGAAGCGGCAGCACTAGGATGAATTTACTATTACGAGTTATCTCCCTTATGTGAACATCTCACCTGTGTCAATTGAAGAAAAGGTTCGCTTCCAAGTTACCAGAAGGCTATAGACTACAGGATAGATATCTGGAGAAGTCACCGGTCGAAACATTGTGATTGTGACAGAACGGACCCAAAGAGTGTTAAAATATCCATTTAAACTGTTTGATATGGCGCAGATATTAAATGATCGCTATTACATGGAACATACAGGGTGTCATCCCCGTCACAGTATCGTCCTCTTCGGAGGAGCTGGTTTGCCGAATCTTGCAATGCAGTCATGTTCATATCGTCTTGCTAGAGTCCACACGATCATGTGTCCATACATTTACAAGCAGCCTCTTTTCTAAACTGTAGGAGCTCGTGTCAGCCATCTAAAATAGAAAATAATATTATGTAGAGGTGACAAGACTTTCGAACCAACATGTAGATTAAAATGATAATAGAAAATCTACACCTTAACCAAACAGATACTAACTTATGCCTCATTTTTAGGACACCGAAATTAGTTGCTAACTGCCTTTTAGTCAAGGATAAACGTTAATGAAGAGAGAAAGAATTTTTTATATTTGTTTTAATAAATTCTTCAATCAAATATTTTTATGAGTTCTGATATACAATTATTTTGCAACTAACTAATGTCAGAATTGGTCATGAATGTACGGCATAGTGTACCAATTCAATTCCGACATTATTTATAGTTGTTCAATGTAAGAATGTCATGTCAAAAAACAATGAAGTTGAAAAAGTATTCTATATTGAAAACAACTATCTCAAAGTATTTGAATATCTGTAACAGAAAGGTGTAATTTTATTCTGCAAAAGTAAATCAAAATGGACATAGTTGATTCTAAGTTTTTGTGTCCTTCAGTTCCTTTTTCTTTCTTTTCCACTGATGAAAATGTCATAGAAAAAACAAGGAACAGTGTATGGACATAGACAGAACGGAGAGAAGAAAAAAAAAGGAGGGAAGAAATCAGGCACAAATGTCAGTGATTCTCTTTCTCAGGAGGATAAAACATTACCATAGCACGAAACTCAATCCAGGCATCGAGGCAGAAGAGGAAGAAGGAATAAAAAAAAAAAAAAAGAAAAAGTTAAAAAAAAAAAAAACTCCCTTGGCTAAACAGCATGGTGTTTCAATCAGACGTTTTCATAAGAAAGAAAGCAATATGGCCGCTTCGTGATTCTCGTGAAATCTCGAAGCATTGTTCCCGGCAGTAATATGCCCGGGTTGCCATCGGCCTTTCTCTTGTTTGAGCAGAACACCATCTGCGGTCCACCTCTGTCACACGGCATGAGAACACGATAGAAGATGCCACCTTCTGCTGTAGGGCCATTGTTTAAAGTAAAATTGATTTCAGTTTTTTTCCTTCTATATTAGTTGGTTATCGAGAAATTTCTTTTAAATAGGAAAAAGAAACAGTACATTCCTCTCCATACATTCCACTAACGTGAAAAGATACGTGCGCATTTACGTAGTCACATGATCACATATTTACGTGCAGAGAGGGAGTGAGAACGAGAGAGGGTTAGAGAAGGAGCGGAGTGAGTGAGAGAGAGAGAGAGAGAGCAGAGTGGATAGAGAGAGAGGATGGATTGAGAGAGAGAGACAGTGGATTGAGAGATAAAAAGACCGAGGAGAGAGAGTGGATTGAGAGAGAGAGAGAGAGAGAGAGAGTGGAGAGAGAGAGAGAGAGGGAGAGGACTGAGGGAGAGAGATAGAGATCTTGGAGAGCGATAGAAGGGGTACTGAGAGCTAGGGTGTGGGTTGAGAAAGAGAGAGGTAGACCGTGGAGAGAGAGAAAGAGAGAGATCGAGGGGAGAGAGAGTAAAGTGAGAGAAAGAGCGGAGTGAGAGAGTGAGAATGAGACAGAGAGAGAGAGGGAGGGTATTGAGAGAAAGGGGGTGGGTTGAGAGAGACCGAGGAGGGAGGCAGATAGAGATTGAGGAGAGAGAAATAGAGCCCCAGGAGAGAGAGATAGAAGGGGTATTGAGAGCGAGGTTATGAGTTGAGAGAGAGAGATAGACCACAAGGAGAGAGAGAGAGAGACCGTAGAGAGAGAGGAGAGTGAGACTGTAGAGAGAGAGAGATAGAGAGAGAGGAGAGAGAGAGAGTGGATTGAGAAAGAGAGAGAAGAGAGAGAAGAGAGAGAGAGAGAGGGAGGGGATTGAGTTTGATAGAGATAAAAGAGAGTGATATAGAGACCGAGCAGAGAGAGAGAGAGAGAGAGAGAGAGAGGGAGCGACCGAGGAGAGAGAAAAAGACTGAAGAGAGAGAGAGAGACCAAGGAGAGAGTGTGTTGAGAAAGAGAGAGAGCGAGAGAGAGAGAGACCGAGGAGAGAGAGTCTTGAGAGAGAGAGAGAGAGAGAGACCGAGGAGAGAGAGTCTTGAGAGAGAGAGAGAGACCGAGGAGAGAGAGTCTTGAGAGAGAGAGAGAGACCGAGGAGAGAGAGAGTCTTGATAGAGAAAGAAAGAGAAGTGAGAGCGAGAGACAGATGATAGTGAGAGAATTAGAACTAAGATAATTTCCAAGCGAGAAAGACTCGCAAGCAAACAATTATACCAATGTGAATCAATAGATTGCTCATTAAACCGATGGAAACAAAGATTAACATTAAATGTTAAATTACACACAGATGTACACGAGAAAAACGATAATGTATATGAAGAAAGCCATGAATCCCATCCAGACCTTTGAGCACGTACATAAAATCAAAATTGAGATTTTATCTTTGCCGACATATTATCCGATTGACTATGAAACGAGTACAATAGAAACTTACATACTTTTTTGTAATTTAAGATGACTCGTTATCATTCATCAGGTGTACAATCCATATTGTACACCTGAAAAAAAAATCGTTAGACTATATCTGCTTAAACGTTGTGATATTAACACCACCAAAAATGAGTTTAATAATCTGCACACCTCTTGAAGAAAAAGAACAAAAATAATCCGGAATAATTCGAATTTTGGGAGTACATAAACACCGATTTCTTTTTAGTTGATATGCAAAATATTTGCACGATGTTTACGTATCAAAATTAAAACAGACTTATTGAGATGGTCATGACTAGGCGTTTTTGAGTGCTCTGATCTCTTGTTGCATAACTGTGAGCCTTATAAACACAAAAAGACAGACACGTTGGGTAAAAAATTGATAGCCTATGGCATATAACTAGTGAAAGAAATTCAGTTTAGCTGCTGGGTATTAATGACATTTTATGTTAAATATCTTTGTGGAAAGCAGGGACCATAAATCCTTACTACACAGAAGCAAATACAGAAAAAAAGAAACGAAAATTGAGTCCTTGCAAACTGAAGTGCCTATATTTCATTGAACATTGTTGTCGAATGAAATATAATCGATTATTCAATCAACTTAAAACTGATTCACTTGACTACTTTGCCTGTATATAAACAGCATAGGCGAGTGCGCGCGCGAACGGGTGCACGTTCACACACACACACACACACACACACACACATATATATATATATATATATATATATATATATATATATATAATGAAAGTGGAGTCCTTAATCTCTAAGGACTCCGCTTTCATTATTATATTTGCTCTGTTCTTACATTGAGCTCTTTTTGGATTTATATCCTCCTTGGAATTATTCCTACCAATTATCAAGTAATATTATATATATATATATATATATATATATATATATATATATATATATATATTCATGAATCATTCATAAAAAAACAAATATAGAGGTTAATGATTTAAATGGCGAGAATACATCGTCGCAAACAATATAAATAAGATACATCAACCCCGAACCTGTATATGAATGATATGATCCCCGTTTATAAATTCCAGTTGCATAAGGTGTTTTTAATTTTTTACAAGCTTTCGTCTGTTCCTACAGACATCATCAGGTATGGAAGTAGATTTTGTTCTTGTTTTTACTTCTCAGTGATATAAACGGGGATCATATCATTCATTAGCATTGACAAAAGTCGCTACGTTAAAACCAATGCCTTCTGTAGATTCGAATGATAACTTACAGGATAGTATACTATGCTAAAGGTCAAAAGGGTCAAAGTCCGAATTTTGTTGCTGCATATGTGTCATATCCAGCCATTTCTCAATAACGAAGTTAGTTTAATGCCCAGTAAGGTCTTCTCTATACATTAAATATTAAGTTTCATTAGTAAGAGGATGATTGAAAATGAATGAAGTTGTCATCAAAAGGAATTAATGTTAGACAAATTATGATATACAATTAACCTGGATGTCCACTATGAAAATTTACTAAGAATACGTTAGTATTTAGTATTATTATTATTTTAAGCATTTCACCCCAAGCAAGGCCGGATGCGAGTAGTTCTAGTAAGAGATGGATAAAGATGCTCTCTGATATAACACTCATATCCACCATGTGTGTCTGTGTGTGTCTTTGTGTGTCTTTGTGTGTCTTTGTGTGTCTATGTGTGTCTGTGTGTGTCTGTGTCATCTATCATGTACATATTTGAAATATCCTGTAAAATACAGAATTTAGCTAATTTTAAAATCGCGTATTTAAATTTTAAAGTTGTTTATTAAAACTGATGTTCTGAAATTTTTTAATTTTACTTTTGGTTAGTTTAGTGTAAATATTTTAATATTTACTTTGGAGAAGTTCAACAACCTACAAATATCTGTATTTCTTTATATATATATATATATATATATATATATATATATATATATATATATATATATATATATATATTACCATCAACAAAAATTACCACCTTTTTTATATAATTTACTAGCAGTAGAGCCCGGCGTTGCCCGGGGATGTAACAGTAAGAGATAGATCAAGTATCGACCATCATAAAGGCTGAAAAATAAAATTTACAAAGATTATTGTTTAAGGTTGAAGGATACGCATGTCTTAATTAGTTTTTTTTTTTACGAATTGGTCAAACCCAAACATTGTTTTCAATCGTTATGAGTCTACCGATTGAATAGAATTTTATTATAAACAATTGTCTTGTAAATGGAATTTTTAAAGCATTCTGAATGTAAAAATAAAGAAAAAAGTGTGCAAGACAATAAGAAACACTACCTGCTAAAAAAAGTGAAGTTTTGTTGAAATCGGTTGTAAAATGTAGGAAATCCGATCCCATATATAAACGAACACACACACACAAACAACCAACCTGGGTTTTTATAATAAGTATAACTCGATATGAGTTGTCCCCCTTTCATTCTGGCGACAGAATCGTGTTTTATCGTGTTTTCAAATTGATTTCGTGCAAAAACAATTGTGTTTTTCCAATTTTTGGTGCTGTCAGAACCGCCGCAAGGTAATTTTACGTAGTCCTGTGAAGTTTTGTTGAAATCGGTTGAAAAATGTAGGAAATCCGATCCAATACACACACACACACACACACACGCACACACACACACACACGCACACACACAATCTGCGTTTTATAATAAGTAAGATTATTTAATTTATTGTAATGTACTTGTAAGCTTATGTAAGTCGAGAGTTTAGACAGGATTAACAATAAAAACATGTATCAACATAGTGATTTTCTTTAAAGAGTGGGAGCGAGAGGAAAAGAGGCGTGAGGGAGGAAAGGGTGAAGAGAAGGGCAGGGGATAGTTCAGGGCATCTGGAGATGTCGATTGACATAACATTTGAATAGTTGGAGATTATAGCTATCAGGGAAAACAAGTAATAGAAAGGGAATTCCACAGACAGGAGGTGCGAAACATGAAGCTATTGGAGTAGAAGAGACGGCCACATTTAACTGTTTCGACAGTGAAACGATGGGACCGAGATGCCAGCCTAGTAGCACGCTTAAATTCCTGCAGTCTGGGAACTAGCGAAAGTCGCTCGTCGGAGCAGTTACCGTGAAAGTATTTGCAGAAAAGACAGAGGGAGGCGACAGCATGTTTGTGAGAGAGCGACTGAAGACGAGATGCCATATCAGGGCCAACCACATTGCTTATCCATCTCTGGAGATTTCGATTAAAAGACAAGCTGGAACCAATAGAAAAAAATCTACTGATTTAATTAATCGAATGCTCATGTATCTGAGGTTCAGTTTCATAATGTGCAGTTAATTATTATATTGCGCATTGTATACAAGATAATAAGGTAAAGGTTGTTTCAAATAAAAACAAACATAATTTCTTATTCATAGGTTAAATTTTATAAAAAAACATCACCAGCTAAATTGTCATTTAAAAAGACGGCGTGTTAAGTTGATGAGTCAGTGCACGTCATCAATATTAGTAAATAGCGAAATCAGTGCTCCATTCCCCACCCCACGAATTCTGGAGTTAAAAAAGCCTGAACTTAGGCAATCGGATTTTACTCAGTTTTGTAAAATTTGATATATATATATATATATATATATATATATATATATATATATATTTAACCGTTAGGTTAATAATCCGAAGTTCTTTAGTCTTCCATCGCTACATAAGAGTTCTCATGTTTCAAAAACAGAAGCTAAAAACTTCAATGTAATTATAAAATCAAATTAAATTAAAGTACATACTTCTGTTTCATCCTCAAGCGAATTTTGGAATAACAAATTTTGAAATTTACAGACCTTTATGAACATATATATTCGTAATATTAATTTCTATGGAAACGGAGAAAATCAATCATTTTAATAAGGGGCGGTAGATAGATAGATAGATAGATAGATAGATAGATAGATAGATAGATATCATAGAGTGTCTTAGTGTCTTATCGATCTATCTATTTCATTCTATTCATATATATATATATATATATATATATATATATATATATATATATATATATATATATATATATGTGTGTGTGTGTGTGTGTGTGTGTGTATATATATATATATATATATATATATATATATATGCTATGAATGGTAAAAATGAACGAGTTATATTGTTGCAAAATATATAATGTACATAATACCTCATCTCATATAGACAGATACTGAAGAAGGCCGGAGCGTACAACGACCGAAACGTTGTAACAAATATGGCGACAAAGATGAGGACAATAGTCTGAATAATCGAATTTTAGTGATTACTTAAAAATATATATTTTTATATCAATTATATATTATACTGCTTATGCATGTATATGTGAGTGCGCTTGTTATTTAAAGAGGAGAGAAAATTGAAACGTTAACCCCAAAATTAGAAGGAATATCGATTTCAGCCGCAATAGCCATTGAATACTGTTGTTAGTTGTCTTGTTGCATAGACAGACCGATACTTGACGACCATCTTTCTCATGGTTATCCAGTTAGTAACTGAAAATGACGAATTGATACGGAAGAAAATTTGGTTCGGCACTCTGATTGATGAAAATTGTATTTATATGTTTACAGTAAAGTTCCTTGCTTTTTGACAAAGTTTCTCACTTGGCATCTAATCATTCACTTGGGAGAAATTATACTTAAGAGTTAATTGAAGACATCTTTCGAAAATATGTTCTGATTTGCTTTGCCTTTAGGTTTTTAGACGCTTTGAGCGACGTCCATTTGGGACAGGACGACCCACAGCTCAACCGACCGTCTCTTTAACCATCTTTACACAAGACCTGAAAATTGGAGCCATTTTGATTACATTAGATTTCTTTAGTCACTTCATCAATCAAATACATTATCGCTCAGTTCAACCGGGAATTGAGGAAAGGCAAAGATTTTACACCCTCGTTTGTCTCTTAGGTCACATGATCTGTCAAAGCTGACAAAGAAGTCAAGGTGAATCTGGACTCTGCCCAGCGGTTGTTTGATGAGAGAGATGGGGAGAGAGAGAGAGAGAGATTTACTTCAGCATCGGCCCCCAGGTCTGCATCCACCCGCAGGGAGTTTGAGTTTCGCAAGATGGCTAAAGCATTCCTTACAGCCTAGCCTTTCAGGCTGCAAGTCGTGAGCAGACGACTGCAATAACTTCCGTAATGAAAAATTGCAGATGGCAACCTGCTCGCGGCTGAAAATGTTCAACCTATCGACGCGTCATCCAACAACCTATCAACGAGATAGTTCATGAAATTTCAAGCCAATAATAATGCGAGAAAAAAAAGGTTAGTTACTGAGGTTGAAATTGTAAATCTGTTAATAATAAACATAATTAGATAAGCGAAAGCACTCACGAATGTCAATTTTTTTTTTTTAAATTTAAAAAATTGCTAATTTCAATGAAAAAACTCTCTTGTATTGCGTGCATAAACATTTTCAGAAATCAGTTTCAGTTACAGTTAGATATCAAATTCTGTGGCACGTGCTTGATAATATATTTATGCAGTAAATTTACATAAAAATGAAAAGAATATATATATATATATATATATATATATATATATATATATATATATATATATATATTCCACATATGAGGTGATTTTGGATTTTATTGTTTATCAATTATTTGCTCTGTAATAATAAATACATTGAGCTCTTTCTGTGGATCAGTTTTAATATTTTATATTACTAGGATCCACTTGGATTATATACGAACGGATATTACCTTAAATATATATATATATATATATATATATATATATATATATATATATATAAGTGAACATTGAAGTCAACATTCAGGCTGTTTCATGTTCATGCTGGACACAATCGTCAGGTCGCGAATGCTGGATTTTTCCTCGGCTATTTATATATATATGGTCACTGGTGCATTGTGGGTAATCTATTCTGGCAGTTATTTGCGGGAGTGGCTTGTTTATTTGTTTGGGTTAATTTATTTTACTTGTTTTTCATTTTCATATATATATATATATATATATATATATATATATATATATATATATATATATATATATATAGTTGGATTGATGTGAGTTTGTGACCCTGGCTTTAACGTTCTTTGCGATCGTTTGACAAACTGATTAATTTTGAAATTTTGTATTTATTTATGGTTGCGTATATCGGTATTTTATATACATACACATTTTGCACACACACACACACACACATATATATATATATATATATATATATATATATATATATATATATATATATATTTAAGAGGGTAGCTTTTTTATATACAACATACACCCATCCATGCACCAACACTACGAAAAATTCATTGATGCGATACCAGGTTTAGCTTTGATGACATTTAATCTTAATATGTACAGGAGTTATCTTGGTGAATTAAGATGGATTAAAGTAAGAGCTGGTTCAGTACTACAGATTTGCTTGTCTGCTGCCTAACAGTAACCAGTTGGGCCTGCCCCCTAGAGACAGTTAGGCCTGTCCCCTAGAGACTGGTGCATTCTGAATTTCTGTTCATAAACGCAAATGCATAGTCGATTGTCAAGAATTGTGATTTTTTAAGTTTGAAGGGTGAGGCAGCCAAGGTGATTTCGGGGCCACATCTAAATATTATTTCCAAATATTTATTTGTGACCCTGAAATCGCGTTGGTTGCCTCATCGGACACCATCTGAGCGAATTGGCTTACCAAACCAGAAGGTAATTTTAACTGGTCCCCACCGGCAAGGTAATGTACTGTTTTTATCAAAACCTGTCACTATATCGTGTACATTTGGCTGTGATGCATGTGTCTGATATACCCTTATCAGACTAGATGACATTATGGGTACATTAGGTTTTCTATATTTGTACTCTCGTGTCATTTTGTTAGTCTGTAACTCTCTCATTCAAGCATCATCATCGTTGTTCAAATTGAAGCAAAAATCATCATCATTCAAATGTATCGAAACAAGTCAATTTTACTTTGTTAAAAAAAGAAAATTTCACAGTCAGTTTCAATACACGAAAGACATAAATTGAAAAAGATTTTTTATTTTTTTCTTTCATGCCTCTAGTTCCTTGGTGGGGGGCATAGGGCCGCAACAACACCTCTCCAACTAATGCGGTTTCGGGCGATCCTCTTCAGCTCGGCCTATGACGTGCCGGCTGCCTTCACCTTTGCGTAAACACTTCTGTGCCAAGTCTGTTTTGGTCAACCGACTTTTCGTTTCCCATGCGGGTTCCAGTCAAGGGCCTGCCTGGTGACATTAGTACTAGGCTTGCGTAGTATGTGTCCGATCTCCATTTCTGTTTCTTGATGTCAATCTCGATTGGGGCTTGTCTGGTCCTGTCCTACAGTTGGAGACGACTTCCGAGCACCTGATATTGAGGATGGTTCCTGATGGAAAAACATGACCAATTATCAATATTTGACAGCTTTTGTATTTTATAGAAACGTTGTTCTTAACGTATTTAGTTGAAAAACGAATGAACAATACTAACACATTTAAGTTTTTTTTAAAGCGTATCACCCTAAGCAAAGCGGGAAGTCACTAGCACGCAAGGGGTTACAGATAGTTGGAACGAGAGCAAATAGGAGTGATAGAGGAAAGGATGAAGAGAAGGATAGGGGATAGATCAAGGCATCTTGAGACGTCGATTGACATTACATTTGAATAGTTGGCGATTATAGCTATCAAGGGAAGAGGAAAAGGGGAGGAAGTTCCACAGGCGAGAAGTGCGAGACATGAAGCTATTGGAGTAGAAGAGACGGCTACATTTAACAGTTTCGACAGTGAAAGAGTGAGAGCGGGATGCCAGCCTGACTGCTTAAATTCATGAAGTCTGGGAACCGGCGAAAGCATCTCATCGTAGCAGTTACCATGAAAGTATTTGTAGAAAAGACAGAAGGAGGCGACGACATGCCTGTGAGAGAGCGACTGCAGACGAGATGCCAGATCAGGACCAACCATATTGCTTACCCATCTCTGGAGATTTCGATTAAAAGACAAGCTAGAAGCAATAGAAAAAAATCTACTGATTTAATTAAGCGACTGCAGACGAGATGCCAGATCAGGGCCAATTGCAAGTATGTTAGATATTGCTGGTATGCTTCTTGGAAAAATTATCAAGTCTATTTGTTTATTGTGTAGAACATAAATAGACCTGTAACTGAATTTTTGTCGGGTAAAAAAGCGCATCATTCCGCTTCTTGTACATAACCTCAAAAGTAATAGAAAGCTTGAAGTAGAAAAAAATATTCGAACTGAGTTTCCGTTGATTGTTATTCTCAAGAAACAACCTATTTATTTTGTTTGACTTACATTTCGCAATCTAAACAGAGGACAGACTGATCACACTTTTCTTGTATTGGTATTTCATCATTGCTGCCATTGTTATCATCACATTACCAACGAGATTTTATTTCTTAGAGTGGACAGTTTTCATTGTTTTTATTTTAACCGATTGAGTTTATATAATTTGTTTTGTTTTTTCTGTTTTTCATTCTTTTTGTTTCTTATATTGTCACTTTATTTTTCTATTCTGGTCAAACTAAACTTACTTCCTAGCATCATCTCTTCATTATTGTGTTATTCAATTTTACCTCATATCATACTTTTTTTTTTCTTCTTCTGTATGTTTTATTTGTTTTGTTTTTCTTCATCTTTTGTTTTTGTCTTTCAATGTCCTCCTCTTTCTTTAAATTCCACTTTGTTTCCATTGTTATTTTCTTATCAATTCTTTCAGGTGAGATTTCCTCCTCAGTCAACCAAATATCAAGAACAATTTTTTTTTCTTATTCAACAGTCGGCTAATCTCTTGAGATACAAAATAGCGCCATTTAAGTGGCCAACGTTCCAACAGTGACCAATGCTTGCTTTTTTTTTTTCCTTCACTGATTGTCAGGTTAAAGGGGTGACAGATTTGTGTTTGGTCTCAGAGATAACGCCAAACTCTCGTGCGCTTTTAGATGCTTAGTCGGTGTCAGTGAATCCCATTATACTTTCTCTCACCGATTCATATATGACAAAAGGGCATCAGGTACATTGCTTAATTATAAACTGAATTTTTTCTTGGTGCCCCACCCCTACTCTTATTAGCAATTTGTGACATTAAAACTGGTTGGTCATTTTCGGTAAATCTTACATCTAGGTCTATCCAAACATTTTCAAAAAAAACATTTATCGGTCTGTGGATATTAATCGATATTGAGCAAAATCTAAATATTTAAGAAACTCCAACTATTTCACTCAGAAAAAAAATAGCAATTTTTTTGAAGATTTTTCATTTTTATCCCTTCAGATATGATTATGATAAGCAGTTTACACATTTAAAAATAAATGTAATCAACTCATCCGTTACATTTATATGGATATAAATAAATTTATTCCATATATAAATATTTTTATGCTTATACGTTCTTTTTATAGATACAAGTGTTTAAGTATTATATAGAAGAGCAAATGAGAAAAATAGAAAACGCGAAACAACAGGTCGAACGTCTACATAAGTAAGAGAATCTTGTAGAAGTCGTTCGAATGAGTCAAAACATAAAGACAAATGAATAAATAAGGAAATAATAAATAGAATTTACAAATAAAAATTAGCTGTATCTAATGGCTGGCGGAGAGGTTAGATCCTTCACCGGAATATTTAGACAACATGAATTAGAAAACAAGTGAAGACAATTTAGTGGAGTAACGTTTTAGTCTCGTATTGTAGAAATTAAAATTACACATCCCTTCAAAATTTATGGTTGTGTCAAGACAGATGCAGATAATTATTATAAGTTTTTGAGTAAGTCATTTTTAATGTTAAAGCTCAACCAAGAAACTTTAAGCAAGAATTCTCCTTCAAGGTCTGCTATATTGATTGTTACCCACGTTGCCAAGAAGGTCGCAAATACACGAATTGAATGACCTCCAGCTTCTCCAAAAATGAATCCAATAGACGTGTGGTCCATCATTGAAAGAAATGTAAATGAAAATGAAAAACAAAATACAAATAAGATAAGATTGCTATAAGTAATTTTAAAGTCAAAACAGAAAAGCTGCGAAAAATCAAAGAAAAACTTATGAAAATACAGTGTAACCCGGATATAAGAGAGTTGTCGGGACCGGAGAAGAAGTCTCTTATATCCGGGTTTGCTCTATTTTGTTTAGGTAAGTATGGCTCTAATTTGGGACTAGAGACAATCTCTCTTATATCCGAGTTTCTCTTATATCAGGGTCTCTTATATCCGGGTCACACTGTAATAGAATATCAAAGTGTCCATATTAATTTTGAATTTGTTTCTGTTACTGACATCATCTGGATTTATTTATGAATAAATATTTGTTTCACTTCTATAATAAAACTTGACACTTTCAAAACGAGTTATTATAATATTTGTTTTTAATAAAGATAGATATTATAAGCTAAAATTAAACATTTACAGCGCGCCCCCGCCTATTCGCGTTTCAGAATTCGCGGCTTCACACATTCGCGAATTTTTCTTTAGAACATATGTACTTGTTATTCGCGGAAATCCTGAATATTCGCGTGTTTTTCTGAACAACATATGTACAAATTATTCACTGAGAACTTCCTCGATTCGGGTATTTTTTCGATAGAACCTATTTAAAATATTCTTGTATTATTCTCCTGTTATTTAAGTAACTTAAAACAGATAACGGTCCATTTTTATGGTAAAAATTGGCAGAACTGTACATCTTCATTGTAAAAGACAAACACAAAAACATGTTTAAACAAGTTTTATACAGTATTTTCAATGGTTGTATCGATCTATGCGTAATTAAAAATGGTTATTGTACGAATGAAAGAAAATTTACGATAAGTGTATGGTTACCAATACTATTTTTCAAAAATGTTTTTCAAAGGGACTGGAATGTTTCTAAAGTGTTTACGATGAAAGTTTAAGGCATATGGGGTTTTAACAATGAAAATAGGTACTTATAGGCACTTTTTTTTACAAGTATTCGCGGATTCTAACTATCCGCGGCCGGTTCTGGTCCCTAACACCCGCGAATACGAGGGGGACTCACTGTATATATATATTCTGGAAATTTCGTCAACGTTAGTAGTCTTATACTAATGTGATTGTAAAAAAAAAACAAAACATTGAATTGCATTATAAAATGTACACACTTACAATGCACATATTCTTGAACACCTATGAAATAGAATGGCCAAAAACGGGAAGGGAAAGACATTAGAAAAAAAAAAACAAAAAACAACGAATAAAATTATCTGTCTGACCTGAAAAAATGATTTTCACTCCTTATCTCTGGAGAAAGGGCAAAAATGGAATAGCAGAAATAGTAGATAAGAAATCACACACACTAATATATATATATATATATATATATATATATATATATATATATATATATATATATATATATATATGTGTGTGTGAGAGTGTGAGATTGAAAGAGTCTATTGTTTATTTAAAAACAAAAACAGAAAATTGTAAAAACTGAGCAATAAATATTTAGTTTAAAAAATAGGGCGCTTGGAAATAATACAAACACCTATATATATATATATATATATTCAAAGTAATTTTTATTGAATACCCGTTCTTGAATAGGCGCCCAGTTTTTTTTAAATACTATATCTACCAGCCTGCGCACTCGAGAGAACGTCATACAGAAAAGTTGAACTGCGACAGGGATCGAACCTGCGTCGCTCTTTGTGGGGAAAAACAAAAAAAAAAATACCGTCTAATCGAGTTCTTGTGACTGATCGGGCACAGGGAGCGTCACAATGCAGCAAGGTTCTATTTACACTTTTAAGGAATGTACATCTCGTCGTTCAGATTTTCTCGAAAGACCATATCAGTTTGTTTACAAAGTAATTTTCAAAGAATTAATGAATTTTTTTTCACTCCGAATTTTTCATTATTTCAAACGTTATTTTTAGTGGATACCCTGTTATTTTTCAAACACCGCATATTACGTCTACCGGCCTCTCCACTTAGAAAACTTAAGATTAGACGGTGACTTCTTCCACAAAAAGGACTTACAGATTCGAACCATGTCGGAGAGCATATTTTTTTACGTTTTTTCGAGTGAACAGGCCGGTAAACGTAATACACACTGAAAAAAAGACAATACAAAACAAAACAAAAAAAATCAAAACAATACCGGAGCGTCGATTTCAAACACGGGTATCCAGTAAAAAATTAATGCTTGAGCTAAAAACGTCTGACTAAAAATAAATACACTATTTTTTGTTTAGAAATATATATATATATATATATATATATATATATATATATATATATATATATATATATATGTATGTATTATTCGAAAATTATGACATAAATGTTATAAAATTACTACAAAAATAGCCATTTTGTTTTAAACTTGAACTTTTTGTATTCATTTTATAACAAATTTATGTCATGATTTTCGAATAAATTATATTTGTTCTACTCTGTATTGAGCACTCTTTTAAGAATAGTATTTTTTAGTTATTGGAATTTATTCAGTATACACCAATCCTATACTTAGGCATATATATATATATATATATATATATATATATATATATATATATATATATATATATATATATATATATATAAATAAACAGTTGTTGATCAGAGTTGAATTAGACCAGGAAACTGTTGTGTTATAATGAAAATCAAAATTTAACATGCAGAGCTTTTAAATTTTAAAAGAAATTAGAGAAGCAGCCAATCAAGCTATCTTGACTTCAACCTTTCCTAAGGAGATATATTGCCTGAGGATACCGAAAGTTGAAGCCAAGCAAACGTGATTGGCTGATCACCTTTATATATATATATATATATATATATATATATATATATATATATATATATATATATATATATATTAGTCTTATATATATATATATATATATATATATATATATATATATATATATATATATATATTATCTCTCGAAAAACAATTAATTCCGTCGAGCACTGTGGTGAAAAAAGCACGAATTCGTAAACAGTCGCTATTACTGCTGATAATGCAAGACTCTCCAAGCTGGATTGAGTTCTGTAGGTCACTGGCGTGTTTTTCAAAAAATAAATACGCAAAAATTCGGCTTTCTCTCTGCCGAGCGTCAATAGTCTAATGCTTAGCATCTACGGATGGTGCCAAATCGTTCGGCTTTCGCTCCCGGCTTGAAGCGATCGGATGTCTAGCTACACTGATGAGCTGCGAAACATTCTGTCTGTGGATGACGATATATATACCTAACGAACGCAACTTACGAGGGTTGGCTGAAATGCTGATTTTCTAAGCGTAGCTTAAATGTAGCACAAGGCCGAAAGTATGGGGCACCCAGTATGGATCGAACTCACTACTCAGTCGTAAGTGTGCTAACGAGTCAAGCTTGCTAACCATTACACCACATAAAGGTGCCCAGGGTTGGCTGAAATGTTCATCGGCTGACTATGAAGGATTGACACTAGAATTGTGAAACCTGCATACATTAATTTCAGCTCTTCGTATTAATAACTGCATTGTTGCATAGCGATGTTATCAAATACCTGCAGAAGAAGGGTTTAGGCCCCAAAGACATTCATGCTGATATGGTTGCTACATTAGGGGATGACGCTTTAGCAACAGTGCAAAAGTGGGCAGATGAATTTAGGAGAGGAAGGGAGAGTCTTGAAGTTAGCTCAAGGTGTGGACGTTCTGCAACTGTCACCACCAAGGACAATATTGATTGTATTCACTACATTATGATGAATGACAGTCGATTGACTATAAATCAAATAGCCGTGACATAGTTTCAAATATTCCGCACAATGAACTTGGCATGACGAAGGTTTGTACTTGTATTCTGACACCTGATCAAAAGCGTATCCGACAGATCACATCACGGGAAAATCTGACGTTGATTGAGGCTGGTTTCCTTGAACGTTTCCTTACCTAACATGAGTGTTGGGTTCATCATTTTGAGCCAGAGATAATCCATGCAGTGGAAATATCTCTCCTCACCTGCTCCAAAGCAACTGCACAATTTATTTCGTTCTAATGGTTATCGTCAATTTAACTCCAATTTACCATACCATACTAACCTTCTGTTTACATTCGTTTTGAAGAATCGAAGAATCTCATGTAAGGAAGCAAAATTAAATTCATTTTGTATCATTCATTTCCGTCTTGTAAAATATGAAAATGAATAATTTTGAATAGCCTTTTTTTTTATCAATATTGCAATCAAATATAGTTTTCGTCCATATTTTTCATCTGCTCTTTCATCCTTTCTTTCTTTGTGTGTTAGTCTGGGTCTGGAAAAAAAAAGCATTTATTTAATGAAAATATTAAAAAACAAATTTTGGATGGGTATGAATAATTCCGGGTTGAACTCTAGGTCATGAACGACCTACATCAGAACCTTACCCTGTTTGTTTTCATCTGATTGAAGTCATTGTGTGTCGGAGATCTTTGCCCCCACTGAGTTGAGGTACTTTGTTTCACTTGTCCAATGGCTGGAGCTAGAATTTTCTCTTCTTCAAAATGTTGAATTTGCTTTATCGTCATGTGGGGTCTCCGTGGGGCGGTTTGTAAGAATATCAGTTTGAATAAATATAAGTTGAGATATGGGAAAAGAGAATTTTTGAGTAAGACAGAAACAGACATGAACTAGAGAACAAGAAGCAAATCTTTTTGTTGCTGAAATAAGATTAATAATAATAAGATGTATTAAGAGAAAGTGTCAATTAAAATGTTTAAAAAAAAAACTATTATGTAAATTTTTGTAACTTTGTATAATATTTATGTATTACACCCAAATCTTTATTCGGTAAAAAATTTCATTGCTAATCATGCATTACTTTTTAAGTAATACACATATTTATGTCTTTGTTGTTTCCCTTTCTTATATTATGGTCGCTACTATATATATGAAGTAAAACAGATCATTTTGTTCAAATTGCTTTCAGACCAATTGCAACTAGTGATCCTTGATAGGAATCAAGTGATAGCAAATCTTCTTGCTGATTTTAATAATATAGCCTGGAAGGTTTCAATTCTTATTCTGATTTCTAATTCTTCCAATATTTTTGCAAGACTCTTTAAGACCATTCCAATTGTTTGAATAATGGTAGAATGTAGGTGATTATCACTCTCCATAGTTTTCTTTTCTTTATCGACTATAAGTTGCCATGACTGTCCTTGGAAAAATTAATGGAGTGGTTTCCTGTTGCCTTCTCCACTGTTTTAAATAGGCTACAAAGCTTTTCTAAACTGCTATTTAATTCATACATAGGAAATGAAGTTGGTTAATTGTAGTGTTTACATTTGTTAGTTTCAGTGAAGTAAAAGACCATGATTGTTCTGGTCCAAACATTAATATTTTAATCATGTTTATATGAATATTTTGAAATATTAATCTTTATTTTTCCATTACATGTTATTTAAAATAAAGTCCCAATAAAATAATTAAGAGTTGTAGTATTTAAAAAGCATCATTGTGAGAGCATATATCATTCATCTTATATATACCATACGGTGCAGATGAGATTGGACATATTTTCATATTGTATAAAAGTGTTGGTTAAGATTGTGTAAAATAAACATGAGATAGAAAACAATAATCAAATCCTTTTGTTCATTTAATAAGAATCATTATCCAAAATGTGAAATTGTTTTGTAATAAATCATTAAACACTATAAGTGTCAATTAAAATGTTTTAAAATTAGTTTACTTGCTTCCTATCTAAATACTTTTCATTTACTGGTGGTCCTTAATATGAATCAAGTGACAGCAAGTCTTATCAATACTCATGTTTTCTTTAAGTATTCTTGTTAATTTTAATAATATTGTCTGGAAGATCTCATTTCTTCCTCTGATTTCTAATTCTTCAAGTCTTTTGTAAGGCTAATCAGGAACGTTCCAAGTATCCCAATAAGTACAATTGTCATATTCTAAGATTTTTATTAAGTTTCTTTGGCCAAGTCCAGAAAAAGAAAAATGATCAGTAACAAATTAACTCGGTAATAATTTAAAATGTTTATTTTTTCTAGTCTAAGTGAGTGAAGAGACCTTAGTATTGAGATATTTTACTGGGCCTTTTATCAAATAACACGCAAAGGAAAAATAAACACGAATATTTTAAAATATTGACACAAACATGATTAAAATATTAATGTTTGAACCAGAATAAGTAAGGCCTTTCGTTCACTTAGACTAGAAAAAATTACTACACTATAAAAGACCGAGTTCATTTCACTGAAAGAGAGCAAATTCTCTTTTTGGGAAGATTTTGAGCTACAAATGAAAGATAATTGATCATCGACCATCTTTTATAGGTAAAATACGGATATTTTAAAATATTCATACAAACATGATTAAGATATTAATGTTTGAACCAGAATAAGTAAGGCCTTTCGTTCACTTAGATTAGAAAAAATCACTACACTACAAATGACCGAGTTCATTTCATTTCTCCATTTGGGAAGAATTTAAGCTACAAATGAACGATAATTAATTATCGACCATCCTTTATAACCTCTCGGTTGAACAACGCTTTATTTCATCGTACATTCGAAACGATCACTTCTTCACTATAAATTTTATCCGGGCAGTAATTCCTCTCGATCTACTTATTGATTTCAATTCCGGATTTACATTTATATTGAGGAAGGCTCTTTTATCTGATGCATTTAATGTTCTCTAATAGTGCTGAATACGCAGTCATCTAAGGATGTGTGGTTGTGAAAATTCCATTGCTGTTTTCTTGTGTCAATTCTCTTGTGTTTGGGACAGCCCAGGAGACTTTTCCATTTTGCAGTGATGTGTTAATTCAAAGGATGTGTCACAAATCATGAAAACTATACACAATGAAAGACTGCCAACAGGTTCACTATATTTAGTTGTCTTTACCAAATTTCAGATGTCTTTCCTTGACATCACTTGTTCATAATACTCATTCAAAAACTGATCATCGACCATCTTTTATAGATAAAACACGGATATTTTAAAATATTCATACAAACATGATTATGATATTAACGTTTGAACCAGAATAAGTAAAGCCGCTTCGTTCACTTAGACTAGAAAAATTACTACACTACAAATTAACGAGTTCATTTCACTGAAATAGTGTGTGATTAAAGTTTTAAGACAATGATTTTTCATCATATTTCATTGATATACGAATTCAATGAGTGTCAGTCCTGTCTAATTCTTGGTTTCGTTTGTTTTACGGCATATCAACACCTCAATGGGTTATTGATGGTAATATTTTTTTTCCAAAAATGTAATTGCTGGAAATATAATTTTTAAAAATGTATTGCTGGTAATAATGCATTTTCCTTCAAAAATTTATTGCTGGCAATAATGTTTTACAAAAAATGTATTGCTGGTATTAAAACCTATTTTTACATTTTCATAGTTTGACCTCTGCTTGGGTGGGGTAACTATTTTCCCATAGCTGGAACCCTAACAGGTGCTACCACCCCGGGTCAGGGTGGACCTGGAAACACCAGCAATTAAGAGTCGGTTCCACGTTCCTCAAAACCTGATCAGAGGCCTTGTTGGATGTAGTTTATTGTCTTACCCAGGACGCGGATTTATTTTATCGTTTTACCCAGGACGCTCTAATTCTTGATTGTATCTCCGGCTATTAGGATCAGAAGAGAAAGAAATATAGATGCTAGTGGTTTTTAAGTTTTTAATTTTAAAAATCGGCATAGCGATTGTGTTATGAGGACATAACACATTAAGGGACATACAAACGAAATTCTTCACTGGGATGAAGATATGGTGACCTACCTAAATAGGAATGAACTCTTGCTCCTTTCATAAATACTAACCTGCGAGACTTCTTAACGGAGGCAGTCGACACGCAGTCTTTGACTGTTTGCTACTTCGGTCGAAATCTCTGCTTTGGCAGAGAGGGACCCGGATGAAGCTATGCCGAAGGGCAGAGTTTCGCCCGGGGAGGTAGACAGGCCCAAACCCGCTAATGCTGTTTCTGTGGGGATATTTTCGGCCGAGCCTATGGGCTCGGAAAATCTACGGTAAACTCGGCCTTGTGTCACATACATCCCGCGTGGGGGAGGGACTGTTAAATATCGACAGTTGAGACGCAGTTCTGTGACTGTTCGCAGCTCCGTTGGGCATAGAGGAACACGGACGAGGCTGTGCTGAAGGGCAGTGTCTCGTCCGGGGAGGTAGACAGACCTGAACCCGTTTATGCGTGTTATATGGGGATTTTTTTTTTGGTCAATCCTACTGGTTCAGAGGACCCCCGTTAAACTCGGCCTTGTACCACATATATCCCTCGTGGGGGGTGGGGAGACTGTTAAATATTGACAGTCGAAATGCAGTGTAACCTGACAGTTTGAACGGACACTTCTATCTGCTGACTAATCACACTCTTACTTGTGTATATATCTGTTATTTCAATACACTTGTTCAACCTACATTTTTTCTTTCTGTGTTCTTTCTTTCTGGTCCCCAACAGGCCACAACAGCTTAGGTTGGTACTTATGAAAGGAGGAAGAGTTCATTCCCATGTAGGTAGGTCACCAAAACAGATGAAACGCGACACATCGTTAGTCCACCAGCGTCCAATTAGTGAAGCCAGTGTTAACCCAGATCTTATAGTAGCCAAGGTAAGCTGAACTAACCTGCTGAAAACGAGTCCGGTACCTTGTATATTGAATATGGATACGGATACGATTTGAGCCAGTATCGCTTGTCTTGCCGCATATATTTGTAATCAGGCACCGGTGATCACGATCAAAAAGGATCTGTGGTCGGTTAATGCGCTGTCCGAGGTAGGCAGTAATCCTTTCCGTCAGGTATTTTCCCGCTACGCACTTGACATTGTAGAACGAGGAATCTCAGATACCCCCCCCCACCCAAAAAAAAAAAAAAATTCAGAAATTAATCTCCCATTTGTTTTGCACCTACTATCATGCCCCCGTTCTCTGAGGATTCAAGTCACCCTGCTATGAACAGTCTAGATCACTAATGTCAGAGACCGGCTGATGTAGTTATGGGGAATTTCTATAATATCAAGGTACGATGTCGTTATCTATCATGATCTTCATATATTCTTTCTATAAATTATGATCATGTCCTAAAAAATATGGCAGAAAATAAAGATGCAACACTGAAGTACTACTGATGTTAACGGTGCACCTTATGAGAAAGTAGAAAACATTTTAGAAGTTTTCAGCTTCCTTGTGACATTGCAACACTTGTACCAACGCACCATACCACCCCTGGTCAAAATCTAAAAAAACAGATACAAAAGGGTTAAAAAAAATACTGTCACTTTAATCAAAATATATTTGCGAAACATTTACAAGGACACATGGCACAGTGAATAAAGGCGTTGGTTAGATCCAGTGACAGGACCCAAAGAGTGTGAGTTCAATACCCGGTTAAGGCAGTGGAGAACTTTCAGAGGGAAATTAACAGGAGATAAATGATAAGTGACATCCATTAAACATGGCACATGGAACTAGAACAGTCTACCCCAGTGAGCGAAATAAAGGGTTCAGTTCGACATTCCAACCACCTGAAGAAGGCCGGAGCGTACAACGGCCGAAACGTTGTAATAAATATGGCGACAAAGATGAGGACAATAGTCCGAATAATGTAAATAATGTACATAATACCTAATCTCAGAAATATAGACAGATACATTTACATTTAATTAGAAGATGAAGTTTATCAACAAACAGGTGAACATTTTAAGCTTTTAATTGATTAATTTAAACAAAAATTGAAAAATATTTAAAATCTGAAATTTAATACTGGACATGAGCTACGTAGATGTCTACACGCTTGAAGCTATGAGCACCCTGACTAGTTGTAAAATTTTTGTCCAGTAATTTGTTTTTTCCAGACATGGTCTTATCTTTAGGACCAACCAAAAATGCTTTTTTCAATGTTTGTTTTTCACTTGTTTGTTGATAAACTACATTTTCTAATTAAATGTAAATGTTTCACAAATATATTTTGATTAAAGTAACAGTATTTTATACTTTTTTTATCCCTTTTGTATCTGGCCATAAGATTTTGACCAGGGGTGTATATATATATATATATATATATATATATATATATATATATATATATATATATATATATATATGGTGGGACTCTCACGTCATATTCTACGTATGAGGGTCAAGCATCTCAGTTCCTAGGAACCGACAGCCCAGACACCAGAACATAAAATTTGAATATAGTGGTGAAGGCTTTGTGAAGAATCAACCACACTTTTTGAAGGGCCGAATACAGAGTTGATTTATATATATATATATATATATATATATATATATATATATATATATATATATATATATATATATATATATATATATTGACGCAAACATCACTTTTGTCCGATGAAGTCCTGAAGGACGAAACACATCACACGGAAAAAAAAATTGTCATTCATTTTCCTTATATCTGTCTATTATCTCCGTGATGAGGTATTTTGATTACTTACATTATTCAGACAGTTATCCTCATCTTCATTGCTATTAGGTTTATAAGTGCCTGAAATTCATAGATGTGTCCCAGTGGATAAAGGTGTTGGTTAGATTCTGTGACTAGACCCCAAAAGTTGTGAGTTCAATATCAGACTAAAAATTCTTGGGAAGTTGAATGAAAGGGAAATGACTGAGGCATACGGAAGATGCATGACAAGTGGAACTAGAACAATCTACCCGATGGACGAAATAAAGAGTTCGGTTCGAAAATTCCAATCACCTGAAGAATGGTGTATCCGCTCGAGCACTAAACGGTAACACGTGCTGTGCTACATGGTTCAATGCAATGAAAGAGTCAAGGGCAAGCAGATGTCATGCCACAGAGATACACAAATGCCATTCTTCTTTAATTAGAACCAGGGTCAGACTGTGGATTGTTGAGAGAGAAGAGAAACGTCAGGGATACTTCACTGTTTACTTAACGGTATTCAAATATTCCTACATCAATAAACCAAGTTCTGGGGTAGGCACACAGTGCAGATGCTTAGTAAATACGACACATGGAAGGAATGGTAGATCGCATATTATCTACAGAATAGATCAAAGCAAATGTCTCCAGAGTGTCAAGACTGACCTTTGGGAATTTTACTTGCTACATGACAAAAGGTGTAACTGCTAAACTTCGACTCACGCTGAAACACCACCGTGCACATCTGCAGTCGTTTCGGTGTCACATGTGGCAGAAAATAGCGCCCTTTCATGCAAGCGTTGAGTTTATAACCTTCCACGATACACGGGCCTAACTTCTAGTATCAGAAATTACAAAACTTGCTTGTTCTTGGTGCTTGTGGAAGAAATGTTGAACAGGGGTTTGTATGTCCAGAATATTTTTTCATCTCTTTCTGCTGCCATTCTCGTAGCAGGAATTCTCTTATAGTTGGAAAATGCCCACCTAAATGATGGCACTACCACTCAAGATGTTCTGCAAGATATTCGAGAAGTCTCTTCACCGGGACGATTTGTAGACTAACCCTCAGGTGTGGGACGACACCTAACTCATTTATTTAGCTCCACAACAACTCTCGGTGTATTTCGTCAACAGGTGCGGAATATATTTTTGAAGGGCCGAATACAGAGTTAATATATATATATATATATATATATATATATATATATATATATATATATATATATATATATATATAAATATTTAGGCAGCAATTTTTCATTAATGCATGTTTCATTAAATAATATAGACAAGTTTTATCTATTTATTTTAAGTAATAAACAAAAACTAAAAATTCTTGAAGCTATATACATGAAACGGTTGAAACCTAACCTGAACAAAATAAACTATGAAATCTCCACAAATATTCTTAAATGCCTATAATTTATAACAGAAGCCACTGGTTTATATCAATGGCTTCCCATACTTAATATTTCTTGTTTTCAGTCTCGCGTGGTCATGTGTGATGTCACGAGCTGCCACGTGATTTTCGCTTCCGCATTTCGTATACGCGAGTTTGTCGTTGCTTGAAATTTTTCATGCAACAAAAACAGACTCTCATTATTGTTTCGTCCGTGTGTTGTTTGATATATTGAAATGTAATTGTCATCTTTGATAATGGCTTTTGTAAGCCGAAAGCATATATTGCATTTAAACATGTATCAATATGGTGATTTCCTTTCGTCTTTCAATGATAATGTTATTAAGCTTATCAGACAATATGAAAGGAACTTACTTAAAATAAATAGACAAAACTTGTCTATATTACATAATGAAACATGCATTAATAATAATAACTATATATATATATATATATATATATATATATATATATATATATATATATATTTCATTAACGTAAACATCACTTTAGTCCGATGAAGTCCTGAAGGACGAAATACGTTTTCACCATTTTTATTATCATATGGATATGACAGTAGAACAGAATGATATAGAATATATTCTGCCGGTGTTTAGAGAAACATCCCTTATTTTGGAACACGTGCATGTATCTATGATTACTTACTGTAAGCCAGCTGTTTTAACGACGTTGAATTTTGAGTAAATAGAAACACATTGAGGCCGTTTCAGTTTTATTGTGTGTGTATGCGCGTGCGCGTGAGAGTGCTGATTTGTATATTAAGACAATTTTTCCTTTCAGTGAAACCAACGAAATGCGTTTGCTAATAAATACCCTTATATATTTTATATGCAAATCTATATAAACAAAGCGCAGTGTACGTGTGTCTGTCCGTTCGTCCGTTTTTCGCTCTTGGCGAATCTTAAACAACCTGAAGTAACAGGTAGTAACTACTCTAGTTACACGTGATTAAAAATTAAATAAATAACTCATTTAAAGTTAAATTTAAATATCAAACAGTGTTGAAAGGTTTAAAAAGCAATTCTTTATTAAAGGTTTAAATTTAATTTCGCCGCAGTTGCAATTGATATCGTCTAATTAAACCGTAATTAAGACTTAATTGGGGCACGGTACGTTGCTCAATGTTTTTTTTTTCTAACACGTGTAATGTGACATATTCGAAATATTACATAGTTTCTTTTTTTTTTTTTTAAGCATTCAACCCCAAGCAAGGCGGGAAGCCACTAGCACGCAAAGGGTTTCAGAGTAGGAGCGAGAACAAAGAGGGATGATAGGGGAAATGATGAAGAGATGGTTAGGGGACAGATCAGGGTATCTGGAGACGTCGATTGACGTTACATTTGAATAGTTGGAGATTATAGTTATCAGGAAAACAGAAAAAAAAAAGTTGATTGTCATAAAATGATCTATATATTCTACACGCTGTCTCTGTTTTTTTTTTTGTTTGTTCCAGTTTTAAATTAATACGGCAGACATACTCCCACAATCACCGGACGAAACTATAATGTATTAGGTTGGTGCAAAATTAATGTCGTTTTCTCACATATGTTACTATGTGAGAAAACGACATTATTTTTGCACCAACCTAATAATAAACGCTGCTTACAAAATACAGTGGCCTATGAGAAGGTTTTAGCCACCCTTGAATTGCAGCAATTTTGGCTTGTGTAATAACGTTTTTTCTTTTTTTTTTAGACAACACCTTGTTAGTATCCAGCTACTCTCATCTATGAACAATATTTGACTTATATTTTGCAATGAAAGTTTTTTTTAAGCGTTTCACCCCAAGTAAGGTGGCACCCACTAGCACGCAAGGGGTTACAGAGAGTTGGAGCAAATAGGAGTGATAGAGGAAAGGATGAAGAGAAGGATAGGGGATAGATCAAGCAATCTGGAGACGTCGATTGACATTACATATGAATAGTTGGAGATTATAGTTATCAGGAAAATAAGAAATGGAGAGAGGGAGTTCCACATGCGAGAATTGCGAGACATAAAGCTATTGGAGTAGAAGAGACGGCTACATTTAACAGTTTCGGCAGTGAAAGGGTGAGAGCGAGACGCCAGCCTAGTTGAGCGCTTAAATTCATGAAGTCTGGGAACCGGCGAAAGCAGCTCATCGGAGCAGTTACTGTGAAAGTATTTGTAAAAAAAGGAAGATGGAGGCAACGGCACGTCTGTGAGAGAGCTGTTGCAGACGAGATGCCAGATCAGGGCCAATTACATTGCATATCCATCTTTGAATTTTCGGGTTCCCTAATGTCTTTTAAGAGTGACTTTATGTGAAGGGATCATAAAGAATGGTGATTTAAAAGAAAAGAAAATTGCGCGCAAAATAAATGTAAACAAACTACGAAGATCGGTTGCGTATACGAAGAAAGATTATGCCGAATTAAGGTGTCGAATAGAGATAAAATAATTTTATTATATCTAAATTCTTATAACTTTTATGTAGATAGGACGCTGAAAGATAAAAGGCTGCAAACCGAAAGCCGGTAGAAGAATGAAAATAAAGTACAACAGTCCACAAGGCCTCCGCAGTAGCTAGCCTAAAATCTGCCCGAAGGGTGGCTTCAAGGCTAGTACTCAATAAGCCTGGAACGTTCTGTTGTGGAGTAAATAGTACACCCCGACGATTATATGAAGTAGTCCATTAATATAAAGAGGCAGGCAGTTCGCTGTCTTGCTTGCGATTGACAATACCTGTCTTCGGGTAGAGGTAGACTCAGTCAGGGCGCTGTCTACGGACAGAAACTCGGCTGAGAAAAACAAACAAGTAATGTACCCGAGCCCGATTCTGCGGGGGCTGTTTAAATTTTACCATTGGCCCGAGTGGATACGCTCGGGTTCCCCACAATAATCCAAACCTTGTGTTACATCTCATCCCCGTAGGGGAGACTGGGTAAATACCTAGTCGCTTGGAGTCGGGCAGTTAGGTGTCTGGCTTGCGAAAAGCAAGACCACCACAGTCGGGGCTCTGTCTACGGTCAGAGACTCGGTTAAATAGAACAAAGTGCCCGTTTCCCGCTGTTGCAGGGAATGGGTAAATTTTGGACCAGTGGCTCGAGTCTACGCGCTCAGGTCTCTCGCTTTAAAACCTGACCTTGTGTTGCATCCCGTCTAAGTGGGGAGGCATGGGTAAATACCTAGCCGTTTTGAGTCAGACTTCAGTCTAACTTATACCGACCTCACGGCAAGTATCCGAATCATTACGTATAGAGAAGCCTAATACGAAGTACGTTATATAAGTAAGAGTGTGTTATAACAATATCCATAGAATAGTGACTACGTTGATATCTTAAGTTTTACTCGGGTGGTTTCTTCTGCTCTTGCAAAGATCATCTGGTTTCATTGTCATTCAGTAATAAAGATAAACCGTATATACTCGTGTATAAGTCGACTTATAGTATAATGGAACTCGTGAATTTTTGCGTGAATTTTAACCCCTCCATAAATAAAATTGTTCATAGTGCAACCGGGTCTATGAAAAATGCAGGATATTTAACCTTTAAAAAAAATTACATGTTTATAGTTCAACCGCCAAATTTTTTTTTTTTTGCGTAGGAAAACTCGCTCTATACTCAAGTATAGTGATTGCCCAAGCGTAGCTTAGACGTGGCGCAAAGCCGAAAGTATGGAGCACCCAGTGAGGATCGAACTCGCTATTCAGCCGTAATTGTTCTAGGGAGGCAAGGTTGCTAACCATTACACCACGTCGAAGTGACCCCACTGTACTCGACTATATACGTTATATCCATTTTACAAAATTACCCAAAATATAATCATATGAAATAAGAGTTGTATAGAATTTTGCCATTGGTCAATTTTTGAATGGCTAATGATGATCGCCACACGATTGGTCAAATACATAATCCTTAATATATGATGCATATCGTAGCAGTTTTGTATTATTTTTTATATAGCACTCAAAATATTTATATAGCACTCAAAAATAGATTCATTCGGAGTAAGAATTTGTTTTGCTTAAGATAACTCAAGATAAGATTTGTGAAATGTGCTCATAATAGAATATTATGAAGATAATATTTTGAGAAATTGCAAGTTGCAATGTTTATCACTTTTAAGTTAATCGGAGATTCTAATTCATATGGTCATTTATTACATCATCAATCCGTAAGGTTGTCGCACATACATTCTATTCGTAAAAATGTGAGAACTTGTTCTGTTGAGGAATTTGGTGATTGCGTAGTTCTGATAATACAGTCTCTCAAGAGATAAGAAAATTTATTCTCCCATATTTCCACTGTAAGGAAGAGTTGAGCTAGGATGGCAGGAAAAAGATCACGTGATTTTCCCCTTTTATCATAAGTTTGATGTGTTTATAATTAAAGTCGGGATAAGAGAAATTGCACAAAGGATATCCATTGTTGTCATTTACTGACTTTGTATTTGAATTGTGTAGGAGTTTATGAAAAAAAAAAGTCTACTCGTGAGTATGAATGAGATAATCGAAAAAAAACAAAACACGAAAAACGTATGTACGCGTTGATAATTATAAGATAGGAGATGGAGACTATGTGTCTACTGTTATTTGCAAAATCGTATAGAAAATCTCCAGTGTATTATTTCCACGTTATACACGTGTTTTAAATTCTCGCTCATTAGGCGCTTGCTTATGATTTACTTTACATATAGAGAGAAAGTAACAATCCTAAAAAAGAAAACAAAGCATGATTAGATCGCTATAGAAAACAAGAAAAATGCAAAACCGAACTTTTATTTACCCTGTACACACTCCCAAAGAAAAAAAAAAGCCTTAGAGATAAGCGACATTGCTTATAAATGAAAAGCGGATATAGAAGAAAATTCAACTTATATATAAACTGTGACATGCAAACAGAATATCTCGTCTAAGGAGATTGCAGCCTGTCGCTCCCTCTATTTCTCTTGTGGTCGACATTCGACCAGCTCTGAGGAAAAAACATCTTCAAAGAGAGGAACAAAGGCTGTCCGATGGGACAAACCTACTCAACGGTGCATACCCGTCTGGCCATTGTGTTCTGAATCTTTTGCCTTTCGTTTTCTTGCAAATCTCACCCAAATCTCTTTGGTTCCCGTTTTTTTTTATCAGCATTCTTTGTTTCGAAATCCTAAGAGGTTTGGTCAAATAACAAAATGTCATATTCTGAATGAAGTTTGAAAAATATAGGCAAAAGATAAAAAGTTACTTAAAGATTTATTTTCGAACGTCCTAAGAGAATTTCTCATGTACCTATTGGGAAGATTTCCTGTTATAGAAAATAAAAAAAAGTGGGTGATTTTTAAAGAGAAAGGAAAGAAAATTAAATGTATATAAGATAAGCCATGGAAAAAAAGAATCTGGAGAAAGATGAATGAATAAAAGAAAGATAATCTGAAGAAAACGAAAAGTATTTTTTTAAATAAAGAAAAGGGAAAATAATAGATTTGATAGGAAATATGAAGAAGTATGTATTTGAGGAAGAAGACTAAGAATGAGAAAACTGAGAAGTTCTAAAAATCTATTTTTCAGGCAGTTATGAGTTTTGGTCTCTGATAATGTATGATAATGTGTACTAAAGATTCTGAGGTTTCAAAAAACTGATGAGTATTAAATAATTATAAAACATCTTTTAATAGGAAAAATATGTTCTGGACTCTTTGATGTGTAAGTTCTACCAGAGAAGGAAAAGGAAAAAGATTCATATACTTTAAGTATATCTAAGTAAAGCGAAATGACATCTTTAACAGCCAAACAACACTTCACTATTTGTGAGGGAAATGCAAATACCGCAATTTCCCATGTATAATACGTATTTTTTCCTAAAAAATAACAAGCAAAACTAGTGCTGTGTATTATGCACAGCTACAAAAAAATCTTTAAAAAATTGCCGTTTCAAAGGTCGATTTCAATTGCGAAATGACTACTCACCACAAACATACGACAATTTGACACGAACATTTGGCGATTGCGACCCCATCATGATGTCAAATATAATCATATGTTCCTAAAACATTTACAAATGTAAAATAAAATAAGAATGATCATAAAACTAAATTAAAATAATATTATTCTATTTAAAACTTTTTTTTTAATAAGAGTTTGAATCGCTGGCCGTAATGAAATTGGAGAGTTTGGTTGGTTTATTTTGTTTAACGGCATATCAATCTCAATGGGTTATTTAATGCCGACAACATTTTTAGAATAGATTCGTATGAATAGAATATGTATTCTTTGGTTTAGATTGGTTTGGTTTATTTTGTTTTACGGCATATCAACCTCAATGGGTTATTTAATGCCAACAACATTTTTAGAATAGATTCGTATGAATAGAATATATATTCTTTGGTTTAGATTGGTTTGGTTTATTTTGTTTTACGGCATATCAACCTCAATGGGTTATTTAATGGTAACAAAATTTTTTATTGCTGGTAATATTTTGTTTTGTCAAAAATCTGTTTCTGGTAATATCTTTCCTTCAAAATTGTATTGATGGTAATAATTTGTTTTAAAAAAGTATTGCTGGTAATAGTTATTTGCCCATAGCTGGGACCCTAACAGGTGCTACCATCTAGTGTCAGGGTGGACCTGGGAACACCAGCAATTAAGAGGTGGTGCCACGCCACTCAAAACCTCCCGATCAGGGGCCTTACTGCTGGACGTAGTTTAACGTCTTACCCAGGACGCGGATGTAGTTTAACGTCTTACCCAGGACGAGAAATTGGAGAGGTACAATTTATAGGCCTTGATTACCAAACAAGAGGTGCGTATCTTTCCACGCTTTCAGCACAATTTTAGGGGTGCGTACTATTGATGAAGGCGCATTACACAGAGAGAATTACGGTATTAGACCTTCATGCTGGAATTAGTGGTAAGTTAAAGAATTAATAGAATGGGTAAAAAATAAAAGAGAGAAAAGAAGATAGTTTGATATTTGAACTAACATCTAACATTTATTCTCGGTTGTCGATGGTTGCACAAACCAAGACATAATCTCAGATTTTCTCGTCTGCAGTCGCTCTCTCACAGACGTGACGTCGCCTCTCGCTGTCTTTTTTAGAAATACTTTCATGGTAACTGTCCCGATGAGCTGCTTTCGCTGGTTCCCAGGCTTCATGAATTCAAGCGTCTTACGAGGCTGGCATCCCGCTCTCACCCTTTCACTGTTGAAACTGTTAAATGTAGCCGTCTCTTCTACTTCAATAGCTGCATATCTCGCTCCTCTCGCCTGTGGAACTCCCTTCCCTTTCCCTGTTTCCCTGAGAGCTATAATCTCCAACTATTCAAATGTAATGTCAATCGACATCTCCAGTTGCCTTGATCTATCCACTATCCTTCTTCTCATCCTTTCCTCTATCACTCCTATCTGCTCTCTCTCCAAATCCTCTGTAACTCCTTGCGTGCTAGTGGCTTCCCGCCTTGCTTGGGGTAAAATGCTTAAAAAAAAAAAAATTCAGCCATTGTATTTATTTTTTACTACATTACTTTTCATTGTTAAGGACGAAACATGTCGAGATGTTAATAATAATGGCGGTAAATAAGAAGATACAAAACAAAGAATGTGCAGCAAACATGGGAAACGTGCGGTCTAGCATTACACTTACGCAGACCTGGCCCGGCTGTGCAGGGTAGGTGGTTAAAATTTAATATAATATCATAGTCCCAAGGGGTCGTTCCCCATGCATACATCTCCTTCAGGAGGGGAATAGGGCTATTACCTCGCGCTTGAGGCGACCTCAAAAGGCGCTGAAGGGGCTTGAGCAATCTTTTCATGTACACGTTCTCCCACCCTACTTTAAACTTGAAACTCTGTTACATTCTGCTTGAGCCTATAACGGCATGGATTTTCTATATTAAAACATTGGGGATTAAGTCATTTCATCCATCGCAAGAATAAATTAATAAATTAATTTAAAAGTAAAAATATATTTAAATATGCTCAGCATTGGCATTGAATTTATACTGGCTTTTAATATTTTGCTCCGAAAAATATTTTAGGATTGTAGTATTTTAATATTTCGTTATAGCGTTTTCTTTTTCGTAAACGAAGAACACCGGTGTATTATGCACAAGATAGCCGAGATTATTTTTTAAGGTGTTGTGGTGTCTTCCCTCTAAGAGTCTATATTAGACTCTCCCGACTACTATAAGTTTAGTAGGAGAGAAGGAACAGTGAACAGTAAATAGATTGAGCGCTGGTTCATACGATACACTCTTACTAGTCGTGTCATACTCTTCTGTTGTACTTACTGTTTAATATACAATATATCTGCAAACCTGGTTTTTGTTATTACTTAACATTTTACTTGGTCACAACATCTTGACTTATAGTAGGCGGAAGAGTCTAATATAGATTCTTAGAGGGAGGACACCACAACAAAAGGCCTTATTGAAATGAAGTGCAGTTTGGAAGAAATATGTACATAAATACTGTTTAGAAGCCCATGAATTTTCCTTCAATGTTCTGATCCTTTATTTTAAATTAATACAAAATGTGAGAGAGTGTTTCTTCTCTTCGTCAAAAGAAACATTTGCAACACTTGTGTTCTTTATTAGACTATTGGCCAAAACAACCGCATCAGAAAAATATATGGGGTAAGCTTTGGTCTTTCAAATGTTATCGCTCACAATGAATCATATGGCGCTCATATTCCTTTGAAACACCTGTCGTCATACAGAACATTAAAAGATTCCGATGGAATCAAGAATAAAACCGTATTACTGTGTATTGAATGGTTGGTAATATTGCACTAATGAAACCTTGTTTTAAAGAAAAAATGTAGAAAATGATGAGTATCAGTTACTTTGGATGCAGCGTCTCTCCTGCAAAAAAACAAACAAACAAAAAAAAAAAACAAACTATTGTCCTCTTATTAAGCATTACATCAATTAGTTTTTACGTCGTTAGGATGAAACCCTGATTAACTCTTATTTTATTAATCTTATTTTAATAGGGTAACAATGAATGTTAAGCTTGTCATGTCCAGTATGATTAGGATTTAAACAGGAATTTAAGAGCAGCGTATGATCAAAATCAACTGGCGGAATAGGTAATGGGTGCTCCAGTTACTGCTACGCAGTAACTACTTATTTAAGACGTTGCATACTGAAATTTTGAAAGCAAGATGGAAACTACATGGGTATATTTTGCGAATGGATCCAGAATGTCCAGCTAACAAAGCCAAGGAGTTTTACTTTGAAGACTAACTTCAAAAAGTTCAGAGGTCATCCAAGAACCACCATAGTCACAACGCTGAACCGAGACATTCAAAGAACAAGGCAAAAAGATCCCACTTTTCTTTTGGAGAAGTTTACAATCAAGGAAGATCTGCAACGAATCTGCAAACTCGCAGAAGACAGAGAAGGCTGGCAAAATATTATCGAATCAGTATGCAATGACACCGAAGATGAAAGAACATGTTAATTCATGACCTCAAATCGAAACAGTTTTGATGATGATGTATGATCAAAGTAAAAATTATGATTTTGATATCTTTTGAGAAAAATACCTAAAAAAATGTAATAAAGTTAAAATACGAAGCTGATTTTTCGAACTAGTGGGTGTATTTTTTTTTATAATGGAAACCGTCATTATTCGATGTAGAAGAAAAGTCATGAAGTAGAAACACGGGGCTGAAGAGGAGTTAAATTTTTGAATAAATATTAACAACGTGTATATAGTGGACTTTTACTAAGTAAACGATTAACCTTTGTGAAATTAAGATTCTATAAATACACATACGAGGGAGAAAGTTGAAAAGTTATTATTATGAATAGGAATTCAGAATAGAAAAAAAATGATGTTTTGTCAGTTTTGGTGAAATGTACAGGGTCGAGAACTTTTTAGCAGGTCCACGTGTGTGTTTGTTTTAGATAAATATACACTGAAATGGCTATGAAAACATAAATAACATACCCGCATATTTTGTCGTTTATTTGCTTAAAGTAAGAAACGGGAATCAAAAGTAGCGACAGACGAGAATTTAAATCGATTTACTTCTACTGGAAACTATCCTACTGTTATAACTTAGAAAGGGTTTCTGAATGAAGAATAACCAAAACGGAGATTGGAAATGAAATGGTAATCTTTATAACATCAACAAAATACAATACTCGCCAGTGGTGTGAAGTAGATAAACCACTGCTAGTGGTGGACTACTTAGACAGCATATTACCCCCCCACCGCCCCGCCCAACTTAAAATAGTGTACAACGTATTAAAGAGGATTGGGACATACCCATTAGTGTTCATAGGTAAGGTATATAACGATAGATAGATAGATAGATAGATAGATAGTGTTATAACCTAGAAAGGGTTACTGAACGAGGAATAACCAAAACGGAGATTGGAAATGAAATGGTAATCTTTATAACATCAACAAAATACCATACTCGCCAGCGACGTCGTGTAGGTAAACCACTGCTAGTGGTGGACTACTTAGACAGCATATTACCCCTCACACACGTGTCCAATGTATTTAGGAGAATTGGGACATACCAATTAGTGTTCATATGTACGGTATATAACAGACAGATAGAAATTAGATGGATGGATAATGTGGTAACCTAGGAAAGTTTACTGAATGAGGAATAACCAAAACGGAGGTTGGAACCGAAATGGTAATCTTTATAACATCAACAAAATACAATACTCGCCAGTGGTGTGAAGTAGGTGAACCGCTATATATATTAGGTTGGTGCAAAAATAATGACGTAATAATGTCGTTTTTTGACGTATTTTTAACGTCAAAAAACGACATTATATTACGTCATTATTTTTGCACCAACCTAATAACAATATCAAATAAAAATATTTAGCTTTCTATCAGTCAAATGGAAACATATCTAACATTTTGCGTGTATTTGAAATATTAAAGCTAAAGTAGAAAATAGAAAACAGATACTTAAAGGATCAGAAAATACCAATTATCAACTAACAAAAATATGAATAATAGATGTTGTCCTCAATAGACATCCTATTTATATTTTCAATTCAGCTTTAATCTGTGTATATTTTGTTATCATTTCATTGAGATATTTTCAATTTTGGAGTGCGTAATGCTATAAAGTAATTTGAAATTGTTTTATAAAGATGCCAGTTCAACTAGATATTTCATGTATCCACATTAATATCTATATATATTGTTCTAACCTAGAAAGGGTTAGTGAATGAAGAATAACCAAAACGAAGGTTGGAAATGAAATGGTAAGCTTTATAACATCAACAAAATACAATACTCGCCAGCGGCGTGAAGTAGGTAAACCACTGCTAGTGGTGGACTACATAGGCAGCAGATTACCCTCACTTACAGTAGTGTCCAACATATGTATGAGGATTGGGGCATACCCATTAGTGCTCATAGGTAACACGTACACATGCTCTTTTTAATAATCGAACACTGAATTTGTGGCTATGATTTTGTGGATCACTGATAATTTAACGTTTTAAAGTCACGACATTCGAAAACTGTTTTCTCTTTTACTCAGCTTTAATGATAGGTTTTCTTTTGTAGCGTTCTCCTCCAATCACCTAAAGTAGCAATAGAATCAAGCTAGAAGAGCTTTGAAATATGGAATTCGGTTTTATCATTGAGTTTGTTGATAAAGACCACGATAAAAGTAATTATATATTTTATCTTTACAACTATATTGGATAAGAAAAAAAGTTACTGACTGCTTATTTCGTTAATTGTTAAATTGTCAGTCTGGGAAATGGTTCGATTTCCGATCGACTAACGAATATTAGGAGTTGATTAATCGTGACAAAACGGACTAAAAAATAAGGCGATATAATTTTATTCGAATTTCTTAAGATAAAACATAGTTTATTAATCTGAGTCGCAATTCTTTCATTTTACTTTATGTAGTTTTTTAAACCAACTTCCAGATTGTTGTTCTCCGAGTACTAGTAAAAAATTCAATGTAAAACTATTCCAGCTAAATTGGATGATGCTGTGTAGTTGTTAAGTTACCGAGCAAAAGTGACGCTATTTAGGAGAGATCGGAGATTTTATTACTCAACTAACAGCCATACCCAGCTGGTCGATCAGAAAAAGCGTTCAATTAGAATGGAGCAAAAACAGCATCATGTTTAGATGAAACAGAATCTATCTTCTTCAATTAGTTTAAAGTACTTCCATTAAAAAACATTTTGAATTAATGCAGTTACTGATATAACAGAAGTAGTCTGTATATATTCACTCGAAGTTAGCCAAGGACATGAAGGGGTAAAACAGGCAACATGAAGACCCACTTCAGACCACAATTATTTTGGAAGTTTTGAAATTCAATTCGTCAGTGTGCTACCAGGGATATAAAAGAGGATACATTTATAAAGCATTTGTTAGGTTTGATGAAAATTAGTTGAAAGATCAACGAAAAATAAGAAAGAAACCAGTAAAAATCGCCATTTTTTATTATTTACGCGGATCTTCACTATATGGGTGGACTCAGTTATCAAGTTAAATGACAATTAAGCAATCAACTTATTTTTGGCTATAATTGAGTAATGTTTGTATTAGATTGCTTGAAAATTGACGGAGTTTTTAGTTTAAAATTTGTGTTGAAATCGATTTTTCGATTTTCGCGGTTTTTCGCTAAACGCAGGGGTGTAGAAATAAAAATGAGGTATCGTTGAAAACGTCATGATGTATGTAACCTACGTACCGAGTTTGAATGAAATTGGAGGAAAAAAAATGAATTTATCGTTTTTTCATCGGTTTTATCGATTATTGTTTTTTTTAAATACGAATTTTTAACGCTTAGAACCTATCTCTTACATTGTACAATGTATATGCCAAGTTTGGTCAGAATCGGTTGGATGGATCTCGAGTGAAAAGATATCACAACAGACAGACTGACAGACAGGCAGGCATCCTCTGTTTTATATATAGATAAAGAATCAATTCACCGAGAAACAATTTCGGTCTTCTCAATTTCTTGGCACGCTTAGATGAATATCTTGGTTTAGGTTCTGATAGTTTATTCAGTGCGATAAATTTATTTATCACGTGTTAAATATGGCGCCCGAGAATCTGATGTGACCGGATTATGAATAAGGTTTTGACCAATCGCTGAATGCGAAATATTCTGCGATGTATCAAAGTTGTTGCGTGACGTGATTGGCCATTTCCGATTCAAGGTGGGACATCCTGTTTGATTCTGAATTCCAGGCTTTGCTAGAAGTGTCCAACCAGATTAGTTGATTTGTTTTTTGTTTTTTTTTACAGCTTATCAACCTTTTGCGACATATTTAAAGCAAGAAGATATTTTTAGATGATAAGAATTTTTGGAGATAATGATTTACTGATATATGTATATGTGGCATCCGTCTGTCACGAGAGACCCCATGGATTAGCTCCCAAAAAGTTATGTCTCAGCTGTTGATGTCGGCGCATCATCTGTTATGTATGTACATGCCAACACGGGAGTGAAAGTCTCGATTGCAACGAATGCATGTGAAGACATCCCCTATTCCGATGTAGCCGTGTTGTTTTCTTTCCTTCGATTTTGCTTCACCCCGGCGGCAAACCTTCGTTTCTATTCCTCGCTCCAGCCCTAGATGCAAATTGAGTCTCCTCCGTAAGCGATCGTTGGCGACATATTCCCACCTCACGATGTCCATCGCCCTCATGTCACTTTTGAAAACGTCCTTGAAGTTAACATGAGGTCGACTTCGTGCTCTCTTGCCGCGGCCAGTCCTCCCCGCTACAGAAGGACCTTCGAAATCATCCAAATATTAAACTGTTGCTTCTTATGTTTTGCTGTAGCGGTGGGAAACGCTGGATTTACCTCTCCTGGGCAAGGTTTTATGAGAGATCGGCAGTTGCCCATAAAGCCCGTCTTCTCTCTCCACGCCACTGCTGTTGTCCAAGGGTAAGGTAGAGTCCAGTACAGCTTGGTGTAGACGTAGGAGTTGAGAGAACGAAGTTAAACATTACATCGAATTGTCTTAGAGACACTGGTTCCAGATTTATCCTCAGGGTTTACACCCGAAGCCTTTCCCATGATTGGATATGGCCGCAAGTATTTTAAAATCAGTTTTCCTTCTCTTACACGGACTACCCACCTGGGCTGACAAGTTCCATCTACCCAAAGTATACATATATATATACACATTCTAGAAGAATCCTCAGAAAGCACAAGACGGCAGTAGCAGTAGCGCATCCATTACCGAGAATCTCAACTAGGACCGTTACGACACACACACACACACATTCACAACAACACACACACACACACACACACACACACACACACACACACACACACACACACACACACACATATATATATATATATATATATATATAGATGGTTCCTAAGGCCATTTGCGTGTAAGCGAATATAACGAACTGAACTCTACAATTTCAAATTCTGAACCGTTATCCATTACAACACCAGTACAGTCAAGCTTACAGCACCTGGTATTCCAAGCGGTCACCCATCTAGGTACTTACCTGGCTCGACGTTGCTTAACTGCTGTGATGGCACGAAGACCGGGGTTTCAAAAGAGAAAAAGTGAGAAGACAAACAAGTCTCAATGCAACCTATACAACTCAAAAGATTACGGTTTTATGAAATTCAATACACATCCAAACAATAGACATATATCATGGGTTGAACTGGTGAACGAAGGTTTTGCTACCATGTCAGGCAGCCGCTCTGTTGCTATCTATAACCAGCCAAAAGTATTGATTTGAGGCGGGACAATCAATTGCCACAACGACAATATCCACGTCGTGGCCCAACATAACAGATATTAATTTCAAATCATCCTTCCTATATGAACTTAGTATATCTAATTATTATCAAAATTCGATAATATAAACAAAGTGTTTTGGATGTTTTAAACTTTTCATTCACAGTATATCGAGATCATTATCATCAACGACTTAGAGTTAACTACTAGACAAAAAAACTTTTCCAACTTCTTCCGTGACGACTGTGAACGTGTTATTCTTTGCTTACCAGTGACATCCTTTATATAATTCCTTTCTGCTTTTTCTATCCATCGAGCACCATTCAACCAACTTTTTTCTACATCTATTGTCCTGTCTATATTTCTAAGATGAGGTATTATGTACACTACTTACATTATTCGGATTATTGTCCTCATCTTTGTCGCCATATTTATTACAAAGCTCCGGCCTTCTTCAGGTGGTTGGAATGTCGAACTGAATCCTTTATTTCGGGGTAGACTGTTCTAGATCCACGTGCCATGTTTAATGTCAGTTATCAGTTATCTCATGTTAATTCCCCGCTAAAAGTTCTCCAGTGTCTTAACCGGGTATTGAACTCACACTCATTGTGTCCTGTCAATGGATCTAACTAACGCCTTTAACCAATGTGCCATGTACCTTGATAATATGTGTACGAATTTCTGGGTATTATAAACCTAATGTCTTCAGCAACCATTTTTACCAGTGCTCATGTTGCAATTTTTGCTGTTATCATTCCATGTTTTTTACTAGAGCTCATATTGCAATTTGACAGGACCCAAAGAGTGAGAGTTCAATGCCCGTTTAAGGCAGTGGAGAACTTTCAGAGGGAAATTAACAGGAGATAACTGATAACTGACATCCATTAAAACATGGCACGTGGAACTAGAACAGTCTATCCAAGTGAACGAAATAACGGGTTTAAATCGACATTCCAACCACCTGAAGAAGGCCGGAGCGTACAACGGCCGATTCGTTGTAATAAATATGGCGACAAAGATGACGACAATAGTTCAAATAATGTAAATAGTGTACATAATACCTCATCTCAGAAATATAGACAGATACTGAAGGGCCGAAACGTTGTAAGAAATATGGCGACAAAGATGAGGACAATAGTCCGAATAATGTAAAAAATGTACATAATAACTTATCTCAGAAATATAGACAGATACTGAAGAAGGTCGAAACTTTGTAATAAATATGGCGACAAAGATGAGGACAATAGTCCAAATAATGTAAATAATGTACATAATACCTCATCTGAGAAATATAGACAGATACTGAAGGGCCGAAACATTGTAATAAATATGGTGAAAAAATGAGGACAATAGTCCGAATAATGTAAATAGTGTACATAATACCTCATCTCAGAAATATAGACAGATAGTGAAGAAGGCCGGGACGTACAACGGCCGAAACTTTGTAATAAATATGGCGACAAAGATGAGGACAATAGTCCGAATAATGTAAATGGTGTATCTGTTGTCTTACTTGCTGTATGTACTGGCCACTTCCTTTTTTGTCATTTAATCACGTACATGATATTTCTGATTTTAGTATTTCTTTGATCATCTTGACTCTTTTATATTTCTAGCTTTAGTTCATGCCATTTGATCTTTCTGCGTTTTTAAACTTGTTTTAAAGTGATTTTACTAATTTCCATAACTATGCATTTTACATCTTAAGTATGTATCTTGGCAAAGTTCTTTTCAGTAGGTTTATTTTTATTAAATGGTCACGGTGCCATACAGTCTTATGAGATAACAGACATTCGGTTGTTTCGGTCCTCTGGGTCAATAGACTCTAAAGTTGCACAGAATCAGGTTTCAAGACACGGAGATAGGATACTATGGAACGGAGCTAACCTTGATTGAAATCAGTTGTAATCAATACAATTACATATGCAGGGCTGAGAATTGATGTCACCATTACCATAAATTCATCAGAAATTATGGCAATGTAAGCTCAATTAGTTACTACTTTTTCACAACCCATAATAACGATATATCGGACTGTAAATAAACAGTAAAATCGACCTTGCTAACCGAAACGCTCCTCTGTGGCTCAATCGGTAAAAGCACGTCAGGTTATATGAAGGCCTCATATAGGATACAGGTTCAATTCCTGTTGGAGGACGAATATTTTCTATGAAAGTTTCTTGGACATTCAGGCCAGTAAATGTTGTTAATACTGTTTATCATAAACAGAGTATTTACTTAAATATTTGTATCTATAAAAAGAACGTATAAACATAAAATATGTCTTAAAATAAATGTGTGTATATATGCGAACGCGCATTCACTTAATTGTATTAATTCGTAGCAGTACAATAATTGTTCATTAAAAAAAAGAAAACGATAAGCCTGCGTGTGTGTGTGTTATTTCAAATGACTGTGTATTCCATGTTTATGTTATAAAAGCCAAATAAATATACGCGTGTATTGGTTTGGCTTGTTTTGTTTTATGGCATATCAACGTCAATGGGTTATTTAATGCCGACAAGAGTTTTATGGCTGGTAATATTTTGTTTTGTCAAAAATCCATTTCTGGCAATATTTTTTCCTCAAAAATGTATAGCTGCTAATATTTTTTTTCAAAACATATTGCTGGTAATATATTTTTTTCAAAAACGTATTGCTGGTAATGTTTTTTTTTCTTCAAAAATTTATTTCTGGTAATAATTTTTCCAAAGTATTTCTGGTATTAAAACCTATTTTTACGCTTTTATAATGCTTTTTACCTCAGTTTCGGGGTTAACTATTTTACCCATAGCTTGGACCCTAACAGGTGCTACCACCCCGGGTTAAGGTGGACCTGGGAACACCAGCAATTAAGAGGTGGTTCCACGCTCCTCAAAAGCTCCTTGCTGTTGGACGTAGTTTATCGTCTTACCCTGGACGCGGATGTAGTTTATCGCCATCATACTCAGGACGGCATATACGTGTAAACGTACTCTTACATACATGATATGGTATAAAATGAAATGCGAATCTGTATAATTAACATAGCAAGCTATTTGTTCTGAGGGGAAATACTCTCCTTAGGTGCTAGGGAAAAATCGATAACGGTTTTTTTACTACTTTATAAAAATACACGTTATCGAGAGAATGAGTGTTGGCAAATGCTCCCGCAATATATATATATATATAATAAAAAGAAAGAACAGTAAGATATATAATCCGGTATTCTTATTGATATTTTTATTTTTATAAAAGAGTGCTCAATGTAAATTTACAGAGCATAAATATTATAAATTAACTGATTTAAAATATAGTTTCTTCGATACACAGGAATTACCATGTTTCAAAAACCGAAGGTAAAAACTTCAAATTTAATTATATTAAATTAAAAGCATTACACTTATTTGATTTAAAAAGAAATATAGTCTATGAGTAATTAAGAGTAAAAATTATATTTTAAACTTGTAGTTCAATATAATATCTAACCTAAACTACCCTTTTAGAAAGAATCTGTAAGTATACAAGTATGAATTTAACGGATAAAAATGCGAAAAAAATTTTTGTCGATGATAAAAAAAGCAGACAACATGCGTTGAACGGATGTCAAAATTCGTTGAAAAATAAACCCTCCCCTCCCTAGACTGAACCTCTTTTTCGAAAGTAACTCATAATTGATACAATAATAGTTAATACAAATTATGAATTTATATCTGCGTTTAAAACTCAGTAAATTTAAAACTCAGTAAATTTAAAAATAAGTCATTCCAAAATTCGCTTGAAGATGAAACAGAAATAATGCTTTTAATTTAATTATATAATTAAATTTGAAGTTTTTAGCTTCGGTTTTTGAAAGATGGTAATTCCTGTGTAGCGAAGAAACCATATTTTAAATCAGTTAATTTATAATATTATATATATATATATATAAAAGAAAATATATAAAAAAAAGAGAGAAGCCGCAAACATTTTTGCTTGTAATATAGATTTAAAAAAAAATTCATGTTTTATTTTTCATAATTTTGTTACATGAGTTTCAGGTCTCACGACGTCATCAGGCAGTTCAAGAAAGACGTTTGGATCACTAACACAAAAAAGAAAATGTCTCATATCGAGAATATTTAACATCGAAAAACAAAGAAAAAATGAATTATTTTTAATCATATGTGGAAATCTCCACCCTTTGCCTGATGACCGGAAAATAAAACAATTTTTTAAAAAAATTCACATTACAACCCAGAATGTTTGCGGTTTCTCTCTTCTTTTCAATATATATACACACACACACACACACACACACATATACATATATATATATATATATATATATATATATATATATATATATATATATATATATATATATATTAATAATAAATCCTAACGAGCCAGGCAAACCTACCTACGTTTCACTAAACGGATTTTCAGGGTAAACTGACTAAAAAAGGAAATGGCGGAACAGTATTTATTGATAAAACCATTAAAAACATAAAATCACGTGACAAAAAAAAAAAAAAAAAAAAAAAAAAGTAAAAAAAAAAAGAGAGAAGAAAACGCAAAGGGCTATTCTAATAACCAGGCTCTCCTACGCCTACACATATTAAGTATTTCAGATCTTTGATTTAATAAATTCTTAGGTTTCTTATAGGTGACGATTACTAATTTTTCTTACATACATAACCAAGAAAACTTGTCACCTGCCCTATATTTATGGCATTGTTTTAACATTTCCCATTTCAAAATGGCGTCACTGTTAGCTTGCTTTATATCCCATATGTAAATGGCCAAGCTGGTACTATGTCTATAGGTTTCATATACATTCAATATATATATTCAATGTAACGTTATATATCAAGAAATGTTTGTACAAACATGTAACTGTTGAAAAGCACGTTTATTCTTAGGCGGAGATCTTTGCATATATACACATTCCTATGTGCGTGTATTGATATGCATTTTTACATGTGTGGATGTATTTATCTGTTTGCGCGTTTGTTCTCGAGTACAGTATTCTCGTTCACGTGTGAGCATAAAAGTCTTGTCCAATTCACAAAGCAGACATTGCGACTAAGATGGTGGTTTTGTTTTGCAAGGACATCAAAAATTCAATTTCTATTAAAAGTGATAAAAAAACGATGAAGAAGGAAAACAGAAAAATACTCAAGTTTGCATACTGATGCGGAAGGATTAAGTCGCTGTCGATTCCCTGGGCCATTTTAAACTTGCATCAAACTCTTTGCAGCGCTCTGCTTTATTTTGCATAACAGACGCCGAGCTTCCTCCACCATCACCCTACCCTCTTTTCGTCTCGTCTCTTCTCGTGACGCTTGTTTTTGATAACGAGTTTTTGAGAGAAGTCATACATAAAATGGAGACGGGTTGAATTTAAATTTTATCCCAAACAAATCCCAACGGTTTGTCTTGGGCTTTATTTTACACAGTTCCTTTGAGAATTTAATGGGCTATGAGGAAGGGACGGGATGGAATAGTTTAGAGGAAATATTCGTAAATGAGTTCGACGCAAGGAAGGTGAAAACCACGTTTCTTCCTTGAAGAAAATGAATCTTGCAAATTGAAGTCATATGAAACGAAATTGATTTTTATTTTCTTAAAAACACATTCAAGTATTATCACTAATTTGTGATTGCGTGTATTTTGTGTGTCTCTTTCTTTTTTCTCTCTCTTTCTCTCTCTCTCTCTCATATATATATATATATATATATATATATATATATACTGTGCGAGGCAAAAAATGGAAGCACCCATAGAAAGATTTTTGTATTTTTACCAAGACAAGTGATTAATAGAATTCCTTTATTAATACAGGTTATTAATACAGGTGTAGGTATATACATTGCCCAATTAAAAACCTTTGGGCAATACTAGACAAGCGTAATAGGAAAGTTGATACAGAAGATGAGCTTTTTCGCGAATTAAAAGAATACTGGAAAAATCTGGCGAAGGACGTTGACTTACTAAAGAATTTAATCTATAGCATGTCACGAAGAATTAAGGCCGTTATTAAAGCAAAAGGTTAGCCAACTATATACCAAATCATTTTTTGTACACCTGTATTAATAAACGAATTCTATTACTCTCTTATCTTGGCAAAAATACCAAAATCGTCTTTCTATATATATATATATATGAGATAACGATATATATAATATATATAAAGGTTAATATTGGGGAAAATGTATGACAAAGTGGAAAAAAGTTTTATTGTGACGTGTTTCGTCCTTTAGGACTTCATCAGACTAAACATAACCCCAACATAACAAATTTAGTCCGATGAAGTTCTTAAGAAACGTGTCACCAGAAAACCTTTTACATTTGTCATAAATTTTTACCTACTATATATATACGCCATGAGCAGATATGAATGTACGCGAGAGAATTATGGAAGATTGTAGTTTAAAGACAGTAAAATCGACCTTGCTATCTGAACGCTCCTCTACGGCCAAATCGGTTAAAGGCACGTCAGGCTATATGAGGGTTCCGTATAGGATACAGGTTCGAATCGGACATTCAGGCTGGTAAATATTGTTTAATACTGTTTATTATAAACAGAGCATTTATTTAAATATTTGTATCTATAAAAAGAATGTATAAAAATGTCTTTATATATATAGTAAAGGTAAACAATCTGTTAGTATATAATCCAAGTGGGAACAATTTATCTATAATTAACAATTTCGTTTTATAAAATTCCTTTTCTCGCCCTCCCTTTAGTTTCACTTAATCTTTCTAATAACCCCATCTAGGCTGAATTTTTGGAGCTTCTTTCCTTTTCTAACAGATAACTTCCGCCCACTTCTTACCACTACTCGGACAGACTGTCCTGCTGAGGCTTCGATATGGGTAGATCAATTATTGTACCAATTATTCAACTTCTGATTTTGTTAAGTACTAAATTGTAAATCTCACGGTGGAGTAAGCGTTAGCGGTTCGGATTGAGGAATCGGAGATCCAGTCGGATCCATTACATTCACTTGCGTGTGATACCCTTGTGAAAGGTATAAATCCTCTTTTTATCCTCCACCAGCTATGGTAAATAACAGGACAGACCGGGTTTGATAGCCTTGGATGGCAACTGGTCTACCTCAGAAAAAAATGGCAACCTACTGCTGAAAAAAACTACCTCGTCAGTCATGTATCACGCATGGTACATAACTGACTGATATTTACTTACGTGTTAATACCATTGGGAAAAGTATGAATCCTCTGACTAAATTCCGACACTGAATACAGTCCATCAATCTGGGTTGAATAAAACCGACGTACTCGGCATCAGCTGAAATAGACTATACCCATGATGTAATTTGGGATTTCTCTGTTGTATATATATATATATATATATATATATATATATATATATATATATATATATAAAAGTGAACATAGAAGTCAAAACTTAGAGGCGACAGTCTGTTTCATGGTAGATGCAATCAGGATTGCATCTAGCATGAAACAGACTGTGGCCTCAAATGTTGACATCTATGTTCAGTTTTATATTTACTCACGCTCTATCTCAGATATTGAGCACTTTATCCCATAAATATAGCACACCCTAAGACTATATTTCTTTATATTAATATATATATATATATTAATACATATATATATATATATATATATATATATATATATATATATATATATATATATATATATATATATATATATTTAGTTTATGCAAAACTAGGTAATCCGTATGGGTAGACCCAAGGAGGATGATATCCAGAGAGCTCAATGTAAATTCAGAGCAAATAAATTTGAATAAATAATTAATATATATATATATATATATATATATATATATATATATATATATATATATATTAATATACATATATATTAATATATATATATTAATATATATATATATTAATATAAATAAATATAAAAGTGAACATAGAAGTCAACACTTAGAGGCGACAGTCTGTTTCATGCTAATATCTCTGATATTGAGCACTTTATCCGATAAATATAGCACATCTTAAGACTATATTTCTTCATGTATATTAATATATATATATATATATATTAATATATACATATATATATATGTGTGTATGTATATATATATGTATGTGTATATATATATATATATATATATATATATATATATATATCACATACACACTAGTGTGTGATTATATAGTATAGTGTTCTTGCATATACGCGTGCTTAAAATTATGTATATTTATGCATGTACATATTTCTTTTATGCATGTTTACGTTTCCAGCTTGGGATGGCTGACATTGTCGTGGATCGTACTTGGGAAAGGAAAATGTGAATACACCCGTGCTAAACGTTCCTTGTCCCGTCCATCCAACAATATCGCTCAGATTACAATCGGAATATCTGAATGTTAATTGGCGCTCTACATTACACATCCGTGGCTGGGCGATGGTTAGACGAAGAGCTGCTAATGCCAACAACACTGAAAAAAATATAAAAATTCAGAAATCATTTTAACTTCTTGGGTGCATGAGTAATGAGTTCCCAGTGATAAATCTATTGATTATTTAATCTGTCCCGATAGTGACAGAGCAAAACTTTTCGCACAAAGGGAGAGGCCCGCAAGGTATAAAGCGGGAAAATATTTGAATCTTGCATGATACAGGATATTAAAAAAAAACAAAAAAAACAAAAAACAAAACACTCGGTTAAGCAGTAGAATATTTGGTAGCCAGTATATTTTTTTATGTATTCAAAAGGGTTTTGTATGCAATGAGTAGGCCTTCATTTATTTGCACGATTTTTCTCAAGTACTCTCTTCCCATTTACAGGTGAGTAAAAATCTTGCCCAATTCACAACAGTGATTTATATAGCAATTCCTAGTAAACGAGTAAATTTTTTTAGGAATAGTGCGTCTTCAGGGATTTCGATGGCCGATCAAATTCATTGAGTTTGCTATAGTTAAGCAAATTTCATGGAGATTCCAGAAGATAAAAAGAGTTTTGAGTTGGATTCTTATTCTTCATAACTGGATTTTTGAAGGAATCATTCTCGCATCATTTGTGCTTTGTAAAGTTAATTTTAGTTAGATTTAACAGTAATCATTAATAAATTCCAATATAGACTTCAAAAATTTTTTTTGATTTAAACGATCCCACAATCTTTTTAAAGAGGTAAGTATTAGGTTGGTGCAAAAATAATGACGTAATAATGTCGTTTTTTGACGTATTTTTTAACGTCAAAAAACGATATTATTACGACATTATTTTTGCACCAACCTAATAGTTTATTGACCGTAAGTCAAGTTGAGGTAAGTAGTTTATTGACCGCCATCGTGATGCCTGCCGTGAATTTGTTTCCGTAATAGTTTCTTTAATCATTGTTAACAAGCTTAGTATATGATAAGTTATTCCAGCTCCATGTAGAGTAAACACCAAATTAAATACTATATGTTACATGTAACTTTTATATTTACTTAGGAAGAAACAATAGAGAACTCTGTAACCTAATCTTTGGGTTTTAAAATATATAATTGTTACAAAAATATTAGAACGTTTCGAAAAGTCTATATATAAAATCAGATAAAGGACTGGATATTGCCGAGAACTGGGAGGAGGCACGGTGGAGTAATGCATAGCGGCTCGGATTGAGAAATAGGAGAGCCGAGTTCGAATTCCAGTCGAATCTATTACATTCACTAATATGTACTAATACCATTGGAAAAGTTATGAGTCTTCTTCTTCTTCTACTCCCCCAGCTATTGTTAAATAACGCAGAAAGAAATTCGAGAAAAAATCTGCTTCATCATCGCCTAAGTGTGTATCACGTATGGCACATAAGTGATTCTGGATATATGAAGAAACAGAGTAAAAGATAGCAGCTTCATAATGTGTGCGATCGTCTCAGACAAGATGTGAGGATTGCTACACAAATTTTCCAGCTGTGGAATAATGACACGTATTTTTAATTCAAAGGTAATTTCATTTTTTTTTTAGGCAACATTCCATCTTTTTTATATTTCATTGAAGCGCGCTTTGTAAGAGTCCTCGCGATCATGAAGTCCTTCCAATCTGATAGGTCCTTGAAAGTCGTTGCCAATGGTCATGTTCCTGGTCCCATGAGATAAATAAAAGGCACCTTACAAAGCTAACTCACTTTTCTTTATATTATCGAGCTGCCTAAGAACATTCTCAGATTGCTAGTAAATATCTAAGCAGATGATACCACAGTTTATGGCTGGATCACCAAAAATCTAGATGGCGAGAGCTGATGGCTTATCTGAACTAGTTCTAACAGCTCAACGCGGAAAAAAAACTGGCTTGTAACTTTCTATTGCTCAAAAACCCAGCTAGTATCATTTCGTTATCACCGATCAAACGCAGAGTTTTCTGCAGTCTCTCAATGAGGCTTCATTCTTTGAACATTTATTGGGACGAATTCACTCGGTCATCAAGTATCACCAATCTTCACTTCATATTCTTATATTCATATCACACACCTCATGCACTAACTACCTTGAGTGGTTCATGACCCTTGTATTAAGTGAACATTAAAAAATAAAGCTTCTCGTATAATGAAAAAGATTTGGTTACATGCGCGCTTCAATGAAATATAAAAAAAGACGGAATGTTGTCTAAAGAAACAAAATTACCTTTGAATTAAAAATACCTGTCATTATCTGCAAAGTCTGTGAATGAACACAAACATTCAGGTTGACTATCGAAATTATTATAATTTCGAAGATATTTCATGAGATTTAAAATTTTGGTTTGCTTAATCTGTTTTATAGACAACAAAGCTAGTTGATATCAGGTGAGACGATGTATGCAGCATTACGATCGTTCCAGAATCTCTGAAGAGTTAGACGGTAGTGGGGGCGCAATTTGACCTTTTCTCGTGCAGACTGTTTAGTGGAACATTCCCAATAGACTCCAAAAGTTATCGTAATATCAGGTCAGCCGGTACACTTTGTGGAATCTCACGAGAAGCAAGGGATGTAAGAAGATAGCTAGGTAAAATGTTTTTGCCGGAGGACAAAGCGAAATAATGTTAACTTTGAAGTTGTCTGGTTTTAACAATTTCCTTAGCATTGCATAAACACGTGCGGGCTTTGTGTTGGGGTTTTCGCTGAATGACCGAGAGATTTGAGGTTAAAGGAGGAGGGTAGAGTTCAAGTTTTGTTCCTTCATGTGAGAAGTGGACATCGTTCCCGACTCGAGAAAAGTAGCAAAAACAAAAGCAAAGAAGAACGATTTTAGAACCAAACTGGCAATTGAAGACTAAACCTGTTGTAATACTGTTGCGACCAAGTAAATGGTCAAAGAAATAACAAAACAAGTGTTATAGATATATCATATATTAAACAATAAGTACAACAGAAGAGTATTACACGACTAGTGAGTGTGTGTCGGTTGGCCCAGCGTTCAATCTATTCGACTGTTATATCTAACGACCCAACCCCCACGAGGGATGTATGTGGCACAAGGTCGAGTTTACCGTGGGTTCTTCAAGCCCGTAGCCTCGGCCAAAAATATTCCCTTAGAACGGGTTCAGGGCCTGTCTACTTCCCAGGACGAAACTTTGCCCTTCGGCAAAGCCTCATCCGGGTTCCTCTGTGCTCAAGGCAATATTTAACGCTCCTCTGTGGCCAGATAGGTTAAAGGCACGTCACGCTAAATGACGGTTCCGTATAGGATGCAGGTTCGAATCCTGTCGGAGGACGAATATTTTCTGTGAAAATTTCTCGGACATTCAGGCTGGTAAATGTTGTTTAATACTGTTTATTATAAACAGAGCATTTACTTAAATATTTGTATGTATAAAAAGAATGTATAAACATAAAAATGTCTTAAAATAATTGTCGGACTTTGTCCATTTCATAATATATATCGTGGCTGTCCTCTCGGTTTCGAGCGTGACCACCTCCTTTATTTCATGTCCTCACCCCCCACTCCTCTCAAATTCTATGTATTCGCAGGTAACTCTTCAGGCCAGGCCAAACTGCGACAAATTTTGCCAGAGAATTTTTTTATATATATATATATATATATATATATATATATATATATATATATATATATATATATATATATATATATATATATATATATATATATATATATATATATATATATATATACACCTTTATTCTGAAAGTATAAAATTATGTACAAGATATCTTTAATTAGATTTCGGCACTAAATAACCCATAGAGATGTTGATATGTCTCTAGATAAAATGAACCAACCAACCAATGCCTGACGAAATGTCAACAATACAGATATTTCAAATTTAATAGTAATTATATACTTTTCTCTTAGTTCCATCAGAACTTTGTTGCCATTATAGTTTTTTCAGTGTTTGCTTCCTCTCTGTCTCAGCAAAGGAGCATATTTGTGAAACTGAGATCTCTCCAGCTTCATCCGATGGCCCGTTGCCGTCACCGACTGCTTGAAGGTCCTTTGAAAATTTCGCTGACATTTATTCCCTAACCAGTCAGCTCTCATGTTGGTTTTAAGTGGCAAAATTTTTAACTTGTTGCCACAGAGGTGATGACTTAATGCATGCTTTCACAGTATCAGCCCTTGTACCCTTGGGAACAACGGGGAAAGTTTGCCTGAAATCACCTGATAGGACAGCTCCTATTAGATGCTAACAATCCCTTATGTCTCGCAAAGTCCTATCCAGGGACTCGAGAGCTCCTTTGTGGGCCATCGTACACTCATACCTTTTCAGGACGTCAGCTTTATCCGAACCCTTGCTGATGTTGCAGGTCACCGAATCGGATAAGTTAATTAGCAGCTTAAAGGTGGAGTGCGCTGTCCTACCACCAGACAAAAGGGTCGCAGCAATTCTAGAGGATGCTACACCCAAGGCGACCCCCTTCTTTTGCCGTACTTCTGCGAGGAGTAGCTTCGTGAAAAATGTTTTACCTGTCCCTCCAGGTGCATACAAGAAGAACGAACGACCAAACCGAAGGCGAACAGAGTCGAAAATGATATTGTAAACCAACTGCTGGTCTTTAAGCAACTTTAGCTCGTTTTCGCTGAGCGTCGACGTCATAGGAAGTTTCCTGAATTATGCCAGTTGGAAGAGTATTTAAACTTGTTCGGCGACCATGGGGCAGGCAGTAAGTTTGCAATGAATTTCAACCCATAGAAACAATCCTATGTTCGATGTCAATAAGCTCTGTTTATAAATTCGTCACTGAATCCTGCGTCAAAGCTACGAATCATTAGTTGCCAATGGTGTTTGAAATCTTCTGTTTGACTTGACCATTTTGATGCATAAGCTATTAGTGTCTCACGTTTGAGTGAGATCAGTCGTAAAATGCGGAAATATATAACGAACATACACGCACACACAGACATCTGTTTTAAACACACACACACACCTATATATATATATATATATATATATATATATATATATATATATAGAAGACAACAGTTAAGTTTTATATTAAATACAACAGTTAAGCTACTTATACTTACCTCATATACATATCCAGTAGCTCATTTAACAGCGTCAGTATATATTTTTGAATTCCGTAAGGTCAAAGAAGTTGACAGTTTAATTACTTATGTTATTAAATACAACAGTCAAGGTACTTACACGTAGTCGTAGAAATTTCTATTCAGCCATATTGTACGCTGTTCTTTGTTTTACTCTTCCCTTCTTTCAAACAATCAAACCTTACAATTTTCGTACGAGCAGACAAACCAACAACAAAAAATGACTCCATTATTTGAAACTTCGAACATATTTCTGGTTGTGAAAGTACAAAGCAATGACATATTACCGTAGCTATTGTGTCGTAATTATGAAAATATTTAAATTACATTTGTTGTCTTCACTATACATCAAAACCGTGACTCAAAAGCTAAGTTAAATTCGTAATAGTATTTGTAAATTTTACAATAACCACGATAAAGCCCCATACATAAATTCACCCGTGCAAATGTTTCCAGCAAAAACCAATTTTCAATTGTCTTTATTTTTCAGAAAACAAGCCTGGGACTTTCGAGAACGTCATATGTCCTCTTTCCATGGACGAAGATTTGTTTTTTTTTTCGTCTCAGGTGGTTTGTCGCGAAACCTATACAAGAGGGCATGCTTTTCCACTATGACTGCAAGAGAGGGTTTGGCAGCAGGCGGAAGCTACCAACTTTCCGAAATGCTTCCTGCAGCAAAGTCTGTTAAATTCTTCACGCATAGTTGAAGGCATGAGATTCGATTATAATTTACCGGAAAATGAAGTTTTTGTTTTGTTGCATATTCATAAAAATTCACTTTCAAACTCAACACAAAAAGATCCTCAATTCCTAAATTCATAAAATCCGGAATACACTTAATAAAATATCAAAATTCCGAACTTTCATACATATTTAACTTTTTCATTTTCACTACACTTATCCAATATTAATGAGTTTTTTTTCAGCACGGAGCAAGGTTTACGGTTAGAATTCATCGCCGTGTTGCTAAATTTAATTTTGTATAATTCACGTCTAACAAAACAGTTCATTAAGGACAGCCAAAAATAAAATAAAATAAAATAAAATAAAACAAACACACAAAAAAACAAAAAACGATCCAAGTTTTTCCTTGATTGGAGATCAAAGTGGAATTATAGTTTTTTTTTTTTGGACAGTGATACAAAATCTAACATTTTTTGTTGTAAAGCTTATTTTAATGATCTCGTTTGATCCGATGTAGTGAAACAATTCGATGTTCTAATATATCAATACATATATATAGATATGTATGTTTGTTTTGGTGTAATTACATACATACATACATACATGCACACACATACACACACATATATCTGGGAAGAAATATACTCTTAAGGTTTGCTATATTTATGGGATAAAGTGCTCTATATCAGAGATAGAGCGTGTGTAAATATAAAAGTGAACATTGAAGTCAACACTTGGTGCACTGTGGGTAGTCTATTTTGGCGGTTATTTTGCCGGAAGTCGTTTGTTTATTTATTTATTGCCGGAAGTCGTTTATATATATATATATATATATATATATATATATATATATATATATGTGTGTGTGTGTGTGTGTGTGTGTGTGTGTGTGTGTGAACACGTATATAAAATATCTTATGTCAGGGGTTCTTAACCTTTTGATGCTTCCAGACCCCCAATGGATTGTCCAATATGGTTCCACACCCGCTTCACTTGACCGTCGAAATAATTATCACCAATCCTATTATTTGCCAATATGTCTTCCAAATATTTCAATCGCTTGAATTTACTCTACTTTAGATATGGATTGCTACGAATAGAACATGAAAAAAAAAAAAAAATATCAAACAAAAAAAAAAAATCATAAGCATTGATAATTTTATTATATTTTTTTTTTACTGAAAGCAAAATAAATTTATAATTCAGTTTTATTACACAAGAAAAAGAAAGAGAACATAAATGTGTAAAACAGACTTTTACTAATCTAGGGAGATATTTGCTGTTGTTTTTGTGCAATCAAAGCAATCGAGAAATCGAGTCCCATACCCCCAGCATTTGGTTCCCATACCCCCAAGGGGTATGGATACCCCCAAGGGGTATGGATACTCCCAAGGGGTATGGATACTCCCAAGGGGTATGGATACCCCCGATTAAGAACCCCTGTGTTATGTAGTTAAAAGTTTGTCATGTCATTATGCTATTGTAATATGGCCAAATTAAAGACATTTTCACGTCAAAATAATTTATAAATATTGAGAAAATATTTAAAGAATCCAGTTAAACTGAAGACTTTCCGTATTTTGGGGAATTTCAGTTGATCTTTTATTGAATTTCAGTTGTTTTTTTTCCAATTTTCCATTATTAATCGTAAATTATTGTCATAGTTAGGTCTGATAGAGGACATCACACGAAATACAGATCTGAAGACTAATTGTATTTTGCTGTTTAATATATAAATGGGATTTCCGTGACTTGTAAAACTGTTACTTAAATCGTGTACCAGTATCAGTGTAGATGCGTTCACGTGAAGGACTGCTGATATCAACGTATAGAAGCTGATTTATTGCCCTTCAAATTTTACCAGATTGAGGAATCGGAGGTCAGGGTTCGAATACCACTCGAATCCATTAAATTCACTTACGTGCTAATACCCTTGTGAAAGGCATGAATCCTCTTCTTCTAGCTCTAGGACAGACCGGGTTCTAAAGACTTGGATTGCAACTAGTCTACCGCAGAAAGAAATGGCAACCTACTGCAGGAAAAAAAAACTGCCTCGTCAGTCATGTATCGAAAGATACATGATCGCCTAAGCGTGTACCACGCATGGCACATAACTGAGTTAACTGTATGCAAAGATTAAGTATAAGTTATAAGTAATAAAGAAACTTAACTGAACCAAACAATCGATTTTGTATTTTGAAACAATGCTAATCTTACTTTCATGGATAGGATTCACTACAAGTAAATTCCCTTTCTGGCTATATGAAGTTTGATTAGAGAAGGAAACTAATATAAAATCTTTGAATCGGGTCTTTACTAACCTCCTTTCTAATGGTTTGGCCATTGCATTTGAATCCGTGGTTTTGATATTGCAAATGCCTCAATTTAAATCCTGCAACCGGTTTGAGAGAGGGAGAGAGACTGGGAATCGTGGAAAAGCCTCCAAATTTTTCATTCTCAAAGACTTGATGATATTTTTTTTTATAAATATGATACTAAAATCATATTTACAAAAACAAATCTAGTGTTGTTGACAAAACTAACCTGGCCGTTCGTCTCGAAAAGGACCTCCAATCGGTTGTCAACTGGGGCAGGAAATGGTTGGTTAACTTTAACGCATCAAAAACAAAACTGCTCTCTATTGCTCACCACAGAGAACCATCCCTGCCTCCCATTAGAATGTCTGACGCTCAACTTCTCGAGAGCTCCTCTTTGCGACTACTCGGTCTCACATTGACTGCTGACCTGAGATGGAACAAATACATTGAGTCAATAGCTTCGTCCACCACAAGGAAAGTTGGCTCCCTGTGCCGCGCCAGGAAATTTTTCTCGCCGGAGTCGATCCTTCAAATCTACAAACTAACCATTCGCTCTTGCATGGAGTGTTGCTGTCATATATGGTCTGGTACCTCTTATGTTTGTCTCAAGGTCCTTGATAAAATCCAGAGATGGATATGCAACGTAATTGGCTCTGATCTGGCATCTGGTTTGCAGTCGTTCTCTCACAGACGTGCCGTGGCCTCCCTCTGTCTTTTCTACAAATACTTTCATGGTAACTGCTCCTCGGAGCTGCTTTCGCTGGTTCCCAGACTTCATGAATTGAATCTTTCTACTAGGCTGGCATCTCGCTCTCACCCTTTCACTGTCGAAACTGTTAAATGTAGCCGTCTCTTCTACTCCAATAGCTTCATGTCTCGCACTTCTTGCCTGTGGAACTCCCTCCCCTTTTCCTGTTCCCCTGATAGCTATCTCCAACTATTCAAATGTAATGTCAATCCACGTCTCCAGATGCCTTGATCTATCCCCCTATCCTTCTCTTCACCCTTTCCTCTATCACTCCTATTTGTTCTCGCTCCAACTCTCTGTAACCCCTTGATGCTAGTGGCTTCCCGCCTTGCATGGGGTGAATCACCTAAAAAAATCCTCTCAAGTCCAAACTTATTCTTGTCCTTGTGATAGCATAGATAAATCGTTTTAGTTTTCAGTTATATAAACATAAATATTACAGAAAAAAAAGTTAGGGAAATTGAAATATTTTTTGCTCCCCTTAGATCTTTTTTGCTCCCCTTATATCTTTTTTGGCTTCTCTTAGATCTTTTTTGCTCCCCTTAGATCTTTTTGGGCTTCTCTTAGATCGTTTTTGCTCCGCTTAGATCTTTTTTTGCTCCTCCTAGATATTTTTTGCTCCTCTTAGATTTTTTTTGCCTCCTCTTAGAGCTTTTTTTTTTTGCTCCTCTTCGATTTTTTTGGCTCCTCTTAAATTTTTTTGCTCCTCTTAGAACTTTTTTTGCTCCTCTTAGATATTTTTGGCTCTTCTTAGATCTTTTTTGCTCCCCTTAGATCTTGTTTCCTCCTCTTAGATTTCATTTTTGGCTCCGCTTAGATCTTTCTTTGCACCCCTTCGATCTTTTCTGGCTCCCCTTTGGTCTTTTTTGGCTCGCCTTATATTTTTTTTCTTGAACATTGTTTTCTATTCTCATGGAAATTTCTCAATGATGAACCACAATTTGTCTTGATATACTCTTGAATTTAAAGTTTTTTGTTTGTGACCTGTATCACTCCAAAATTTCTTCAAGAGCTAACAATTCCCTGAAAACCATTTCAAAGTTGATGATGGCGTTTATTACCTACAATACTAGCTTAAAACAATGCCATTTCTACTCTTGTCTTCATGTATTTGTTTTTACTAAATTTCACAATACAAGACTCGAGAGCCATTCAAAGTAGAAGTAGACTGAATGAGGTGTGTGATATGAATGTAAAAGATGGAAGGAAGTGAAGATTATGTCGATAAGGAATACAGAACGTTTACTGTTGACTCGAATTTGAGATTTAATATTTTTAATATTCTGCATTTTCTGTTTACATTCGCAACACCATTCTTCTTTAAATATTTCCATCCTCCCCTTTTATATATTTTCCATCCTCCCCTTTTAAATTTTATCAAATATTTGACATTCGAAAAACCTAGTTTTTCTTGTTCTTTTTCTCGCCAGATTTATATAATTATGACTTAGATTACATACACATAAAATACTTTATTATGAATATTTCTTATCGTCAGTTGTGTGGAATCCCGATTATAACCCCTAAATTATACCAATATCAATTGACTAATACTCCTTTTATCGTGCAAACATTGTTTTTATTGTAACGGAGAATCTTCCTCTTCCACAATTGGCTATTGAGAGAAGACATTCTACATAGAATAGGTGGCGCTGACAAAATTTGCATACGAACGATACCTTAGCAGGTATGAAACCAATAGTCAGCGTCGGTTTGGTACTGAGAGAGCTGTATAAAAAACTTTTCTTAGTCAGAACGAAGCGCTTTCGGAGTGTTGGAGTTTACATAATAACCAAACCAAACCAAACCAAAAATAAATACAGGGTGTCCATAAAGTTCGTTTGCACTTTAAAAAATTTATAACTTTATTTGTATTTGCCATAGAAATAATCTGTAAAAAATGTTATAAAGCTTAATGCACCTAGTTTTAAGTATAGCTAAAATAACTGTGATTTCAGGCATTACTGTAAATCAGTTGGCAAATGTTTTCCGTGAAATGCAAAATTGTATACCTCAACTAACACGTTACGAAAACTAAAGAAAGTATGAATAGCATAGAGAAAGGTTTTTGGAGTCTGTAGTATGGAACTGCTCAGCAAGCTTTGATATATTCAGGAGGGATATCAAGAACGTATACTAGTAGCAAAACAGCATGCATACACATAGGGAACAAGTTCAGTAACTACACAAAAATAGAAAAGGGGCGTAAGGCAAGGATGCGTCTTCTCACCCGACTTGTTCAACATATACGTCGTGAATATAGCAACGAATATGAGGACAACAGTAAATAATTACAATATCTCATCTGAGAAATATAGACAGAGCCTGAGGAAGGCCGAAGATTATAACGACCGAAACGTCGTGAATATGGCAACGAAGATGAAGACAACAGTCCGAACAATGTAATTAGTGTAATCAATTACAATATCTCATCTCAGAAATATAGACCGAAAATTAATATTCTTTCTTTCACTTTCTATTCTCATTCTCTTGATTTGTTTCTTCGATATTTTTAAAGTGTTATTTATAAACATTCATTGCTTTTATTACATACTCTGAAATTATCCAAAGTCAAAATATCCAATGTCAATGGACTTTTTTTGACATTGTGGAATTTACATTAAGATTTGTATTCACAGTTGCTGAAAGGAATAATTTATGTGATGTTATCTTCTGTGTTCCTTCAGGGCACAAACGATCACGACTCTCCACAACTTTCTATCTCTTATGGCTCTTATTAGTTTTCCTCCCTTTGCTAAAGCTTCCGCCATCCATTCACCGAAGCTCCTCAGTGGTTCGCTGCCTTCCCCTATCTCTCTCACATTCAATATGTCCCTTTTCCTGATTCTGAGTAGAAGTGTTCTTTCTGTTGCCATTTACTTGAAGATTTCCTTGTTGCTTACTCGCTCTGTCAATGGAATTCTCAGTATCCTTCTGTAGAACCATATTTATTCTGCTTCTAGTTTTCTCCTCATCCATGGAGAGCATTCACTGACATATAAGAAGATTGATATCATATAGCAATCTAGCACTCTTTTTTTGTTTTTAACGAAATTTTTCCATTTCTCAGTACATTGCTTAGCTTTTGGAAGGCATCTTTCGCTAGTCCAATGAGTGTTCATATCTCAGTATAGAATTCCCATCCTCTGTTAAAACACTTCCCAGATATTTAAATTTCACCATACTAATATCTCCGATTTGAAACTCACATCTTAGGATTTTTCTCTTGTTGATGACCATACTTTGTTTTCTTTCAGTTACTTTCAAAATGGAATAAATTAATTTTTTTATATATTTAAATTTCAAAGTAAAAACTGTTTTTTTAAAAAATGAATTTAATTTGATAAAACACAATTATTTAAGGATTTTCAAATATAATGAGATAATTCACCCAAGATTTTATGAATTTAAATTTGTATGAACTGAAAGCAAAACTTGTAAAATTTGTAATCTATTTTTTGAGTAATATATAAAGGTTGAAAAATATATTTAACTGACTAAAGTGTTTCTTAAAATTCAATGCTATAGCGTGATCAAACAAGACTGAAAATGAAAAAAAATGAAAGCTCAAATTCTCGTTGTCTGCGAATCAGTTGGAAATTAGAAGTCAAAATGTCGACAAATTGGAGTCCCTCAGGCAACTGCTTACATGTGGGTACCTCAAGGCGAAAATGAAGACTCAAGAGGTGGCCAAAATTCAGAAAAGCGTCAAATAATCGTAAAGATTTTATACTGAGCAAAATTGAAGAAAACCCCAGAATAACGATTAATGAGCTAATTGAAGCCATTTACCATAAATTTAATTAAAAACTGTTCAAGCAGATTTTACGATGCCACCTGGACATGCTTTTATACATTCTGAAAAGTGTCATATTCGAGCCAAAAATCAGCAAATAGCTTAGAGAATAAAGAAAAGAGAAAAAGGTTTGTGGGAGAACTCTTTGCATTTCAAGACCAGAACTTTCCAATCCTCTTCCTGGACGAAACAAACTTCAGTATCCATATTTCAAGGAGTGCAGCATCGTCAAAAGGTGCCAACAGACATGTAATAGACTGTATCGGTTACTTCGGCCTAATTTACAGCGAAGTCAGACGGGGGTCGTGCACAAGTAATTTGGCGTGCGATTTCTTTAAAAAGCCTCCGCGTGTAGCCAAGGGAAAGTACGGTCGATCTGTCGTTCTTGTCATTGATAATGCACCTTGCCACTCAAAAAGTGAATCAGTCTTAGATGAGGAGGAATTTTCCAATGATCAAATTTTAAGGCTAGAAACTTAAATCCCGATCTCTTATCTGATGGAGAATGTTTGGTCGATTTTCAAAGCTGAAGAGGAAATTGGCTGAAAATATACCAAAAATTCTAAGAGAAAATCATAGAATCCGGATCTTGAGCATCAAAGCGCATAGGATCCAGACCCCCCACCAAAATTATATGAATGCTGCCCTTGCAACGATGACACAGGCAAAGTGATCAAATTCCATTGCAGGCATCCAAGGCAAAAATCACGAAAGTCTTAAATCTGGAAGACATGACATTTTAATTAACATGCTTTATTTATAATGAGGATTCAATCATTTTCTTCTATAGAATTATTTTTATGTTTTCTATTCGTTTAGTTCAAACGTTACTATTTTCAAATTTAGTGTTCCATTTTGAGAGTTAATATTCTCAAATTGAAAGTAAAAAAGGTATACTTTGGAAATGATGTCTGACGGGGTTATGCGCATACCGCTCCGTTCTGGGGGAGGGGACTCAGATGTGGGTACTTCAGATGAATCGAGTGTGGAGTTGGAAGGGAACTTCCGAGCAAAGTATTCAACCTTATCTACTGTAGATGTCAGGACTTCAAATGGATTGAATAGAGAAGGGATCGAGGATTAGTTGTTGTTCAGCACTCTTACAGAGCCGCCGATAATATCTAGAACCGATCTTGTGAGAGGCTATACGTTGTTTCATTCTATCTTCAACCATAAGTTCGCTTCTATGACATCACGCTTGTACTCATTATGAGCAGAGACAAAGAGACATCTGTTGCAATCAAACATGTGACTCTGGTACAGCATGTAGGTGAGAACTAAGGAGATGAACGTGGTTTCATTTATTTCTTCCGTGTTCGAATGAAAGCTTCGATGCCGGCTTTCACACAGGAAGAGACCTCAAAAGAATATTTTTGAAATTTTTTAAAGCTTTATTCCAATGGACGTCACGAAGGAAGTCACAGAATGAGTTACTATCAGTACATTGACAAAAGAAAGATAATTTGCTGGTGGGAGTTTCATGACTGGTGGAGGAGCGGAAACAGATGTTTACAGTAACTCCCGCATGGACAGGGGGAAGAGCTGCAGAGTACGACATGAGACAGATAAAAAGGAGATCAAGAAGAGAAGCGTGTCACTCAGGATTACTGAGGAAAAGAGGGGAACTCCACCACATGCCTGAGAGATTGAATGATTGAGAAGTTCAGGGTTTGGATGCTAGCGAGGTCAGTGACATAATGATTAAGCTACATAGCATGGTGGGCATTAAGTTTCAGTCAGTTATGTACCATGCATGATACGCGCTTAGGCGATCATATATCTTTCGATACATAACTGACAAGGCAGATGTTTTCTGCAGTAGGTTGCCATTTCTTTCTGCGGTAGTCCAATTATCATTCAAGGCTACAGAACCCTGTCTGTTCTGCTATTTACCCATAGGTGGGGTGTATGAAGAAGAGGATTCATACCTTTCCCAAGGATATTAGCACGTAAGTGAATATCATTTATGGGTCATGCGTGATACACTCTTAGGCGATCATGTATCTTTCAATACATAACTGACGAGGGAGATTTTTTCCGCAGTAGATTGCCATTTCTTTCTGAGGTAGATCAGACATCATTTGTTTTCATTTGGATACGCATCGAGCAGATATGAATGTATAAAAGAAAATCATGGAGAATTGTGGTTTCAAAACAGTAAAATTGACCTTGCTAGCCGAAACGTTCCTCTGTGGCTCAATCGGTAAAGCACGCCGGGCTATGAGACGGTTCCGTATAGGATACAGGTTCGATTCCAGTCGGAGGAGGAATATTTTCTATGAAAATTTCTCGGACATTCAGGCTAGTAAATGTTGTTAATACTGTTTATTATAAACAGAACATTTACTTAAGTATTTGTATCTATAAAAAGAAGGTATAAACATAAAAAATGTCTTTATATATATATATATATATATATATATATATATGAATACAGGTAATAATCTGTTGGTATATAATCCAAGTGAATCCTAATAATTATAATATATTAAAACTGATTCACAAAAAGTGTTCAATGTATTTATTATAACAGAGCATATAAATTACTTTTCTAATTCGCTTCTCCTTTTGCCATTTTAAATATTTAAATATTATTATAATTATCATTATTATTATTATTACTTCATTTAATTTTAAATTTTTATCTTCATCTAAGAAATATGTGAGTGCAAATAAAATATTACAGCTAAATTAGACTGTGATTATATATATATATATATATATATATATATATATATATATGCAGGTATATCCATTGGTATATAAAGTGAATCCTAATAATATAATATATTAAAACTGATCTACAAAAAGTGTTCAATGTATTTATTATAACAGACCATATAAATTACTTTATAACATAGCTTATAAATTACTTTTCTAATTCGCTTATCTTCTTGCCGCTTTAAATAGTTATTGTTATTATTATTATAATTATTATTATTATGACTTCATTTAATTTTTATTTTTGTTCTTATTTATTATATACATTACTCTATTTTAATAATTATTGTATTTTATACCTTTCATAAATTTACAATTATTTTGTAACACGTTTATTTATCATCTCTCAGTTGCGTTTCTGTCTTTAGAAAAAATAGGAAAATTATACTAAGAGGGGCTCAGACCTGGGGTGCAGCTGCCTGAGGTCGCGCCTTCTCATAGTACGAGAGAGAGGGATCGGTGCTCGCACAAAAGCCAACGCGACGGACGGTTGCCGGGGCTCTAGAAATTTTTGTTCCTAACCAGGGTGTACGCCCTCGGGCTCCCTACATTAAACCGACCTTGTGTCACAACGCGGCTTCGTGGGGGAGGGTCGAGTAAATACCACATTACTATAAAGTAAAGCTGGGGATTTTTAATCTCAGAATTTGTGGGTGAATTGAGCTCCAATTTTACATTTATTCATATAGATTCCATAATATAGATTTTACTTAATTAGCTATTAGGTTCCTCTAAATCTTCAAATGTTGAATGTAGAACTAATTCTATTTTCCTATCTTTACACTATATTAATTTTATCTTATAAATTGTCTCCTGTTCTGTCACCCATGAAATAAAAATAATTTTCCAAAAAAGTGAATGTGTTGAAGAAAATAATTGAGAAGTATGCGTACGAATGATAGTCATTTCTTACCTCGATTGAAGAACTTTCATAGCCGTTGCCTGGACTAAGAAAAGAGGCAAACCTCTTGCCCGCCTCTTTAAATTTTCATCGTCACGTGACTGTCCTTGGCAGCATGAGCAGACAGCCGCTTGATTGGTTTGTTTTGTCTTCTCATGTTTTATTTATTATATATGAAGATTGCAAATGCTTACTGCCCGTCCTTTATGAGGTTCAAGTGAATCAGAAACAATTTTCGGTAACACATTTACTAAGATGATTGTCATGAAATGATCTATATATTCTACAAGCTTTCTTTGTTGGTTTTTTTTTGTTTTGTTCCAGGTTTAAATTAATACGGCAGACACACTCCCACAATCGCCAGATGAAGCTATAATGTAATAAACAATGCCTACAAAATACAGTGGGCTATGAGTTTTTAGCCACCCTTGATTACGGCAATTTTGGCTTGTGTAATAACATCTCTTCTTTTTTTTTTTTTTTTTTTTTTTTTTTTTTAGACAACACCTCGTTAGTATCCAGTTACTCTCATCTATGAACAATATTTGACTTATATTTTGCTATGAAAGTTTATTTATTTATTTTATAAGCGTTTCACCGCAAGCAAGGTGGGAAGCCACTAGCACGTAAGGGGTTACAGAGAGTTGGAGCGAGAGCAAAGAGGAGTGATAGAGGAAAGGATGAATAGATGGTTAGGGGATAGATCAAGGAATCTGGAGACGTCGATTGACATTACATTTGAATAGTTGGAGATTTTAGCTATCAGCGAAACAGGAAGAGGGGAGGGAGTTCCACAGGCGAGAGGTGCGAGACATGAAGCTATTGGAGCAGAAGAGACGGCTACATTTTACAGTTTCGACAGTGAAAGGGTGTGAGCGAGATGCCAGCCTAGTAGAACGCTTAAATTCATGAAACCTGGGAACCAGCGAAAGCAGCTCATCGGAGCAGTTACCATGAAATTATTTGTAAAACAAGACAGAGGAAGGCGACAGCACGTCTGTGAGAGAGCGACTGCAGATGAGATGCTAAATCAGGGCCAATTACATTGCATATCCATCTTTGGATTTTATCGATCACCTTGAGACAAACAGAACGGGCTCCAGACCATATATGGCACCCCTTCTGTTTGTTGCGGAAGTAAGGAAATTGGTGAATTTCAACGAGGGTAAATAATAATGTGGCATCAGTGTGACTAATCAAATAGAGAAATTGCTAGGTTTTGCCAGGTTAATCATCAAAGGGTTAACAATATTGTCAAGAAATTTAATGAAGAAGTCCATTGTTGTGTGGAACAATGTTCAGGAAGACCAAGCATCGTGTCTGAGTGAACGAAAAGGGCACTGAATAGGGAAGTCATCAGAAACCGTCGTCAGAGCATCAAAGATGTCGCCAACAGCAGGGAAATGTCGCCATATGCGGTGAGAAAGACTCTGAAATACAAGAACTGAAACTAGCAAATGGAGGACCTACTCCATACTAGCTCCAAATACTGTTTATTCATGTTGAGTTGGGTTTACGTAATTAAAATTTGAAATTGGATGTAGTTTATTTCTCCTGGCTAAAAACTTTTCTTAGGCCACTGTATAATATTGGAGTTTGGAAAAAAGAACCTGACAAATAAGTTCTTCATTATGAATCTATATCAATATTAAAAATAATAAATTCCTCGTGATTTTAAATAGGCGAGGGGAGGGAGTAATGGATAGTAGCTCGGATTGAGGAATCAGAGAGCAGAGTTCGAATTCCACGTGCTAATACAATTGGAAAAGGTATGGATCCTCTTCTGGCTAAAATCTTTTCTTAGACCACTGTAGATGCATTCATTTGAATGTATTTGTAACAGGATTATTAGACAAACGGAGTTTAGACAAAACTATAAAAAGCTTTTATCGGGAGCTTCGACATGGTGTAATGGTTAGCAATATTCTTTTCGCTCAATTACAATTGAAATAGTGAGTTCAATCCTCACTGGGTACTCAGTTCTTCTGCCACGTCTAAACGGCATTTAGTAAATCATGATAAAGTCTTATACTCTGTATCTAAAGCATTTTACTTATGAGGGGAATGTGCAGGTAGCTTAAAGGATATCGGCGACCCGACTTAAAACTGTGAATTCTGAATTCCAAACCGTGGAGTAAGCAACGGGGAAACCACTCTATTATTATTCTCAAGAATGCATAAAAATTCGCAGAAATTAAGAAAAATAATATGTTCAGAGTCATGATCGCCGGCGCCCTGATGGTACCATCAAAAAATGTTATGATAATGTATTGAAAATGATTTGGTCACTTCTCAAACATAATGTTTTTGGGAAAGGCTTTTTTTTTTTTTTTTTTTTTTTACTCCTACCCATATATTTCGCTCAAATAATCTTGAATTCTAATCTATAAGCTCATGGTGTAATCTTAAGATTATTACTAAAATAATATCAAAGTTATAAAAATGTTTATAATAAGTAAGTAATGATAGCAGAACAAATACAGGGTGACCCAAAAAACGGGAATTTTTGAAGTGCGTATTGCCAGATATGAGCAAGTGGCAACACTGCGAGACAGTGACCTTGAGCAAGTAAACATTTCACCATTTAGAATTCAAGATGAAATTCACAGTATCCCAGATGAGATGTTGCAGCAGTCAATGAGGAATCTCAACAACAGATTTCAAGAATGCATTTATACAGGAGGACGCCATCTGCAAGACGTAATTTTTAAAAAATGAAAATTCCATCATTGTTTCCTAAATGGCATGTGAATAAAATATTTTTCTTCCATCACTCTTGGTTTTATTGGATTGTTAAAAAGTTCCCGTTTTTTTGGGGTCACCCTGTAATAACGAACATATAATAAAAATAACATTATCATTGTCACGACCACCAATAAAATGGTATGACGATAAACTACATCCGCGTCCTGGGTAAGACGATAAACTACGTCTAATAGCAAAGCCTCTGATCAGGAGGTTTCGAGGAGCGTAGAACCACCTCTTAATTGCTGGTGTTCCCTGGGCCGGGGTGGTAGCAGCTGTTAGGGTCCCAACTATAGGCAAATAGTTAACCCCCAAACTGGGGTCAAAACACTATGAAAGTGTAAATTTAGATTTTAATACCAGAAATACATTTTGTAAAAAAATTATTGCCAGCAATACATTTTTGAAAAAAAAAATATTACCAAAAATAGATTTAGGAAGGAAAAAATATTACCAGCAATAAAAATGTTGTCGGCATTAAATAACCCATTGAGGTTGATATGCCGTAAAACAAACCAAACCAAACCAAACTATCGCTATGAATCTATTTCAAAATTTTGTTGGCATTAAATGGCCCATTGAGGTTGATATGCCATAAAACAAAACAACCAACCAACCGACTGATCAGTGAGTTCAATCCTCACTGGGTGCACTATACTTGTGGCCCGCGATTTATCTTAACACCTCACTGCGTCAGGTTGTGATACAAGCTCGGTTTCGAACGTTGTAACCCGAGTGTTTCCACTAGGGCCGCTGGTCTAAGCTGGTCTTAGCTGGTCATAGCCAGTCCTACCACTGCTACGTAACAGATATTACGCAACGGTGGGGGGACGCAAGAGAGGAGGGAAGCCCTCCAGCACGTAACAGATACTACAACCGTAGCATCTACTTCGACGGTAAAAATCCCTTTCTCCTCCTCTGCCAATCCCTCCGAAATAGAAAGAAATATGTAGAAAAGAAGAGATTTTGGGTCATTATTTTTCTTTTTAGAATTATTATCCTTTCCAGTTCTCCATACATCATCTCCATTCCAATTAATTTTACTCGATTGTAGACCTGAATGAAAAGACAATGACAAATGGAAGAGTCATTTACACTATTTACATTTGTTGGGACTGTTGTCTTCATCTTTGTTGTACTATTCACGACGTTTCGACCGTTATACGCGCCGGCCTTTTTCAGGTGATATACAGTCGAATTTCGAACCAAACCATTTATTTCGACCACCGGGGTGAATTGTTCTAGTTCCACGTACCGTGCCTTTTTACCAGTTTTAGTTATTTCCCTCTAGTAACTCAACTCTTTAAGTTTTTGTTCACCTCTTCTGTGACAAGGTATTGAACTCGCAACTCAAGTCACTGGATTACTTTAACCAACGCCTTTATCCATGTGTCCTTCGATAAATCAGTGTATGGATTTTTGGGACTTATAAACTTAATGTCTAAGTAATCATTTTTTACCAGATATATTACAATTTGTTGTCATTGCTGTTTTTCTCTAGCATTGTGTATTAGTGGTTCCCATATTGTATTCATGTCTATACTTAGTCGGTTTAGGAGATTTTTGTGGCCTAGAATATGCGCTGATTCCTTAAGTTTTCGTATTTTCCCGTGATGTTCTCTGTCTATTAATTCAACGTTGTCAATATGGGAGTGAAGATGAGGACAACAGTCCGAACAATGTAAATAGTGTAAATAATTACAATACCTCATCTGAGAAATATAGACAGAGCCTGAAGAAGGCCGGAACGTACAACAGCCAAAACGTCATGAATATGGCAACTAAGATGAGGACAACAGTCCGATCAATGTAAATAGTGTAAATAATTACAAAGCCTCATCTCAGAAATATAGACAGAGCCTGAAAAGGTCGGAACGTACAATGGTCGAAACGTCATGAATATGGCAACGAAGATGAAGACAACAGTCCGAACAATGTAAATAGTGTAAATATTTACAATACCTCATCTAAGAAATATAGACAGCCTGAAGAAAAGCGGAGAGCACAACGGCTGAAACGTCGTGAACGCGGCAACGAATGTTGTCAAACCGGTTATTTCAAACCTAACTGGAAAAATAATTCTTCTTTGGCGAGTGAATATGGCATTACCAATTTTTGAGAATAACAATGATTTTCCATTTCTACTATTTAACCTATAGCTAAGAGAGAATTGATTGATGACTTTTCCAAAGTTATTCTTGTGTAAGTGAATGTAACGAACCCTATTAGAATTCGAACTCGTCTCTTCGATTTCTAATTCCGAACCGTTATCCATTATGACATCCACACATCCCAAGATTATTTAGTAGAACCATATCTCTGCTGCTTCAAGTCCTTTCTTCACCAGTGAAGATATTGTTCAAGAGTCACAGCCATATAGAAAATTACGTATTACAGAGCAGTCCAGCGCTCCGATCTCTTAAGTTTTTGTTCAGTTTCTGAAAGGCATCTACGGGTTTTCGATTTTTTTTTCTGTTACTATACTACCAAGATAAATCTAAATCTACGCTTGATTTGATGTCCCAGATACGTAACTTACGCCTTGGGTTGTCCATTAGCTGATAAACATTCATTCTACCTTCTTCCTTCTTATTTTCTACAACTATTTTGTCAATTAGTCCTTTTATAATCGTCTCGCTGTACAGATTAAATAAAGCCGGTAATAAAACACTTTCTTGTAGTACTCCTCACTAATTTCGTGCATTTGCATAATTTATTCTCTGATGTTATGCAAGTTGTGGATTTTTAATTATCTTTTCCGTGTAGACCAAGCTTTCCTAATATTTCATCGAGTTCTTTATAACGTACTTTATCGAATGCCTTTGAATCGGATGTATGAATCTTTTGTCTATTCCTCACTCTAATAGCCTTCGAATAATTTCTAAACTGATTTTGATTGAGTTGTATTTCTTGTTTCCGTGTCTTTAGCAAAGCCATATTTATTTTGCCCGATTTCTGGTCTAATTCTGCTATTATGTGACTTATCGTTTGATGAAAGTCGCGTTCATTCATCACTGGTTTCTTTGGCAACAGAGTGAAAATTGATCTAAGCTTCCCCAAATATATACACGTGCCCAAATATTATTTTCGGCAAACGACAAGATCCATTCGACCAATTTTCTAACTACCTTCCTAATCTCAGTTCAGTATAATTAATCCTTTTCAGAAGTTACGTATAGCTAAGTACTATCAACTTTCCACACGCACACACACACGCACGCACGCACGCACACACCACCGCGCGCGCGTACACACACACAAGCACACGCACGCCCCCCCCCCTCACACACATGTTCTTGTGCACGGTCACATACATTTTTATTCTCACTTTCAATTTTACTTTCTCGTCATCTTGTTCCCCGTTGGTACAGCGAAGAAATAATATTGAAAATATCACAAGTTGAAACGCTGCCTGCAGCTGTGTGTTGCTCGCGCAGAAGTTGTTAGAAGACAGAAGATGTCAATCTTTTACTGAAGACCGCAGCTGGGCACCGATCATGGTATCCGACGCGCGCGGGAGCGAGCACGGGAGTGAACTGATTGCTTTTGCCTACACTTTCTTACGCAGCCTTCTGGTCTCCAAGGGAGACAACTCCTCTTGGGAAAGTGACCGAGAGTATCTAACAAATTACCCGATGTCAATCGTCGTGTGCTAACCGTCTTTCAATTTATTCTTGCTTGCCATGCTACCACTTATTAGTGGCCAAGACCTTTCTTTCGTAAACACCAACACCACACTTTTGTTCTCCATCCCTCCGTTCGAGTCATGGGGCGAAATACCTCTGGCTAATTATGATGAAAATTCCGTCTAGTACTTCTTATCTTTTGATTTGTTTCCCTCTCTTTATGAAAACCTTTAGTTTTCAATGTTTTCTTTCTCGTTGCTTTTTTTTCTCTCTCTCTCTACCTTTCATTGCCTCTCTTTATTGTTCATTTTATTTTTTGCCACTCACTTATTCATTAACGTTATCTCTCTTTCATTTCTTTCCTGTCTCTTTTTTGTCTCTCACTTTTCTCGTTGATGTAACTCGATTTACCTTCTTATATTAAATCAAATACTTGCAAGAAAAGTTTTCAAACTTTTTCTTTTCTAAAGGACACGAACGCAATCAAGAACGGAAGCGTACAAATGTCAATCAAGTTGTAACAAAAACTTAAACTATTTCAGATAACCATCATTATCACTAGTTGCTACAAATTTCTTAGGCGTGTTACTTTGAGGAAATTAAATGAACTGCCAGTTTTTTTTTCTTTAATCGTGTTCACGTTAACCAAGGCAGTAAAGCCCCTAATGCGAAATGTGTGGAAATATTAGAAAAACAGAAACATTATTAAGAAACGAGAACAAAACAAGAGTAATCAGGAGGACAGTAGATTGCGATTGATATTGCATTTAAATTTTTGAAGATTAAGGTTGAATGGAAAGCATGGCGCCGAAAGGGGTCCACAAGCCAGAAGTACGAGAAAATAAAATGTTAACATAGAACTTATGGTTCCATCTAGCCACCTCAACTGTAAATTGATGAGATCTCGACGCCAGTCTAGTACTGCGCTTAAATTCATAAAGTCTAGGTACCATAGCAAAGAGATCTTCCGGACAATTACCATAAAAGTATTTATAGAAAAGTCACAGAGAGGCAACCTTACGGCAGTGGGTAAGTAACTGATGCCGAGCCGCCAGACCAGGATTGATAATATTGCTGATTCTCCTTTGGATTTTATCAAGGACCTCAAGGTAAATAGCAGAGGCACCGGACTTTCTGTGGCAGCAATATTCTTAGCATGGACGAATGGTAGACTTATAGATATGTAAGATAGATTCTGGAGAGAAAAATTGTCTCACCCTACATAGAGAACCCGCTTTCTTAGCAAGTGACCTAGCAATGGATTCAATATATATATATTGTTATTAATTAATCTATTGTTTATTAAATAATTGATTCCTTGTTTACTTAGCTAGATTTGACTTATACATATGTAAGATAGATCCTGGAGAGAAAAGTTACCTAGCACGACAAAGCGAAGCAACTTTCTTACCAGATGATCGAGCAGTGGGTTCAATATAGCCTATCCACCGAAAACTATAGCCCGAGAAGGCGCAATGAGTGGCTCTCCTGGAGGTTAGTATTAGCCATGCTGTTGGAAGGCAGAATGGGGTCTCTTGGATGATTAATAGAGAGCAGGTTAGTTTTGGAGGCGTTAAAATGAACAAACCATATTTTACAACTGTTAATAACAGACTGAAGGTCGTTATTGACATCAGCTGCCAATTTGACCATAACGGACTGATGAGATTTACCATCGAGTAAATGGTTGTGCCATCAGCATAGATACCAAATTCAGAGCTGATGCTATCGGAAAATGAAAATCACAAAACCAAGTGAGATCAAGAGTAAAGGCCTGTGAGACACCTGCATTAGTACGAGAGGATCCAGAAGAGTGGTCGTTCAGCATAGCTGGATCAGATCAAAAGTTTGACCGAAGACGCCTTGACTTTTCAACTTATGAAGAAGACATGTATACTAAACTCCGTCGAAAGCTTTCGAGATGTTCAAAGCAACGGTCCGAGTTTCAACATTCTTATCTAGAGCTTACCGCAATGATTGTTATTACATCAGAAATTGACCTAGAGAAGCGAAAGCCATATTGTTTGAAAGAACGTCTTGCGATGTGAGATGCTTAACCAATTCAGCATTGATTAAGGCCTCTAGTAATTACACCCAAAGAAGTAGAAGACTAATAGGCCGATAATTGGACGGGTAGGATGGTTCACCTGAGTTCTTAAAAACTGGAACAGGGAGGAAAGCAAGAGGCTGCGAGGTATTTATTATACAGTTCAGAGATATCAGGAGCCAGTTAGGTAGCACATTTCTTAAAGACTATTACAGGAATACCATCAGGTTCACATACTTTGTGGTGATCCAGATTAGAGATGATAGCAGAAACCATATAAGATTTTATTATCAGTGAACAGAGACATATTTCTAAGTGGAAAGTTAGGCAAGGCTATTTACCTTACCTCCCCGTGAGGCAGAATGAGGCACAAGGTTGTTTTTAATGCGGGGTTAAAAGCGAGTCCTCAGGATCGGGCAAAAATTTCCCGTAGACCCCGTATACACGGAGTTGGGTAGCTGTCTACCACCCCAGACGAGGCTCTGTCCTTCGGCATAGACTCGTCTGGGTTCCTTTCCGCCCGAAGGCAGAGAGTTCAACCAGCTCAGCGAGGCAGGTCTTGGCACAAGGTCGTTTTAATGCGGGGTTAAAAGCGAGTCCTCAGGATCGGGCAAAAATTCTCCGTAGACCCCGTATACACAGAGTTGGGTAGCTGTCTACCACCCCAGACGAGGCTCTGTCCTTCGGTATAGACTCGTCTGGGTTCCTTTCCGCCCGAAGGCAGAGAGTTCAACCAGCTCAGCGAGGCAGGTCGTGGCACAAGGTCGTTTTTAATGCGGGGTTAAAAGCGAGTCCTCAGGATCGGGCAAAAATTCTCCGTAGACCCCGGAGTCGGGTAGCTGTCTGTCACCCCAGAATTGATTGAAGAAGAAAACTTACTATTATTTTATTCATTGTTACACAGCCTCCATTATTCACGACATAAAAGTTGTTAGATGCAATACAGTGCCTCATTTTCTCAGCAAACAGAGACTTAGCTCCTTCGAGGACACATTTACATTTATTACGTGCAACCTGTTGTGATGGGAACTGTCCCGCTGGTATAGCCGGAAATAGTAGTTCCTAAGGGCTATAGCGACAGAGTATGCTGCTGTGAACCATGGTGAGGATTAAGGTTTCACCTGGTATTTCCCAGAGGTAATGAAAGCATCTATGCTGGCTTTGACACAAGAGGAAACCTCAGTGGCGCAATTCTCAATATGAAGGTTAAAAATATCAGTCTAAGGCGCTTCACGAAGAAAGTCACGGAAGTTTAAAAGTATATATGTAATTCGAAACTCATAACTTCATATTTTACACAAATAGCAGCAGTCATTTTTTTTCGTTAAATGAAGGCTTGTCGACCATTATTATTAATTTTTGACTCGTATTTCATTTCATCTTTGCTCAGTCTGTTGATCCACGTCAGGTAGAAGACAGCATGAATCGAAAGTAAAGGATAACTTGTTGAAGAGAGTCAAATGTAAACCATATTTAGGCATGCCTGCTAAACGTCCAGACGCTTTACTGCAAATCCAAAAGAATTTTACGTTTTTGAAGAAGAATGAATGTAACCTATAAAACATCGCCCTTCATTGTCAACCATTGTCTTACTATTTGACTTCTATTTAATTTTATTCTAATTCTTTGGTTGTGATAAAATGCGACAAAAGAAAAAAAAAAAGAAATAAAAATGTAAATATTCGTCAAAAATTAATATTTACAGTTTGTTTTCACATTTAGTTTTTATTTTAAAATTCTTATTGTTACATTGAAGTTATAGTTAATTAGATTACTGGGAAAACGAGAAATAACATATCTGAATTCATTCTTCTTTCCATAAGAAAAAGACAGAACTATTCAATAAAATAATTACAGAAATTACAGTGAACTAGGAAAAATTATGGTTATATAACAAGCAAATAATGGTAAAACCTGGAAAGGTATTATCCAAAAACTTGTTAACTGCTTATCCTCTTATGTATTAGCATTCGTGTATATTATATAAATTTGATCATGATCTATGCACAAAGTATCCTTAAAACATTGGAAGTGATTTTTTTCTACCATACATGAGAAAGCGATCAGTTTTCTTGGAAGAATTTAAAAATTAAAATTAACTCATTAAAACTCATTAAAATGTTACTTTTCGAAGAAATATTTAACACATGACTGTAATTGTAAAACATTTTAATAAATAGTTTGCGAATAATTTTTTCCATAAATTTTCCTCTAATTTTACAAAAAAATTGAGAAAATGTCCATTTCTCGCAAAAGCTTTTTAAAAGAACGCTACATTTTTGATTAAGTAAAAGGAAATATAGAGGTTTATATATATATATATATATATATATATATATATATATATATATATATATATATATATATATATAGTTGCAATTACTTCGCGTCAACTTCCAGTAGAAAGAGTTTTATGGACGCTTAAATGAAATAGGTATGTGTTTGGTATTTGTTTTTAACATTGGACCATCGGAAAAATCAGTTTTATTACGCATTATTCATTTTATTCTTTCTAATTGATTACATAAAAATAATAGCATTTGTTCAAATTATAGCTGAAGTTCATCAAACTGACAAGCAAAATAAATGATTTCACTTAATGAATCATGTTGGGGGATGGTGCGCAGAGAACATGTTCATTATCAGGGAAAAACGAATGGGAATTATATAGGACAAAATAAACATTTTAACAAATCAATGCAACAAATACACGCATAATTTGATGTAATAAATGCCTACATAAAACACTATAGTAATTGCGTACTCAAGTCAATATAATGCGTACAGAAGTCAGTGTAATAAACATAGTATCGAAGCACATATATAGACAGTGTAATAAATCTCGCATGAGGCAATTTAATAAACACGAGGCAACATACTAAATGCACACACAATATTTACAAGCATTGCTAGAAGCAGGTTTATTGCGCCAGATATGCAGACTATGCTAGAAATTGTCTTTTAGCAGTTCACCTCTGACCATGCACATTGATGTGTAACCTACTTACTGAAACCTTAGAAAGGAATATTAGTTGACAAACGTGACCAGAATTCAGTTATAAGTGTGCATGCCTGTAGGTGTAGAGGAGATTGTTTTCTGAGGACACCGATAGTTTCAGTAGATAGAATAAAAATCTGATTTAATCTCATCGTGACCAGAATCGATAAATGAAAACAAAGAATTATTGCTTCAAATTAAATGCTTAAATATAAATTCAAACCTTGCTTCTGTCCACAGTAATTATTTTTAAATGTAATAAAATGAATTAAGTTGAAAAAGATAATTTGCAATAAAATAATGTAAATTTTCTAACAGAAAATTCCTTTATTAATTTTAATGATTCAATGTAAATTTGCAAAAGCATTAAAATCCAAATTCAGTGTTATTTTATAGAGTAAATATAGCCAGAGACTTAAAAAAAACCAAACGCACAAACAAAAATACCTTACTTTTTGCTGACGCCATACTTACCAATTTATTTGCCAGACAAATTCTAAAATACGCCAGTATAGTTTTATAAAGTATTGAGCAACACTTCCCTTTTAAAAATAATCTTTCAAAATAATTCGGGGAAAATAGAAAATGATATTAAAAAAGAGGATTTTCTACTCTTGTTATATCCATATCATAACATCGGATTTGTTTTTGGCAGCCGATGAAAACTATTCAACCAGCAACGTTGTTACATTTTAAATATCTCTTGATTATTATTATTATTATTATTATTATTATTATTATTATTATTAACATGTTGCAGAAAGTCACATCAAAGGAATTCAGAAAAATAAAAATCAGAATTTAATCAATATATTTATTTAAAAAACGTATCAAGATTCGTTTTATCATTTCAATTCAATATGGAAACAGGTGAGTCAAAAATTGACTTATTGTTGCAAATTATTTTATATTTTCAGTCGGAAAAGAAATATATAGAAAATCGGCTGTTTGATATTGCAATGAACTGGACGTAAAATCGGAAGTTAACGCTTTGTAGATAAAAAAAACAACAACAACAAAAAAAAACAAACTCAAAACGAAACGTATGTAAAAAAAAAATCGTGTCTGTGCAATCGGCTCGACTCATGACTTTTGATCATAAAAGAAAATAAATTATGGAAGGAATGAAAACTTTTCCCGTTTAAAACAAAAATCATCTGGAGCCTATGATGGTCTGTAAGAAGAAAATTTCGACTGGTCAAGACATGTTTGTCAACTGCCACACAGATTACATCAGTTTTTTCTACAAATTTCAACACCGATTCTTTCACCATGTCAACTATTTTAAAAGACATTTTTTGATCATAAAAGAAAATAAATTATGTGTGGCACCATTTAACGAGGCAGAAAGGGAAAAGAAAGAAAAGAAGAAAAGGATAGGCTAAGAACCGAATCGTGAGTGATAAGCAAGAACACACACACAGCTAAGAGACAATGGATAAAAGGATATTTTGATAAGTAACAAATGGCGAAAGAGTGTCATTACAATGACAGGGAAATTCTGAGTAAAAAGAAAGGGAAAGAAGGAAAGAATCAGATATGTTTTGGCATCGGCTGTGTTATCTAAGGATATGAAAACAAACTATTGGTACGGGAAGACATCTTATTATCAACTACAGACCGGCTGGCCAAAGAAAAAAAAATTCAAATGAAAATGTTATTTCGTTAAGTGACGAAAAACAGGCAACTAAAAGGACTTGGACAGATATGAAGAATTAATGTGTTTGTTTTTCTTTCTTCGAGGCGACAGACTGACTGGAACTTTGGAGATGTTTCTTTTTGAGACCGTGTTAAGAAGACCACACATTCTGATAATTAGCGATAAAATACCTGACGTAAACCACGTGTAGAACAAGAGTTATGACCGCCATTGTCATATTGTCCCGTTCGCGGCTGGAGAAATGATAAACCATTAAGGGGAAGAAAAATGAAAGAGAAGAGATAATTTTTTTTTTTAAGCAAGATATTTTTTTTCTTCCTGAAACAAAGCCGCAGATTCGTCCACGCCCGACTAAGACATCATTGGTCGAGTGGTGATCACGTGATGCACGAGGGAGGCTGTTGCCGCCCATCTGGAGGATGAGTAAGAGAGGTTGCCACGAAGATGTGGGGAGGGCAGTTCACGCCCCTCTGAAGTATGATGAGAAGGTGGGAGTGAGGAAAGGTTCCCAAAAATGGAAAAAGGTGGAAATTCCTAACCAGAGAGGTGGATATGTATTTAGAATTATCGAGGAACCTCCGGCGCCGACAAACTCACCCCGGTTTTGGTCGGCGCCCATATAAACGAAGCCACAATGAGCAGAAATGAGTCGAGTCCCAGCAGTTCCCAGAGTCAGTCTTCGGTTGAGGCAAGCCTCGCAGATAGCTGACCAGGATTCACGCACATTCAGGACCCATCTTCAAACCAAGAACAATTATTTCGAAGAGCGACTTAGATCCAGATCACCGAAATAAGTTTTTCCTTTGACTTTCGTCCAAAGACCCACCGAAACACCAATTTCTTAGAGAGCAGACGACTTGAAGTGTTAAAACTTGCCTAGCGGAAAACGACGTGTCACAATCCATAGAACGGGTCGGGAGATAGATGCAGTCCTATGTATCGAACAACTAGACATAAAGTTTATTACCTTTTTCTTTGATACTTTGAACTTTTGAGTTTTCATTTTATTGCCTTTTATGCATATTTGTGTGGTATCACCCCCGTTGAACTCGGTTTGCAGTACGGCCCCGACGACTGATTGATTTCCTCTGCCTAGATCAATTCACAACGTGGGTAGGCAGACTGGGAATCAAAGTAGGACGTCATAGTTGGTGCCGTGGTAGACTGGGATAGAACGACACGGTTGGCGCTGCGACCAGGGGACGACGTCACATATGGAAGGAATGAAAACTTTTCCCGTTTAAAACAAAAATCATCTGGAGCCTATGATGGTCTGTAAGAAGAAAATTTCGACTGGTCAAGACATGTTTGTCAACTGCCACACAGATTACATCAGTTTTTTCTACAAATTCCAACACCGATTCTTTCACCATGTCAACTATTTAAAAAGACATTGGACCATTCATGTTGAAATTTTCTCCAAAAGTTCGGTCTGTACCTTAGTAAAATGAAATAAAAAAAATAACCAAACCTGAACATACACACACACACACACACACACACACACACACACTGGGGAAAGGAAGTGTGGGTTTTGTAAACAGTGACTATTACGGCTATTATAGCAAGACTCTTCGGTAAAGCGAATCAAGTCCTCTCAGCTACTTTGTGTTTATCTAAAAATAAACACGCTAAAATTCACCTTCGTCTCTGCTGTGCGCCGACGGCTTAATGGGTAAAATCTCCGACTGACGCCAATTCAGCCGGGTTTCGATCCTAGCTAGATGCAACCGGACGTATAGCCATACTGAAGAGATACAGCGAAACACTCTGTTTGTGAATGGCAATATATATATTCATATTTTTTCGCTGATGAATTAACAGTCCATTTGAAGAAAATTTCGACTGAGCGCATCAGTGTAAGTTGGAAAAATATGAAGTTTCTCCGAGAGCAATGTGTCCGAAATGGCTGGTTAACAAATATATTTTCCTTTCGAGGGTCGGATGGCCGAGATTTTATTGCCAACTCAACGCAGTCCCACGCAGTGACGACAATCCAGCAAAGCCTGGTGGTATCGTGAGGTACTGCTGGGGCGTTATGGGCTAGTGGTAATGATACTCCGGCCCCGAAACTATGATGCCTGAATCCAGAGTCATCATCTGATGAAGGTTTTGTTGGAAGCAACACTGCTGTGCAAACAGCAGTCATTGTGTAGATTTATATATATATATATATATATATATATATATATATATATATATATATATATATATATATATACTCAAGTATATGATTTGTGTATACGGAATAAATTCCAATAACCAACAATTACTATTCTTAAAAGAGTGCACAATACAGAGTAGAGCAGATATAATTATTTATTTAAAAAATTATAACATAAATATGTTATAAAATCACTAGAAACATAGACATTTTGTTTCCACACCTCCAGTGTCTTGTCAAGTGATTATGTTGAATGTAAAATAAATGGTTTTAAAAGTTTCAAATTAATAAACGGTCCTTCGTAAGGGGAAAATGCTTTTACTTTTAAATGCTAGAATGACCAATCAAAACACAAGTATAGGAGAATTCAAAAAACTTGAAACAAAATGGCTATTTTTGTAGTGATTTTATAACATATTTATGTTATAATTTTTTAAATTAATAATTGTACATATATATATATATATATATATATATATATATATATATATATATATATATGTATGTATGTATAATGTGCAAATTGTGCAAGTTTATATATATATATATATATGTGTGTGTGTGTATGTGTGTGTAAAATTTATAAAACTAAAACAGTTGGTGAGACCAATGGATAACAAAAACACTAAATACTAAATACCCTTAATCAAGAGAAAATCTCGAACAAGGATAGCAATGAGAAAAAACACTAAAAGCACCTACTTACTCAGTAAAATAAAGCTCTCAACGTCCAGACAGAGCAAAAAAAAAAAAACAACAAAAAAAAACACTAGTCAGAGCAAAACACGCTTGACAACGTTAATTTCTATGAAAGGATAGACCTAGTCGTAACCCGAGTCTCACGCTCACGCGATCTTTAGACGAAGTGAATTAGAAATAAGGTGTTGGGGTGGCCATGACCGTAAACCGCATACCTTCAAGCATAACGAGTAAAAAATAAAACAAAATAATTTTATTAAAAAAAACGAACAAACTGTATAATCACACCATCGTATGGGGGAAAATAAGCAAAGAAAAACGACCCTGTGGGAGTGGGGTTGAACTACTAATTTGCGTTCAAGTCGTCTGAAGATAGCATGAACATGAAACTCGTCTTACGACTAGGGCTATCCTTATATATATATATATATATGTATATATATATATATATATATATATATATATATATATTGAGAAGGCACGGTGGAGTAATGGACAGTGGCTCGGATTGAGGAATCGGATAGCCGAATTCCAGTCGAATCTATTACATTCACTTACGTGTTAATACCCTTGGGAAAGGTATGAATCCCCTTCTTCTCCACCAGCTATGGATAAAGAGCAGGAGAGACCTTGGAAGGCAACTGGTCTTCCGCAGAAAGAAATGGCAACCTACTGTGGGAAAAAAATCTGCCTTGTCTGTCATGTATCGAAAGATCCATGATCGCTTAAGCATGTATCACTCATGACACATAACTGAAGAATATATATATATATATATATATATATATATATATATATATATATATATATATATATATATATCAGTACTAATTTAGGGGACGGCTTAATTATATATTTTTCAAAGGAGCATGTGTCATTCCTACTTAATTTCAGTTGGACAAAAATCGCGAATAATGAAGTAATCACGAATTGTTTTAATTTAGTATTTTTTTACCTCTATCTTTTAACTTCATAGTCTAAAATGGTGAATTAAATAATTTTGCCGAAAGTGTTCATAAAAATGATCAGTCTGTCAGTTAATTGCTATACGTGATACACGCTTGGGCGATCATGTATTTTTCGATACATGACTGACGAGGCAGATTTTTTTCCTACGCAGTAGATTGCCATTTCTTTCTGCAGTAGGCTGGTTGCCAACCGAGGCTAAAGAAATAAGTCCGTCCTGGATGGAGAAGAAATGAATTTATACCTTTCCGAAGGGTATTTGTACGCAAGTGAATCTAATGAACTCGAGTTCTCAATCCATAGCACCACAACACACATGCTCGATAAAGAATGTTTCATGAAGAAAAATTACGTGGCTAGTAATTGTAGAAAATGAATACAGGGGCCAAAATTACAGTTCGATAAAGCCAAATGGAACTACTTCTTATATCATGAGTCAAGCAAACAGATTTCTAACTGGTTTAATAAAAAATGATATTTAAAAATCTCAAACGATTTTAATTCTGATTTTTCAATAGCTGTAAATCTTAAATTTGAATTCATTTTCATATTTATTATAATGTTAAATGTAGTAAAAGAAGAAAAAAAGAAAAAAATCGGCCTGAAAAATAACTACCCAAGTAAAAAATCTTCTCAGTTCTGGGCGTGTGTGTGTGTGCGTTCCCGTGATACAACAGTAATTTAAAGAATACCTTTCTCTTTCTGAAATTTTGACTTTGAATTAATTTCATTGTTCATCATAATGTTAAATGAAATAAAAAAAAACATTTTAAATGCAAATATTGGACGACATGCAAATGCAGACTATTATGAAAATAGTATGCATTTGCATGTCGTTCAATATTTGCATTTTAAATGTTTCATTAATGTCTGCATAGGTACATATAACAACATATACAATTTACTTTTCTAATAATGACTAAATAATCATTTCAGGAGTGCAAAAATACTATTAATGCTTCAAATGCGTTCAAATGTCTTTAGTTGCGAGAGTTTAAAAAAATATGGTATATAAGTCTGATAGATCAAGGAACACACACACACAGACACACAGACACATATATATACAGGGTGTCGATAAAGTCCGTGTGCACTTTAAAAAATTCATAACTTTATTTGTATTTGCGATACAAATAATTTGTAAAAAGGATTAGAAAGAAGTAAATCTATATTTTTTAAAGGTTTTATTGAAATTTTTATTTAAGTTTCCATATTTTGCAGTTCACGGAAAACATTTTCCAACTGATTTACAGTAATGCCTGAAATCACATTAGTTATTTTAGCTATACTTAAAACTAGGTACATTAAACTTTATAACATTTTTTACAGATTATTTCTATCGCAAATACAAATAAAGTTATAAATTTTTAAAGTACACACGAACTTTATGGACACCCTGTATATATATATATATATATATATATATATATATATATATATATATATATATATATATGTCAGTGGTAACTTTAGGTTATCATTGTTGCGCAGAGCTCTAAACGGCGTCGAGTGGTGGCTTTTTTGCAGTTATTCATTTCCTTATTTCTGATTTAGTAAAAATAAAATAAAATGTCTGGCTGAAAAATATCCGACAGAATTTAAAAATATTTTAATGGCACACGTTTGTGTTTGCGTGTGTGATTGCGTGTGTGTTTGCGTGTGTGTTTGCGCGTATGAGTTGGTTGTTGTGATTTTACTAAATCAGAAATAAGGAATGAATGACTTCAAAAAAGTCACCACTCGACGCCGTTTAGAGCTCTGCGCAACAATTATAACCTAAAGTCACCACTGATATATATATATATATATATATATATATATATATATATATATATATATATATATATGTGTGTGTGTCTGTGTGTCTGTGTGTGTGTTCCTTCATGCATCGGACTTATAAATCATTTTTTTTAAACTGTCACGATTTAGACATTTGAACGAAGCAAAAATACTTAATAGTAATTTTGTACTCCTGAAATGATTATTTAGTCCTTATTAGAAAAGTAAATTGTATATGTTGTTATATGTACGTATGCAGACATTAATGAAACATTTAAAATGCAAATATTGAACGACATGCAAATGCATACTATTTTCATAATAGTCTGCATTTGCATATCGTCCAATATTTGCATTTAAAATGTTTCATTAATGCCTGCATAGACAGTAATTCATCAAAAATGTTTTTTGTCTTTCCTTCTTTTCTTTCATTTCTTTCATATAACCCGTTTTAAATTATTAAGAACTCGTATATATATATATATATATATATATATATATATATATATATATATATATATATATATATATTCTTTCGTGCGTGTGTGTGTGTGTGCGCGCGCAGGTCATCATGGATGTAAAATGGAAAAAACAAAGATCAAGTGCCGGATAAGGAAATTCAACAAACCAAGTCAAAATTGCAAAGCGTTCCCAGCCTATATATTATTAAAATTTAATCTACCTGTGCGGGACAGCCACAAGGAAGAGAACAAATCTGCCTGGAGTGCCTAACAGAAGTGAAAAGGTGTGATCAAAGGTGGAAAGAAGAAGAAGAAGAAGAAGAAGAAGAAGAAGAAGAAGGAGAAAAGGAAGGCAGAAAAAGCAAGGCGGGAAGTTGTGTAAAGGATGAACAAATGGGAACAGTCGAAGAAAAGATGAAATATGGAAGGAAAGTAGAAAGGATGAAGGAATGATAGAATCCTTCTCCCAAAATGTGCAGATCTGAATCATTTAATAGGGAATTGGGGGGAGAAAAAATACCGTGTCGTCCGGAAAAAGGTGATCAAATCGTGGTTTACTAGGTACATTCCAGGTGCAGTCAAAGTAATTCCTGGGTGTACGTCCATTTTTTTGTTTTCCTGCTGCAACCAGGAATTTGTCACATAAAGAATTTCAAGCAAGAGAATGAGATAGAGAGAGAAATGTAGATTGAGGAAAAAAAGATAGCATAGTTGACTATTATTGTTGCTATGACTAGTGTGGACGATAATATCAACAAGTGACAAAATATTCTTTCGAATTCTCGTTAGACATAACGGAAGACCTGAATTACCTAAATTCATTATATACAGACAATTTACTTGGAAAATATGAACTTTTCAACTGATGCTTATACCTTTCTTTGCTTACAGAGTTTCATAATTCATTTAAAACACTACAAATGAACGAAGTTATATATTTTATGAAAGCAAAGTTTTTTCTTAGTTTTATGCTACAGCGCAAAACAATTCAACCATGATAAAAAAATCTAAACCATTGTTCTATTTTCAAATGTTGATATTATGTTGGTAATTACTAAAAATCTATTTTAATAATTTTTTTTCCCACTAGCTTTCAACATAATCTGTCATCGCACTCAAAACTGGTGTATAGACACCCTTATGCATATTAATTGAAACAAAACTAATAATTCCGTTATTATTTAGTTCTTTTCGTATTTTTCCAATGAAACAGTGCACATATTAGTAATTCGCGTGTCCATTACGGAAGTTATTACTAGCAGATTGACCAAAGATTCTCGATTGGATTTAAATAAGGAGAATTTCCGGGCCAGTGTATAGTACTTTGATTTACTCACTGGTAAGGCTTGCCAGTGTATTCGTGCAGCGTTACAATTTTCGTACACTTCCTTGGAGTAACGTCCGTTGTAAACAATGGCCGTAGGACAACTAATGGACAGTCGAGACAATAGCGTCTGGGGTTGATAAAATTCTGATGCAATCACGGATGACGCAATATTTTTCAAGGCCAAACAAATTTCATCATACACCCCGAAAATAGATTCATATTACTGCACACCACTGCAAATGAGCTAATCTGAGGAAAAAATAGAAATCGATTACACCCTGTCCCTCCAGTGGGTCTAAAACTGACCATATGGTGAAAGTATGAAACTAAAGCTGTTGTTTCAATTAATTTACACAAGGGTTTATTTTTTCTTATTTAAAGATTTTGTAGACTCTAATTTGACATCTCAAACGATTCCTCAATTTAATAGTTATCAGATTGTCTAACTTTGGTAAATTGAAAATAAATGACGAAATGGCAGTGTTACAATATAATATAACTCGTAGACAGTACACCTTGATATGATGCCTTTGAGCAGATTTCGTATCAATTTTCGAATTCCATTAAAAGCTTCTTTCTTTACTTCTGAAAAATGATAGTACAATGCTTTGCTTTCCTCGTTTTGTGTATTTTTAAATATTTGTAAGATTGTTTAATCTGATCCTAATAAGTTTCAAGATTTATGAGAAAGGCTTAACTGAATAAAGTCTTTAATCGGATCTTCACTTACAATTCAGTAATATAATAATTTGGTGAATGTGTATATTCAATAAAACGGATACACATATACTATATTATTCACTAACACGCATACACGTATACTAATTTATTCATTAACACGCATACACATATAGTATTTTATCCACTAACACGCAGAAACGTATACTATTTTAATCACTAACACGCATACGCATACACTATTTTATTAACTAACACGCATACTTGTATACTAATTTATTTACTAACACGCATACACATATACTATTTTATTCGCTAACACGCATACATTTTTTATAAGCATTTGACTCCAAGCAAGGCGGGAGTGCCACTAGTGCCACTAGTGCGCCATTGGTTACAAACAGTGAAAGTAAGAGAAAAGTCTAGGGTATTGGATAAAATGAAGACCAGGGATCAAGACATCAGAAAATGTCGATTGACATTGCATTTAAATTTTTGATGATTATAGTTATCAGGGAAGCAAGTAAGAGGAAGAGAGTTCCGCTGTCTGAAAGTGCGAGAGAAGAAGTTGTTGGAGTAGAAGAGGCAGTTGCAATTAACTGTTTCCTGCAGTCGAGCCACCAGTGAAAATAGCTCGTCAGAGCAGATGTCATGAAAATATTTATAGAGAAGACAGAGGGAAGCCACATCAAGTCTGTGAGAAAGTGACTGAAGTCAAGATCCCAAGTCAGGACCGAACACATTGCATATACATCTTTGGATTTTTGCCGAGAACCTCGAGATGAACAGCGGGGGCACCAGACCATATATGGCAGCAGTATTCTATGCACGAATGAATGGTAGATTTGTAGATGTGAAGGATAGCCTCAGATAAGACAAAACCTTCTGGCGCGATGCAGTGAACCAACTTTCCTTGCAACAGATGCAGCTATTGATTCAATGTAGTTGTTCCACCTCAGGTCAAAACGGAAGACCAAGAAGGCGCAGTGAGGTGCTTTCATGGAGTTGAGCCTCACCCATGCTGATTGATAAGAGGCAGGGAAGTTTCTTTATGGTGAGTAAATGAGAACAGTTTCGTTTTGTATGCATTAAAATTTACACACCATTTCCTTCCCCAGTCAACCACTGATTGAAGGTGCTTTTCGAGACCAACGGCCAGGTTAACTTTGTCGACGTTGCCGGATTTACTACTGAGACAGAAGTAGATTGTAGTGTCGTCTGCATAGATGCCTACTTGAGAACTTATGAAATCAGGAAGATCATTAATGAATATAAGAAATAGTGTAGGACTAAGGATAAAACTTTGGAGAACACTTTGGAGCGTTCTTATGAAAGGATCTGGAAGAGAACCCATTCAGGACGACCTTCATTTCACGGTTTGACAGGAATGAGTGGATTACAAGAAATAATCGTCCTGTAATACCTTATCCCTGAAGCTTACAAAGATGACCGGCATGGCAAACCCTGTCAAACGCCTTCGATATTACAAGAGCCACAGATCGAGCTTCGCCGTTATCAAGAGCTTGATATACATATTCAGTTATAGCCGTAAGCACATCAGCAGTAGACGGGGCAAAGCGAGAACCAGATTGTTTGTCAGAGGGTAGATTATGGGAGGTAAGATGCTTAACCACTTCGGCATTGATTAAAGACTTTGTTGAAGAGTGGTAGGAGACTTTCAGTACGGTAGTTAGATGGTGTCAGAAGGGTATCCAGAGTTCTTAAAGCCAGCTCAGGGGCACATTTCTTTAGGACTACGGCTGGTATCCCGTCACCGCCACTTGCTTTATGAGAGTCTAATTTAGAGATTATGTCCAATACCATCGATGAGCTTATGCACATCCCACACTCAGTAGAGCCTTACTTCTAGGGGGCGGGGAAATCAAGTGTGGATTCTTTGGATGAGTTGAGTGTTGAAGTGTATGGGAATTTCCGAGCAAAACATTCAACCTTATCAGCTGTGGATGTTAGGACTTCGAATTGATTGAATAGAGGAGGAATTGAGGATTTCCTGTAGTTCAGCACACTCTTGCAGAACCGCCAATAATCTCTCGGACCAAACTTGCGAGATGCAATACATTGTTTCATTCTATCAGCAAACAGTAACTTTGCTTCACTGAGGGCACGCTTGCACTCATTACGAGCAGAAACAAAGAGGCATCTGCTGCAATCAGACATGTCACTCTGGTACTGACGGAAGAAGTGAATCCTATGAGCTATAGCAGCAAAACAAGCAGGTGAGAACCAAGGAGATAAACGCGATTTAACCTGGTATTTTTCTTGCTGGGATGAAAGCCTCGATGCCGGCTTTGACCCAGGAGGAGACCTCAGACGCACATTTCTGAACGGGATGATTAAAAACCACATTCCAAGGGACGTCGCGAAGAAAATCACTGAACTCTGAAATTTTATTCAATAATTATTTATTTTATTTTTCTCTCCCCTCCGCCAGTAAGATTAGAATAATTCGCTTATCGCCCGGTTCACACACCTCCAAGGTTTTTTGAGACGTGTAGACGTTCATCCTTTGTTTCCTGTTTAGGATTGGGTTTCCAGTTCCTTTTAAATTATACTTCCACACTATACTCTTAACGTCTCCGCCTGAACTCTGTAATTCTGTTCACTAATTAAATCTTGACTTATTCAAGTCTAGTGTTAGCTTTTATTTTTCCTACATAACTCCAGAAAGTTCACTTCTTATCATTTCTTACCCTAATACAATGCCATACAGTAACCCTTTACCTTGAGTGGCTCTGTATCCGTCCCTCTGTTCAATTCAGTAAGTTATCTCTTCTTTCTCTACCATTTCCCTTCCTCTCAAGACAGTTGTGTATTCGATAGGATTTCTGGTAATAGAGACAAAGCCATCTCTCTACATCAGTTTGCAAACATATTTGTATTCGGTGATTTAACGCCCACTATAGCAAGTATTGGGTGAACATTAGTAAAATTGAAGCATTGGCAAACGTTATTATTATTTTTGACTAATAATATTTACTTTCATATTAATTTTTAAGACAGTAACTAAAATGTAAGAAAGCAGTCTGTGCTGCTATTTAACATATGGGCAAGGATGATATATTCGTTCGTTTTCCTTCTTATTATCGCGAAGTGAACGAAACAATCAGCCAGGATATGAACTCAGTGTGCCAATTTCACTTTCTGTGCTAATAACTGTTACAATACCCTTGATATGAGCAGTTAACGTAATAAATTCTCTCCTCTTAAATGTGGATGTTATTAAGGTAATTATTTAATTTAATAGCAGTCAGAAACAGAAGTAATTGATAATTAACAAGAAATCAGAATTTAGCTACTCGTTATTTTAAGATGCAAGATCTTTTTTTTTATGGACTATTCTAATTGACCTTTGAACCTCGCGAAAGGAATGTTTAAACTACACGTTTATCTCCCTTAATATTTTAAAGAGAACAGTGTAACCAGATCAGGGGCATATTTCTTTAGGACTGCGGCTGGTAATCTGTCACCATCACTTGCTTTATGGGAGACTAATTTAACATTTTAAATAGACGTTGTGACCAAGTAAATGTTTTCGTGTTCCATTTACATTCAAATTGATTACTGAAAACGTTGAATTCACCAATTGATTACTTAGCAGAAACATCAGATTTCTTAAAGACCGGACTGTTCTCCGTCCTGGGTATGACGATAAACTACAACCGGCAGCAAGGCCTCTGAGCAGGTCTTAAGGAGCGTGGAACCACTTCTTAATTGCTGGTGTTCCCAGGTCCATCCTGACTCGGGGTGGTAGCACCTGTTAGGGTCTCAGATAAGGGTAAATAGTTAACCCCCAACCTGTGGTCAAAACGTGTAAAAATAGGTTTAAATACGAGCAAAACATTTTTGTAAAAAAATATTACCAGCAATAAATTTTTGAAGAAAATTACCAGCAATACTGTATTGGAAAAAATATTAACAAAAATACTTTTTGAAAAAAATATTACCAGCAATAAAAATCTTGTCGGCACTAAATAACCCATTAAGGTTGATATACCGTAAAACAAAGCAAACCAAACCGAAATAATTATATTGTGCGCAAATATTTGAACAGATATAATCCGTAGCGCAAATGTTTGAAGAGGCATAATCAGTAGCACAAATGTTTGAAGAGACATAATCAGTAGCACAAATGTTTGAAGAGACATAATCAGTAGCACAAATGTTTGAAGAGACATAATCAGTACCACAAATGTTTGAAGAGACATAAACCGTAGCGCAAATGTTTGAAGAGACATAATCAGTAGCACAAATGTTTGAAGAGACATAATCCGTAGCACAAATGTTTGAAGAGACATAATCAGTAGCACAAATGTTTGAAGAGACATAATCCGTAGTTATGTGTTTGTTGTAACATTACTTTTCATGCATTGTAGATTCTATTAGTATAAGAATATAATGATCACTAATAGCAAGAGAAATTTTACAAAACCAATATTTCAGCAAAAGGCGTGTCCCTTCCATACAATTCAAATAGCAGGCAGAATAATGTAATTAGATATGCTATGAAAGTAGCACATTTTGGTGTTAATAGTGGCTTAGAGCATATATATTTAGGCAGCAAATTTTTGGTAGTCGGGAACCAAGCATACAACCGATACCATGGACACCAATTCTGCTGATCTGTATTGCAGTTAATAGATGTTAACGGCTCAGGCCACCGGTTGACATGACTCTCCGTCGGGAAAGAGTCGTGTACATGTGATATGGATTAGATGCGCAGGGGAATCTAACGATGAGTCGGCTCAGAGTGTGCAGAGCAACATGAGAGAGCTCTAGTATAACACAGGAGTGTACATTATTCAGTTGTCCGAGTAGAGAATTGTGAGTCCCCGAGCAAGAGATGTCGACCTGCGCCACACGAACCCATGACGTGTACCTTATGCATTATGCATAATTTTCACACGCTTCTATCATTGCAGTCATTACATTTGGGAGATTTTTATGACCTACTGGCCAGCCTCACTGAGTTGATGTTAAGCGATTCTTTCGTCTAGCGAACGTTTCCAGAACTTTCTATTTTTGACTGTGGATGATGGACGGTCCCAGGTCGATAAATTAAACGGAGAACCGTTGACGTGTAACAAATGAAAGCATTAAATGGATAAATGATCTTTGCTTAAAAGCGGTAACTTTACGGGACAACCTAAACCAATGGAACTGAGTGAATTTAAGCATAGTACTGGATTGGCAAGTAGGTCTCACCATTTTACTGTTGAACTAGATAGATGCAACCGCCTGTTCTATTCTGATAGTTTCTTTTCTTGCCTTCCCACCATCTACAATCTTTAAAAATTTAAATGCAACGTCAGTAACCATCTTCTGTCTTCCTGAATCCTGTTCTTTTATTGTCCTTTCTCACCACTAAAGTCTTCTCATTATCTTTCAATTTCCGTAATCCCTTACGCCCTAGTGACTTTATCGCCTTGCTTGGGGTGAATTGATTAAAAACATAACTGGTAAAATTGTAAATCTTCAACAAATCACCAATCATTAGTTGTTTAGTTTTATTTTATTTTATTTTATTCTTTTTAGATCGAATTAATATATTTTTTCAATGATGCTTACATTTTGGTGTTGAATAATAAATTAACGCAGAAGGATTTCAAATGTACACTCGATTTTATTTATATTTGATCAATTGACATTCGTAATCATGATTAATATAAATCGCATATAAAACTTTTAATACTGGTTGAAAGAAGAGGAATTATATATATATATATATATATATATATATATATATAATTATTGTATCATTATTAGTGATGACGTAATTGCAATTAAAATCCTTTTTATTTCTTAAAGAAATGTCCTGAAAAATGAACAGAATCTCATACGCTTGATTCATCTGCTGTTTAAAAATAGAAGAAAATTTAAATAATTATTCAAATTTAATAAAATTGTTTGTACTTATTGTATCAATGAGGGAATATTAAGATTTTCTTCAAATAATTTACGGAAATATTTTCTTTCAAGTAAATAAACTTATAAAATCTAAGTAAAATGCAATATTAAAAAAAACAAAACAAACTAATTTCATGGAAAATTAAAATCAGTTTTATTCCCTAGAGAATTGTAAATATTTGATGTTTATCTGAAGTTGAGTATTCCAGATTTGGCAAACACCAATGTGTTCACTGTTAAGAAAGATAGTTTATGTAGAGTCTCATCTGTTAATCATGATGTGTTAAATAAATTTCTAAACCAAAGCTTATGTGGATCGAACCTTATCATCTCCAAATAAAACAATATCGCTCAATTTCAAATCCATAAGAGCAGGTAGAGTTTCAGATTAACAATGCAAACAAACTACTCTTGTATGTAGAATTCAGTGATTAGTATTGGGGATTAATAATTCCGAGTTAAAAAATTCACGATAAGCCTTAGAACTTGAACAATATCTCTAAGTTACCAAATGTTCCCAATTAAGATAATGCGTTTGACAATCAATATTATGAATTATTTTTTTTAGATTATGTGTAGGATCAGTCAGTATTGTGCAAAAAGTTTTTTTTTTGAAAAGACGGAAGTTAAAATGTGCAGCATTACAAATTTTCGTACGCTACCTTAAAGTAATGTCCATCGCAGACAATGGTCGTAGGATAACTAATCGACAGTCGAAACAATAGTGTGTGGGTGTGATAAAAAAGGCAGTCGTTGAGCAGCCGAGATGCAGTGTAACCTGATCGTTCGGACGGATACTTCTATCTGCTTATTACTAACACGCTTGCTTTGTATATACCTGTTATTTCAATAGACTTGTTCAACCTACCTTCGTCTTCCGCGTCTTTCTTTTCTGGCCCCTAAACAGGTCATAAAAATATCAGAAGAAATTCAAGCTTAAGTACCTCATTCATTAATATATTTTCGAATGTGTTAGAACCAGGACAAAACATTAGGGTGACCAAATTAAATGTTATTTCAGGGTAATCGCATAATTTTCGAGTTGATATACAAATGAAGAAAAACTACTTTAGGTAAAGACAGCGCCTTAATGAAGGGTAAAATTTTCTGCTTTATTTTGTCCATCATTAAAGGCAGATAGCAATCAACCATAATGACTGAAATAGTTCAACAATTATAAACTAGAGATGTCAGTTTAAGAAGAAAAAAAACTTTGAGAATTTTGCAACTTGTAATGTTATATACAACTACAGAATAGCATTACTGTCCTTTTCATCGCGCTGAAAAAAAAAACCGTAACTTTTTTTCATAAAATAAATCGAGACAATCTAAAAAACAAAGCTATTGTATTGTGACTGGCTTGGTAGGCGTTTCTCTTTGGTAACCTAGGTGTTCGACTGTGTCGATGAGTGATGAGTGGCACGGTTCGTTTGCTAACCAGATGTGTTTCTCTCATCTTAGTCTCCCGCTGCCATAAGTCCTATGAGAGAAAGCAGACGACCACTGCGCAGTGGTGTGACGAACAACATAGTTACATGCTGACACTAAGCGTCGCTTTGAAGTCTTTTCTCTCAGAGGAGGATGCCCTGCCTGTTGGGTCAGTCTGTATCCGATCCTTTTATCACGAACTTGACACTCCGAAGGGGAAGCACATCCGCCTGCTGAGAGCAAGCACATGACTCGGGTGACACACACACACATATGCACATGTACATTATACGTATACATTATGCATCAGTATACAGTAATCAGTAAGGAATTGACTGAAGTTAACAAATACCTTTTCAGAAAGCAAATAACGATTAAAACAAATACTACACTTAAATTTTAACCAGAAAAAAGTGAACAAATGCTAAAGGTAAACAATTCTTGTTATGTTAGACGAAGAAATGACAACATTATAAATGTTATGTTAAATGTTGAGGAGGCACGGTGGAGTCATGGATAGCGCCTCGGATTGAAGAATCGGAGAGCCGGGTTCGAATTCCAGTCGAATCCATTATATTCACTTACGTGCTAATAACCTTAGGGAAGGTATGAATCCTCTTCTTCTCGCAAATAGCAGGATGAAAGAAATGGCCTCGTCAATATATCACGCATGGCACATAACTGACTGATAAATATTATCAGTTGACGATAAAGCTAAACGTTGTCTACACAGCAGCAATATTTAGAACCCCACGAACTAATTAATGAATATTATTTTGATTTGAAGTTCGGAAACACTACAGTCGAGCATTTTTTTCCTCTCAGAATGAAGCGTCTTCTTTTTAGGTTTATTATGAAGCAATATATAACAGTAACTAAAAAGAAATCCTTATATATAAAAAGAAGACTTCCTTTTTTATGTACATGTATATACAAAGGTTTATAGTTTCTAGTGTATTTATTTTATGAATAAACTACCATAGCCAGCTGGTGGATCAGAAAAAGTGTTCAATTAGAATAGAGCAAAAACAGCATCATGTTTAGATGTAACAGAGTCTATCTTCTTCAATTACTTTAAAGTACTTTCCTTTAAAAAACATTTTGAATTAATGCAGTTACTGATATAATAGAAGTTATCTGTGTTTATTCAATTAAAGTTAGCCGAGGACATGAAGGGGTAAAACAGGCAACACTCTTCAGACCACAATTATTTTGGAGTTTTTGAAATTCAATTTTTCAGTGTGTTACCAGGGATTTAAAAGAGGATTCATTTAAAAAACAATTGTTAAGTTTGATGAAAATTGGTTGAAAGATCCGCGAAAAATAAGAAACCAGTAAAAATCGCCATTTTTTATTATTTACGCGGGTTTTCACTAAATGGGTGCACACAGTTATCAAAGTAAATGACTGTTAAACAATCAATTTATTGTTGGTTACAACTGAGTGAAGTTTGTATTCGATTGCTTGAAAATTGAGGGAGTTTTTAGTTTAAAATTTGTGCTGAAATCGATTTGTGTTGAAATCGAGTTTTCGTTTTTCGTGGTTTTTCGCTAAATGCAGAGGTGTAGAAATAAAAAAAAAATCAGATATCGTTGAGCTTGTCATGATGTAAGTAACCTATATACCGAGTTTGAACGAAATCGGACGAAAAAAATTGAATTTATCGACTTTTGATCGGCTTTATCGATTATTGATTTTTTAAAATTATCGATTTTTATGTTAAGAACCTATCTCTTACATTGTACAATGTATATGCTAAGTTTGGTCAAAATCAGTTGGATGGATCTCAAGGGAAAATGTATTACACAGACAGACAAACAGAAACAGGCATCCTCTGTTTTATATATATAGATACACAGATGAACATTATGACCAGCAACCATAAACCCGTACGCCGATATAGAGTGCATCATTTTACTGTTTTGTATACCCCACTGTATGGGTTATACAGGAATGGCTTCACAAACAAAATATTAACTTCAACATGTTGGCCTTGCTACCAAATTCTTCAGTTCTCAATCCCATTTAGCAGTCATATGAGATATATGCTGGACTGATAAGATCGTCCTGAAGAGTCGCCACTATGTAATTTGTACCAGTTAGAGGCCCATCTCTTAACATTCTCGATCCAGATATCAGAAGGAAGTTCAGAGGCTTTCTAGTGTCCATCATGTCTAAGAGAAGCGTCTTAGTCAGGCTGCACACCTCTCCCCATATATATATATATATATATATATATATATATATATATATAATAAATTAATAGACTTAAAATATGGTTTTTCGCTACGTAGTTCCAACCATGTTTCAAAAAAGCTAAAAGCCCCGAATTTAATTTTGTAATTAAATTAAAGACATTAGTTCCATTTCATCCTCAAGCAAATTTAGCACTATTTTGTAAAAATAAAAATATCTATAAGAACACCGGATTATATATCTTACTGTTCTTTCTTTTTATTAATATACATATATATATATATATATATATATATATATATATGTGTGTGTGTGTGTGTGTATGTGTGTGTGTGTGTGTGTCTGTGTGTGTGTCTGTGTGTGTGTGTCTCTGTGTTTGTGTGTGTGTGAGAGAGAGAGAGAGAGAGATTCGCAGACAGTCTGTTTCGCTGTATCACAGCTCATCAGTGTGGCTAGACATCCGATTGCCTCAAGCCAGAATCGAAACCCAACTGATCTGGCATCAGTCGGAGATTGGAATGTGAATTTTTACGTATTTATTTTAGAATAAACACGCCAGTGACTCAGAGTGCTCAATTCATAGAAGAGCTGTTGCATCTACAGTAGCAGTCACTATTTACAAATTCGTGCTCACTTGAATTTTATTTTTTCGCGGGCGTATATATATATATATATATATATATATATATATATATATATATATAATCAAAAGGCCTAAACACTAATATCCCATGGTCATAATTTATTCCATTGGAATCGTAAATACAAATTCAAAAAGAAAACAGAAAAAAACAACTCCGGGAATAAAAAATAAAATTTAGTGAGAGTGTATGTATGAGAGTGTGGGACGAATGTTAGAGTAAATGAAAGCTATAGGGAGGGGTTGATAGCTGTGCTAGCACGAAGCCATAAGTCACTGTGGCCGCGGGCTTGAGCGTGCTGGCCTTGTTGAGATTGTTGATCATGCTAGATAACACGCTCTTTCCCAGAAACTGTAACTAAGGTCTGCTCAGCATAGTTGCAGTATAAACCCCAGGTGAGCTCTGTGGGTGTTGGATAAATACAAATGCGTTTGAGCAAGCGTCTGCAATAGGGATTGGTTAGCCGCCCATAGTAGACGGATATCCTCGAATACGAGTAGCCGGCTATATGTAAAATGATTCAGTCGTTTGATATTTGAGATGGTAACTTTGAATGAAAATCAATGAATTAAAATTCGGTTACAATAGATAAATTGTAGTGTCATAGGAATCGTATTGTCTTATGGCCTGTCTATATAGTCACCAAATTGGCCTGTCTAAAAGTCATTAAATTAATCGAGAATTGGTGAGAATTGGCAGTAGGAAAATACGTTTGTGTTTTTTTAATCATTTCATTCTAAGTAAGACAACAAAGCCAATTTTCAATTCCGTGAAAGCTGACAATAGGGTATAACAGAAGTTCGTTTGGACAGTACACGGGCATAATGACTTTACTGAAAAACTGTAGAAAGTTGTCTTTTTTCAATGAGTTGCTGTGAGTTTGTTAACTTGTCTTCAGCTGCGCATGTCTCAGTCTATTATATATTGTATCGTTACACTGAGTCAGGTAATTGGAATCGTAAGCCGATATAGATTTGAATCGCATATTTGTTCATCTTGGTTAACACAGCTCAATACCGGAAGCTGAAACACTTCATTTCCTTTATTTCAGACCTGATCTCTGAGAAAAAATCTCATTTAAATCTTAAGTTAAATCTTGACATGAATCTGAAGTTAATCTGTCATAATATCTTAAGCGCCCAAAACACTTTAACATCCTCATTCATTTTTATTCGGTTTAAAGTAAAGAATGCAAGATGAAGATGAAGGGAACATTTATTAAGAGTTAAGAATTTAAAAACTAGTATATTTCTTATCTTAAATTTACGTTATATGAATGGGCAATGTAGTTATATTTGATATAATATATATTATAGTTTACTATTATAGTTTTTCCCTTTTTGTATCATGTTTTTAAATTTCAGTCATTTATGTCCCATGAGTGATAAACGCTTAGGCGATCATGTATCTTCTGTCGAAGCAGATTTTTTCCCGCAGTAGGTTTCCATTTTTTTATGCTTTAGACCAGTTGCCATCCAAGGCTATAGAACCCGGTCTGTCCTGGGGAGGAGAGAAGAAGAGGATTCATACCTTTCCCAAGAGTATTAGCACGTAAATGAATGTATTGTATTCGAGTGGAATTCAAACTCGGCTCTCCGTGCCGCTATCCATTACTCCACTGAGCCCCCTTTTAAATTTACCAAAATGAAATACATTAAAGAGTTGAGAGTGTTCTCTATATTACTCTTATTGTAACCAAGTTTAACCAATCTATCATTCTGTATTTGCTGCAACCTTACAACACCGTTACTCATGCTTAACACAAATATGACCAATAAACAGGGGACACGAATACTACATATGTGTGTTATGAGCGGCAGATGTTCTCTTGGCAGCTCACAGTAGGAATCATCCTGCAACTCTTAGGTGCATTTCCGGTTGATGCTTCCTGTATGTCTTTCAGAAAGAATACATTCGTTATTCAATGACTGCTGGCTAGCGACAGAGAACATGAACGACACAGGATATTAAATTAGTAAATTAGTTATGTACTACTTGGAAGAATTAGCCACCCCACATCGGAAAAGAATGCTTGAAATATGTTAAGAAAAGATCCTACTAGAGACATGGAACCAGCTGCTTCTCCATTAAGTCAACCATTTAATATACACAGAGGACTTGAAGGTATATGCTAAGAACAAAATAGAAATCTATATGTTAATCATAATATTAAAAAACTACAACGATAACATTAGTATATTTCGGAATAGAGAAACGTGTACTATTACTAATATTAAGACATGTTTCGTTGTATAGTTTAGACATGTTCTGTCTACTTATTTTCGATAAGATTCTTTCATACACGCGGATAAGTTTTTGATTGAAGAACGAGATAAAATCGTCGTGTTTATACATATCCATGTCATCATCAGGGTATTGTTTATTGTAAAATAAATATTATAGTATTCATTATTGTCAGAGACAAATTGTCTTATCTGAAAGTTAAATTTCTTACAAATGGAGTGAGAAACGCTGCGTCAGTGAGTAACCGCTGGAACCGTTTAAAGGGAGGTAACTTAATTTATCACACCATTTGTAAGAAATTTACCTTACAGAACGGTTCTAGCGGATCTTATCCAAAATAAGTAGACAGAACATGTCTAAACTATACAACGAAACACGTCTTAATGGAAACATGCTGCCGAAATATACGCATTTAATACTAATATATATATATATATATATATGAATAAATATAGACTCAAACTACAACATAACAAAACAATTAGAGCATTAAGAACAAAGGAATACTATGATGCGAGACATAAAGGATGTTGGGAGATTAAGAAAATGTTAGAAACAAAACTAATAAATTAGAAATTTGATAAAAGGAATGAATATGCTGGCCGTATTGATACTTGTATCTACAGGATTCTTCCTCTAATAGACAAAAATATATATCAACAGACCGACGGACCATGTATGAACTTACTGCTGGAACACTCAGTCTTTCACCGAATGTTTAGCTTCTGTCTCGTGACATGGTTCGATTACCGTTTGTGTCGCTATGAACAAAGACTAAGAAAGGTACGATATACTTTCAACAAAGGAAAACAAAATATCACAAGAGAGAAAAGAAAACAGGAATTCTCAATATCCTGGATTCTTTATTCACGGTTTCACCTGGCATTGTCTGGTGGATAGGTATGTGGCACTTTTGACATTTTTTCTGCTACATCTGCCATCTCCCATGACAGACTAATAAACTAGAATTCCTCTTTAGCCAGTACGAGCTCTGCCTATCACCAACTGTGATTCTCACTCTCACTGACCCTCTCTACATCACGACCGACAGATTGTAACTGGCCTTAACTAGAATGCGTACTGAATACGACTAGAATTCTCTACCATCCGGTCGAGTGGCACTTGATCACGAAAGTTTTAATTTATTTACGTATTTATTTTATTTCCTTTATTTCTATTTCGGGAGAGCTGGTGATTTCTATGAAATTGTCACATCTCGATTTCACAGTTGGTTATCATAAAACTGGTGGCATTTCAATCCCAGATAAAACTATTTACAATCTAATTGACAAACGTGTGTGTTTTAAGCTAATCGAGACACGTTGTGCCACGCATGCGCATGATTCTGCACTCCAGAAGTATTACAGATAGACTGTATATATATATATATATATATATATATATATATATATATATATATATATATATATATATATATATATATAAGGAAGTAGCTGAATAAATAGCGATTAAAAATACGCAGGCGAAAATATCATGAAAACTGCTCGAAATAATATAGCAAGGGATGAAAAGACGATGAACACGAGGGCAGTGAGTAACGCAATGAGGAAAAAAAAACGGACAGATTTTCCATAGAGAATTTAAAAGATATATAGAATCGATAGCACACAAGGAATCTTGTAAAGGTCAGACAGATAACAGCTAAAACGAGAAATGAAATCCCTTATCATTGTCACAAGACAAACTACATAAAAAAAAAAACACTGACCAAACTCAGAAAAACAGTAAATTCTACTTCTGGGAAGAAAAAATATATGACTATAAACCACACTAGGTTCGAAAGGAATATAAAATTAGTCACGACATCGTAATGGCAGTCATACACTAGAAACTGTGTAAACGACTTTGCGTTGATCATGTAAATAAACAAGAGACTGTCATAAAAAAACAAAAAAACAAAAAAAACAAAAAACAAGAAGAATACGATAGATTTTGAAATTTTCACAGATCTCCACATTCAAGTGAGAAGGCCAGGTTTGATTGTTGTAAACAAGGAAAATAAGATCTGCCATATTGTACAGTCAACGACGAAATTATTCGTACACCCATCAGTTTTGAATATTTTTATCCATTTCTCAAAATCTAATGCTCGTATGATGCCAGGTTTTTTTTTATATGTGAATAAGCAGAAGAAAAAAAAGGGATATAAACTCAATTGTTATAATAGATTTCATACTGTACGAATAATTTTGTCCTTTCCTATTTCACCTGTTAAATTTGTTGCATTTAATCTGTTATTTTAAGACATTTTGATGTTTATACATTCTTTTTTATAGATACAAATATTTAAGTATGTTTATAATAAACAGTATTAACAACATTTATCGGGCTGAATGTTCGATAAATTGTCACAGAAAATACCTGTCCTCCGACAGAAATCGAACCTGTATCCTATCTGGAACCGTCATATAGCCTGATGGGCTTTCACCGATTTCGCCACAGAGGAGTGTTCCGGTTAGCAGGGGTCGATTTTACGGTTTTTAAAAAATCTTTGTGGCGAAATCGGTAAAAACACGCCAGGCTCCAAAACTGTCCTAAATAAGAGAAAAGGAAGATGTAAATGGAAGTTTGAAAGTCAGTCAGATCGCCCAACCCAAATATGGAGATCAAATTTAGACGTCGCAAACAACGGAAGGAAGGACTACTTAATGAAAGGGTGAGAAAAGCTGGACAACACCTGAACTTTCTTAGAGAATTGAAAACGTTATCGAACATAAAGATGACTTTATTTGTGCGCTTATCAAAAACATCAGGAGGTGCAAGCTGCTGGCTTTTTTTTTAAGCATTTCACCCTAAGCAAGGCAGGATGCCACTAGCACGCAAAGGGTTAAGAGTGTGGAAGCGAGAGTAAAGAGGCGTAATAGAGGAAAGGATGAAGAGAAGGACAGGGAATAGATCAGGGCATCTGGAGATGTCGATTGACATTACATTTGAATAGTTGGAGATTATAGCTATCAGGGAAACAAGTAATAGGAAGGGAATTCCACAGACGGGAGGTGCGAGACATGAAGCTATTGGAGTAGAAGAGACGGTTGAATTTAACTCTTTCGACTGTGAAAGGGTGGGACCGAGATGCCAGGCTAGTAGCAGGTTTAAATTTATGCAGTCTGGGAACTAGCGTCGTCGGAACAGTTACTGTGAAAGTATTTATAGAAAAGACAGAGGCATGTACTCCACCCTACATATTGGGATGAAAATCTAATCAAGAGCCCTCCGCTATATTGCTCAACTTTGTTGTTATCACAACGTTTCGGCCGTTGTGTTCTCCGGTCTTCCTCTGATGTTTATCGATCTACAAGGAATTCTGAACTGAACAGCTTATTTTATCTACGGGGGTAGACCTCGTTCCGCTATCCATGTCTAAAGTCATCGTCTAATTCATATTTGTAGTACTGTTCAGTTCGCCCGTTTCCACTGAGGTCAAGCACACACAGCCCGACCCAGGGACTGAACTCACAATCACTGTCACCAAATTCACGAACCGACATTATAATCCACTAGGCCATTGTTCTGTAATCATAAGTGACACAAAGGCTTGCTGCTCAAGCACTTCAGCTATGGAATAACTGCAAGAGTTTTCTTAATACAGTGTAACCCGGATATAAGAGAAACCCGGATATAAGAGAGATTTTATCTGGTCCAAAATTAGAGCCATACTTACCTAAACAAAGCAGACCAAACCCGGATATAAGAGAAACCCGCATATAAGAGACTTACTTTCCGGTCCCGACAACTCTCTTATATCCGAGTTACACTGTAATAAAGCCCTTCCTAACAGCTCATCTGCCTAAAAGTAGTTGTCAACGACCAGATCTACGGAGGCCCTGGCAATCAACGCAGGCGTCCCCCCCCCAGAGGTCACTTCTTGGACCAGCCCTCTTTTTACTTTACATAATTTTGTGAATATCTTTGCTAATGATATTACTATATTTGGGTACACCTCTAGAACTCGTGATGACCAGAAATTGGCAGCTGATCTCGCATTTGATCTAGCTCTAACATTTCAGTGGGGTGAAACTGGCTGGTTACATCCAATACCTCGAAAAACAAACTAGTCACATTCCATCATTACCGATGGAGACCCGAATTACTACATGACGAATGGATGTACCCTCAAGGAGGTCCCGTGCTTTGAGAGACTCTTGGGCCTTAAACTAACCCCAGAGCTCAAGTGCAGGAAACACGCTCGGTTCCCTGTACCGTTCCAATAAGTACCTATTCTCTACCTTTACAAGAGCCAAATTAGGCATTAAATGGAGTACTGCATCATATTTTGGATAGGAGATTGCAGAATCCTCATTTTTCCTTATCGATACATTCCAAAAGCGTCTCTACTTCCTTGTGGGTGATAAATTATTTTCTACCCTGCAACCCCTCTCTTACAGACGGGATGTGGCAAGTCTCTCTCTAAAATAAAAAAAAGTAAGTGAAGAAATTCTTAACCGCCAGGAGAATCCAAAACAAAAATGAGCCCAGATTTCTGTCGTGTGCTTACGATGAAGAATTCCAGAACTATCCAATGGCGTCTATGAACTCAGTTACATTTTCTGGCATGTCTTCCCATCAACCTAACTTGAAAATCGGTGACATTTTAATGCTACTGCACAATTTCTTAATCACCCAAGAGTTGTGCAACGGAACACGCAAGATGGAACTACAACGAAACTAGTATAAAGTTGTCCTTGATTAGTGGTAGTTACAAAGACTTTATAGTACTCATCCCTAGAATCAAATTGAACCCCAGTGATGCCAACGTTCCTTTCACGTTAAACAGAATCTGAAAATTTCCTGTACGACTTTATTATGCGATAAGGATAATTAAAGCACCAGGCCACACTTTTGATAAAATCGGAATTTATTTACAGCAGTCAGTTTTTACTCACTGTCGGCCGCATATTGCATTTTCATGATCACAAGCGCAACAGAAGGAATTTATCTTTGCATCCGATTAACAATGCCCCCACCACTATTGGTGTAATAATTTCTGACATTGTTTCTCTCTAAATATTTACGAACACATTAAAAATTCCATTCTTTTACTTGTGTTCTCATGTGACTTTAGCATGTGTACATTGGAATATATATTACGGAACAACGTTAGAATATATTTATTTGTGAGCAACTTGATCGCATTCTGGTTTATATCATCATGTATAAGTGGATCGAGTTTCTTTGACCACACTCATATTCTAAAAGTCATTGTAAATTCTTAAAATATTTATAAGAACATCTATAATGTCTTTGGAATAAAGCTAAATGTACCGAAAAGAAATCATTTTTATTTCTATCTCTAATGCATACATAACATACATCTTTAGATTACTCCTGACCCATGCGTTAATTAAGAAACATTAAGACAAATACCGCAATTCTTCACGCATAATACGCATTTTTTCCCTAAAAAATAATAAGAAAAATTAGAGGTGCGTATTATGCACAGCTACAAAAAATCTTCAAAAAATTGCCGTTTCATAGGTCGATTTCAGTTGTGAAATGACTACTCACCAAAACATCCGCCAATTTGACACTAACATTTGGCGATTGCGACCCCATAAGGATGTCAAATACAATCATATGTAACTTACAATACTTACAAATGTAAAATAAAATAAGAATTATCATCAAACTAAATTAGAATAATATTATCTTTTTTAGTAAGTGTAGAAAACGCTGCCCGTAATGAAATTGAAGAGGTACAATTTATAGGGTTTGGTTACCAAACAAGGGGTGCGTATTATGCGTGAGTAGAAGCGTTTTCCCACACTTTCAGCACAATTTTAGGGGTGCGTATTATGGATGAAGGCGTAGTATACATGGCGAATTAAGGTAATTCTAATATTATCTTTCATATGGAGGAGAATGTATATAATTTATATTTATTACTTTCCATCTGATGAAAAATAGTTTCAGGTTATTAAAGAAGTTGCAGGCCATACAATATTTTAATAATTTTAAGGGGTCATGAATTGAAAAGCATAGAGTGTAGCATTAAAAAAATGATTAGTAAATCCGTGTCATTTACACAGGCCCTGATAATCTGGTAATGAGAAAATATTATGGCGCAGACCAATTGGACAAAATAACCTTTATTTGAATCTATACAATGACTTATGCAATAATTACAAGGATTTTGATTACAAAATTATTATGATTGATTAGAGAAATACAAATATTTAAATCATGCGATGGCAATGACAATAACATACATGAAAATAATATAAATTAATATTTTATTTCGCAAGAAATTATATCGACAAATACATAGATTATACGCTTGCAGAAAAATTGGACAATATTCAACCAAAGAGAAAATAAATGAATTTTGAATTAAAGTGAGAAAATAATAATAAATATGTCTTTTTTACAGCAACGTTCACCTTGTATAAGGACAGGGAGCCACTCTAGGTAGAGGGTTACGGTAAGGAGTAGTTTATATGGATAAGAGGGAATGATAACGGTCGATTGTAGACTTGAATAGGTTAAGATTGTAGTGATCAGAGAAACATCCTCTTGGGAGTCTGTTCCACAGGGCAGTGGTTCACGGGAAGAAGCTGTTTGAGAGGAACTTACTTCTCGCCAATGGAATACGGAGGGAATGTTCGGTGTGTGTGGGGGGGGGGTTGCTACTATGTAAGTGGAATGACGGGTTCTAGTCGTGAAGGTTAGACCCGGTGGAACGAGGAGATGCAGTTCGTCCGAACCCTTCCAATGTCGTACGATAAATGTAAAAAGTAAAAGGGTAAGAGAAGCGGAATACAAGAAGAGAAGAAAAAGAAAAAGAAAGAAAGAATTACTGTAAAGCGAAACGAGAGAAAAAGTAAAAAGAATATAAAGAACGAGAGAAAATAGAAAAAAAAAAAATACATGAACTGAAAAGTTTGAAAATCAAACTGAAAAGTTTGTAAAATGAGGAAAAAACCTGAAGAAGATTGAGAAAGAAATAAGAAACAAATGTACACTATTTACATTATTCAGACTATTGTCCTCATCTTTGTTGACATATTTATCACCCTTCAGTATCTGTCTATATTTCTGAGATGGGGTATTATGTACACTATTTACATTATTCGGACTATTGTCCTCATCTTTGTTGCCATCTTTATTACAGCGTTTCGGCCCTTCAGTATCTGTCTATATTTCTGAGATGAGGTATTATGTACACTATTTACATTATTCGGACTATTGTCCTCATCTTTGTTGACATATTTATTACAGCGTTTCGGCCCTTCAGTATCTGTCTAAATTTCTGAGATGAGGTATTATGTACACTATTTACATTATTCGAACTATTGTCCTCATCTTTGTTGACATATTTATTACAGCGTTTCGGCCCTTCAGTATCTGTCTATATTTCTGAGATGAGGTATTATGTACACTATTTACATTATTCGGACTATTGTCCTCATCTTTGTCGCCATATTTATTACAGCGTTTCGGCCCTTCAGTATCTGTCTATATTTCTGAGATGAGGTATTATGTACACTATTTACATTATTCGGACTATTGTCCTCATCTTTGTCGCCATATATATTACAACGTTTCGGCCCTTCAGTATCTGTCTATATTTCTGAGATGAGGTATTATGTACACTATTTACATTATTCGGACTATTGTCCTCATCTTTGTCGCCATATATATTACAACGTTTCGGCCCTTCAGTATCTGTCTATATTTCTGAGATGAGGTATTATGTACACTATTTACATTATTCGGACTATTGTCCTCATCTTTGTTGCCATATTTATCACAACGTTTCGGCCGCTGTACGCTCCGGCCTTCTTCAGTTGGTTGGAATGTCGAACTGAACCCTTTATTTCGCTCACTGGGATAGAGTGTTCTGGCTTAGATCCAGTGACAGGATCCAAAGCGTGTGAGTTCAATACCCGGTTAAGGCAGTGGAGAACCTTCAGAGGGAAATTAACAGGAGATAACTGATAACTGATGATCCATTAAAACATGGCACGTGGAACTAGAATGTAAGTGCAGTGCTTTAAATCAGTAGTTTTTTTGTAAATGTTAGCGATATATATCACACAAAAAAGAGAATGTTTAACATCGAATATGTTTAAAATAAAATAAAAAAAAACATAAGGAAAATTAATTCATTTTATTAATATGTGGAAATATCCGCTCTTTGCCTGAAGAAGGTCGCGAGATCTGAAAACTCGTGTTGCAAAATTATGGAAAATAAAGCATAATATATATCTAAAAAAATCCACATTTCAAGAAAATGCATTTGCGCTGTCTTTCTTATTTTTAATATATATATATATATATATATATATATATATATATATATATATATATATATATATATATATATATATATATTGACTAGGAAAAGACCAATTTTATTAGGCATTTTTAAAAGAAAAAGCTAAAATCCTAGGTATTATTAAATTCTGTACCACAAAAACTATATATATATATATATATATATATATATATATATATATATATATATATTAATTTAAAAATATGGTCCCATCGCTACACAGGAGTTACCACGTTTCAAAAACAGAAACTAAAAACTTCAAATTTAATTAGAGAATTAAATTTTCCATTAATTCGCTTGAAAATCAAACAGTACTAGGGATTTTAATTGAATTTTATAATTAAGTTTTTAGTTTCTGTTTTTGAAACATGGTAATTCCTGTGTAGCGATAAAACCATATTTTTAAATTAGTAAATTTATAATATTTATGCACTGCAGAATTGTATTGAGAACTGTTTTTTTAAAACTAAAAATAATTAATAAGAACACTGGATTATAAATCTTACTGCTCTTTCTCTTTATTTTAATATATATATATATATATATATATATATATATATATATATATATATATATATATATATATATATGAAGAGAGAGAGAGAAAGAGAAAATAGATAAACATACAGAGTTAAAAGGAGAAGATTTAATGAGATAGAAAAGATGGAACATTTAATTTTAGCTATCTCTGAAATTCTCTCCTCTCAACAGACCTCTACTATAATTGTCTCCCTTAGGTAAAACTGTATATTATCATAGTTGCTTAGATGCTATCATATAACCATAACTGAGTAAATATCCGCTTTCATTTTTCGCCCGTCACAGACGGAACACACGGGTAATCGTCTCCGATTTCCAGTTCTGAAATCCTGGAATTCTTTCTCTCTTTGTCTCTATTTCCGTCTTTACTTCGCTCAGCCCACAGAGATCATGACCAAGCTCGATCTAGATCCAGAGGCAGACGGAAAATTCCTGGGAATTATCGCTGGCGACAGTGAAGAATCTATTACTGGTCATTCATGCTGCTGCTGATGATGATGATGATGATGATGGTGATGATGATAAATATAAAACAGACAATAATAATAGTAATTTGGCGTTTTCTTATCGTAACTGAAAAGTTGAGCACAAAGACCAGACAGAAAAAAACCCAGACGGAAACAGCCTAAGATGGCTACCAAGTGATAACTGTCGTTATTGCGTTTATCAATTAGACAAAGTTTAATTGTTTTGTATCAATTACAAAAGTAACAGAACGAAATGTGAACGATCGCAGGTATTCTGTTTCCCTCGTAACCTTTCAGTCTCTGTTCTCAACCCACCGCTGTTTATAAACCCTCAATCAATCCCATTGTATTACGTGTCATAAAGCGGATACTATCGTATTAATTATATAAGTGTACTACTAACTCGATATTTTAATCGATTTCTATTGATTGCGATCTCTTAATTACTTATCCTGAACAAACCTTTATTGTTATTGAAAACTATCGTTTTAACTACTGAACTACGAATTTGTATAGAACATTACCAGAATAATTTAATTGAATCACACAAAAAGACAGTATTTAAATAGACGTTTCTCCCCTTTACATATGCTTTTAAAGTAGATAAAAGACTTAATTTTTTTTATTGAAAACTATCATACTAAACTCCTAAAATTTATTAGTTTTCGCATATTACGTATAAGTGGTTTTAACGCTGATCTCGATCTAAAAAAATTGCAATAATTAATGTGTCCTTGTTTTCTTTCTTTCTTTTTTTTTTAAAAAGAAAATAATCTGAAATTGATTTTACAAAAAGACATTGGTAATTTCAAATCAGAATTTTAGTGTTTGAAAGCCAGTGTTTATTTTTTTTTGTCTATAACTTTATCAATGAGACCACGTTTTAAATTTATAATACTTTACTTTTCAATTAATATTCTTAAAAAATAAACGCGAGAGAAACATGATTCGCTAAAAAATTTAATTTAGTTTAATAACTGCTTAATTGAACTGCGAAAAGATATTCGTTACTTTTTGATGCCATTAAAACGTATTTTTATTAAACAATTTTTTATTAAACAAGATCATTTTGAATGAATCTGAAACTGTCTACTCCTGTTCCAAAAAGTGTTCACTATAACTTTCTCGAGAAGAGACTGTGATTTTAGTTAAGGTTTCGGCTTCTCATCCGTAAACAACGATTGTGAAGATTTCCACTTATTGCAGAATATCTTTTTTCCTCCTTGCATTTTACTTTAAGGGATGATATGGTGTAAAATGGTTTAATTCCACGATGCTGAACATGATTCATTTACGTCTACACACCTCCGATGTTTGTTCCTCATTCATATGAAATTAAAAGGAATATATTATTAATCTTTTTAAATTTATTTTGCCAATTGCTTATAAATTATTTCAAAATGTACCAATAATACTTAAATCATTTGTTATTTTCTTATTGTTATTCAAATATTTGTAATCATTATCTTGAGATCTGCTAGTTATGTGCTTTGATGATTTGCGATTATTTTCTATATATCATTCGAATTTTTATTATTAGTGAATATTAGTTTATAGTTTGCTCGTCTTTCCTCTTGGTTTCCGAAACTAAAATCTCCCTATATACATTTTAAAAATAAAGTTTTTATTGCTTGTTTACTAACAGCATCATTTTTAAAAAAGAACTTTATTTTTTTTTATCGAAGTTTCAGTTTCATTAAATCCTAGCTTAAATTTGGCGAATATGAGTTAAAATTTTTCCGTATTTTCCTAGAATGTTGTTAAATTAGTGGAAATTGAAGACTTAAGTAATATCAGATATAAAATAACATTAATTTTTTTAATACTAAAGTTGATTCAATACAAAGCTAGTAAGGGCTACTGTTAAAATGCTTCTGATGAACGAGTCGGGGGATATACATGAACTAGGCAGTGGTTGGAAGTGGAGATGATGAGGATAAACAGGATAGATAAAGATTGAATCAGTTAAAAATGTATGACCATTTATGGGAAAATATCGGTAAAGATTTCAGGTTTAAAAGAAAATCAAACTTAATGCTAAATAATAAGTATAATGATAATAAGTATGATAATAATAATACATAAATATTAATAAGTACAATAATAATAATAATAAATAAATAATAATAATAATAATAAGTATAATAATAATAATAAATAATAATAATAAATAATAATAATAAGTATAATAATAATAAATAAATAATAATAAGTATAATAATAATAAATAAATATTAATAAGTACAATAATAATAAATAATAATAATAATAAGTATAATAATAACAAATAAATAATAATAATGAGTATAATAATAATAAATAATAATAATAAGTATAATAATAATAATAAAAATAAATAATAATAAGCATAATAATAATAATAAATAAATAAATAATAATAATAAGTATAATAATAAATAATATTAAGAATAAGTATAATAATAATAATTAATAATAATAATAATAAATATAATAATAATAAAAAATAATTAATAATAATAGTAAGCATAATAATAATAATAATAATAAATAAATAAATAATAATAATAATAATAAGTACAATAACAATAAATAATAATAATAAGTATAATAATAATAAATAAATAATAATAAGTACAATAATAATAAATAATAATAATAATAAATATAATAATAATAAATAAATAATAATAATAATAAGTACAATAATAATAAGTAATAATGATAATAAGTATAATAATAATAATAATAAATAAAACTTAACTCGGTTTCCAATATTATAATACATTTTACTTGTATAAAGAACTGAAAAAAATACGATGAGAAATGTATTTCTAATCAACATACCAATCAGTAAATAAAAATAATCTGATGATCTGTTTCACTGAATACAATGATGTTAGTAAGGTTATACTTATTGGCTTCCTTATGTGTTACATAATAATACCTTATTAAAAAAAAATCTGAAAATGATTCCCATTTAAATTCGATCATGTTTTTAGTCATAATTTAAGATTTCCTCATTTTACAACAACGACATTAAAAGCATTTTTGACAATTCTTTTATCCCTATAAAATTATTAGTGAAAATAATTTGTTAGATAATAAAATTGAAAAGTTGCCCAAAAAACAATTACTTGTTTTAATTACAGTTTTAAATTTAATTTTTTTAATTTAGAAAATTTGTGATATTTTCTGGCATTTTTCATAAAAGTCTACTTCTTAATTTACATATGCCTATAAAGTATTTAAAGAGTTTCAGGTATAGTGCTAATTAATGAATAAGTCAATAAAATCAATAGGCAGTTTATTTACATCAAAGAAAAAAGGGCCATATTTTATGACCGTAGAGTTATTTGCAAAAATAAATGTTAATGACTTATAAATGCCGAAAGTTTTAACGAAACACATTTATTTGAAATTTCATGAGGGGTCAATGCTTGGACTCACCGGGTCGATGCTTGATGTTAAGGTAAGCTGAACATTCACTTGTCATCATGAGGAAGAAAGCGGACAAACACTTGCTGCCCTGGGTGAGTATAATTTCGCTCTACCGAAAACTCATTTTAATCTTTTTTTCTATTTTCTTAAATTCTTTATTTTTCTTTCTTTTTTTTTTTTTTAATCCTTAAATTTTATTTTATTTTTCATTTCGAAAGAATAATCAGAAAAAAAGGGAAAATTGAATGTCTTTGGCTTGATGCGAAAGTGTCTCGTCGGTATTCTCACGATTTAGTGGCCGACTATTCTTGCTTGGTAAATTTTCTGAACTTGGAATTGTTTTCGCCGTTCTTTCTCCTGTTGTTCTTAATTTTTATTGTAAGCATGCCTCCCAAGCCCACTATTTGGTGAGGGCGGTGGATTGGCCGTTGATCCCCCCCACCACCACCGGCTCGATGCTTGGACTTAAGGTAAGCTGTACATTCACTTGTTATCATGAGGAAGAAAGCGGACTAACACTGGCTGCCACGTATATTGGGGCATTTATGACATACCAATAATTCCAGATATCCTTATTTTCTTCAATTTCTTTTTAGATTAGTCAATGGGACTTATACTAAGTTAAAACTTAATGTTGCGAAAGGGTAAATCCAAGTGTCAGCCAGGACTCTTTGCAAACTACCTCCCCCTCTCCTCGTTCCCTCTGTTTTTGTTGTTGTTCTATGTGTTATATGTAATAGGAGTAGGTAGGCTTTCCTACCACCCGGTCAACATTCCTCCCTCTTCTCTTGGACATGAGTAGAGGCTTACGCCTTGTTTCTTGTTTAGGAAGGGGTTCCCAGTACTCTCTCTCTCTGGCCTCTGTATCTCCTGTTGCCTGTATCTATCCACTACCCTTCTCCTCATCCTTTCTTCTGTCACTCCTATCTGATCTTGCCCCAAATTTTTCTGTAACCCCTTGCGTCCTAGTGGCGTCCCGCCTTGCTTGGAGTGAAACGCTTAAAAAAAAGAAAAAAGAAAAAAAGATTAATGTCAAGAGGTTCATTCTTGATCGTTAATGTTAAGAAGTTCATTCTTGATCATTAATGCTAAGATGTTCATTCTTGATCGTTAATGTTAAGAGCTTAATTCTTGATTGTTATTACGCTATTACTAAGATTAATGTCAAGAGGTTCATTCTTGATCATTAATTCTAAGATGTTCATTCTTGATCGTTAATTCTAAGATGTTCATTCTTGATCATTAATGTTAAGACGTTCATTCTTGATCGGTAATGTTAAGACGTTCATTCTTGATCATTAATGCAAAGATGTTCATTATTGATCATTAATGCTAAGATGTTCATTCTTGATCGTTAATGCTAAGAAGTTCATTCTTGATCATTAATTCTAAGATGTTCATTCTTGATCGTTAATTCTAAGATGTTCATTCTTGATCATTAATATTAAGACGTTCATTCTTGATCGGTAATGTTAAGACGTTCATTCTTGATCATTAATGCAAAGATGTTCATTCTTGATCATTAATGCTAAGATGTTCATTCTTGATCGTTAATATTAAGAAGTCTATTCTTGATCATTAATTCTAAGAAGTTCATTCTTGATCGTTAATGCTAAGATATTCATTTTTAATCGTTAATGTTAAGAGCTTAATTCTTGATTGTTATTACGCTATTACTAAGATTAATGTTAAGACGTTCATTCTTGATCGTTAATTTTAAGACGTTCATTCTTGATCGGTAATGTTAAGACGTTCATTATTGATCATTAATATTAACAGGTTCATTCTTGATTGTTAATATTAAGAGGTTCATTCTTGATCGTCATTACACTATTACTTAATAAGAAGTATTAACTGATCATTTTTATATGGCATTAGAAATTTTATTTTTATCTTTTTAACATCACAAATTTTATATCCACTTTTATGTAAAAAGTCAATTTTTGTTTGCTATTCGTCACAAATGGCTGGGGAGACTGAGCTTCTATGGTTGAACTATAGATTTTTAATCAAAGCCTGAATGACTCATCCATAAGCTGAACCATTCGCTCAAAATAAATCGAATAACGTAAGGTAAACTGCAGAAAATACATAACGGGATGTGTTTAGCAGCTAAAAATTCATTCTCATCAGAAGATATTTATCTATTTCTATAATTCACAATCAAATGTGCGCATATATATATATATATATATATATATATATATATATATATATATATATATATATATATATATATAAAGACATGTTTCGTTGTATAGTTTAGACATATTCTGTCTATTTATTTTCGATACTTTCATAGGCGCGGAAAAGTTTTTGATGTCATTACTGAATGACAAGAGAAAATCGCCGTGTTTATACATATTTGTTTTATTACCAAGTACTTTCGACATATCCATCTCATAATTAGGGTATTCTTTATAATAAAATAAATATTATAATATCCATTGTCTCTGATGATCAGAGACAATTGTTGCGTTAGCAGAAAGTTAAATTTCAAATGGCGTGAAGAACGGTGTCTCAGTACGTGAGCCCTGAAATCGTTTAAAGGGAGGTAACTAAGTATGATTTGGATATTTTTTTATAAACGAAATATATAGTGTATAGTTTTAAGGTGTGCTATATTTATGGGATAAAGTGCTCAATATCAGAGATAGAGGGTATGTAAATATAAATATAAAAGTGAACATTGAAGTCAGCACTCAGAGGCGAGAGGCTGTTTCATGCTGGACGCAATCGTCAGATATATATATATATATATATATATATATATATATATATATATATATAATTTTTGATCATTATGATGACATCAGTGTCTAAAATCACGTCAATATATAGGTGCATATACATGATGTCTGTCGACTCATTCAACAAATATGACCATCAAGTTTTCACCTATCCGAATTTGAGAATTCAGAGCTATCCTTCTCCCGAGATGTTTGCCAAATATTTAACCCATATCTAAGAGGAAAAGAAATGAATTCATACATTAACTAAAAGGTATTTTCACGTAACCAACGAATGGAATTCGAACTCAGCTCGTCGATTTTTCGTCCCGAGCCGCTAACCATGACAACACTCACACGTGTGTGTGTGTGTGTATATATATATATATATATATATATATATATATATATATATATATATATATTAAGACATTTTTATGTTTATACATTCTTTTTATAGATACAAATATTTAAGTAAATGCTCTGTTTATAATAAACAGTATTAAAAAACATGAATGTCCCAGAAATTTTCACAGAAAATGTTCGTCCTCCGACAGGATTCGAACCTGTATCCTATACGGAACCGTAATTTAGCTTGACGTGCCTTTACCGATTTGGCTACAGAGGCGCGTTCGGTTGGCAAGGTCGAATTTACTGTATTTTAACTTCAGTCTTCTATGAATCTCTCACGTGCATTCATATCTGCTCATGGCGTATCAAATGTAAACAAATGACGTCACACATTATGAAATGGACAAAGTCCGACAATTATTTTAAGACATTTTTATGTTTATACATTCTTTTTATAGATACAAATATTTAAGTTTTATAATAAACAGTATTAAACAACATTTACCGGCCTGAATGTCCGAGAAATTTTCATAGAAAATATTCGTCCTCCAACAGGTTTCGAACCTGTATCCTATACGGAACCGTCATTTAGCTTGACGTGCCTTTACCGATTTGGCCACAGAGGCGCGTTCGGTATGAGATAAAATTTAATTTAATACTGTTTATTATAAAACGGAGCATTTACTTAAACATTTGTATCTATAAAAAGAATGTATAAACATAAAAATGTCTTAAAATAATTGTCGGACTTTGTCCATTTCATATAGATACATATATATGTATATGGAATAGGAGATCGATAAATATGATTTTCACAGCGCGAAGAGAAGTTGTATGAATAACATGAAGGCCTGTTTCAGTTCTTCGTAGACCTTACCAAGGGGTTTGAGACCGCAAACAGAGAACTTATGCAGAAGATCTTGAGACTTTTAGGCTCTCTTCGTCATTTCGTAGATATCATGCAGCTGTTTCATGAAGATATCTGTTAACTTTGGTGGCTTACTTTCAGAACTAATTACGGCACGAAATGGTTTCAAGCAAGGTAACCTTGTAGCACCTGCATTGTTTCCCATCTTATTTTTTCTTCTTCTTCTCCATACCTTTAATCACTCTAATCAGGGTATATATATATATTCGATATCGTACAACTAGTAAGCTATACAACACCCAGACATTCTCTGCTAAATCTAAAACATTCTAGGCGCTCGTCCGAGAATTTCTTTATGGCAACGACTGTTATTTACCCGCTCAAACAAAACAGAAAATGCAGACTGTGATCGATAATATTTCCCGAAAAGCTTTCAGCCTCACTATCAGTCTAGACAAGACGGAGCTCAGGGTTCACCATACATGGATCTATCAATATTTGTAGATGATCAAAAACTGAAGGAAGCAGACAAGTTCACACGTATCGTGAGTGCTATAAATAGACTAATAGTTTTATAACTCTAAAAAGATCAAGCCTGGACTCAGACAGAACTTAAATATGCCCCCAAAATGGCTGTTTATAATGTCTGTCTGCTGGCATTCCTGCTATTCTCCCGTGGTACTTGGGTTGTGTCCAGCTGACACTAAGACGCTCTGGATAGATTCCACTAATGCTATTTAAGACTGATTTTTGGTATCCATTAGATATTCCACACGCCAGAAACAATGCTTTTTACGAAAGCCTATGAAATCAGCATCGAAGGGCGCATTCATCGCCACTAGCGTTGGCCATGTCATTCGCCTTGATCCAAGCAAGTGCTCTACATCGAGTTGCTCTACGGTACCCGGCCTCAGCATAAACCAAGCGTTGTTTAAAAGAGTTTTTTGCATCTTTCCATTTAGAAGATCCTGATGGGAAAATGCTGGTGATCGCAATAAGCAGAGACCTAAAATTCATGAAAGCACTAAGAACTTCCAAGAATATGCAATGAGTTGGGAAAATGTCAAGCGTGCAGTTAGGAAAGGAGAAATCATTGATACAGCTATCCATCAATTTACATGTGATGAATATGGCAGAGCATGTATCTCCAATGTAGTCCTCGTTAGTCACAAAAAGAGACATATTGGTAGACTTTTGAAAAATTACGATCAGTACCATGTCGGGAGGTGTCAGAAAACAGGATCAGTACTACGCGGGTTGTAACAGAAAACAGAATCAGTACTATGTACGGGGTGTGTCAGAAAACAGGATCAGTACTATGCGGGATATGTCAGAAAACAGGATCTGTACTATGTCGCTGTGTGTCAGAAAACAGGATCAGTACTATGTCCGGGGTGTGTCAGAAAACAGGATCAGTACTATGCGGATTGTATCAGAAAACAGGATCAGTACTATGCGGGATGTACCAGAAAACAGAATCAGTACTATGTCGGGGTGTGTCAGAAAATAGGATCAGTAGTATGTCGGTGTGTGTCAGAAAACAGGATCAGTACTATGTCCGGAATGTGTCAGAAAACAGGATCAGTACTATGCGGATTGTATCAGAAAACAGGATCAGTACTATGCGGGATGTGCCTGAAAACAGGATCAGTACTATGTCGGGGTGTGTCAGAAAATAGGATCAGTACTATGTCCGAGGTGTGTCAGAAAACAGGATCAGTACTATGCAGGATGTGTCAGAAAATCTGCAGAAATCCTCCAGTCTTACTCGTCACATGGAAACCTACAGAAAAGGTGAAGAGAAGTTACGAAACAGGCCAAACCCTGTACAGAACATCTTAGTTTGCCACGTTTCCAATAATCATTACAAATCACTTGAGCCATTGTCATCGTCACGAGAACTTGAGCCATTGTCATCGTCATGATCCCTTGAGCCATTGACATCGTCACGAGAACTAAAACATTGGTCAAACTTGTCAGCGATGGTCATAATCGTTGAACGAGTCGACAGCTATCATATAGGAATTTATGGGAACAACTCAAGATACGTTGTTGCCATTCCCTTGGAGATTTTTCTATTGTTTCTTCCACCGAGCTAGCGTACAGACGACCAATTAACGTGCACTACACATTATTTGGTTTTTCACCCGACTTCTATTTTCTGAACACACTAATCTAAATCAATTAGCCCTCTGCCAGTGTCGTCTTGTAACACATATTTATATGTGCACACCGTGTGCAAATTGTTTGCTTTATTCGTCCCTTTATAGCAAGATCTGCTGCAGGATTAATAATCCACCAACACCAGTGGATCTTAGCTCAATTATTTAACTCTTTGTTAAACAAAGTTATGACCTTAGCTTGTTTTCCCCATGGCTTGTCTCCCCCACCGGTTAATTTACCAGGGATCGCTTCTTAGTTAAACTAGTAAATGAAAACAGCTGTCAACAGAGGAACAAACATGCGACATCTTCAACTACAACTCGTAGAGCAGGCCTTTCACTTGCAATGACATGTTGTCCTGTTCTAGATCCTTTCAGATTCCGTCTTCTGTGATCCAGCACAGTTAGCGGTTTAGTTTGGTTGTTTTTTTTTTTACACTGTATTATTTATTTTTCCATTGAGATTACTCATTGCATTTGCGAGATTTTGTCAGGTAGTTCTTCAATCGTGATGTTTATTTTAATTTGCATGTCTTAAACGAAGTAAAGGCTCACTCCTTCTCCTCATAGGACATTTTTCTAGGCCTGTTCAGATGCATCATGTTTTCCTTCCCAACATAGGGGTGACTAGTTTAGATGTCGACATTTCTTGTTTTACGTTTGTCTTGCTTGGAGAACAGAGATGTCTCATATTTTGGGTTTGGACAATAACCCCAACCAAAAGTGCCAGTTTGCCTTCTTCTCTCTTTCTTCTTTGTGTGTTGTCTTTAAGGGAAGACAGCTATTTTATCATTGTATTAGTTTCAACGTCTTGAAATTCGTTCAGATTGTTGGCCATAATAAAAATTTGAAATAAATTGTTTGTTTTTCAATATTAAAAATAATGAAAAATTGATTTGTCAGCTTTTATTTGAAGACACTTTTTCTTTTTCAGTGTTTTTATTATTATTACCCATAAACTGAAAGAGAAGTGTTTATTATTATTATTATTATTGTTGTAATTATTATTATTATTATTATTATTATTATTATTATTATTATTATTATTATCTGTAAACTCAATATAAGTGACTAAGCTTATTACATTTCTTGTTGCAAAATGTAATCGTACTGAGAGGTCAAAAGCTAAAAATGTCGGCCAACAGAAGAAATTGCAATAAATACACAGTTCAGACCAACCCATTTGCAGTAACGCACATTAACACAAGTGCCTCTATATTTTTATTCTTTGATTTGTTATACGATCATTAATTTGATAAGTAAAGAAATAGTTTGACATACGTTTATGACTAAACTACACAGCTTCAATTTCCTCATCCTTTTTACTGGTACATTTTCCTAGAGAGGATGTACGATCGGTTCTCCTTTAAATATCTTATCGGTCATATCCATATTCATATCCATATCGGTCTGTTATATCTTAGCTACGTAGACTTTTCTGCTTCACATTTGGATATTAAATAAAGAAATAAGTTCAGTAGTTTGTGCAAAGTTTAAATTAATATTTACACGTTTCAAAATTGCAGAAAGAAAATATAATTTCTGTCGATTTCAGTGAAGGAAAAAATTTAAAATCTGATTACATTTAATTCCGTGCAAAGAACAAAAGAATCAGAAGACGGATTAAAACAAAATGGTTACCGCCATCTTTTATTTATCTTACATTTTATATTTTTTTATATTAAAATTAAGTATGATTGAAAAGTGATTGCAAGAAATAAGACCATGAAAATTTAGATAAGCCTTCTCGAATATACATTACTAAAGATACATCTGGGCACCCCCAAGGCACTGTAATGGTTAGCAAGCTTGTCTCGCTAACACAGTTACGAATAAGTAGTGAGTTCTATCCTCACTGGGTGCCCCATACTTTCGGCCTTGTGCCACATCTAAGCTACGCTTGGAAAATCGCTACTAAAGATACCTCTAAATATCTCTGAGGTAAGTGTTATGCTGATATTCGAAAATACATCTGAAGAATTATACTGTAGAGAAACTTCGAACTATTTCAATATCGGAGACGTAAAACAAATTTAGGCAATGTTCACATAAGCATACATAGGGTGATAGATATTCTTGGATAGAGAATAAAGTGGAAACTATAAACGGGAAGTAAGAAAATAAATAAATAAATAAAACTCTTAGCTTCCAGCCCTAAAGTATAGAAAAGAAATACAACCAACACGGAAATTGCCCCCTAAAATTGCTGGTGATGCGGTTCCCGAGGGTGCCATCAATCAACTCCCTTTTCTCGGCTCCCGGTGCCACAAATTGAAAAAAAAAAAAAAAAAAATCCCTTAACTCTAAAATTCATTCTGCACGTGCTGTGCCTGGGTCTATTTCCGAGAATTCGCTTTCTTAAGTCTGTATTTTTCTACGTGACGAATTTGCAACTCATTCGTTATTTCTTTTTTTTTTTTCCCCTCTTTCCATCTATATTTTTTCCTCTTCCTCTTCATTTCTTTGAGGATTTTTTTTTATACCCTCTTTTTCGTGTCACTAATATTTCTTCTTCCTTGCATCGTTGTTTTTTTTTATTTACTCATCTTTTCCTCGGGGAGTAAAGTCTTTTTTTTATTATATATATATATATTTCTCTGATCTATCGTAACCCGATAACCCTTGCTCTATTTTCGCATTCCTGGAGTTTGAAAACCACCACGCAAATAATCATTTTGTGTACTTATGTATTGGAGAATTGTATACAATCAGACATGTACGATGACTGAATCATTACGAAATCGAGTTTGGGTTAGAGAATAAAATATTGTTAACTCGTAGGAGAAAGTGAAAATAAAATCTAAGTAAAGAACAATCCTGACACTACATAATATCTTGTAACAAGTGTCCACCCACTTTAATAAATGTAAATAAGGGTCTCTCTTTTAAACTTCAATTTTTCTTTTTTTTTTTTCCTTATTTTATTAATTTTTTTTTATTTCAAATGGCTCCTACCTATACCCTATTCTGTATTTAAACCCGAATATTATTTTTGTCCTATAATAAATTTGAGGTGTGAATCTGCGTTCGTCCCATGAGTACATGTATATTAAAAAAAAAAAAAAAATCATAAGTTATATTTCATGTCTGATGAGTTGGGAAGTCAACGAAACCTAAGTCGCACCCCAAACGTAGGTATATGTATATTTATTAATATATACAGGGTGTCCATAAAGTTCTTGTGCACTTTAAAAAAATTATAACTATTTGTATTTGCGATAGAAATAATCTGTAAAAAATGTTATAAAGTTTAATGTACCTAGTTTTAAGTATAGCTAAAATAACTAATGTAATTTCAGGCATTACTGTAAATCAGTTGGCCGTGAACTGTAAAATCGTATTACCCTTAGTAATGCTAATGATGGAGGACACGTGGAAGCTTAAATAAAATTTCAATAAAACCTTAAAAAATATCGATTTACTTCTTTCAAATCTTTTTTACAAATTATTTCTATCGCAAATACAAATAAAGTTATAAATAGTTTTTAAAGTGCACACAAACTTTATGGACACCCTGTATTTCTTTGCTCTGTCTAACCATATCGAGCACTGTTATGTTTCCACCTTAAGGTAAAGATTGGTATATATTTATTTGCTTACATGTGTATGCACTCTAGCGCGCACATACGGTTGCTAATATCTAGTCATTTAATTTAGCCACTTATATAACTATATTCATTAAAGAGGAAATTTGGAGAATTTTATACCAAATTAGCATCATATTTTTAATTTAGTGTTTATATCACGTAAACCCTATCCTGGGTATAACGATAAACTACATACGCATCCTAGGTAAGACGATAAACTACATCCAGCAGCAAGGCCTTTGATCAGGAGGTTTTGAGGAGCGTGGAACAACCTCTTAATTGCTCGTGTTCGCAGGTCCACCCAGGGTGGTAGCATCTGTTAGGGTCCCAACTATGGGCAAATAGTTAACCGCCAAACTGTAGTCAAAACACTATGAAAGTGTAAAAATAGGTTTTAATACCAGAAATACTTTTTGTAAAAAAATTATTGCCAAATAGTTAACACCCAAACTTGTGTAAAAATAGGTTTTAATACCAGAAATACTTTTAAAAAAATACTATAAAAACTACCAGCAATACAAACAGCTATATATTCTTTGGAAAAAATATGACCAACTATAGATTTTTTCAAGGAAAAATATTGTCAGAAATAGATTTTTGAAGAAAAACATTACCAGCAATAAAAAAATTTGTCGGCATTAAATAACCAATTGAGGTTGATATGCCATAGAACAAACCAAACCAAACCAAACCAAACCAAATATGACGTAAATCAAAAACATAAAAATTGATATATAAATCAAAATTATGTTAGCCTCCTTACCACTATAAATTGCCTTCGTCTGAAGTGTTGTACAGTTAAAATTTACAATTCTTTGCATATGTAAACAAATTCAGCAGACCATTTTCACATAAGAAATGGAAGTATTTTCAGTTTATTTATACCAAGTTCATTGTGTACTTTCTCGGTGAACAACTTCACAAGTTTCATAAAATTTGTATTGGAAACAGTAATATTAATACAGGCATAGATATCTAAGATGACATATATTGATACATGTTTTATCAAGACGAGAGAGATTGTTTTTGTTTATTTTTAGTCAGTCTTTCTTGTTTATAGAAAAAAAGAGCACACCTTTAGTCCCAGTTACTATCGATATGAACCGAATGTTTAGTGATAAAAAGTTTTCAAAAATACTTCTGGTCATTTTCAGGAACTGCAGTTCACGTAGACGTGTCGTCTTTCCCATATTCAGATACATTTTTAAAACTCGATGCAACTGTTAGACTTTAAGATGACGTCACGATCACGTGACTGACAAGCAGGAATCTTTATTGTCTAAATGTGACTTCAGTGATTGAATACACTTCAAAACAGTTCAGACATTGAACAACATTTGGTTTGGTTTCCTGGTTTTTAATTTTATGGTGAGGTCTTCTGTTATTTGAATTATTTTGACTATTAATATCGTAATGTTTACGAAGAGTTGCCTTATGTTGGCAGATATCTTATTTCTAAGCGATATATATATATATATATATATATACAAAAGTGGGTATAATTTGCACTGTGATCTGTGAGGTGGCAGGTTAACCTGCGGGAAAGAGTGATATATATTATATGTGTATAATAGGGTATGCAATTCTCTAGTTGATATGAATATTTTTAGATGACATATTCAGATTTTTTAAAGCTAGCGTTGCTGGTGGTGACGAGGTTAAATATTTTATTTATTTACTTTTTTTACACTAAATTCTTTGTCCTATATATTTATCACGTTCATCTGGAAGCGTATACCGGCGTATAATGTTCTTCAGGTGAACTCTTTATTTCGTCCGCCGGGGGTAGATTGTTCTAGTTTCACGTGCCATGTCTCTTCCGGGTTTCTCTCAGTTATTTCCCTTTAACTCAACTCTCTAAGTTTTTGATTCACTACTGCTGTGGCCTGGAACTGAACTTACAACTATTTGGGTGAGTTCAATACCAGGCTAAAATCTACCCCGGTGGACGAAATAAAGGGATTGGCTCGAAATTCCATTCACCTGAAGAAGGCCAGAGCGTACAACGGCCGAAACATTGTGAATATGTAGATTAGAATAACAGTCCGAATAATGTAAGTAATCATAATACGACATCTCAAAGGTCCTATCACCTGAAGAAGGCCGAAGCGTTGTGAATATGGGAATAAAGATGAGGATAACAGTCCGAATAATGTAAATAATGTAAGATTATCTCAATTGATCAAATTTATAAACAGTGATTTATAACAATCATAAAGTGTCAGGGGTTTGCATTTGCGACTTTTGTGCTGAAGCTATGATGGTCTGGCTATTGGAGTCAACTACGATACACATAGGAGCAGACATTGTCCGGTTCACACTCCTCCTCAATGTTTTAAACAATTGCAATCACCTGTTTCCTGTTTAGGATTGGGTTTCTGGTTCCTTCTAAAGTCTACTTCCACACTATATTCCTAACGCTTATCCTTTCTCATGCTAATATAACTCCACACAGTAACCCTCTATCTTAAGTGGCTCTTAGGCCTTGAATTGGGTGAATATTATTAATAAAAAAACCCTAGCAAATGGACTATTTTCGATATTAAGGTAGTTCGTGAAATCATGCAATGCATTTTAAGTTTTTATTTCGTCGAATTTATTAGTGAGGCTGCAATTATCGTCGGTGTGTTTAATTCAGCGACGGTTTTCAATATTGTATTTCCACGTGAAGCATACCAATATGAAAGATTATAAGGAAGCCATTAATTTCATATCAAAATATATAACTATACTTTCGCCTCTGATCAGGAGGTTTTGAGGAGCGTGGAACAACCTCGTAATTGCTGGTGTTCCCAAGGTTCATCCAGACCCAGGGTGATATCAGCTGTTAGGATCCCAGCTATGGGCAAATAGTTAAGCCCCAAACTGGGGTTAAAACATTATGAAAGTGTAAAAATGGATTTTAATACCAGAAATATTTTTTTGTAAAATAATTATTACCAGCAATAAATTTTTGAAGAAAAACATTTACCAGCAAAACATTGTTGCCAGCAATACAATTTTTGCAAAATATATATATATATCAATATATTTAAAAAAAAATGTTACCAGGAATAGATTTTCGAAGGAAAAAAATAATAAAAAAGTGTTAATGAAGCTTGATTTACAAAGTGATTTTGTTACTAAGAATACATTTTTTATTCATATATATATATATATATATATATATATATATATATATATATATATATATATATATATATATATATATATATATATCCAAGTATATGATTGGTGTATATGGAATGACCATTTATTTTACATTCAACGTCGTCATTTGATAAGACATCGAGGGTGTTGAAACAAAATGGCTATTTTTGTAGTGATTTTATAACATATTTATGTTATAAATTTTTTTAAATAAATAATTATATATATATATATATATATATATATATATATATATGTATATCTGTCTATATTTCTGAGATGAGGTATTATGTACAGTATTTACATTATTCGGACTATATGGCGACAAAGATGAGGACAATAGTCTGAATAATGTAAATAATATATATATATATATATATATATATATATATATCTTACCAGTTTGTAATTGGGAGGGATAATTCTGAGGAGGATATAAATCCAGAGAGAGCGCAATGTAGACTACACAGCATTATAATGATAATAAGAAGACGGAAACCTTAATTATCAATGTCAATTATAAATTTATTTCGTGAACACCGAGACGTTCAACTCTTCGGGTCGAAATCATAAATTGTTGGCATTAAATAACCCTTTTGAGGTTGATATATCATACCCTCTCCCACCCCCAAAAAAGCAAACAAAACAAACCAAAATATATAATAATACATTTTCTTTTATTTGAATTTACCATTCTTTTCTTAATGCCAGCGCTCATAATTGGTGTAAATATTTATTGCTTGGATACAGATAGGTCGAAAATTTTCGGGATGTGTTTACTGAGAAGTATTTAGAATGCAAAACATGGATATTTAATTAAACTGCAACAAGTTTGAACTTACCAGAATTCTTTTTAACAACATGACAGATTTTTGGTTGATCTAATTATCAGGAGAGTAGGTCTTGGTAATAAAAATATATGAAGGATTATTTACCTTTAGTTTGCAAATCCTTTATAACATAAATTTCCACATCAGTTAAAAACATCAAAAGGCAATTTGCATTCTTTTCGGCCGAAGAAAAAAAGATTAATATTTTATCATTTGTAATGTAGTTCGAATGCAGACGCCTTGATTGTTTCGACAGATCGATGTCTATTTTGGAAGGAAATAACAACAAAAATATATATTTTCCATTCTACAAGGCTTGGCGCATTTATACAATTTCCACTCACAAACATGTATTTATATAGCAATGTGTGTTAAAAAATTAATATGTTTATTGTTAAGTCGCTTCCTATTTTTATACACACACAAACACAAACACACACATACACACAATAAGAATGCATCAGATACGCATAAATCATATCAATATACTTGCATAAACTTGTATTGCCATCTAATTTAATTGATAAAAACAGCTGATATTTATACAATAATCAATTACTACTAATTATCTCTAAGAGATATATCTATGAATGAGATCTTAGTTATAAAATTTTACGGGATCGTATCTGCAAATATTTTACAGCCGACAAGAGAATTACTGGTTTGTCCGGTTGGGATTAAAACCATGACTTTCTGCTATATTGGTTAATGATGATGAATAATGACGATGATGATGATAAGGAGAAGGAGGTGGATAATTACGACGATGATAATAATGATGTTGATGATGAGGATAATAATGGAAATAATAATAATAATAATAATAATAATAATAATAATAATAATAATAATAATAATAATGTTGAACTGAAAATCTGCTGCTGCTGCTGACGATGAAGATGATGCCAGAAAAAATAGAAGTGCTACAAAAATAAATGCGAAATATGAAATATTAAAAAGATTTTATTTTATTTTTTTAAAATAAATCGTATATAATTTTAACTGACTTTTATTTATGCATTTGCACTTATAAAGATTGGAAACAAACACGGGATAAAAGATGAACGATTAAAAAAATAACATCTTGCATCATATATATATATATATATATATATATATATATATATATATATATATATATATATCTTTCTCTCTCTCTCTCTCTATATATATATATATATATATCTTTATATATATATATATATATATATCTTTCTATATATATATATATATATATATATATCTTTATATATATATATATATATATATATATCTTTATATATATATATATATATATATATATATATATATATATATATATATATATATATATATAAGTAAACAAAATATAAGTTGTAATAAAATTGTCACTGTCCATATTGTTCTGTATATTTTCAGTGATTCCCCCCTCGGTTCAGTTTGATGAAGAACTACGGGAAGTAAATCGCGTGCAGAACATTATATGATGAGTTTTGTTAATTTTTTTTATTATTGGGTTTGTTATCGATGTGGCGAATGGAAAATGAAACGAGGAGATTTAATTTCGCCCAGTAACTACACTTTTTGTTTGCTCAGTATGCATGCTCTTAGATTCTTCGTATATATATATATATATATATATATATATATATATATATATATATATATATATATATACATTATTGTACTTTTAAAAATATTATTTTAACAGACATTCTTTTCTAATGCCACTAAAACGCACGGGGCTGCTGGGAATGAAAGAGGATAAGAAGTAGTTGGGACAAGGAACCGGAATGCCAAACCTAAAGAAGAAACATCTATTGCTGTTCAAAATATGGTGAAGGACCCTGAACCGGGCGATAGGCAAATCTATCTACACACGAGACTTTAAAATGTATGCATTTTTCTGTTGAGTTTATTAAAAATTGATATCAAACGGAACCTTATTCACGTAAATTATATTAAATAATTGTATATTTGTAGCCTAGCGCATTTAAGGTCTTTTCAATGTTTTGACCGTGAATTTTACAAGGGAATGCCTTATTTATGTTTTCGAATGTTTGCTTTATAGCAAAAATATTTGCTTAAGCGTTCTTTTAAAAGTTAACGGAATTTTAATTATGATTGTGACTTGTTTCAGCAAAGCGACTTTCAAGTAAATACAATCTACTTCAAAGTACCTTTTATCGATCTCGAACGCGGAACAATGTCTTTCCCACATCTAGTTAGTGATTAGATATTATGTGATAATAGGTCAATGAAAACTTTACATAACATTGATTTAAGATAGCCTCGTTGTCATATAAATGATAGCAGCGAATTTTGAAATTGACCCCTGTTAAAGTTGAACAATAGTTGTAAGTTATTATATTGTTACGAATTTGGGGATAGTAAGATAGTTTTGATAAAATGATTTGTCCAAATTTTCACTGTTCCCTAATAAACATTATAATATGTCAATGATAACACGTTTTTGTCTTTCCCAGTGAGTGAAAATTTGAACTTGATTAATAACAAAAACCATGTAAATTTCTCGTTACTTACCAAAATTCTTCCAAGATACTTACCAAGGTTCCTCCAAGATAATTACCAAGGTTCCTCCAAGATAATTACCAAGATTCTTCCAAGGTACTTAGCAAGATTACATAGGTAGTAATGTGTCAAAATTAAATTATTAAAATAACTATTGCGCAAAGATTTAAAAGCATTTAAAAAAGCCATACGAAAAAGTGTCAACATTGATAAACTATCTATCTATCTATCTATCTAGATAGATAGATAGATAGATATGAATAGACTAAGATAGAGAGATAGATAGATAGATAGATAATGAACAGACATAGATAGATAGATAGATAGATAGATAGATAGATATGAATAGACTAAGATAGATAGATAAATAACAGAAATAGATAGATAGATAGATAGATAGATAGATAGATAGATAGATAATGGACAAACATAGATAGATAGATAGATAGATAATGAATAGACTAAGATAGATAGATAGATAGATAGATAGATAGATATGAATAGACTAAGATAGATAGATAGATAGATAGATAGATAGATAGATAGATAGATAGATAGATAATGAACAGACATAGATAGATAGATAGATAGATAGATAGATAGATAGATAGATAGATGGATGGATGGATAGATAGATAGATAGATAGATAGATAGATATGAATAGACTAAGATAGATAGATAGATAGATAGATAGATAGATAGATAGATAGATAGATAGATAGATAGATATGAATAGACTAAGATAGATAGATGGATAGATAGATAGATAATGAACAGACATAGATAGATAGATAGATAGATAGATAGATAGATAGATAGATAGATAGATGGAGAGAGGGGAAGAGTTATATACAAAGAAGACATACGTGAATAAATAGATAGATATAAATAGACTAGGATATATAGATAGACAGGTATGAACAGATTGAGATAGATAGATAGATAGATAGATAGATAGATAGATAGACGAGTGAGAGAGAGGTGGAGAGAGGTGGAGAGAGGTGGAAGAGTTATATACAAAGAAACGAAAAGACATACGTGAATAAATAGATAGATAGATAGATATGAATAGACTAGGATACATAGATAGATAGATAGATAGATAGATAGGTAGAAAGAAAGAACGAAAGAAAGAATGTGGACACAGAAATCAATTTCACACCTTAAGTCATTATCAGATGATCATCTTCCGGGAAACTGCCAGTCAACATGCAGTGTTGATTTCTGTGTCTACACTGTTTATATCAACAAGATCTCTATCCCCGCTATTGAATATTTCTCTCATAAATATCGCAAATATGAAACAATATAGTTATATATACATATGTGTGTGTGCTCACGTTTTTGCGAGTATGTATGTACGCACAAACAAGGAATATAGATTCCAACTAACAATTTAAAAAGTGTATGATGAAACAAAAGATCAACTTAATATATCGAGCATCAGAAATCTCTGTATAATCTCACTGACACGAGATTAAAATATATGAAAAGACATACATTTTTTGACTGATTAGAATATTTTGATCTTACATATGTCACGTTGACCGAGTAATCTGCAAAAGCAATGTACATCTAATGTTAACGGTAATATTAGCCGTTTCCCTATAAGGAAACATCTGGCATTCACTGGCCAAACAACCAGTACTGCTTTCGATTGAAATTTATAAAATCTTTCTTTTAAAAGAATTTTATAAGAAAACAGCTTTCTCGAGTCCAGTAGCTGTTATCGCTCTTTCCAGTATTGATTGAAAGAGCGGGCTCCTGCTTATAGCTTTTATTTGAAATAATGTGGAGTGTTAAAATCTTGATTATGTCTTTATTTTCTCTTCAAGTTACATGTGCTATCCATTTCATTTGTTATTGCTGTTGGAAGTCCTCAAAGGATATAGTTAACGGAAAAAGGAAAATATTAACGCACTTACAAGGAAAGTAATGATGGTCCTCAGCAAAAAGAACCCAAAATGCGATTTACAGGTCGGAGACACTAAAATCAAGCAGGTGCGGAAATTTAAATATCTGGTAAGTGTTCTGACAGGAGACGGTAAGATCCGAAGACGTATTGGGATGGCCAAGGACGCATTTCAAAGGCTGGGCAGAGTATTACGAGACAGGAGGGTTTCGTTGGTAACAAAGAAAAGAGTACTGAACTGCTACGTGATATCTGTCCTCCTTTACGGCAGCGAATGTTGGACGGTCTCCTCAAAGATGAAGAAGAGACTCGAATCAACAGAGGTGTGGTTCTACAGAGAGATGCTAAGGATACCATGGACCAAACATGTGAGCAACGATAATGTTTTGGAGAGGATGCAAACGAAAAGGAAGCTTATACTTAATATCAGGTCAAGTCAGCTGAAATTTCTGGGACACGTAAAGAGAAAGGAGGGCTTAGAAAATCTGATACTCACAAGGCGGATAGAAGGTAAGAGGAACAAGGGAAAGCAATGAGTGACATGCTTAACGGTCTTAAGCAAGTGGATGGCATAACAGGGTCTGGTAGAAATAACAAAATGTCAAAGCTTATTGAGGGTTACAAGGAACAGGAGGAAATGGAGAGCCATGATCGCCTACGTCCTGAAGGGACACGGTTCATAAAAGAGAAAAGAAGAACTATCATTAAAATTATATCTAAATAATTTTCAAATGGTTTTACTAGAAATTTCTCAAAGCGACATTATACTGATATGAAGCACTAATCGAATTCTTTAGACAAAGGTATAATTAAGGGTTTTCATGAAAAAAAAATTGATAGAAAACTTTATTTATTTTAATGTTACTTTTATAAGACTTCCACTTGCACTGATATGTCATAAGTGACAAGAACATTAAACTGGTTTTATTAAATGCGACTGTATTGGTTAGTTTAATTCAGTCGATCTTTTATGTATTCGTAGTGTGCTGTTAATTTTATTCGACAGGCGCCCAGTACAAAAGATTCTTGCAAACGGTACCAGGGGAGGTGTGTCAGTCCCACTGCACGTATAAGGTTGACCAGCTCAGACCTTAATGTTTAGCCAGTTTGAATGTTGAACGGCGTAAGCAAAGAGACGAAAGTTAGTTAAAAGCGATACGCTTTACATTTGATTAACCTGCCGTAGACGTAAAGCATTTCAAATCGACTTTTCACGATCTTGCCAACGGACAGTGGATCAGTTTAGCGGGCAAAACTTGAACAAACATTGGAGTAACAAGGTCAGGCAAAGATCATCGATCACAGGTCAAGAGGTATACCGACAAACGATGACGCCTACGTCCGGGGAACTGCTACGAGCCGAGCCTAAGGGTATCATACAACGACAAACCATTTTAAAGGGCTGACAGGTATGTACGGAGGACTGTAGCAGCTGAGACCAGGAAACCGATTTGAGTATACCTCTACGTCAGACATTAGTTGAGAGATAATTAAGTTTGAATTTGAGGGTAAAGATATAAAATCCTACTGAATGGGTAATATAAAGAGGGAGAAAATGAGAGAGAAAGAAAAAGACGAAGAAAGAAATCTAAGTGGCTGGAGATTATGGGGGAGAGTAAAGACAGGAGAATAACAATGTCGGTAGCCAAGTGAATATGCGAAATATTTCTAGAGTTTTGTGCAGTAAAGAAAAGATATTTAGGACAATGAATGGCTATATGTAAAATAAAACTAAAATAAAAAGTTAAAGGTACACACGTGTGTGTGTGTGGGGGTGTGTGTGCGAGAGAGAGAGAGAGAAAGAGAGAAAGAGAGAGAGAGAAGTAGAAGAGAGCAAGAGAATTAATTTGTATGACTTGATACAGATGATAAACATAAGACAAAAAAAAAAAAAAATCAAAGGAAAGTAATGCCGAGAAGAATGCCTTCATATATTTGATATGTTGATGGGGAGAAGGAAGAATACAGAAGAGTAAATGTTGGATAAATAAAATAATAGATTATGGATTGAAATGAAAAAAAGAAGTGAGTCAGTGAAAATATTTGTAAATTTGATAGTCAATGAAAAGTGAGAGACAGACTGAAGCAATTATTTCATATAGAGAAATTGAAAAGGAAAGAGAGAGAGAGAGAGGGGCAAACATTTCATAAGAGAGATTGAAAGACATTGCAAGAGAGAGAGAGAGAGAGAGAGAGAAAGAGAGAAGGGCAAATATTTAATATGGAGAGGTTAAAAGAGATTGAAAAAGAGAATGTGAAGCAAATATTTCATAAAGAGAGATTGAAACGGAAAGAGAGAGAGAGAGGCAAACATTTCATAAGAGAGATTGAAAGACATTGCAAGAGAGAGAGAGAGAGAGGAAGAGGAAGAGATAATGGCAAATATTTCATATAGGGAGATTAAAAGAGATTGAAAAAGAGAGTGTGAAGCAAATATTTCATCGAGATTGAAAAGGAAACAGAGGGGCAAACATTTCATAAGAGAGATTGAGAGACATTGAAAGAGAGAGAGAGAGAGAGAGAGAGAGAGAGAGAGAGAAGGGCAAATATTTCATAAAGAGAGCTTAAAAGAGATTAAAAAGAGAGTGTGGAGCAAATATTTCATAAGAGGGATTGAGAGACATTGAAAGAGAGAGAGACATTGAAAGAGAGAGAGAGAGAGAGAGATGGAGGGAGAAGGGCAAATATTTCATAGAGAGATTAAAAGAGATTAAAAAAGAGAGTGTGGAGCAAATATTTCATAAAGAGTGATTGAAACGGAAAGAGAGAGAAAGGAAAACATTTCATAAGAGAGATTGAGAGACATTGAAAGAGAGAGAGAGGAGGGCAAATGTTTCATAAAGAGACATTGAAAAAGAGATAGAGCGATATAGAGAGAGGCAAACATTTCCTAAAGTTAGATTGAAAATGAAAGAGAGAGAGAGAGAAAGAGGAGACGAATATTTCATGAAGTGAGATTGAGAGAGACTGAAAAAGAAAGAGAGAGAGAGAGTAGCAAATATTTTATAAAGAGAGATTGTGAGAGACTGAAAGAGAGAGAGAGAGAGAGAGAGAGAGAGAGGGGTAAATATTTCATAAAGAGAGATTGAAAAAAGAGAAAGATAGGCAAACATTTCATAAAGTATGATTGAATTGACAGAATGAAAGAAAGAGTCGAGCGATATATAGAGATTAAGAAAAGCAGAAGAAAGGTTAAAATAAGATAAAACAGAAATAGTGTGAAATGAAAGTATATATATATATATATATATATATATATATATATATATATATATATATATATATATATATATATATATATATATGCAGAGGGTGGGGCTAAAATCAGTATCTCAGTGATCAAACATAATAATACTGATTTTGGAATGGATTCGAGATTTGTAAAATGATGCTGAAAAGTAATCGGCCCTTTCAAAAATCAGTATTATGATATTTGTTCACTGAAATACTGATACATATATATCTATATATCTATATAATAAATTCGAAGGTCAGTTTTTCAGTGTCTCACACTTTTTCAACTTTTCTCCTAGAGGCCGTAGCCCGACATATCATACCATTTTGGAATCAGGCCGACTCCATGAGCAAATTCAAAACATTCCGGACTGGATTTGGATCTGCAATCCTGAAATTTTGGATTCTCAATTGTCATTACTGCCATTGTTTTCAGCGATTTTTTACGTAATTTTTTTGTGACGAATGTTTTTTGTACTATAACTGTTTTTATAACTTAGAAATAAATTTGGGAATAATCGAAATTAATTACGAAATCCTGCGAAAGTTCGCCATGAAATAAAAATAATTGTTTGTACTTAATGTGAGGATCTACGTACATCAAATTGTCTCTAAATTAAGTGGCGGCAGAAGAATTATCGTTGAAGTTTTAGAATATTCAATAAATTAATATTAATATTCAATAAATTAAGAAAAGTATAATTGATTAAGCGTTTTAGCCGACTCAAGGGCTTATTAGGTTAAGATATTTCATAAAACAAATATCAATGATTTATCAATCAAACATTTGGCGCTGATGAGCTTTTGAGTAGATTAACCAGGTAAACCAATTGATCTTTCCTTAATTTATTGAACACACACACACACACACACATATATATATATATATATATATATATATATATATATATATATATATATATATATATATATATATAGTTCGAACTCAATCTATACCGGGGTTGGATAAGATTGGCGAATTATATTTTCGTCTGTCGAAATAAGCTTTTTCCCCATATGAGGTGATTTTGGATTTTATTGTGTATTAATTTTTGCTCTATAATAATAAATACATGGAGCTCTTTTTGTGGATCAGTTTTAATATTTTATATTACGAGGATCCACTTGGATTATATACCAACGGATTTATTACCTTTACTATATATATATATATATATATATATAGGGGGGTGAGGGAGAGAGATCTCTATCTTTCTCCCCATATATAGAGAGAGGAAGAAAAGGAGGAAGAAAAAGAGAGAGAAAGACAAGTAGTGATTTTAATAAGTAAATTGTGACCGAAAAGTTAGATATTAGGCAATGAAAGATAAGGAATCTAGTTACAAAAGTAAAATGGACTTGTTTCTTGTTAGTTTTATTTACGCTAAGTTGTGTCTTATTCAATTAGGGGAGAGCAAATCAAGTGTACCGGTGTCAATGTTGAGTGGATAATGGCAACCAGGTCTGGTCTCCGAGTGTAACACATATGCAACAACCGAGCAATAGATCCATAAAGATTCTTGGAAATATTAGAGGGACAAAGGGTCGGGGGTGGTGTAGGAGTAGAAGAAGAGAACGCCGAGTGATGCTGGTATCTGTAAAACGCGCATCACAGCGGAGAGAAGGGTACTGAGCTCGGTGGGAACAAAAGAAAACGAAAGATGATATGGAGGGTGTCTGAATGATCGAGAGAAATAGTGAGAGATATAAAGAGAGAGGGAGAGAGAGGGGGCGAAAGAGAGAGAGAGGGGAGGTAAAGAGAGATTGGAATTAGGTCTGTAAATGGGTAAAAATGAAACAAAGATAAAGAGAGAAAATGATAATACATCCGTGTTTATCTCTCAGCGTCTATATTTGTATCTTCATTCTTTTTCTATTTTTTTTCTCACCCCTTTGCAAATAAACGTGTGCGTGAGTGTGTTTAATATCCAGTTTTCGGATAAAAGACCCAAAATGCCTTTGTTTTAATAAAAACATATCGTGTAGGAACTGATGTTGAACTAGAGTCATCAAAAAATTTTTTTTAAATCATCCAATCTACATCTATTTAAACGCATTCTTTTTAGATGACAATTTTTCATTAATTTCTATTTTTTATAACGGCATAGTACTAATGAAGGGAGATACATTCATTCTTAAAATTGCATTGTTTCTACTGAGCAATATATACATATACATATACATATACACACACACTTAGAGGCGACAGGCTGTTTCATGCTGGACTGGGTGGCCTGACGATTGCGTCTAGCATGAAACAGCCTGTCGCGCCTCTAAGTGTTGACTTCAATTTTCACTTATATATATATATATATATATATATATATATATATATATATATATAGAGAGAGAGAGAGAGAGGCCACTGATGATTGCGTTTAGCATGAAACAGTCTGTCGTCTCTGAATGTAGACTTCAGTGTTCACTCTTATATTTACATACGCTCTATCTCTGATATTGAGCACTTTATCCCATAAATATAGTATATCTTAAAACTATATATATATATATATATATATATATATATATATATATATATGTTACTGTACTTAAACTATTTTGCGAGACATTATTATTATTATTATTATTATTATTATTATTAGAAGTAGTAGTAGTAAAAGTATTACAGTTATGTAGTAGTTGAGTTTTCTCTACAATGTTATTGGCTTGTACTCATTGGAAATTAAGTGAAAACAAGTCTCCCTTTTCCAACTGATTTCCATAATGTTGTCGCATTAATTTTTTCAGTTTCTTATTGCGTAATTTCATTAAAAGGTGTAAAACGCACATACACACAAAGGCACACACAGGCGAGCACGCGCACACGCACACGCACACATTCACAGGCAGACACGCACGCGCGCGCATATGCATATAGACAGTACAGTCATTATTATCTTAGTGTTTTCACACCAGTCGTCTCTGGGTGGTCTCACTGGGAATCTAGTGACAATGCATCTTCTGAGCCCCGCCTCCAATATTGCTTAAACGTTCAGCAAATTTTTTCTGAACTGTTCAAAATATGGTCATATCCCGCATGTTACCCGTTTTCTGGCCGTTATCAATTTTTTAGCTTTTTTTAAAAAATTCAGGTTCGTTCGACATTGTATTAAAAACACTCAAGTCAACTTACTAACAATTATTACTTTTACTAATATGAGTCCTTTAATAATTTTCCTTCTCTAATATTGTCTTTCTTTAGAGTCTGTCTATATTTCTGAGATGAGGTATTATGTACAGTATTTACATTATGCGGACTATTGCCCTCATCTTTGTCGCCATATTTATCACAACGTTTCGGCCGCTGTACGCTCCAGCTTTCTTCAGGTGGTTGGAATTTCGAACTGAACCCTTTATTTCGATCACTGGGGTAAACTGTTCTAGTTCCACGTGCCATGTTTGATGGATGCCAGTTATCTGCCACAGAGGGGCTATTATTAAAGAAGAACTAATATTAGAGAGGGACAATTATTAAAGTAAGAAAATTATTACAGAAGGACAAATATTAGAAAAGGACAATTATTAAAGAAAGACAGTATTTACATTATGCGGACTATTGTCCTCATCTTTGTCGCCATATTTATCACAACGTTTCGGCCGTTGTACGCTCCGGTCCCTCTCTAATATTAGTTCTTCCTTAATAATTTCCCCTCTGTAATAATTTTCCTTCTCTAATATTGTCTTCTTTAATAATTGTCCTTCTGTAATAATTGTCCTTCTCTAATATTTGTTCTTCTGTAATAATTTTCCGTCTTTAATAATTGTTCTTCTCTAATATTAATTCTTCCTTAATAATTTCCCCCCTGTAATAATTTTCCTTCTCTAATATTGTATTTCTTTAATAATTGTCCTTCTGTAATAATTGTCCTTCTCTAATATTTGTTCTTCTGTAATAATTTTCCTTCTTTAATAATTGTTCCTCTCTAATATTAGTTCTTCCTTAATAATTTCCCCCCTGTAATAATTCTCCTCTAATATTGTCTTTCTTTAATAATTGTCCTTCTGTAATAATCGTCCTTCTCTAATATTTGTTCTTCTGTAATAATTTTCCTTTTTATTAATTGTTCCTCTCTAATATTAGTTCTTCCTTAATAATTTCCCCCCTGTAATAATTTTCCTTCTCTAATATTGTCTCTCTTTAATAATTTTCCTTCTGTAATAATCGTCCTTCTCTAATATTTGTTCTTCTGTAATAATTTTCCTTCTTTAATAATTGTTCCTCTCTAATATTAGTTCTTCCTTAATAATTTCCCCCCTGTAATAATTTTCCTTCTCTAATATTGTCTCTCTTTAATAATTTTCCTTCTGTAATAATTATCCTTCTCTAATATTTGTTCTTCTGTAATAATTTTCCTCCTTTAATAATTGTTCCTCTCTAATATTCGTTCTTCTTTAATAATTGCCCCCTGTAATAATTTTCTTTCTCTAATATTGTCTTTCTTTAATAATTGTCCTTCTCTAATATTTGTCCTTCTGTAATAATTTTTCTTCTTTAATAATTCTCCCTCTCTAATATTAGTTCTTCCTTAATAATTGTCCTTCTGTAATAATTTTCCTTCTCTAATATTTATCCTTCTCTTGTTACTCCCACCCATAAGCATTTTTCTCATTCGTCTGAAAAGATTTGCTGCATTCGCACAAACTATTTTGGGCAGTTTATTCACTGTCTATCTATAGTTAGCGTTTAACATTCTATTGCGATATCTGTCTTGATATTATTATTATTATTATTATTATTATTATTATTATTATTATTATTATTATTTATTTTCCATGCCTTTTCTTGTACCTACCAGTATTTTTGTCTTAATAACATTTGTTTATATAGACAAATCGTTTGCATAATTCCCAGAGTAACACTGTTCCTGACCTGTCATGTCTGTTTATGATGTTTTCTTTTATTGTTTAGAGTCTTTCAATAAATACTTTTCTCTCTTGTTTGTTTTTACCTTGGAATAAGTGATCCTAGTATATTTGTTCTGTGCTGTACGAAAATAAAAATTGTTTCTCTTTTTAGGTGTCTTTCGTACAACGATTCCTATCATTTTTTGTCTATGAATAGTTTCTAAATTTCTTAAAGTGCATGGTTTTTTAATTCGCTTTTCCCACTTTTATTGTTCTTGTTGCGCTCATGTTTCTTCGTTTTCTCTCGCATTTCTGTAATGAAAATTATTTTGTCTTATTGAGTGTCCTGCTGCTTCACAATACTTCTTCTTCCAGAGTGTTTCCATTTTAGGTAAATGAATTTAATTTGATGTTTTCTTTTACAAGTTATTTTTAAATTTTCGCTATCAATCTACTTGACTGTTTTTATTTTGTGCCTCCAAGATATTTTTAACAGTCTTTATTAACAATTGAATTTAATTTATAATATTATCAATTCAGGAAAACATTATTCTTCACATTAAGATATTCACATTGTAGCTTTTTTTTATTAGAATTTTTTTTGCTAGATATTTTTTATTTTATGTGTTTATGAAATTTAGTAATTTATTCTCTTCAAACGTTTTAAGTTAATTGAATTCTGAGATTGTCTTTTCATCATTAATTTTATCAAAATTTCTTCCGACTATTCATTTAACATGATTTCGCAATAAAGAATTAGTTTCTAATAAGTATTAATTCATTAATTTATATCCTATATCCAGAATTTCGTCATCGATGAACGGTACTTTAACCATAGAAGCCCAATGGTTAAGTAGGTTTCAAATGAATAGTTGTATTGCTATTCTCCTCTTTTGATTCTTCACGCCATGTTGTTTGTTTACGCCTTATTAGTAGCGGCAAAACTTTCGAAATTTAAGATTATTATTTTTATTATTATTCTTGTTTTCATCTTACTGTTGTTTTTAATAGCATTCCGACAATATGCGCCATAAAGTTGGAATATATAAATAGATTTCATAAACTTGTCATTTATAAGATAAGTCTCAACAAGTTAGAATTATAAATAATTGTTGCACTCAATGAATCCCAGAAATGCGTAGATCATTTCTTTTTTATTACACATAATAAATATGTAATTTAGGATTCATTTATTGTGGTTCTGATTTATCATTTCATATACCTTTCTTTCCATAAAATAAAGTCAGATTATTTGACAGCATCTTATAGGTTTCATGCACATTCCAAAATAGATGTTTTGTACTGAAGAGTTGCGCTGTATAAAATAACATTTCTTCATTCTTCGCCGTAAACTCAAAATAAACGAATTCAATGCTTCTCGAAGTTGCATGTATTATTACTTACTTACTTACTTACTTACTTACTTTGGAGCCGTTCTCTTTTTCTTCTTTATTCCATGAGTTCATAATATTTCTAGTTAACGGAATAAATCTTCTGCCTCAGTAATAAAATAATTTCCACCATTTTATGAGGCCACGAGAATGGAAATTCAAATTTCGATTGAAACTGTTTATGTTCATTTCGTACACGACATTAACATTAATTCCTATCTCCTAACAGATCTGATAACAATTTTTTTTCTTTCCGGCATACAAAGCTAGAGATTGCGTGACTACTTGGGTAACCCACTATCTTATTATTAAATTAATTGCTCAGGAATTTCTTTTTAAATGCCATCTCCCTTTAGGAAGTATATAAAGGCTCTTCATAGGTTTTCTTTTCTTTACTATCTGTAAATTGGAAGGCTAGTTGAGTAATTTCTTGCGGCCCTCTCCGCAGATTGAAATTCAGAATTTCAATTCTATTAGAATGAGAGCTAGAAAACCGAGTCTAATATGCTTCTTAATCCTTAATTGGGGCAGAAGGGACAAATTCATACTTTTCCCAATATATATATATATATATATATATATATATATATATATATATATATATATATATATATAAGGTGTGTATCAAAAATACTTTTACAAACTTCGTGGGCGTTTTCCTTACACCAAAAGAAAGTTAGCATTTTATATAAATATATGCACTATGTTCAGACTTTCGAGCGGATCTCGGTCTTCCTCGATCCATAGTTTATGGTGCCACAGATCCTGTTTCAGCAACGCGATGATAAACAGCAGCAAACGATGGATGACTCGGCTGCTTTTAGTCTGGAAATCCAATCTGATACAGCCGTGCAGCCTTCCGTCCATTATCATTCATGCGACCATATGTAAAAATGTGAATATCCTGTCATTGTTAAACGGAATACTTCTCAGGTACCTCACTACTAAACTCACTACTAAACGTTGAAGTCAGATTAGCTATAAATGTACACGAATAACAAATGTAACCTAGCAACACAGCGCCATCTACCGTAAACTTTATTTAGACCTAATAACTCCAAAATGAAGGATTTCTAGACATATGATTATATGAACTTTTGTACTTGTTTTGGTGTGAGGATCTCACTCCAATATTGACACACACTCTCTCTCTCTCTCTCTATATATATATATATATATATATATATATATATATATATATATAGGTACAGGTTTGGTACACATGAAATAAAATTGTAATAGTTAAAAACACTATTCTTAAAAGAGTGCTCAATACCGAGTAGAGCTAATAATATTTATTCAAATTTATAACATATGCATGTTATAAGATCACTTCAAAAGTTGCAATTTTGTTTCGACATTTCTGGTGTCTTATCACGTGCTGATGTTGATCACTTGATAAGACATATATATATATACAAGTTTAGAAGAAAAAATTAGAATAATAAAATACAATAATCAAAGACAATTTAAAAAAAATAGGAATGAACTAGTGTTAAAACTTGTCATAAAAACAAATTCAAATTTCCATAATATAGGTTTAACTTAATTAGGTACTATATTTCAATAATATTCACTCCCCCTCTAACTCTTCAAATGTCGAAAGTAGAACTAATTCTAATTTCTATATTCCACCTCTATAAATTCTTTACACTTTATTAATTATAATTTATAAACTTTCCCCCTACTTTAATATCTTATCAACTCTTTATCCATTAATTCCTTACATCCTTTTATCTGTATATTTTAAAGTTATGTTTAAATACTTTTTTATCCTTCTTCTAATTTTAAATTAATATTTCATTCTTCATATAGCCCCAGATTAATGTCATAAGGTTAATATTTGTGTTTAATTTTATAAAACTTTTTCCCTTTAAGACAAGTACTGTCCACCTCCCTTGACCCCTGTCTATCGCCTTTCGTCTGACTGAAACATTGAAATGGATACATTCTCTATTAGTTTTTCGACTGTATTTCACTGTTAAATTTCTATTTCTGGCACGAACTAAGCCCGCACCTGGGTTGATAAGGCAAACGACCGATATCTTCGTTTGCCGAAGTAGACTATTCCTCATATGAGATGATTTTGCATTTTATTGTTTATTAATTATATATATATATATATATATATATATATATATATATATATATATATATATATATATATATATGAGTGACAGAAATTATGTATATATATATATTAGGTTGGTGCAAAAATAATTTCGTTTTCTAACATATGTTACTATGTGAGAAAACGAAATTATTTTTGCACCAACCTAATATATATATATATAAATATATATATATATATATATATATATATATATATATATATATATATATTGTGTGTGTGTACCTGTGTGCGAGTGAGTAAGAGGGAGAGATGATGCATATGATAATGAATGCGTGTTATTACTTTTGATAATATTATATATTTCTTTAAGAGAATATATCGTAAGTTTCATTGATATTCTCTTTAATTATGTTCTGTGTGTCAATATTCAAGTTTGATTCCTTTAGACATATTCGTGCGTATGAATACATTGTCATTTTGCAGTTTACGTTATCTTGAGGTATGTACTATTTCTTATATTAGCAACCGATTTTGCCTACGATGGTATGTTTTTATGCAATTATGTTTTGGTACTCAATCTTACACTGCTGACAATTGTACTGTGTGTCTGCGATACTAAAACCAAACCAACGTGCAGGTTCATATTATCCATTGCTCAGCTCTGAAATGATTTTAGTGTCAGTGATTTGCTCACCTCATACCCAAGCCTTTGCTGTTTCTCCAAAAGCGACACGGCTTTCTTGACAAGAAACACTGCTGATACAGTCTTTGTTCCTCGACCTTACCGGCTGAGGTCCTCTTCCGAACGGATATCTACCTGTTGGACACCCCACCGTCCGCTTCAAAGAAAGTCGGCCTTCTTTGATGTGCAATCCCCTTCTGTTTACTATGATAGCTGCGAGGCGTGACATCATGTTATCTTTATCCTCCTCTACACACAATTAAACACTTGCATACAGTCATGAATATTTTCGCACATACTCACTATCACACGAGATGTACATATATTTGAACCCACGCATAACAGAGGTATATATATATATATATATATATATAGTTAAACGTATTTTGCTTATATACACATCGTGCATGATGTGCATATGCATATTTGTGTAAGAACATAGTAAATAGCGACCGACACATGCAATACGGATGTACACGCACACAAAAATATGTGTGTGCGTGTACATATCTATTTACGTGTAATGAACCATTTTATATACTCACGTTCTCGTGTTCGAATCCACTAACGCATGTACAAACACATATATGAAGTATCACACAAGTATACATAGAAGATAATTAGAAATGTATTCAATATTAAAGAAATATTAATAACAAACTTATGAAATAATAATGAAACATATTGTACACACATACAACGCGCGCTCAACTGCCCGCCGGCCCCGCACATACGCACGGACATACACATGCACGCGCGTCAACAACTCACGACGAATGCAATCATACATAGAAACAAATTTTGAAAGAAATAGTTGAAAGAAAAAAAAAGAAAAAAAAACAAAAGAAAAATCTCCCCCTGTATATAAAATTTGTTGTCTGTTAGTGTATGTATATCAGTATACATAAGAGAAAAGTTTTCGGTCAAAATTACTCGCCTTTACGTCTCTGAGTTATCGTTCTTGACACTACTTATAGCTTATAGCAAACAGCATGACTTTTATAACTTGGCCAACTTGACGATTCTTGCTTAATCGAGGTAATAAATGTGGATTATTATTCTTTTCCAAATTGGTATTTTGTGACCTTTAAAATAAGTGATTGTTTCTAGTTTTTTTGTTTACTTTTGTAAAGAAAATTGCTTATATATTAAAAAAATATATATTTGATTTCCCAAGTATTTTCTATCTCTTTCTGAGGTCATCATCAAAAAGAGATGGAAAGTACTTGGGCAATAAAATGATTCCCACTGTTACAGTGCATTTCTTGCCTTATTTAATTGTAATATACGGAAAAATATTCGTGAATATGAAAGGATTATGTTTAAAATAAGCAGACATGATGTTTGTAATTTATTTAATCAGACTCCCCTAAAAGAGGATGTGCTGCCTAAATACACAAATTTTATACATATATACATACATACATACATACATAAAATACATACATACATACATATATATATATATATATATATATATAATTATGTTTGCGTATTGGGTTAGTTTTTTGAAATTGATCGAGCTGAAAGCTCTTAGGCACTGCCTCGTATAATAATTATTTTACCTTAAAAATGGGAATATTTTGGCATATAATTCTTTTAAAATTTATTTTATGAAATGATTATTTTTTTAGTTATTCGTCATAACTAGTAATCTAAGTTACTCGATTGTTTAATAATGGATTTATTTATCTTTATTGAGCTTATTTAAAAAAAATGTTTTAAATGAGATTTTAATGATTAAATGACTTTTCCACATTTGAATAGAAATTTTCTACGCACTACTTAACGTTTGTGTTTTACTTTTTTAGATGCTAAATATTAGGTTGGTGCAAAAATAATGACGTAATAATGTCGTTTTTTGACGTATTCTTTAACGTCAAAAAACGACATTATTACGTCGTTATTTTTGCACCAACCTAATAAATTAAAATAATGAATAAAACAAATTACAAATATATATATCTTGTTTAAAATCGTTTAATAGATTCTAATGTGATCTATATTATAATGATCCGATTTTTGTTAGTTTGCGACACAAGCAAAAACAGTAATATTGTTAAATGGTATAAACTGAAGAATAAAGGAATTTCTAATTCAATTTGGAACCCAAAAATAATCATTCATGGACTACTTTTGCCTTCTGCATGATCAATTTTTTTCTAGTTTCCTTTGTTACAAGAGCTAGAAATAAAATCAATATCAAAAGAGGAAAAAAAAGAAGATATTACTAATTGTTACATGAAACAATTATACTCATGAAGTAGTGACATCATTATTTTGTGAAAAATATTATATATATATATATATATATATATATATATATATGCAGAAATATAGTTTGAAGTGCGCTGTATTTATGGGATAAAGTGCACAATATCAGATATACAGTGTATGTAAATATAAATATAAAAGTGAACATTGAAGTCAACACTCAGAGTAGCACGAAACAGCCTTCAATGTACACTTATATATATATATATATATATATATGAAGAAATATATTATTAAGGTGTGCTATATTTATGGGATAAAGTGTTCAATATCAGAGATAGAGCGTGTGTAAATATAAAAGTGAACATTGAAGTTAACACTTAGAGGCGACAGGCGACAGGCGACACCTGACTATTGCGTCTAGCATGAAACAGCCTGTCAATGTTCACTTATATATATATATATATATACATATAGTTAAATTCCCACATGAATTCTGTGGACAAGATAGAAGCGTCTATCTTTTTAAATTTGAATTTTTAATGTAACTATAACAAAAAAAACATTTCGATTTCATTTTTGCTTTGAAAAAGTTGGAAGACGAAACGCGTCGGCAAAATGTTAGATTTTTTTCAAATTGTCATTTCATACCATATATATATATATATATATATGTATATATATATATATATATATATATATATATATATATATATATCGTTCGTTATATTAATGCAAAAAACAGAGGAACTCATACGAAGGATGAGATGGAGAGCTTCCTTAAACGAAATGACTTACAAAACAAAAACAACATGGAGGAATGATTCGATCTCTCTGTATCCTTGGGAACAGTGAATTATGAATTTTTCGTTGACTTTAAAACTCTGTAAATTTTAAAAATAAGTTACTCCAAAATTCGCTTAAGGATGAAATGGAACTAATGTTTTTAATTTTATTATATAATTAAATTTAAAGGTTTTAGCTTCCATTTTTGAAACATGGTTATTACTGTGCAGAGAAAAAACAATATTTTAAATCAGTTAATTTATAATATACATATATATATATATATATATATATATATATATATATATATATATATATATATATATATATATATATAATAATTAACTGATTTAAAATAGGGTTTTTCGGCTACACAGTAATAACCATGTTTCAAAAATGGAAGCTAAAAACTTTAAATTTAATTATATAATTAAATTAAAAGCTTTAGTTTCGTTTCATCTTCAAGCGAATCTTGGAATAATTTATTTTTTAAATTTACTGAGTTTTAAACGCACATATAAATTCACAATTTTTTGTTTTCAAGGATACAGAGGAATCAAATCAGACAGGGGCGGTAGTGTGTTCATTTTTATTAACTATTGTTGCATCAATTATGAGTTACTTTCGAAAAAGAGGTTAAGTTTAGGGAGAGTTAGGGGCGTATATCTTACTGTTCTTTCTTTTTTTCTTTATATATATATATATATATATATATATATATATATATATATATATATATATATATATATATATATTCCGTGTTGAGTACTAAAATTTGTCGAAATGACCAAATATAATTTTCTTAAATCCGCTCTCTCTCTTTTTCTCACTCTCTCTCTCTCTCACACACACATGTGTATGTTTGCCAATATTGTCATACATTTGAATTATATATATATACAATAGTATATACATTTTTGTGTGCATTAATCTAAACAGTACGCCAACGAAATATGTTATAGAATTATTCAGCCACACTTTGTGAATTGTGCGTTGTGTAAGACGGTAAAAACTGCCTATTAGATTAAATCATTTTTAGAGTAAAATCCCCTGAACGTCTGAGTAGCACCCCCTACAGAGAGAGAGAGAGACAGACAGACAGAGAGAGAGAGAGACAGACAGAGATAGAGACAGAGACAGAGAGAGAGAGAGAGAGAAATTTGACAAATTTTTACATGACGAAATTTAATATTACAAGAAAATTTTTTTTTTAATTTGACTGACGCGGTAAACAAAGCCATTCTGGAATATAATCCATTAAATAGGAAGAAAAAAACAAACAAACAACAAAAAAAAAAAAAGCTTAAGTCCATTTCTTAAGTCTAAGATAGAGTCGGGTTGCTGGATTAATAGATTTTTAATATATGAATAAAATCTATTTATGATTTGTTAATTTTGGCTTTCTATCAATTATTAATCGTATGCATTACATTGTTAATTTCTCTTTATACATAATCTTTAAATCCGAAATTGTATTAAATGCGTGATTATATTTTGTGCTCCTTTTTACAGTTGGTTTTTAAAAAAATATCTTACACAGTTTCAGTCACTAGATTTTCTTTTTCGCGTTATGAACAAGGAATTATTTTAATTTCACTTAGAGCGTTAATGACAATAATCGGCAGCCATATTTGATCGCCCTTTATTTATTTCACAAACTCGCGCCACCGATTACTTACTTTTTGCGACTTATTCCTCTTGGCGCCGTCGAAGATGCATTTCATCTAATGCAGTCCTTAGATGAACGCAAAAACATAATTCGCAAATGTATTCTAATTCAACATGCCAATTTGAAGTTGATCGTAGAGAAACACCCTTTTGTATATATTCCTTTGAGGAACAACTGATTTCTCTGGGAGGTAAATGACAACGCATATGGCAGGAAACACCGACGTAGTTACTTATTGTTACTGCTTGAAAGCTTAGTCGTTTTTTATATTTTTATGGTCTTCTGACCTGACCATTAGTAAGCTTAATGTTGACACTTGTTCACATCGTCTCATTTGCAATTATTCTTTTAAACACAAACACTCAACGCACACTTTATTTCAGGTAAACTTACATGGAAAATGCATTTCAGATCCCTTTTCTCTCGCTTGCAAACACACACACACACACAATAACAGACACACACACACACATAATAATTTTTGAAGCTGATTCTCTTGTTACAGCATCAAATATAAATGTATATGTCCATTCGTATATTCGGATTATTGGAAATATTTTGGTTTCAATTTACTACTGCGTATATATATATATATATATATATATATATATATATATATATATATATATATATATATATATATACGCAGTAGTAAATTGAAACCAAAAAAGAATTTGTAGGTCTGATGAATTGGATCGTGATTACGATATAATACTAATATATATATATATATATATATATATATATATATATATATATATATATATATATATATATATATATATATATACACACAAGTGTAATGGAAACGAAAAGAATATAAAATAAAATGTTTCCACCATTAATTTAAAAGAGAGCTCAATACCAAGAGTAGAGCAATAGTTATTTATTATAAAGATGTTACATACAGACAAACAAGTACTCCGACAAAGATGCATTTTTGTTTGATGCGAAGGAATCTTGACAGGTGAGAAACAAAGATGCTTTCGCATCGAAACAAAAGTGCATCTTTGTCGTGAGTACTTGCTTGTCCGTATGTAACATTTTTATTATATATATATATATATATATATGTATATTTATAATTTAAGTTTTTTACTAATATGGAAATTTGCGAAACCCGATGGATAATACGCATTTAAAAAAAATATAAACCAAATCAGGGGTGCGTATTATGCGCAGGTACAAAAAAATCTTTAAAAAATTGCCACTCACATGACTACTCACCACAAACATACGACAATTTGACACTAACATTCGGCGATTGCGACCCCATAAGGATGTCAAATAAAATCATATGTACCTAACAATATTTAAAAAATGTTAAATAAAATAAGTATTATCCTAAAACTAAATTAGAATAATATTATTCTATGTTTAAAATCATTTTTTTTAAATAAGAGTAGGAAACGCTGGCCGTAATTAAATTGGAGATGTACAATTTATAGGATTTGATTACCAAACAAAGGGTACGTATTATGCATGAGTAGAAGCATTTTCCCACACTTTCAACACAATTTTAGGGATGCGTATTATAGATAAAGGTGTATTATAGATAGGGAATTGCAGTAAAGTTGTTTAGATTAACTGTTACAAATAAAATAAGTTGATTTCTAGACGTTATGCAGTCAGCATCTTTACAGGACAACTGATTTTTCAGCCTGACTCATTTCTGAAAATTAAAATAATTATTAACTTACATCCTCATTTATGTAAATGCAATAAGCTTATTTGACTGTAAGGTGAAGTTTCTCATTTACATGACATTTGGTTTATTTTGTTTTGTTTTACAGCATATCAACCTCAATAGGTTATTTAATACCGACAAAATTTTTAGGATAGATTCGTATGGTCCGTACTTATAAAAATTATATAAATGCAGGACTTTTTTACCTTTTGATTTGGTTTGTTTTACAGCATATCAACCTCAATAGGTTATTTAATACCGACACAATTTTTAGGATAGATTCGTATGGTCACTACTTATAAAAATTATATAAATGCAGGACTTTTTTACCTTTTGATTTGGTTTGTTTTACAGCATATCAACCTCAATAGGTTATTTAATACCGACAAAATTTTATTGCTGGTAATATTTTTTTTTTCAAAAATGTATTACTGATAATATTTTTTCTTCAAATATTTATTGCTGGTAATATGTTTTTTCAAAAAAATGCATAGCTGGTAATATTTTTTAAAAAAGAAAAGCTGTTTGTATTGCTGGTATATATTTTTTTTTAAGTATTGCTGGTAATAATTTTTTCCTTCAAAAATGTATTGCTGGCAATAATTTTTTACAAAGTATTTCTGGTATTAAAACCTATTTTTACGCTTTCATAGTATTTTGACCCTAGTTTGGGGGTTAACTATTTGCCAATAGCTGGGATCCTAACAGGTGATATCACCACGAGTCAGGGTGGACCTGGAAAAAGCCGCAATTAAACCTCAAAATCTCCTTGCTGTTGGACGTAGTTTATCTTCTTACCCAGGACTCGGATATAGTTTATCGTCTTACCCAGGACGCGGATGTAGTTTATCGTCTTACCCAGGATGGTTTGGATGGTATTCATTTGTACATTCTGTCGCCAAACGTTTTGCATTGATACAAGACTTGAAATTAAACGAAATTGGAAAGATTATTGAGTTAAAGTTTGAATCAGAGATATAAAAAGCCCTGTTAATTATATTTTATTTTTTCAAAGATCTTCAGGAACGCTTGCTCATAATTATTTGTCTGATATTTGAATAATATTTGACTCCTCATTCAATATTTACAATAGAGTATTAATTTTGAATGCGAGGTCGATTTTCTCGACTTTCAAACTAATTTTGAGCATGTTTTTCCATTTATATCCGCCGGATAAAAAACAATGATAAAGCTTGAATTGAAATTGAAAACAAAGGGAAAAATCACGACATTAGAATATTTGGAACAATTCCTCAATGACAAAGATACGTCTGATGCTTTTCTTTCGTTTATAAACTTGTCAGTGTCATGAATACTTCTAAAAAGATATTTTTGTTGTAAAATGTATTAATTGAAAATAAGGTTAAAAATCTGTCTTGGTATTTCAAAGACAAAGTGCAACCATATTGATGTTAGTGTAGTCAACTCTACATCGATTATAATACGTCAGTTTTAGATAAAAAATAAATTAAGTTTTGTTAAACGTATATAGAAAAGATATGGTTGTGTTGGTCGTATCATATTCAAATTGAATATATTTATGGATTATTTTTTATTAAAAATTATTTTTTTCTGTAAGATTTCCGTGACGTTGCCAGAAGATGATTATCTACTCTCACTGCAATTCACGATCGAGGTCCCTTTGCGCCAGTGTACATTGCAATTCTATTTCAATTTATATTTCATGTATGACTAGAGAAATCGATGAAAATTACATAAGGAGTATCAATGAGTGTGAATATATGGGGCAGATAAATATTTGTAAACAGGACGAGGAAGGAAATAGCTACAAAAATGTTATAAGTTATGATATTGGCAGGAGAATGTTAAGGATATTTCTGATTCCGATGACTCAGACATTCTCTCGCATCTGATTCTAAGATCAGTAAATCTTAATAAATACCATTCTTGCATGAAATGTTGCTAACTAAACTGTCGATGGATGTGTAAAGAGAACCTGGGAAGAGATATTCAAGATGTTTTATTTTGGTAAAGACATCGAGCACAGAAACAAAGAAAAAACATTTGAAAAACAATGACATATTGTCAGTCAGTTATGTGCCATGCGTGATACACGCTTAAGCGATCATGTATCTTCCAATACATGACTGACGATGCAGATTTTTCCCGCAGTAGGTTGCCGTTTCTTTCTGCGGTAGACCAGTTGCCATCCAAGGCTATAGAACCCGGTCTGTCCTGCTATTTACCCATAGCTGGAGGAAGAAGAAATGGATTCATACCTTTCCCAAGGGTATTAGCACGTAAGTGAATATCAGTCAGTTATGTGCCATGCGTGATACACGCTTAGGCGATCAAGTATCTTCTAATACATGACTGACGATGCAATTTTTTTCCCGTAGTAGGTTGCAATTTTTTTCTGCGGTAGACCAGTTGCCATCAAAGGCTATAGAGACCTATCTGTCCTGCTATTTATCCATAGCTGGGGAAAAAAGAAGAGGATTCATACCTTTCCCAAGGGTATTAGCACGTAATGTAATGTAATTAGAATGTAATGAATTCGACTGGAATTCGAACTCGGCTCTTCGATTCCTTAATCCAAGCCGCTATCCATTACTCGTACTGCTACTTAAGTACAGTCATTGAAAAAAGCGTTTCCTTTCGGTACATTGTTTTTCTCCCCAGTTTTCACGTTCCCCTTCCAAAAAAGTGACTGATAAAATCATAATGGCGCCTTAATTTCTCTAATGAGTATTCTTGTGTATGATTAAAATTATTTTCTCTAATTCACCACCTCCAAAACAGTGCTTATTTATATGGCACGCTAATTATTTTTCAAATAACTATCTCCACGGCACGATTATTTCGTTCTAAGAAAAAAAGATTCTTGCTTATTTTATAAGTTGAAAATTTCCCACCGGCATGGTGCTATTTCGTACAAAAGAGTAAGGTTGTTTATATCAAATGAACTCTTGTCTATATCAGCCTGAACTTCTTGCATTAGACCCTGAATTTTCTTTTGATGTCTTACACGAAATAAATCGACATTAAAACGATACTTAATTGTTTATGCTAATGAAATCTAGGCACAAATTTGGCTTATGTGAAGATATATGAATATTTTATATAAAAATAATTAGTTCTTGTCGAAAGAATTACATTATTAGAAACAAAAAAAACAAAACAAAACAAAAACAATAAAACGCCAAAAGAATAAAGATTTTATTCTGAAAATTTCATTAATCACACAAATATAAACTGAATTAAGCATTAACGTAATTGCTAAATACATTATTGCACAATGACTTATACAAATATTGTATTATTCCTGATTGTTATAGTCACAACGTTTCAGTCGTTGCATTCATCAGACTTTTTCAGGTACCTCCCATATTTGATAAACTGGGAGCCAAAATATTTAATCTATAGTTTCTATCAATTATTTCTCGTAGTTAATTCGTCCTTATGAAAGAAATTTAGATTAATTTCCCTTTCTGACCTTCATAAACTTAACCAATATTTATATAGACAGTTATTATGTTGGATAATTAGATAGCGGAAATTTTTAGCTATGCATCCGGTTTTTCTTAATCAAAAACTCCTATATGGTGTTTATTTATCTGATAGACCTACTTGAGGAGGCAATTAGAGCCCAGTATATATACTACTACTTTTAACTAACTGATTTTTCAATGTCGTTCTCTATTATTCAAAATTCCATAGGAATGATAACTTCCTCTTTTTCTGACACATATTCATGCTTGATTTCCGAGTCTCTGAACTGATTATGGATTTCCAATATCCAGTTTTAGATAAAGTCTAGTTTCTGATCTCAGTCAATATTTTTGGTTTCAATAGGCCAGTTATTAAAGCCATTTTATCGAAGTATACCATATATGGTAATGGTGATGCTGACATTAGCCGGAAACATACAGTATTCATTGACCGAAAATGGTTACTGTCGGTTGAAATTTATAAAATTTTTCAATTAAAATAGTTTTCCCAGAAAATAGGCTTCTCAAGTTCAATTGTTATTGCTCTTTCTAGTACTGATGGGGTCCTTTTTTCCTAACCAGACGTTCAAAATATATTTAGTTGGGGGGCATAAAATTGCATTCAAAATATATTTAGTTAGGGGGGGGGCATAAAATTGCGTTCAAAATATATTTATTTAGGTGGGGTATAAAATTGCACTCAAAATATATTTAGTTGGCGGGGGCATAAAATTGCGTTCAAAATATATTTAGTTGGGGGGCATAAAATTGAGTTCAAAATATATTGGGGGGGGGCATAAAATTGCATCCAAAATATATTTAGTTGGGGGGCATAAAATTGCGTTCAAAATATATTTAGTTGGGGGGGGGGGTCATAAAATTGTTCAAATGTGAATTAAAATATTTATTATGATGCTTGATTTATTGGTATTTATGTATTTATATATTTAGGAAAAGCCTAATTATTTTGGATGGTCTTATTAGGTCAGGGGGTGGTGGTGGTTCATGCCTGGTTGATTATAAAAGATCGGCACTTGGACTAATCAGCAGTCCTAGCAAGTAGTCACTTTTTTGTCCTATGGACAGAATACAGCGGCCTCTGAGTTTTTTGAGGGTTAGACGGGCCCTACTAACATCACTTATGTTTAGTTGATTTTGTGTTTATGTTTAGTTTGTTTTGGGGTTCATTCCCCCACTGCCTTTCATTTTTCATCATAAATGTTTTTACAAAATTATTTATTATCATTAAATTTTTATGGAATAGGGCGCGTTTTTTAGGAGGATGCGGTATTATGGTGTATGGAGGGTTGATTCGTGATGGACGAGTTTTTATGGCGAATGGGCAAATTGTAATGAGTGAATGGGTCGTGAATCGGATTAGCTAGGTATAAGATAGTTAGTGACGACCAGCCTCCCTTTTTGGCCTTGTGTCGTATTTGTGTATTTTGCACAATAAATAATCCTAGCAAGTAGTCACTACAGATGAGCGTGCTGCTCTCGGGAAAGCAAACTGAAAACTACCTTATCATGCAGCAGCAGAAACCAAAATACACAAAACTGGCGACGAGGATAGCAGATTAACACAGAAAAGTGACGTACATATTTTTATTCTCATAGTTGCAAATGGCAGCAAATTCAAACGAATAATTTTTGAGGACTAAAAGGGTTAAGAAGTTTGTTGATAATATGGCGTTGTTTGGAATTATCAAGGAGTGGTAATAGTTTGGTTTAGTTTATTTTGTTTGACGGCATATCAACTTCAATGGGTTATTTAATGCCGACAACATTTTTAGGATAGGTTCGTATGAATAGAATATGTATTCTTTGATTTAGATTGGTTTGGTTTATTTTGTTTTACGGCATATCAACCTCAATGGGTTATTTCATGCTGGCAAAAATTTTTATTCCTGGTAATATTTTGTTTTGTCAAAAATCTGTTTCTGGTAATATATTTCCTTCAAAATTGTATTGCTGGTAATAATTTTTTCAAAAAGTATTGCTGGTAGTAGTTAACTATTTGCCCATAGCTGGGACCCTAACAGGTGTTACTACCCTGGAACAAGGTGGACCTGGGAACACCAGCAATTAAGTGGTGGTTCCACACTCCTCAAAACCTCCTGATCAAAGGCCTTGCTGCTGGACGTAGTTTAACGTCTTACCCAGGACGCCAAGGGGTAGTGAAGAAGAAGAATGGAAGAACTATGTAGAAAGATTAAATTTTTACTTCACTGCTAATGATGTTACCAAAGAATATAAGAAATCAGCCATTTTATTGTCGGTGGTCGGTGCTAAAAATGACAGTGTTTTAAGAGGTCTTGCTAATAACAGATCAAATGAACAATCATATTATGTCAGTTAATAGAATGGCAAATTCATCCTATGCCCAATGTAATACATAAGCGTTTTCTCTTCTATTCAAGGGAGAAATGTGACAGTGAAACCATCAGCCAGTACGTCACTACACTTAGGAAATTGTCAGGAAACTTGTAATGTTGGCGACAAATTACGTCCTATATCGATAAATTACCCCCCTCCCCCAAAAAATACTGCAGCTTGTAATTACGTTAAAAATGTACGACAGGCATTGGCTTACCGATGCCAGTCAGTCGCGTTGGATTTCGCAAATATTGTCAGCTTAAACAATCTTCTCCAATTAGGGATTCTTTCAGTTACTTGCGTTACTTTTTCGATACATTTCGCCTCACCTCCGATTAAACATGGCTTCTTTTCTGTTTTGTTTACTTTTGTCTTGTTTGCTTTCGCGCTTGACTCGTTTACATAAAACCCAGAAGAAAAACACGTAAGCTATTAATGCCCAGGCGGTCGTTAGATTCGTCACTATTATCGGTTTTTTTTTTGTGTATAGCTCTAAATAAATGGCATAAACCACTTCTTTGTATGATACTAATTCACAATATATTTATATTGTTTTACGAAACAAATTTGATAGTTTCTAAGAAATGTCCAGATACACACAGACAACTCTAATTTATATTATATATATCCTCTTCATTAAGTTCTTCAGGACGTAAGCGATCATGATTATCCACAGCTTTCTTTTCCTTAATATCTCTAAACAATACATTGTTAAAATTGTTCTTGGGAAAGATAGTAGTGTTTTTTTTCTCTGTATATCTTTGAATTCAGAATTGAATTTTCCTTTGTTGAGATAGCTAACCAAGGATAGAAAGCCTAGTTTATTCTATTTAATGGGGTAGATTCCTGACCTTTCAAATTCTAAACTCTGATTGGCATACTGTCCCAGTAGCTCGAATTCGAATCGCCATTTTCATTTTCTGTAGCGTCAACCGTTACATCATCCAATCTACCGAATTTTATAAAGTTGTACTTTTACGTTAGACGTTACAAGCAAATAAAAATCTAACACCACTCCTTCTCAATTGTTTATATTTTTTTCTAAGTAAAAACAAAAAACAAAAACCGCTATTAATGATAATGCTACAAGGTATTTTTCAACTCATGTTGAACCATTTTTTTCATTTTTCACGTCGACATGTGTTCGGTAATTACAATGTTAGTTTAAAGAACTGATGGAACATTCACTATCTCGGTCATGCATTCAGCGCAAACTGTCAATAGTTTTATATGTATTAGTTGTTTATAAAATATATATCAAACCTGTTGGAGTTTATCTTCTATTCTGGACATTTTGGGATTATTAGACATTTTTACACACTATATAAATTAGCGTTTACAATGTGTTGTCGGCTTTAAGATGCATCAATCTTTCTCTCCATTTTTAATCCATTTTAAGAAAAGTCTTGCTAGTGATATACAATGGTAAGAAATGGGGAAAAGTTCAATCAGATTAAATATTATTCCATATTTCTGACACCAGTACATAATGAGCACACGCAAATAACATCCGTTGCCGTCTGAGATGCCATGACACCTCCACTCAACGACTTCAAATTTAACCAACCAGAGTTTGATGAATGCTTATATTAAAGGAATTCTATTTGTTCAGCTTTTAACGTCATCTTCAACATAGTTAAATTCGATAATTATATCAGCCCCCAAATGAACTCTTTATAACGATATGTGACAGAGGTTTTATAGGAGATAGTGTTCAAGTTGCCAGTTGCAATAGGCATAATTTTTTTGAAACATAATGCAAACATCAGCATGGTGACACAACAAAGCATCTTACATGTTAGCCATCCATCTTGATCAAGTTGAATTGTTCTTACGACAATGTGACTCACTTTCTGCAACTATTTGTAATATAAATGAGCCAAATAAATAGAGAGTGGTTTACAAAATTAAGCAAACAGTTGTCAATTGAAATACAAATTAAAATAGCAATTTTGATTTAACTAGAAGATTCGTTTTGTTTAACATAGAAATGCTTTAAGTGTTTAATTTTTCAGCGCTTTTTGCACGCCTTTGTTTAATAGCCAACTCCGATGAGACAAGAAAAATCCATCTTATATTCTGTTACACGTAATAATCATCGAAGAAATCGTTAAAATAATGAGAAATGAATGTTCTCAAACCAACATCATAAATTCTAATACCACTCAACTGATTAACGGAGTAAAAGACAATTTGACACAGTTTTTAGTTAGACATTTAAATTTATGTGATTAGATTATAATAATGATGCTAACTTCTACACAGAGAACAAAATAATCAAATCCTCTTCGATAGAATTGAAGCTCAACAAGTATTTCTAGCAAAGAAATTGTATTTAGAACAGAAATATGGCATACACATAAATTGTTGGTAGCGGTAAACGGAAGGAAAAACGATTTATATAGTCTTAATGAAAGTAATTATCTCCACATTAACTGATCAGCGCTTTTTCTAATAAACAAGCTACTATAACGATTTCAAAGTAAATCAGCGTAAAACTAAAAAATTAGTCATGTAAAATCGTTAACGCAGAACATATATTAGCAGCAGTGGAAGTCGAAATTCATGTTGCTACAGTTCTATGTCAAATAGAAAATATTCGCAAATCTGACAGACACAGAATTTAAGAGAAAAAATGGGTTTGAGCAGCATGTGCGACGTGTTCGTCAAGCAGACAGCTAAAAGGCTGTATGGGTGCATAGGAATAGTAGTTATTGATGAAAGGGGGTAAAGAGAGAGAGAGAAGAAGGGAGAGAGGGGAGGGGGAGAGAGAGAGGGAGGGAGAGAGAGAGGGAGGTGGAGAGAGATTGGGGGGGCGCAAAAAATAGAAGTTGGTATGATATCAAAAATACTCCTATTGTGCGGTCGTGTGTTCAAAGGGCAACAGTAGTTCGGGAGTGAAGGAAAGAAAAAGAAAAAGAGAATATATAACGTGAAAAAGAAAAGTATACCCAATTCCAAATGGAGAATCCGACCATTTCATAAAATTACGTATATATATATATATATATATATATATATATATATATATATATATATATATATATATATATACATACAGAAAAGATAAAGTTGAAAAGAAAAAAAAAAAAGAAATCAGTCACTAGCAAAAATAACAGTGGCATGGTATAAAAAAGTCGAATGAAAGTCATTGTTCCGAAAGGCTGACTATTTTCTCTTTGTAAATTTTCTTTTTCTTTCCTTTAGTGCTACTTGTATTTAATGAGAGTCGCCTTCTTTTGTTCATTATTTTATTGACACTTTTTCTCATATTCTTTCTTTATCTCTTTCTTTCTTTCTTTCTTTCTTTCTTTCTTTCTTTCTTTCTTTCTTTCATCAGCATCACTATCATCGCCTCTTCTCGCATTGTGCTTTTCTCACTTTTCCTGTCTTTCGTTTTTTTTTTCCGCTCTCACTCTCAACAACCCGCTATCCAAAAATTGACTTGTGTAGAAAACAATTGCAGACGCCAACTGTTCCAAGTTTAAAGCGATTCGGCGCGCGAATGGCGAGTAAGCACGAAGTCGTGACGACGGTGAGGCACCCCTCCGCTGCGCCACCTAGCGTGAGCGCGGGCAGTGTAGCCATTGTGTGACTAGTGGGATGGGGGTTTGTCTCCGGTGGATCGTGAGCGAGCCAAGCTAAAAACTGCCAACTGCCTTCTGCGCTTCCTACAACTGGCAGAGGACATTTTTCCTCAACAGCGGGGTGGAGACTACAGCACCTGAATACGACCAATAATAATGATGCTGATCATGATACTTAGATGAAGTGACAATAATGATGATGATAATGTTAATGGTAATTAGAATAGAAAGAGAAAACAGATAAAAATACTGATACTACAACTGCTACGTCCTTTACAATAAAAAGAGGATGGATAATAATTTGAGTACCGACACTGATAAAATAGATTTTAATGACTATTATTATGGTTAATGATAATATCAATATAATAATGATAATGAAAAAAGCTTTCTTATTGTTCCACCTGAATTAGATTAAACTGTCGTGTAGATCAATAAGAAAATATCTATTTCCTTGACTATTACAATCATAACTACTTATACTACTTTTATCGATGAAGCCAATAATAATAAAAAAAACTGTTCATAATATCTGCATTGCTATCTTCGATAACAAATTAGCATAGTATTACAAATAGTTTTGTCATTAAAAGTAACGTAAATCATTGCTAGCGTGATTGAAAAAAAAACCCCAAAAAAACAAAAAAATGACGATAATATTGACTATAACAACAAAAATTTCCCAGAACAGTAATCAATACATTTACTATAACTTTTAATAGAGTTGATTGTTACTCACGTAAAGGACGATAATAATGGTTATAAAAATAAATAATGATTATATAAATTATGAAAAAAAAAATGAATATAATAACCATGTGATGGTATATTGCCTTATTTCATGTAACTAAGCAGCAGATGAAAGATTCATACATAGAATGGCTCCTAGCTACAAAAACGACAGAGAAAAATGAATAAAAACAAAAATAAAACATTGAAAGAAAAAAGAAAAAAGCAAGAACGAAAAAGAAAAGTAAGGAAGCAGTAAAAAAAGAAACTAGAAGAAAAAAAGACTATATATATATATATATATATATATGTGTGTGTGTGTGTGTGTGTGTGTGTGTGTGTGAGAAAGTGAGTGAGAGAGAGAGAGAAAGAGAGAAAGATATGCATGTATATTTAGGCAGCATATTTTTATTTAAGCTTTTTTGGACATATTATTTATATCTATTTATTTGGACATATCATGTCTATTTATTTTTATTTGAATCCTCTCAAATTCACGGATCAATTTCTTAATGCCGTTATTAAATTCATTAAGGAAGGCGCCGTAGTTTTTTTTTTTTTTTCATTTCTTTTATTTTCCCAAGTACTTTCAATCTCATCCAAGATCATCTTCAGGGGTTAATTGCTAAGACAAAAAAAACAAAAAAAAAAACAAAAAGACTGAATGTAATTGATAGTTGTGAATTTTTTTGTAAATGCGCATGAAACGCACTTTGTTATAATTATGAACACGTAGGAACGCGGCCCGTAACAGTCAATTTAAAAATTAACTATTAACGATATTATGCTGTCTAAGGGAAGTAACTTTATATTATTGTAATACATGCATACATACATATATATATATATATATATATATATATATATATATATATATATATATATATATATAATTAAATATAACAGACAGTCAATGTCTATTATGTTTGATCATGAGCCGTTCTAATGTTCGAATGTTTGCCTTAATTTCAGGTGAAATTAAAGACAAAAATTGTTCAACATTTCAAACTAGTCACAATACATTACATTGCATCTAGACATTGGCTCTGCTGCAATACTTAAGTCTATCGCGGGGTATGACGTCATAGTACCGCATCTTGAACTTACGGACTGCGTCTGCTATTTCACGACCGTTATCGTCGCATATACATTTTCTATGTCAAAATAGCAAAATAGCAAAATATCAGCTTTGACGGTGGATATCTTTGATTGAATGACTGTATAACCCTTTTTCTTTGAGGGTGGCTCATGCGAGCCGAAAGCTTAGGATCAACTTAATAAAATGTTGGACAATTTTTATCTTTATTTTCACCTGAAATTATAGGAAACATTCGGACATTAGAACGGCTCATGATCACACACACACACACACACACACACACACACACACACATATATATATATATATATATATATATATATATGAGATTTGGGAGGGAGGAGCGGGAAGAGAAATTGGGTAATTAGAAAGAAATGAATTAATGTATGAAATGAAGGATAGAGATATAAAGCTGAAGATTGTCACGCAATGTAGAAAGATGTAAAAAATGTTATGTAGGGCGAAAGAAGGAATAAAGCATTAAAATTGATGTAATGGAATAACCCGACACCCCCTATATAGTAAGTAAGTACCTATAAACTCAACTGTCTACGGTAGACGGAGGAGAGAGTGAGTAAGAAGACGCAAGCACGTCCAACCTTCCAATTAGTGGCACTCACTACTAGATTTGACCTGTGTGCATAACTGTACCGTATTTCATATTGGACTTGTTATGTGCAATAAACCTTTTCTTCTAGTAGCCACCTGGTGTTACTTAGCACGGAATATAACAGTTCCGACGAGGATTGTCGGAACATAACAATATATATATATATATATATATATATATATATATTACGAAATGGGCACAAAGTCCGATAATTTTTTTAAGACATTTTTATATTCAGGCCGGTAAATACTGTTTATTATAAACAGAGCATTTACTTAAATATTTCTGTCTATAAAAAGAATGTATAAACATAAAAATGTCTTAATATATATATATATATATATATATATATATATATATATATATATATGAAAGTGAACATAGAAGTCAACACTTAGAGGCGACAGTATGTTTCATGCTAGACACAATCGTCAGGCCTATGACTTCTATGTTCACTTTTATATTTACACACGCTCTGTCTCTGATATTGAGCACTTTATCCCATAAATATAGCACACCTTAAGACTATATTTCTTCATATATATATATATATATATATATATATATATATGTATACAGAGAGAGAGAGAGAGAGAGAAGTAAAATGAGGAACGATGAAGATATATAAAAATAGCGGAATCTGTACAAATTCCCAGAATTTGTAAGTAACATGTTGTTCAAGAAAAGACGCTTGGCCTATATGAATGTTACATTGAGAGGGTTGAAAAGAGATAAAGAGTTTAAAGCAAGCTTCATAGGTTTATGAAATATCTCAATCTCAAGATCATAGGAGAATCGGGGTCGGCTCATACGGAAGCAACATTGAATTTAATAAAACACCACAAAAGATACCCAAGAAAAAAAAAACTAGCGTCAAGAACAATTTATCAACTCTAATGAACTTATCAACTCTTTTTCGAAAGAAAATACCAAATCATAAGCAAATTCTAATAATGCTATTTAAACCTCAGGAATTAAGGACTGGAAGGTTGGTCGGGTGATATTTGGCAAAGCAGTAGGCCATACGATCAAGCCAAACTCAGTGTCCAGAGCTAACAGCTTCTGTACCCTCAAGGATAAAAGCAAGATGTTCTGGCAATACAAGAAAGCTAGAGCCATTTTATTTCACAAACGGTTCTACCACTGCTTTATATCTAAAGTGAAGAAGTTTTTCGAGAAAAACAGTCGTCCCGAATCCCTGATGTATGGGAATGAATACACTAAATTGCTTCTCCTGCTTCTAAACACAACGTCACCATTGCAGCGACTTGATCAGCGACTTGACCATGAAGTGTGTAAAGGTGACATACACACGGGCTACACTTGATACTAATTCGGGTTGCAGGATCATGGATTTATAGAATAACTTCACACTTGCAGATGGAACTGAACTTATTGCTGAGTCTGTTGAACACTTTGTTGTGTTGTAATGGTTGGTAAGCTTGTCTTGGTAGATCAATTATGGCTTGAGTTCGATTCTCACTGGGTGCTCCATACTTTTGGCCTTGTGCTTAGCAAATCACATTGCTGTTGATGCCCTTAAGCCCGAGACAGTCAATGCCTGCTGAAGGTTTTACAGAGTGTCAACGACATCAAAGGTTTCTTCAAAATCAATTGAAATTTGCTCGGAATAATGATGGGAAAGACTTCTCTGAAATGATTGAAGAAAATTTTAAAACGTCGGAGAGTATCGGAAAATCCTTACTGACGACCTGGGAAACTGCTGGAATCATCGACGGAAGTGGAAGAAGCTAAAGAAAAAATGTCCATCCATCACTGTGGATACTGGAGAAATACATAGCAATTTTTCACCAGGTCTAAATTTTGAATGATATGATCAAGGAGTACTACTAAATTTTGAATGGCATCATCAACGAGTATTACTAAATTTTGAATGACATCATCAAGGAGTACTCCTAAATTTTGAATGATATGATCAAAGAGTAATATTAAATTTTGAATGACATCATCAAAGAGTACTCCTAAATTCTGAATGATATGATCAAGGAGTACTCATAAATTTTGAATGACATCATCAAGGAGTACTCCTAAATTTTTAATGATATGATCAAGGAGTACTCATAAATTTTGAATGACATCATCAGTGAGTACTACTAAATTTTGAATGTCATCATCAAGGAGTACTACTAAATTTTGAATAATATGATCAAGGAGTACTAATAAATTTTGAATGACATCATCAAGGAGTACTATTAAATTTTGAATGATATGATCAAGAAGCACTATTCTTCGATAGAACGAAGTCTACGTATCACTCGTGCGATCATAGCTGACTTAGAACCATTGCGACTGTTTCTTGAAGAAACCAACAGAAAGAAGAAGCGGGAAGTTGGGAAAGCATTTGATCACATAGGATGCGGTCTCTCTCTCTCTTTCTCTCTCTTTCTTTCTCTCTCTCTCTTTCTTTCTTTCTTTTTATCTCTTTCTTCCTCATTATCTCTATCTCTCTTTCTATCTTTTTCTATCTCTTTTTCTTCTCTTCCTTTCTCTCTCTTTCTCTCTCTCTCTCTTTCTTTCTTTCTTTCTTTTTATCTCTTTCTTCCTCATTATCTCTATCTCTCTTTCTATCTTTTTCTATCTCTTTTTCTTCTCTTCCTTTCTCTCTCTTTCTCTCTCTCTCTCTCTCTCTCTTTCTTTCTTTCTTTTTATCTCTTTCTTCCTCATTATCTCTATCTCTCTTTCTATCTTTTTCTATCTCTTTTTCTTCTCTTCCTTTCTCTCTCTTTCTCTCTCTCTCTCTCTTTCTTTCTTTCTTTTTATCTCTTTCTTCCTCATTATCTCTATCTCTCTTTCTATCTTTTTCTATCTCTTTTTCTTCTCTTCCTTTCTCTCTCTTTCTCTCTCTCTCTCTCTCTTTCTTTCTTTCTTTTTATCTCTTTCTTCCTCATTATCTCTATCTCTCTTTCTATCTTTTTCTATCTCTTTTTCTTCTCTTCCTTTCTCTCTCTTTCTCTCTCTCTCTCTCTCTCTTTCTTTCTTTCTTTTTATCTCTTTCTTCCTCATTATCTCTATCTCTCTTTCTATCTTTTTCTATCTCTTTTTCTTCTCTTCCTTTCTCTCTCTTTCTCTCTCTCTCTCTTTCTTTCTTTCTTTCTTTTTATCTCTTTCTTCCTCATTATCTCTATCTCTCTTTCTTTCTTTTTCTATCTCTTTTTCTTCTCTTCCCTTCTCTCTCTTTCTCTCTCTCTCTCTCTCTCTATATATATATATATATATATATATATATATATATATATATATATATATATAGTCAGATATTTATTGTGAAATATTACATTAATGTACCAATGAAGTAGAGAAATGTGTCATAATCTGAAATGTCTGCCGTTGAATCAGAAACTTGATGCCAATTAAAAGAGTTTGTGACTTTGCAATCAGAAATGCCTTCTCAGGTCTCAACCAGGATTTGATGCTCGCATTCTCAGTAAGTTTCGTCGATTTATTTTATTGATATACGCGTCAAGTTTTATTGGTTCTAATTTAAAAAAAAGAAATCTGGCGTTAAATTTCTGTGGCTATTTTTAAAAATAGCATGCAAATAATTGCTTAGTCAGCACCAACAAACCACTACTGATTAAATGTCCTCTTTCCACAATTCCACTATAAATAGGTTCAAATATAGATTCAAAGCGTCTATATTTACGAAAAGGAAAACCTTTTTCAGGATTTCTTATCTATCAGTAAAAGTAGTTTGATAATTAAATTTGTATAAAAATGGTCGCAACTATTAGGTTGGTGCAAAAATAATGTCGTTTTCTCACATAGTAACATATGTGAGAAAACGACATTATTTTTGCACCAACCTAATAGAAGCCATCATTTTTTTACAATTTTATTTTACTCGTTTTGTGTTATTACAATAAGAGTAAATATAAACTGGAAAGATAATAAGTTGAAAAATATTTAAAGGAAAGAAAATATGTAGAAATTGTTGGTGAAATATTTTCTTTTGAGCTGTTCCAATGGTTCGATTTAAAAAAAAAAAAAAAATTTTCAAATTTCTGTTGCTTGATCTCATATAGAAAATAAGAGCCAGGCGAATTGCACAAATTCTCTGTTAAACTAATTTGCTTCCTTCCATTCATATAGAACGCAAGAGAGATGAAACCAAGTTTGGAGAGCTAAAATCTGAACAAATGACCAGACATCAATCAGAGCTCGTGCGGAAGAGAATTTTAATCGGGCTGAGAATTTTTCAGCACCCCTTGTATAGAGATTATCTTTGTCGTTGTTTACACGTGTGCTAGAGAAAGGCTCATTTCCAAAGCTAAACAAAAAGAAGAAAAATAATAGGAAAATGGAGGTGGGGGGATTGAAAACAAGAACACAATCTATCTTATATTTCGTTATCTGGTTATTTTGTGGTTATTTATACACAATTAATAACTGAAATATTATTGCTGTAAAACAACAGACGAGTTAAAAACCTTATAACACTCGTAAAAAGGAAGGCTTCTGAGAAATATTTTAAAAATTAAATTTTAAGACTTAACTAGAATAAATATTTCTTCATATACAATATATATATATATATATATATATATATATATATATATATATATATATATGTGTGTGTGTGTATATATATAGATAATATTAGTGGTAATTATACACATACATATGCAAAATATATAAATATATATACATACATACATACATACATACATACATACATATACAAATATATTTGTATAAAAAAATTCCAAGAGGATAGAATCCAGGTAGAACTCAATGTCCAGGACAGGGTAAGGATATAATAAAAAGGCTTAAACACTAATATTCCATGGTCCTAATTTATTCTATTGGAATTGTAAATACGATCCAATTCATCTGACCTACGATTACACTGGAATAAATTATGACCATGGAATATTAGTGTTTAAGCCTTTTTATTATATGTATATATATATATATATATATATATCTATATATATATATATATATATATATATATATATATATATATATATATATATAGATAGATAGATAGATAGTTAGATATTCATCATGAAACTTTTTAAAATTTTATAAAATGTTTTTTATAATTAAAAACCTTTGAGTCAAATATACTGTAAATAAAAAACGTACACAGTATAGTTGTGTATATTTTTTCAAAGAACCACATATGCAATGGATGTATTTATGTATGGAGAGAGAGAGAGAGGGAGTGAGAGAGGGGGAGAGAGGGAGAGAGAGGGAGAGAGAGTCAATGTAAACTAGTATAGTGTGGTGGCATTCATGACCTGTCGACAGTATTGGAAAGGGCGGGAATATTAAATTGACAAGTAAAGACAACGTAATAGTTTGTGTCAGAAAATTAAAAAAAAATTATCATTTCAAATAGTGAAAAACACATTATTCGTTCATCCAAATTTCCCCAGAGTCAAAAATGAAAAATCAATAAATTTCATCAGAATTTATCCTCCTGCAACAGGTTGTGCATAGAAATTTTGAAATCCCCATACATGCAAAATGCACACTTTGTGTAGACATGACGTGATATGAATCCTCATTGCAAGTTTAACTTATATTTTGCGCTGAAGGTTTTCCCTTTAATCGAACTGTACCTCATATTATAAGACAATATAAGTATATATAGGTTAGTTAAATTTACATACAATGCCTTAAACACGTGTAGTTTTTATTATTATTATTGTTCATCGTAATTACCGTTACGATGAATACATATATTAGAAGATGAAAAGATTTTGCCGAAATGCATCCCGGTCAGGTAGCATCTATCTATCTATCTATCTATCTATCTATCTATCTATCTATCTATCTATCTATCTATCTATCTATCTATCTATCTATCCAAGTCTGTTCATTATCTATCTATCTATCTATCTATCTATCTATCTATCTATCTATCTATCTATCTATCTATCTATCTATCTATCCAAGTCTGTTCATTATCTATCTATCTATCTATCTATCTATCTATCTATCTATCTATCTATCTATCTATCTATCTATCTATCCAAGTCTGTTCATTATCTATCTATCTATCTATCTATCTATCTATCTATCTATCTATCTATCTATCTATCATCATTTTTATATAATTAATGTATTGATTATTAATTACATATATACACATAAAACTAATATATTTATTTTATATATATATTTTTTATTACATACAACATTATATATAGTGAATACACGTATATATTAGGTTGGTGCAAAAATAATATCGTCTTTTGACGTTACAAAATGCACCAACCTAATATATATATATATATATATATATATATATAGGTAGCAGATCTTCACCCAAACATGTTTCACTGAATAATATAGACATATTACGTCTTATTATTTTTATACTGACCCTTTCTAGTTGTCTAATCAGTTTCTTGATGTTAAGATGAAATTCATCAAAAAACGTAGCTTTTTCCTACCCAAGTACTTTCGATCTCCTCCTCACAGCTAAACTACAAAGACAAACCTATTGTAACTGTGCTCAAATCTGCATTCCGTTGTGATGGTGATATCTATCTATCTATCTATCTATCTATCTATCTATCTATCTATCTATCTATCTATCTATCTATCTATCTATCTATCTATGTGTGTGTGTCTGTATTTGTGTGCGCGTGTATGCAGGAAATTAGAAGCGTGTTAAGTGAGCTATGCATAGTCACCAAAGAGAGTAAATATAGTAGGAATATTAATCCACTATTTTGTATAATAAGCGATCATAATAGGATAGGAAATAATTTTTTCTGTTCCTTGTTAGGAACTATTTTTGTAGCTGTTCCTCAAAAAGCCTTACACAGCTCGTTGTTGTATCATGGTATGGCACTGGGCAAATATCAAGATAAAGGGAATGTGTAAAAAAAGCGGGGGGGCTGAAGGTGAGTGACATTCCATCGGAACATCCAATGTTCCCTTTCGTATGAACAATATCTGTAGCATTATAGTGGAGAGGTCGGCTCATTGTTACGGCCCCAGATGTAGTCAGGAACGTCGGCTAGCTATCCTGGTCGTTGGTTCGGTGATGTCCTGAACAGGGAAATTATCCACACATATTGTGTTTAGATAAGATATGAAGAAGTCACAAAATCATGGTTGAAACGTCGCAAGTTCGAGCTGACTACGTGTTACACAAAAATAAATTTGACAGAATCCTGGGATTGATCGAATAATAAGCAAGAAGATCGGAATGCCTTAAAAAGATAAAAAATAACCTATTCCGGATTGATCGCCTAATAAGCTAGAAAATCGGAATGCCTAAAAAGATAAAAATAACCTATTCCGGATTGATCGAATAATAAGCTAGAAGATCGGAATGCCTTAAAAAGATGAAAAATAGCCTATTCCGGATTGAAGGAATAATAAGCTAGAAGATAGGAATGTCTTAAAAAGATAAAAAATAACCTATTCCGGATTGATCGAATAATAAGCAAGATCGGAATGCCTTATAAAGATAAAAAATAACCTATTCCGGTTTGATCGCCTAATAAGCTAGAAAATCGGAATGTCTTAAAAAGATAAAAATAACCTATTCCGGTTTGATCGCCTAATAAGCTAGAAAATCGGAATGTCTTAAAAAGATAAAAATAACCTATTCCGGATTGATCGAATAATAAGCAAGATCGGAATGCCTTATAAAGATAACATATAATCTATTCCGGATTGATCGAATAACAAGCACGAAGATCGGTGTGCCTTATAAAGATAATATATAACCTATACCGGATTGATCGCCTAATAAGCTAGAAAATCGGAATGCCATAAAAAGATAAAAAAATAACCTATTCCGGACTGATCGAATAATAAAAAAGAAGATCGGAATGCCTTATAAAGATAAAAAATAACCTATTCCGGATTGATCGAATAATAAACTAGAAGATTGGAATGCCTTAAAAAGATAAAAAAATAACCTATTTTATTTTAAGTGTTTCTAACTAGTGAAATCTTTTCCTTAATTCTAAGGCTTGACAATGGTACATCGTAGTTTGAATTCCGTGTTGTTCGTTTACGGCCTATGTGTCTGTTTGCTCGTTATCCCTCTTTTCAAAGCTTGGGGTAGTAATTTGGTAGATTGCTGATTCACCGCTGCTACTGCAATCTGCTCTTTTCGTGCTTGTTCTACCTGCATTTCACACATGTCTCTTCTCTGCCGACATCTGAGGAAATAACTATTTGTATTTTATGAGCTTGTCAACACTAATGTAGCGGTACGATCTAAGCATTAATTAACGCTTTGTGCCAGAAAGCACATAGCCAGCCCGCCACTTGACCGAGTGTTGATAACCTGATTCTAGAAAACTATTCTTATGCAACTAAAAGGAAATAGGACTTTATGTAAGCATACAACATGGTCGCCTGTTGGTCGACTTAACGTAGTTACTGAAAAACTACGTTAAGTCGACCAACAGGCGACCATGTTGTATGCTTACATAAAGTCCTTTCTTCTAAACTGTTTGGTCTATGAAACCACACCAATCAGGTAGATAGGTTTTAATGTAAACAATTTAATTTCAAAGCTTCTTAGAGATAAGTTTTACTTTGGACAAGGAAGTGACTACAGGGTCGTATCCATCCGTAATCAATCTAATAATTAATAGTTAATATTCATGTTCCATTCCTTAAAATCATCTGAAAACACATCTAATTTATCGTAACTAAATTTTAATTAGTTCTTTTATTTCCACTTAATTTCAATAATCATTAAATGCAATGAGTTCCTCTCTTGGTTCTACACCATAAAACTAAGCCTTTCTACATTTAATTGTTCATCGACCGTTATCAAGCCATCTTGAGGATCTATTCGCCGCGCAAGAGTGGGTCACCACCCACCTTCTCATATATCAGTTATTATACAGCAATCGACAAGAACAGTTTAACATTTTGTTGTGTGTTGACTCTTGATATACTCATTCAATTATTGGGTTTCCTTAAAAAATTCACTATTTGCTCATTTACAAATGAATTTATTTGTGAAAAGGATATTTTGCAAAAACAATTTGTGTAATTGTTTTAAGTCAATCGATCTCTGTTTATTTAATTTCATGTAATCGTTATAAAATATCATTTGATTTCTAAAAATATTTTCTTTTCTATGAAGATAAGTCTCCAGAGAAATTAAATCAGTTGAAATTTTATTCGTAACTTAAACCTCAGGTGTAGAAAATATGCATTGAACTGTAAAATGAAAACTGCAATAAAACTAAATATTGAAAAGTTGGCAGATGCTTTTTTAAATTAAAATATGTTGTACACTTTAGAGTTATGAAAAATGTTAGCTCAAATTAAAAAAAATATTAAAAAATAATTTAATGATTAAATAAAAATTATTTTTTATATATTTATAATTATTCTCTTCGCTCGCTACTCAAATGTTACTAACTTTTTGAGAAAAAATAGAAACAGGAAGTTGAACAAAATCCAACCATTTGTAGATTTTATACAGAAAATATTCTGTATTTAAAAAATAATATATATATATATATATATCGTTTTTATATATGCCGCAAGATATCGTTGTGGTTTCTATAAGCCAGATAAGCCTACTATACAACCCCCAAACTGAAGGATCAAGTTTTGAATTCAGAGTTGTCCTTCTCTTAGACCAGTTGCCACCCAAGGCTATAGAGCCAGGTCTGTCCGGCTGTTTCTCTTGGGGAGAGAAGAAGAGGATTCATACTTTTCTCATGGGTATTAGCACGTAAATGAAAGTAATGGATTCGACTAGAATTTGAACTTGGCTCTCTGATTCCTCAATCCGCTATCCATTACTCCACCGTGCCTCCTCTTGCGCTTCAAGTAATTATATATATATATATATATATATATATATATATATATATATATATATATATATATATATATATATAATGCCTTTAAATTCCTTCAGGAATATATCAAGATATCATTGCGGTTTCTATAACAAGCCAGTTTTTTTTAAATGAGTAGGTTATTAGCCTACTGCACAACCCCCAATCTGGAGGATCAGGTTTTGAATTCCACCCATTGCTATAGAACCCAGTCTGTCCTGCTATTTACCCGTAGCTTTGGGGGGGGGAGAATGGAATTCAGATCCGGTGACAGTGGGGCCATCTTAACACAGAAAACTCATTGTTATACTCCTTGAACCAATCTCGGCTCTGTAAAAGAGTGTTAAATAAGTCTTCTCTGCTCACTCAATTTGGGGTGTTAACATCTGTTAATAAAGCCGTAAATTCTCTTCAAATTCTATTCTTGACTCATCTGGGGTATACCTGCATTTCCACTTATAACTGAGGAATGATATGCCTATACCACCGTCCATGGCTTCTGCTATCATATCTAATCTGGATCTTCACAAAGCATGGGAACTTGATGACATCCCTCCAAATGTCCTTAAGAAATGTGCTTCTAAACTGGCTCCTGTTCTCTCTAAACGCTACAATAAATGCCTTGCTGCTTCTTGATTTCTGCTTGCTGCAAATCCTCTTCTGTAGTTCCAGTCTTTAAAAATTCAGGCGAATCGTTTGATCCTTCTAACTATCAGCCGATTGGCCTTCTACCGCTTTTTCATAAATTAATAGAGGCTCTAGTTAACTCTGGATTGGTTAAGCATCTAACCTTGCTGGGTCTTCTTTCACATAGGCAATATGGCTTTCGCTTTTCTAGGTCAACTTCTGAGGTATTAACGGTTATTACTGAGACTTTATCAAGCTTTCGATAAGAATGGTGAAGCTTGGGTTGTTGCCTTGGATATCTCGAAAGCATTGAGGAGGTCTGGCATAATGGTATTCTTCCCAAGTTGAAAGGTTATGGTATTTCTGGGCGTATTTTTTGAGCTGATTCAGTTTTTCTTATCAAATCACGAAATAAAAATTGTCTTGAATGGACACTCTTCTAGATCTTGTTACATTAATGCAGGTGTTCCCCAGGTAATATCAATATGAAATAGCAATCGTCATGTACTGTCTTCTTAATTCTTATTTTTTTATTGTCCTCTCTAAAAAAATAAAAAAAATACAAGAAATGATAAAATTAACACATGGATTAGAAAAAAAAAATCTTATATATAAAGTACAGTGTATGTGTCGTGTTTGTGCGCATGAGTGTCCAAGCAACTTCTCCGCTCACATTAGTTCGATTTCAATGATTCATAGCTCATTCGAAACCCCGAGAAAAATTAGGCAGAGAAACGATTTTCGTTGAGCTCAGATTCCAGGTTGCCAGATTATGCGAGGTTAAAATATATATTAATGTATTATACTAGCCATTATTGTTGCTTTCATGGTTCAAGGGGGATAACTCTTATTTTCCTTTTGTTTCCAAAAATCAAGAAAATTATCCGTTTTACATATTCCTATATAAAAATCATAAAAAGACGCTGATTTTGATTTTATATAAAAATGTCAAAACGAAAGGAAATAGCTTATTTTAATATTTCCACACAAAAAAAGACAAAATCTAAATAAAAACTAGCTGATTTTCATATGTCTACATATAATAGTTTAAAATGAAGGAAATAGCCCATTTTATATTTCTATATAAGAAGTAGCTGTTTTATGTATAAAAAAATAAAAAAACATGAAGAAAATATAACTGATTTTCTTATTACTGTTTTAAAAGACACAAACTGAGGGAAAAGTGTCAGTTTCATATATTTCTATTTAAAAAGTTAAAACTGCAGAAAATAACTTTTACTCATATTTCTAGATACAAAAACAAAATCTGAAGAGAAACTAGTTGATTTGCATATATCTTTAAGAAAAAGTCGAAAATGATGATTTGAAAATTTCTATATAAAAACCATAGCAGAATCTGATGAAAAACGTGAAAAGTTACCACATTTTATATAAAAATAAAAAATGCTAAAGATAAAACCCTATTTTCATATTTCTATTTAATACAGACAAAATGTGAAGAAAAAGTAACAGATTTTCATATTTCCGTATAAAAAAGAAAATCTGAAATAAAACTTGATAATATTCATAATTATACAAGGAAAACTATCAAAACTGAAGAAAATAGCTCATTTTCATATTTCTATATAAAAAGGACAATATATTAAGATTTTCATTATCTCTTTGAAAAGTGTAAATCACAAGATTTTATATGTCTATGTAAAAAAAATCAAAATCTGACGAACAATTTGGCGATTTTCATATTTCTATATAAAAATGACGAAATCTGTAGAAATGGTTGCAGTTTTTACATATTTCTATATAAAAAAGACAAAATTTTGTACATGAAAGAAAAACTGACAAAATCATATAAAGTAGCAGATTTACCTATTTTTTATATAACAAAATTTAATATTGCATCATACAACCGAATTCTCATTCTACATAAGACAGATAAATCATGAAGAAAAAGTAACAAATGTTCATAGTTCTAGTTAAAAATACAGAAACAGATGAAAAAGAAGCAGATTTCATATTTCTATATAAAAAATTTGAAGGAAAGTAACTAGTTTTATATATTTCTATATAAAAAACAAAACTTGTAGAAAAAAATTGATGATTTTTATATTTCTATATAAAAAGACAAAAAAGATTCAAAATCTGAAGATTCCAGGTTTCTATATAAAAAAGACAAAATCCGAAGAAAACTTTATTGAAGAAAATAGCCCATTTTTATATTTCTATATAAGAAGTAGCTGTTTTATGTATAAAAATCATATTTGTATATAAAATGTTAAGATGAAATCTGAAGAAAAAGTACCTATCTTTATATATTTTTATCTAAAAATAAAAAGACAAAACTGGAAGAAAAAGTAGTCGATTTCATATATCTATATAAAAAGGATCCAATCTCAAGAAAAAGTAATTGATTTTCATATTTCTACATAAAAGCTACAAAATATGAAGAAAAATTAGCAAATTTACCTATTTTATATAAGAAAACTCAAATGTGAAGAAAATCGAATTTTTTCAATTTCCTATATAAAAACACATAATCTGGAAAATAAGACGCTAATTTTCATATTTTTAGAAAAAAAAGGCAGAATCTGAAGGAAATGGAGCTGATTTTCATATTTCCATACAAAAATTACAGATGCATATCTAAAATGTCAAAACTGATGTAAATACCTACTTTTGATGTTTCATAAAAAATAAAATCTTATGTAAAAATTTCATGTTACAATACAAAATAAATAAAATTGGAAGCAAAATTGAGCGTATTTATTTATTTCCATATCAAAAAACAAAATCTGATGAAAAAGAAACCGATTTACCTATTTTTATATATAAAAATTCAGAAAGAAAAAAGCCGGTTTATATATTTCTACATAAAAAAGAAATTATGAATAAAAAATAACTGGTTTTCATATCTCCATATAACAAATCAAATGGAAATTAGCTGATTTTCAGATTTCTATATAAAACAGACCAAATTTCATGAAAAAAGTAGCTACTTTACATATACCTATTCAAAAAACATAAAATGTGATTTATCTATTTCTATATAAAAATTCAAGACAAGAAAAGGTCTGGTTTCTATATTTCTATTTAAAAAAAACAAAATGAGAAGAAAAAGTAGTTATTCTTACATATTTCTATTTATAATATTGAAAAAAGAACGGACTTTAATATTTCTATATAAAAAGACAAATTCTGATGAAAAAGACACTCATTTCATAATTATCTATTAGGTTGGTGCAAAAATAATATCGTTTTTTGACGTTAAAAAAATACGTCAAAAAACGATATTATTTTTGCACCAACCTAATATATACTCAAAATCTGCAGAAAAATGAATGCTTTTCTTATTTGTATAAAAAAAAGACAAAATATGAAGAAAAAGTAGATGATTTATGTAAATGTACACGAAAAGATTAAATCTGATGAATAATGAACTGATTTTCCTATTTCTATACAGAATAGACAAAAAAACTGAAGTAGACGTAACTACCTTTAGATATTTCTATATAAAAAGACGAAATCTGATGAAAAATGAACTGATTTTCCTATTTCTATACAGAATAGACAATAAAACTGAAGTAAACGTAACTACCCATAGATATTTCTATATAAAAAGACGAAATCTGATGAAAAATGAACTGATTTTCCTATTTCTATACAGAATAGACAAAAAAACTGAAGGAAACGTAACTACCTTTAGATATTTCTATATAAAAAGACGAAATCTGATGAAAAATGAACTGATTTTCCTATTTCTATACAGAATAGACGAAACACTGAAGTAAACTTAACTACCTTTAGATATTTCTATATAAAAAGACCAAATCTGATGAAAAATGAACTGATTTTCCTATTTCTATACAGAATAGACAAAAAAACTGAAGTAAACGTAACTACCTTTAGATATTTCTATATAAAAAGACCAAATCTGATGAAAAATGAACTGATTTTCCTATTTCTATACAGAATAGACAAAAAAACTGAAGTAAACGTAACTACCTTTAGATATTTCTATATAAAAAGACCAAATCTGATGAAAAATGAACTGATTTTCCTATTTCTATACAGAATAGACAAAAAACTGAAGTAAACTTAACTACCTTTAGATATTTCTATATAAAAAGACCAAATCTGATGAAAAATGAACTGATTTTCCTATTTCTATACAGAATAGACAAAAAAACTGAAGTAAACTTAACTACCTTTAGATATTTCTATATAAAAAGACCAAATCTGATGAAAAATGAACTGATTTTCCTATTTCTATACAGAATAGACAAAAAAACTGAAGTACGCGTAACTACCTTTAGATATTTCTATATAAAAAGACCAAATCTGATGAAAAATGAACTGATTTTCCTATTTCTATACAGAATAGACAAAAAAACTGAAGTAAACGTAACTACCTTTAGATATTTCTATATAAAAAGACCAAATCTGATGAAAAATGAACTGATTTTCCTATTTCTATACAGAATAGACAAAAAAACTGAAGTAAACGTAACTACCTTTAGATATTTCTATATAAAAAGACCAAATCTGATGAAAAATGAACTGATTTTCCTATTTCTATACAGAATAGACAAAAAACTGAAGTAGACGTAACTACCTTTAGATATTTCTATATAAAAAGACCAAATCTGATGAAAAATAAACTGATTTTCCTATTTCTATACAGAATAGACAAAACACTGAAGTAAACGTAACTACCTTTAGATATTTCTATATAAAAAAACCAAATCTGATGAAAAATGAACTGATTTTCCTATTTCTATAGAGAATAGACAAAAAACTGAAGTAAACGTAACTACCTTTAGATATTTCTATATAAAAAGACCAAATCTGATGAAAAATGAACTGATTTTCCTATTTCTATACAGAATAGACAAAAAAACTGAAGTAAACGTAACTACCTTTAGATATTTCTATATAAAAAGACCAAATCTGATGAAAAATGAACTGATTTTCCTATTTCTATACAGAATAGACAAAAAAACTGAAGTAAACGTAACTACCTTTAGATATTTCTGAATAAAAAGACCAAATCTGATGAAAAATGAACTGATTTTCCTATTTCTATACAGAATAGACAAAAAACTGTAGTAAACTTAACTACCTTTAGATATTTCTATATAAAAAGACCAAATCTGATGAAAAATGAACTGATTTTCCTATTTCTATACAGAATAGACAAAAAACTGAAGTAAACGTAACTACCTTTAGATATTTCTATATAAAAAGACCAAATCTGATGAAAAATGAACTGATTTTCCTATTTCTATACAGAATAGACAAAAAAACTGAAGTAAACGTAACTACCTTTAGATATTCCTATTTAAAAAGGCCAAATCTGATGAAAAATGAACTGATTTTCCTATTTCTATACAGAATAGACAAAAAAACTGAAGTAAACGTAACTACCTTTAGATATTTCTATATAAAAAGACCAAATCTGATGAAAAATGAACTGATTTTCCTATTTCTATACAGAATAGACAAAAAAACTGAAGTAAACGTAACTACCTTTAGATATTTCAATATAAAAAGACCAAATTTAATGAAAAATGAACTGATTTTCCTATTTCTATACAGAATAGACAAAAAACCGAAGTAAACTTAACTACCTTTAGATATTTCTATATAAAAAGACCAAATCTGATGAAAAATGAACTGATTTTCCTATTTCTATACAGAATAGACAAAAAAACTGAAGTAAACTTAACTACCTTTAGATATTTCTATATAAAAAGACCAAATCTGATGAAAAATGAACTGATTTTCCTATTTCTATACAGAATAGACAAAAAAACTGAAGTAAACGTAACTACCTTTAGATATTTCTATATAAAAAGACCAAATCTGATGAAAAATGAACTGATTTTCCTATTTCTATACAGAATAGACAAAAAAACTGAAGTAAACGTAACTACCTTTAGATATTTCTATATAAAAAGACCAAATCTGATGAAAAATGAACTGATTTTCCTATTTCTATACAGAATAGACAAAAAACTGAAGTAGACGTAACTACCTTTAGATATTTCTATATAAAAAGACCAAATCTGATGAAAAATAAACTGATTTTCCTATTTATATACAGAATAGACAAAACACTGAAGTAAACGTAACTACCTTTAGATATTTCTATATAAAAAAACCAAATCTGATGAAAAATGAACTGATTTTCCTATTTCTATAGAGAATAGACAAAAACTGAAGTAAACGTAACTACCTTTAGATATTTCTATATAAAAAGACCAAATCTGATAAAAAATGAACTGATTTTCCTATTTCTATACAGAATAGACAAAAAAACTGAAGTAAACGTAACTACCTTTAGATATTTCTATATAAAAAGACCAAATCTGATGAAAAATGAACTGATTTTCCTATTTCTATACAGAATAGACAAAAAACTGAAGTAAACGTAACTACCTTTAGATATTTCTATATAAAAAGACCAAATCTGATGAAAAATGAACTGATTTTCCTATTTCTATACAGAATAGACAAAAAAACTGAAGTAAACTTAACTACCTTTAGATATTTCTATATAAAAAGACCAAATCTGATGAAAAATGAACTGATTTTCCTATTTCTATACAGAATAGACAAAAAAACTGAAGTAAACGTAACTACCTTTAGATATTTCTATATAAAAAGACCAAATCTGATGAAAAATGAACTGATTTTCCTATTTCTATACAGAATAGACAAAAAAACTGAAGTAAACGTAACTACCTTTAGATATTTCTATATAAAAAGACCAAATCTGATGAAAAATGAACTGATTTTCCTATTTCTATACAGAATAGACAAAAAAACTGAAGTAAACATAACTACCTTTAGATATTTCTATATAAAAAGACCAAATCTGATGAAAAATGAACTGATTTTCCTATTTCTATACAGAATAGACAAAAAACTGAAGTAGACGTAACTACCTTTAGATATTTCTATATAAAAAGACCAAATCTGATGAAAAATAAACTGATTTTCCTATTTCTATACAGAATAGACAAAACACTGAAGTAAACGTAACTACCTTTAGATATTTCTATATAAAAAAACCAAATCTGATGAAAAATGAACTGATTTTCCTATTTCTATAGAGAATAGACAAAAAACTGAAGTAAACGTAACTACCTTTAGATATTTCTATATAAAAAGACCAAATCTGATAAAAAATGAACTGATTTTCCTATTTCTATACAGAATAGACAAAAAAACTGAAGTAAACGTAACTACCTTTAGATATTTCTATATAAAAAGACCAAATCTGATGAAAAATGAACTGATTTTACTATTTCTATACAGAATAGACAAAAAAACTGAAGTAAATGTAACTACCTTTAGATATTTCTATATAAAAAGACCAAATCTGATGAAAAATGAACTGATTTTCCTATTTCTATACAGAATAGACAAAAAACTGAAGTAGACGTAACTACCTTTAGATATTTCTATATAAAAAGACCAAATCTGATGAAAAATAAACTGATTTTCCTATTTCTATACAGAATAGACAAATCACTGAAGTAAACGTAATTACCTTTAGACATTTCTATATAAAAAAACCAAATCTGATGAAAAATGAACTGATTTTCCTATTTCTATACAGAATAGACAAAAAACTGAAGTAAGCGTAACTACCTTTAGATATTTCTATATAAAAAGACCAAATCTTATAAAAAATGAACTGATTTTCCTATTTCTATACAGAATAGACAAAACAATGAAGTAAACGTAACTACCTTTAGATATTTCTATATAAAAAAACCAAATCTGATGAAAAATGAACTGATTTTCCTATTTCTATAGAGAATAGACAAAAAACTGAAGTAAACGTAACTACCTTTAGATATTTCTATATAAAAAGACCAAATCTGATAAAAAATGAACTGATTTTCCTATTTCTATACAGAATAGACAAAAAAACTGAAGTAAACGTAACTACCTTTAGATATTTCTATATAAAAAGACCAAATCTGATGAAAAATGAACTGATTTTCCTATTTCTATACAGAATAGACAAAAAAACTGAAGTAAACGTAACTACCTTTAGATATTTCTATATAAAAAGACCAAATCTGATGAAAAATGAACTGATTTCCCTATTTCTATACAGAATAGACAAAAAAACTGAAGTAAACGTAACTACCTTTAGATATTTCTATATAAAAAGACCAAATCTGATGAAAAATGAACTGATTTTCCTATTTCTATACAGAATAGACAAAAAAACTGAAGTAAACGTAACTACCTTTAGATATTTCAATATAAAAAGACCAAATTTGATGAAAAATGAACTGATTTTCCTATTTCTATACAGAATAGACAAAAAAACTGAAGTAAACGTAACTACCTTTAGATATTTCTATATAAAAAGACCAAATCTGATAAAAAATGAACTGATTTTCCTATTTCTATACAGAATAGACAAAAAACTGAAGTAAACGTAACTACCTTTAGATATTTCTATATAAAAAGACCAAATCTGATGAAAAATGAACTGATTTTCCTATTTCTATACAGAATAGACAAAAAACGGAAGTAGACGTAACTACCTTTAGATATTTCTATATAAAAAGACCAAATCTGATGAAAAATAAACTGATTTTCCTATTTCTATACAGAATAGACAAAACACTGAAGTAAACATAACTACCTTTAGATATTTCTATATAAAAAAACCAAATCTGATGAAAAATGAACTGATTTTCCTATTTCTATAGAGAATAGACAAAAAACTGAAGTAAACGTAACTACCTTTAGATATTTCTATATAAAAAGACCAAATCTGATAAAAAATGAACTGATTTTCCTATTTCTATACAGAATAGACAAAAAAACTGAAGTAAACGTAACTACCTTTAGATATTTCTATATAAAAAGACCAAATCTGATGAAAAATGAACTGATTTTCCTATTTCTATACAGAATAGACAAAAAAACTGAAGTAAACGTAACTACCTTTAGATATTTCTTTATAAAAAGACCAAATCTGATGAAAAATGAACTGATTTTCCTATTTCTATACAGAATAGACAAAAAAACTGAAGTAAACGTAACTACCTTTAGATATTTCTATATAAAAAGACCAAATCTGATGAAAAATGAACTGATTTTCTTATTTCTATACAGAATAGACAAAAAACTGTAGTAAACTTAACTACCTTTAGATATTTCTATATAAAAAGACCAAATCTGATGAAAAATGAACTGATTTTCCTATTTCTATACAGAATAGACAAAAAAACTGAAGTAAACTTAACTACCTTTAGATATTTCTATATAAAAAGACAAAATCTGATGAAAAATGAACTGATTTTCCTATTTCTATACAGAATAGACAAAAAACTGAAGTAAACGTAACTACCTTTAGATATTTCTATATAAAAAGACCAAATCTGATGAAAAATGAACTGATTTTCCTATTTCTATACAGAATAGACAAAAAAACTGAAGTAAACGTAACTACCTTTAGATATTTCTATATAAAAAGGCCAAATCTGATGAAAAATGAACTGATTTTCCTATTTCTATACAGAATAGACAAAAAAACTGAAGTAAACGTAACTACCTTTAGATATTTCTATATAAAAAGGCCAAATCTGATGAAAAATGAACTGATTTTCCTATTTCTATACAGAATAGACAAAAAAACTGAAGTAAACGTAACTACCTTTAGATATTTCTATATAAAAAGACCAAATCTGAAAAAAAAAGTACTGATTTTCCTATTTCTATACAGAATAGACAAAAAACTGAAGTAAACGTAACTACCTTTAGATATTTCTATATAAAAAGACAAAATCTGATGAAAAATAAACTGATTTTCCTATTTCTATACAGAATAGACAAAAAAACTGAAGTAAACGAAACTACCTTTAGATATTTCTATATAAAAAGACCAAATCTGATGAAAAATGAACTGATTTTCCTATTTCTATACAGAATAGACAAAAAAACTGAAGTAAACGTAACTACCTTTAGATATTTCAATATAAAAAGACCAAATTTAATGAAAAATGAACTGATTTTCCTATTTCTATACAGAATAGACAAAAAACCGAAGTAAACTTAACTACCTTTAGATATTTCTATATAAAAAGACCAAATCTGATGAAAAATGAACTGATTTTCCTATTTCTATACAGAATAGACAAAAAAACTGAAGTAAACTTAACTACCTTTAGATATTTCTATATAAAAAGACCAAATCTGATGAAAAATGAACTGATTTTCCTATTTCTATACAGAATAGACAAAAAAACTGAAGTAAACGTAACTACCTTTAGATATTTCTATATAAAAAGACCAAATCTGATGAAAAATGAACTGATTTTCCTATTTCTATACAGAATAGACAAAAAAACTGAAGTAAACGTAACTACCTTTAGATATTTCTATATAAAAAGACCAAATCTGATGAAAAATGAACTGATTTTCCTATTTCTATACAGAATAGACAAAAAACTGAAGTAGACGTAACTACCTTTAGATATTTCTATATAAAAAGACCAAATCTGATGAAAAATAAACTGATTTTCCTATTTATATACAGAATAGACAAAACACTGAAGTAAACGTAACTACCTTTAGATATTTCTATATAAAAAAACCAAATCTGATGAAAAATGAACTGATTTTCCTATTTCTATAGAGAATAGACAAAAACTGAAGTAAACGTAACTACCTTTAGATATTTCTATATAAAAAGACCAAATCTGATAAAAAATGAACTGATTTTCCTATTTCTATACAGAATAGACAAAAAAACTGAAGTAAACGTAACTACCTTTAGATATTTCTATATAAAAAGACCAAATCTGATGAAAAATGAACTGATTTTCCTATTTCTATACAGAATAGACAAAAAACTGAAGTAAACGTAACTACCTTTAGATATTTCTATATAAAAAGACCAAATCTGATGAAAAATGAACTGATTTTCCTATTTCTATACAGAATAGACAAAAAAACTGAAGTAAACTTAACTACCTTTAGATATTTCTATATAAAAAGACCAAATCTGATGAAAAATGAACTGATTTTCCTATTTCTATACAGAATAGACAAAAAAACTGAAGTAAACGTAACTACCTTTAGATATTTCTATATAAAAAGACCAAATCTGATGAAAAATGAACTGATTTTCCTATTTCTATACAGAATAGACAAAAAAACTGAAGTAAACGTAACTACCTTTAGATATTTCTATATAAAAAGACCAAATCTGATGAAAAATAAACTGATTTTCCTATTTCTATACAGAATAGACAAAACACTGAAGTAAACGTAACTACCTTTAGATATTTCTATATAAAAAAACCAAATCTGATGAAAAATGAACTGATTTTCCTATTTCTATAGAGAATAGACAAAAAACTGAAGTAAACGTAACTACCTTTAGATATTTCTATATAAAAAGACCAAATCTGATAAAAAATGAACTGATTTTCCTATTTCTATACAGAATAGACAAAAAAACTGAAGTAAACGTAACTACCTTTAGATATTTCTATATAAAAAGACCAAATCTGATGAAAAATGAACTGATTTTACTATTTCTATACAGAATAGACAAAAAAACTGAAGTAAATGTAACTACCTTTAGATATTTCTATATAAAAAGACCAAATCTGATGAAAAATGAACTGATTTTCCTATTTCTATACAGAATAGACAAAAAACTGAAGTAGACGTAACTACCTTTAGATATTTCTATATAAAAAGACCAAATCTGATGAAAAATAAACTGATTTTCCTATTTCTATACAGAATAGACAAATCACTGAAGTAAACGTAATTACCTTTAGACATTTCTATATAAAAAAACCAAATCTGATGAAAAATGAACTGATTTTCCTATTTCTATACAGAATAGACAAAAAACTGAAGTAAGCGTAACTACCTTTAGATATTTCTATATAAAAAGACCAAATCTTATAAAAAATGAACTGATTTTCCTATTTCTATACAGAATAGACAAAACAATGAAGTAAACGTAACTACCTTTAGATATTTCTATATAAAAAAACCAAATCTGATGAAAAATGAACTGATTTTCCTATTTCTATAGAGAATAGACAAAAAACTGAAGTAAACGTAACTACCTTTAGATATTTCTATATAAAAAGACCAAATCTGATAAAAAATGAACTGATTTTCCTATTTCTATACAGAATAGACAAAAAAACTGAAGTAAACGTAACTACCTTTAGATATTTCTATATAAAAAGACCAAATCTGATGAAAAATGAACTGATTTTCCTATTTCTATACAGAATAGACAAAAAAACTGAAGTAAACGTAACTACCTTTAGATATTTCTATATAAAAAGACCAAATCTGATGAAAAATGAACTGATTTCCCTATTTCTATACAGAATAGACAAAAAAACTGAAGTAAACGTAACTACCTTTAGATATTTCTATATAAAAAGACCAAATCTGATGAAAAATGAACTGATTTTCCTATTTCTATACAGAATAGACAAAAAAACTGAAGTAAACGTAACTACCTTTAGATATTTCAATATAAAAAGACCAAATTTGATGAAAAATGAACTGATTTTCCTATTTCTATACAGAATAGACAAAAAAACTGAAGTAAACGTAACTACCTTTAGATATTTCTATATAAAAAGACCAAATCTGATAAAAAATGAACTGATTTTCCTATTTCTATACAGAATAGACAAAAAACTGAAGTAAACGTAACTACCTTTAGATATTTCTATATAAAAAGACCAAATCTGATGAAAAATGAACTGATTTTCCTATTTCTATACAGAATAGACAAAAAACGGAAGTAGACGTAACTACCTTTAGATATTTCTATATAAAAAGACCAAATCTGATGAAAAATAAACTGATTTTCCTATTTCTATACAGAATAGACAAAACACTGAAGTAAACATAACTACCTTTAGATATTTCTATATAAAAAAACCAAATCTGATGAAAAATGAACTGATTTTCCTATTTCTATAGAGAATAGACAAAAAACTGAAGTAAACGTAACTACCTTTAGATATTTCTATATAAAAAGACCAAATCTGATAAAAAATGAACTGATTTTCCTATTTCTATACAGAATAGACAAAAAAACTGAAGTAAACGTAACTACCTTTAGATATTTCTATATAAAAAGACCAAATCTGATGAAAAATGAACTGATTTTCCTATTTCTATACAGAATAGACAAAAAAACTGAAGTAAACGTAACTACCTTTAGATATTTCTTTATAAAAAGACCAAATCTGATGAAAAATGAACTGATTTTCCTATTTCTATACAGAATAGACAAAAAAACTGAAGTAAACGTAACTACCTTTAGATATTTCTATATAAAAAGACCAAATCTGATGAAAAATGAACTGATTTTCTTATTTCTATACAGAATAGACAAAAAACTGTAGTAAACTTAACTACCTTTAGATATTTCTATATAAAAAGACCAAATCTGATGAAAAATGAACTGATTTTCCTATTTCTATACAGAATAGACAAAAAAACTGAAGTAAACTTAACTACCTTTAGATATTTCTATATAAAAAGACAAAATCTGATGAAAAATGAACTGATTTTCCTATTTCTATACAGAATAGACAAAAAACTGAAGTAAACGTAACTACCTTTAGATATTTCTATATAAAAAGACCAAATCTGATGAAAAATGAACTGATTTTCCTATTTCTATACAGAATAGACAAAAAAACTGAAGTAAACGTAACTACCTTTAGATATTTCTATATAAAAAGGCCAAATCTGATGAAAAATGAACTGATTTTCCTATTTCTATACAGAATAGACAAAAAAACTGAAGTAAACGTAACTACCTTTAGATATTTCTATATAAAAAGGCCAAATCTGATGAAAAATGAACTGATTTTCCTATTTCTATACAGAATAGACAAAAAAACTGAAGTAAACGTAACTACCTTTAGATATTTCTATATAAAAAGACCAAATCTGAAAAAAAAAGTACTGATTTTCCTATTTCTATACAGAATAGACAAAAAACTGAAGTAAACGTAACTACCTTTAGATATTTCTATATAAAAAGACAAAATCTGATGAAAAATAAACTGATTTTCCTATTTCTATACAGAATAGACAAAAAAACTGAAGTAAACGAAACTACCTTTAGATATTTCTATATAAAAAGACCAAATCTGATGAAAAATGAACTGATTTTCCTATTTCTATACAGAATAGACAAAAAAACTGAAGTAGACGTAACTACCTTTAGATATTTCTATATAAAAAGACCAAATCTGATGAAAAATAAACTGATTTTCCTATTTCTATACAGAATAGACAAAAAAACTGAAGTAGACGTAACTACCTTTAGATATTTCTATATAAAAAAACCAAATCTGATGAAAAATGAACTGATTTTCCTATTTCTATAGAGAATAGACAAAAAACTGAAGTAAACGTAACTACCTTTAGATATTTCTATATAAAAAGACCAAATCTGATGAAAAATGAACTGATTTTCCTATTTCTATACAGAATAGACAAAAAAACTGAAGTAAACGTAACTACCTTTAGATATTTCTATATAAAAAGACCAAATCTGATGAAAAATGAACTGATTTTCCTATTTCTATACAGAATAGACGAAAAAACTGAAGTAAACGTAACTACCTTTAGATATTTCTATATAAAAAGACCAAATCTGATGAAAAATGAACTGATTTTCCTATTTCTATACAGAATAGACAAAAAACTGAAGCAAATGTAACTACCTTTAGATATTTCTATATAAAAAGACGAAATCTGATGAAAAATGAACTGATTTTCCTATTTCTATACAGAATAGACCAAAAAACTGTAGTAAACGTAACTACCTTTAGATATTTCTATATAAAAAGACCAAATCTGATGAAAAATGAAGTGATTTTCCTATTTCTATACAGAATAGACAAAAAAACTGAAGTAAACGTAACTACCTTTAGATATTTCTATATAAAAAGACCAAATCTGATAAAAAATGAATTGATTTTCCTATTTCTATACAGAATAGACAAAAAAACTGAAGTAAACGAAACTACCTTTAGATATTTCTATATAAAAAGGCCAAATCTGATGAAAAATGAACTGATTTTCCTATTTCTATACAGAATAGACTAAAAAACTGAAGTAAACGTAACTACCTTTAGATATTTCTATATAAAAAGACCAAATCTGATGAAAAATGAACTGATTTTCTTATTTCTATACAGAATAGACAAAAAAACTGAAGTAAACGTAACTACCTTTAGATATTTCTATATAAAAAGACCAAATCTGATGAAAAATAAACTGATTTTCCTATTTCTATACAGAATAGATAAAAAACTGAAGTAAACGTAACTACCTTTAGATATTTCTATATAAAAAGACCAAATCTGATGAAAAATGAACTGATTTTCCTATTTCTATACAGAATATAGAAAAAAACTGAAGTAAACGTCACTACCTTTAGATATTTCTATATAAAAAGACCAAATCTGATGAAAAATGAACTGATTTTGCTATTTCTATACAGAATAGATAAAAAACTGAAAGTAAACGTAACTACCTTTAGATATTTCTATATAAAAAGACCAAATCTGATGAAAAATGAACTGATTTTCCTATTTCTATACAGTATAGACAAAAAACTGAAGTAAACGTAACTACCTTTAGATATTTCTATATAAAAAGACCAAATCTGATGAAAAATGAACTGATTTTCCTATTTCTATACAGAATAGACAAAAAAACTGAAGTAAACGTAACTACCTTTAGATATTTCTATATCAAAAGACCAAATCTGATGAAAAATAAACTGATTATCCTATTTCTATACAGAATAGACAAAAAAACTGAAGTAAACTTAACTACCTTTAGATATTTCTATATAAAAAGACCAAATCTGATGAAAAATGAACTGATTTTCCTATTTCTATACAGAATAGACAAAAAAACTGAAGTAAACGTCACTACCTTTAGATATTTCTATATAAAAAGACCAAATCTGATGAAAAATGAACTGATTTTGCTATTTCTATACAGAATAGATAAAAAACTGAAGTAAACGTAACTACCTTTAGATATTTCTATATAAAAAGACCAAATCTGATGAAAAATAAACTGATTTTCCTATTTCTATACAGAATAGACAAAAAAACTGAAGTAAACGTCACTACCTTAAGATATTTCTATATAAAAAGACCAAATCTGATAAAAAATGAAATGATTTTCCTATTTCTATACAGAATAGTTAAAAAACTGAAGTAAACGTAACTACCTTTAGATATTTCTATATAAAAAGACCAAATCTGATAAAAAATGAAATGATTTTTTTATTTCTATACAGTATAGACAAAAAAACTGAAGTAAACGTAACTACCTTTAGATATTTCTATATAAAAAGACGAAATCTGATGAAAAATAAACTGATTATCCTATTTCTATACAGAATAGACAAAAAAACTGAAGTAAACTTAACTCCCTTTAGATATTTCTATATAAAAAGACCAAATCTGATGAAAAATGAACTGATTTTCCTATTTCTATACAGAATTGACAAAAAAACTGAAGTAAACGTAACTACCTTTAGATATTTTTATATAAAAAGACCAAATCTGATGAAAAATGAGCTGATTTTCCTATTTCTATACAGAATAGACAAAAAAACTGAAGTAAACGTAACTACCTTTAGATATTTCTATATAAAAAGACAAAATCTGATGAAAAATAAACTGATTTTCCTATTTCTATACAGAATAGACAAAAAAACTGAAGTAAACGTAACTACCTTTAGATATTTCTATATAAAAAGACCAAATCTGATGAAAAATAAACTGATTTTCCTATTTCTATACAGAATAGACAAAAAAACTGAAGTAAACGTAACTACCTTTAGATATTTCTATATAAAAAGACCAAATCTGATGAAAAATGAACTGATTTTCCTATTTCTATACAGAATAGACAAAAAACTGAAGTAAACGTAACTACCTTTCGATATTTCTATATAAAAATACCAAATCTGATGAAAAATGAACTGATTTTCCTATTTCTATACAGAATAGACAAAAAAACTTAAGTAAACGTAACTACCTTTAGATATTTCTATATAAAAAGACCAAATCTGATGAAAAATAAACTGATTTTCCTCTTTCTATGCAGAATAGACAAAAAAACTGAAGTAAACGTAACTACCTTTAGATATTTCTATATAAAAAGATCAAATCTGATGAAAAATGAACTGATTTTCCTATTTCTATACAGAAAACTGAAGTAAACGTAACTACCTTTAGATATTTCTATATAAAAAGACCAAATCTGATGAAAAATAAACTGATTATCCTATTTCTATACAGAATAGACAAAAAAACTGAAGTAAACGTAACTACCTTTAGATATTTCTATATAAAAAGACCAAATCTGATGAAAAATAAACTGATTTTCCTATTTCTATACAGAATAGACAAAAAAACTGAAGTAAACGTCACTACCTTTAGATATTTCTATATAAAAAGACCAAATCTGATAAAAAATGAAATGATTTTCCTATTTCTATACAGAATAGTTAAAAAACTGAAGTAAACGTAACTACCTTTAGATATTTCTATATAAAAAGACCAAATGTGATAAAAAATGAAATGATTTTTTTATTTCTATACAGTATAGACAAAAAAACTGAAGTAAACGTAACTACCTTTAGATATTTCTATATAAAAAGACCAAATCTGATGAAAAATGAACTGATTTTCCTATTTCTATACAGAATAGACAAAAAACTTAAGTAAACGTAACTACCTTTAGATATTTCTATATAAAAAGACCAAATCTGATGAAAAATGAACTGATTTTCCTATGTCTATACAGAATAGACAAAAAAACTGAAGTAAACGTCACTACCTTTTGATATTTCTATATAAAAAGACCAAATCTGATGAAAAATGAACTGATTTTGCTATTTCTATACAGAATAGATAAAAAACTGAAGTAAACGTAACTACCTTTAGATATTTCTATATAAAAAGACCAAATCTGATGAAAAATGAAATGATTTTCCTATTTATATACAGTATAGACAAAAAACTGAAGTAAACGTAACTACCTTTAGATATTTCTATATAAAAAGACCAAATCTGATGAAAAATGAACTGATTTTCCTATTTCTATACAGAATAGACAAAAAAACTGAAGTAAACGTAACTACCTTTAGATATTTCTATATAAAAAGACCAAATCTGATGAAAAATAAACTGATTTTCCTCTTTCTATGCAGAATAGACAAAAAAACTGAAGTAAACGTAACTACCTTTAGATATTTCTATATAAAAAGATCAAATCTGATGAAAAATGAACTGATTTTCCTATTTCTATACAGAATAGACAAAAAACTGAAGTAAACGTAACTACCTTTCGATATTTCTATATAAAAATACCAAATCTGATGAAAAATGAACTGATTTTCCTATTTCTATACAGAATAGACAAAAAAACTTAAGTAAACGTAACTACCTTTAGATATTTCTATATAAAAAGACCAAATCTGATGAAAAATAAACTGATTTTCCTCTTTCTATGCAGAATAGACAAAAAAACTGAAGTAAACGTAACTACCTTTAGATATTTCTATATAAAAAGATCAAATCTGATGAAAAATGAACTGATTTTCCTATTTCTATACAGAAAACTGAAGTAAACGTAACTACCTTTAGATATTTCTATATAAAAAGACCAAATCTGATGAAAAATAAACTGATTATCCTATTTCTATACAGAATAGACAAAAAAACTGAAGTAAACGTAACTACCTTTAGATATTTCTATATAAAAAGACAAAATCTGATGAAAAATAAACTGATTTTCCTATTTCTATACAGAATAGACAAAAAAACTGAAGTAAACGTCACTACCTTTAGATATTTCTATATAAAAAGACCAAATCTGATAAAAAATGAAATGATTTTCCTATTTCTATACAGAATAGTTAAAAAACTGAAGTAAACGTAACTACCTTTAGATATTTCTATATAAAAAGACCAAATGTGATAAAAAATGAAATGATTTTTTTATTTCTATACAGTATAGACAAAAAAACTGAAGTAAACGTAACTACCTTTAGATATTTCTATATAAAAAGACCAAATCTGATGAAAAATGAACTGATTTTCCTATTTCTATACAGAATAGACAAAAAACTTAAGTAAACGTAACTACCTTTAGATATTTCTATATAAAAAGACTAAATCTGATGAAAAATGAACTGATTTTCCTATGTCTATACAGAATAGACAAAAAAACTGAAGTAAACGTCACTACCTTTTGATATTTCTATATAAAAAGACCAAATCTGATGAAAAATGAACTGATTTTGCTATTTCTATACAGAATAGATAAAAAACTGAAGTAAACGTAACTACCTTTAGATATTTCTATATAAAAAGACCAAATCTGATGAAAAATGAAATGATTTTCCTATTTATATACAGTATAGACAAAAAACTGAAGTAAACGTAACTACCTTTAGATATTTCTATATAAAAAGACCAAATCTGATGAAAAATGAACTGATTTTCCTATTTCTATACAGAATAGACAAAAAAACTGAAGTAAACGTAACTACCTTTAGATATTTCTATATAAAAAGACCAAATCTGATGAAAAATAAACTGATTTTCCTCTTTCTATGCAGAATAGACAAAAAAACTGAAGTAAACGTAACTACCTTTAGATATTTCTATATAAAAAGATCAAATCTGATGAAAAATGAACTGATTTTCCTATTTCTATACAGAAAACTGAAGTAAACGTAACTACCTTTAGATATTTCTTTATAAAAAGACCAAATCTGATGAAAAATAAACTGATTATCCTATTTCTATACAGAATAGACAAAAAAACTGAAGTAAACGTAACTACCTTTAGATATTTCTATATAAAAAGACCAAATCTGATGAAAAATAAACTGATTTTCCTATTTCTATACAGAATAGACAAAAAAACTGAAGTAAACGTCACTACCTTTAGATATTTCTATATAAAAAGACCAAATCTGATAAAAAATGAAATGATTTTCCTATTTCTATACAGAATAGTTAAAAAACTGAAGTAAACGTAACTACCTTTAGATATTTCTATATGAAAAGACCAAATCTGATAAAAAATGAAATGATTTTTTTATTTCTATACAGTATAGACAAAAAAACTGAAGTAAACGTAACTACCTTTAGATATTTCTATATAAAAAGACCAAATCTGATGAAAAATGAACTGATTTTCCTATTTCTATACAGAATAGACAAAAAAACTGAAGTAAACGTAACTACCTTTAGATATTTCTATATAAAAAGACCAAATCTGATGAAAAATGAACTGATTTTCCTATGTCTATACAGAATAGACAAAAAAACTGAAGTAAACGTCACTACCTTTTAATATTTCTATATAAAAAGACCAAATCTGATGAAAAATGAACTGATTTTGCTATTTCTATACAGAATAGATAAAAAACTGAAGTAAACGTAACTACCTTTAGATATTTCTATATAAAAAGACGAAATCTGATGAAAAATAAACTGATTATCCTATTTCTATACAGAATAGACAAAAAAACTGAAGTAAACTTAACTCCCTTTAGATATTTCTATATAAAAAGACCAAATCTGATGAAAAATGAACTGATTTTCCTATTTCTATACAGAATTGACAAAAAAACTGAAGTAAAGGTAACTACCTTTAGATATTTCTATATAAAAAGACCAAATCTGATGAAAAATGAGCTGATTTTCTTATTTCTATACAGAATAGACAAAAAAACTGAAGTAAACGTAACTACCCTTAGATATTTCTATATAAAAAGACAAAATCTGATGAAAAATAAACTGATTTTCCTATTTCTATACAGAATAGATAAAAAACTGAAGTAAACGTAACTACCTTTAGATATTTCTATATAAAAAGACAAAATCTGATGAAAAATAAACTGATTTTCCTATTTCTATACAGAATAGACAAAAAAACTGAAGTAAACGTAACTACCTTTAGATATTTCTATATAAAAAGACCAAATCTGATGAAAAATAAACTGATTTTCCTATTTCTATACAGAATAGACAAAAAAACTGAAGTAAACGTAACTACCTTTAGATATTTCTATATAAAAAGACCAAATCTGATGAAAAATGAACTGATTTTCCTATTTCTATACAGAATAGACAAAAAACTGAAGTAAACGTAACTACCTTTCGATATTTCTATATAAAAAGACCAAATCTGATGAAAAATGAACTGATTTTCCTATTTCTATACAGAATAGACAAAAAAACTTAAGTAAACCTAACTACCTTTAGATATTTCTATATAAAAAGACCAAATCTGATGAAAAATAAACTGATTTTCCTCTTTCTATGCAGAATAGACAAAAAAACTGAAGTAAACGTAACTACCTTTAGATATTTCTATATAAAAAGATCAAATCTGATGAAAAATGAACTGATTTTCCTATTTCTATACAGAAAACTGAAGTAAACGTAACTACCTTTAGATATTTCTATATAAAAAGACCAAATCTGATGAAAAATAAACTGATTTTCCTATTTCTATACAGAATAGACAAAAAAACTGAAGTAAACGTCACTACCTTTAGATATTTCTATATAAAAAGACCAAATCTGATAAAAAATGAAATGATTTTCCTATTTCTATACAGAATAGTTAAAAAACTGAAGTAAACGTAACTACCTTTAGATATTTCTATATAAAAAGACCAAATCTGATAAAAAATGAAATGATTTTTTTATTTCTATACAGTATAGACAAAAAAACTGAAGTAAACGTAACTACCTTTAGATATTTCTATATAAAAAGACCAAATCTGATGAAAAATGAACTGATTTTCCTATGTCTATACAGAATAGACAAAAAAACTGAAGTAAACGTCACTACCTTTTGATATTTCTATATAAAAAGACCAAATCTGATGAAAAATGAACTGATTTTGCTATTTCTATACAGAATAGATAAAAAACTGAAGTAAACGTAACTACCTTTAGATATTTCTATATAAAAAGACCAAATCTGATGAAAAATGAAATGATTTTCCTATTTATATACAGTATAGACAAAAAACTGAAGTAAACGTAACTACCTTTAGATATTTCTATATAAAAAGACCAAATCTGATGAAAAATGAACTGATTTTCCTATTTCTATACAGAATAGACAAAAAAACTGAAGTAAACGTAACTACCTTTAGATATTTCTATATAAAAAGACCAAATCTGATGAAAAATAAACTGATTTTCCTCTTTCTATGCAGAATAGACAAAAAAACTGAAGTAAACGTAACTACCTTTAGATATTTCTATATAAAAAGATCAAATCTGATGAAAAATGAACTGATTTTCCTATTTCTATACAGAAAACTGAAGTAAACGTAACTACCTTTAGATATTTCTTTATAAAAAGACCAAATCTGATGAAAAATAAACTGATTATCCTATTTCTATCCAGAATAGACAAAAAAACTGAAGTAAACGTAACTACCTTTAGATATTTCTATATAAAAAGACCAAATCTGATGAAAAATAAACTGATTTTCCTATTTCTATACAGAATAGACAAAAAAACTGAAGTAAACGTCACTACCTTTAGATATTTCTATATAAAAAGACCAAATCTGATAAAAAATGAAATGATTTTCCTATTTCTATACAGAATAGTTAAAAAACTGAAGTAAACGTAACTACCTTTAGATATTTCTATATAAAAAGACCAAATCTGATAAAAAATGAAATGATTTTTTTATTTCTATACAGTATAGACAAAAAAACTGAAGTAAACGTAACTACCTTTAGATATTTCTATATAAAAAGACCAAATCTGATGAAAAATGAACTGATTTTCCTATTTCTATACAGAATAGACAAAAAACTGAAGTAAACGTAACTACCTTTAGATATTTCTATATAAAAAGACCAAATCTGATGAAAAATGAACTGATTTTCCTATGTCTATACAGAATAGACAAAAAAACTGAAGTAAACGTCACTACCTTTTGATATTTCTATATAAAAAGACCAAATCTGATGAAAAATGAACTGATTTTGCTATTTCTATACAGAATAGATAAAAAACTGAAGTAAACGTAACTACCTTTAGATATTTCTATATAAAAAGACGAAATCTGATGAAAAATAAACTGATTATCCTATTTCTATACAGAATAGACAAAAAAACTGAAGTAAACTTAACTCCCTTTAGATATTTCTATATAAAAAGACCAAATCTGATGAAAAATGAACTGATTTTCCTATTTCTATACAGAATTGACAAAAAAACTGAAGTAAAGGTAACTACCTTTAGATATTTCTATATAAAAAGACCAAATCTGATGAAAAATGAGCTGATTTTCTTATTTCTATACAGAATAGACAAAAAAACTGAAGTAAACGTAACTACCTTTAGATATTTCTATATAAAAAGACAAAATCTGATGAAAAATAAACTGATTTTCCTATTTCTATACAGAATAGATAAAAAACTGAAGTAAACGTAACTACCTTTAGATATTTCTATATAAAAAGACCAAATCTGATGAAAAATAAACTGATTTTCCTATTTCTATACAGAATAGACAAAAAAACTGAAGTAAACGTAACTACCTTTAGATATTTCTATATAAAAAGACCAAATCTGATGAAAAATGAACTGATTTTCCTATTTCTATACAGAATAGACAAAAAACTGAAGTAAACGTAACTACCTTTCGATATTTCTATATAAAAAGACCAAATCTGATGAAAAATGAACTGATTTTCCTATTTCTATACAGAATAGACAAAAAAACTGAAGTAAACGTAACTACCTTTAGATATTTCTATATAAAAAGACCAAATCTGATGAAAAATAAACTGATTTTCCTCTTTCTATGCAGAATAGACAAAAAAACTGAAGTAAACGTAACTACCTTTAGATATTTCTATATAAAAAGATCAAATCTGATGAAAAATGAACTGATTTTCCTATTTCTATACAGAAAACTGAAGTAAACGTAACTACCTTTAGATATTTCTATATAAAAAGACCAAATCTGATGAAAAATAAACTGATTATCCTATTTCTATACAGAATAGACAAAAAAACTGAAGTAAACGTAACTACCTTTAGATATTTCTATATAAAAAGACCAAATCTGATGAAAAATAAACTGATTTTCCTATTTCCATACAGAATAGACAAAAAACTGAAGTAAACGTAACTATCTGTAGATATTTCTATATAAAAAGACCAAATCTGATAAAAAATTAACTGATTTTCCTATTTCTATACAGAATAGACAAAAAACTGAAGTAAACGTAACTACCTTTAGATATTTCCATATAAAAAGACCAAATCTGATGTAAGATGAACTGATTTTCCTATTTCTATACAGAATAGACAAAAAACTGAAGTAAACGTAACTACCTTTAGATATTTCTATATAAAAAGACGAAATCTGATGAAAAATAAACTGATTTTCCTATTTCTATACAGAATAGACAAAAAAACTGAAGTAAACGTAACTACCTTTAGATATTTCCATATAAAAAGACCAAATCTGATGAAAAATGAATTGATTTTCCTATTTCTATACAGAATAGACAAAAAAACTGAAGAAAACGTAACTACCTTTAGATATTTCTATATAAAAAGACCAAATCTGATAAAAAATGAACTGATTTTGCTATTTCTATACAGAATAGACAAAAAAACTCAAGTAAACGTAACTACCTTTAGATATTTCTATATAAAAAGACCAAATCTAATGAAAAATGAACTGATTTTCCTATTTCTATATAGAATAGACAAAAAAACTGAAGTAAACGTAACTACCTTTAGATATTTCTATATAAAAAGACGAAATCTGATGAAAAATGAACTGATTTTCCTATTTCTATACAGAATAGACAAAAAAACTGAAGTAAACGTAACTACCTTTAGATATTTCTATATAAAAAGACCAAATCTGATGAAAAATAAACTGATTTTCCTATTTCTATGCAGAATAGACAAAAAAACTGACGTAAACGCAACTACCTTTAGATATTTCTATATAAAAAGACCAAATCTGATGAAAAATGAACTGATTTTCCTATTTCTATACAGAATAGACAAAAAAACTGAAGTAAACGTAACTACCTTTAGATATTTCTATATAAAAAGACGAAATCTGATGAAAAATGAACTGATTTTCCTATTTCTATACAGAATAGACAAAAAAACTGAAGTAAACGTAACTACCTTTAGATATTTCTATATAAAAAGACCAAATCTGATGAAAAATAAACTGATTTTCCTATTTCTATGCAGAATAGACAAAAAAACTGAAGTAAACGTAACTACCTTTAGATATTTCTATATAAAAAGACCAAATCTGATGAAAAATGAACTGATTTTCCTATTTCTATACAGAATAGACAAAAAACTGAAGTAAACGTAACTACCTTTTGATATTTCTATATAAAAAGACCAAATCTGATGAAAAATGAACTGATTTTCCTATTTCTATACAGAATAGACAAAAAACTGAAGAAAACGTAACTACCTTTAGATATTTCTATATAAAAAGACCAAATCTGATGAAAAATGAACTGATTTTCCTATTTCTATACAGAATAGACAAAAAAACTGAAGTAAACGTAACTACCTTTAGATATTTCTATATAAAAAGACCAAATCTAATGAAAAATGAACTGATTTTCCTATTTCTATACAGAATAGGCAAAAAACTGAAGTAAACGTAACTACCTTTAGATATTTCTATATAAAAAGACGAAATCTGATGAAAAATGAACTGATTTTCCTATTTCTATACAGAATAGACAAAAAAACTGAAGTAAACGTAACTACCTTTAGATATTTCTATATAAAAAGACCAAATCTGATGAAAAATAAACTGATTTTCCTATTTCTATGCAGAATAGACAAAAAAACTGAAGTAAACGTAACTACCTTTAGATATTTCTATATAAAAATACCAAATCTGATGAAAAATGAACTGATTTTCCTATTTCTATTTTAAAAAATTCAGAACAGTAGAAAAAATATTTAATATTTCTCTATATATAGTTAAAATCTGAAAAAGTTGAGGCTTTTTATATTTGTATTTATAAAACAAAATCTGAAGAAAAAGTAGATGCTTTATACATACATACATATATATATATATATATATATATATATATATATATATATATATATATATATATATATGCCAAAAAGCGGCTCGGATTGAGAAATTGTAAAGCTGAGTTCGAATTCCAGTCGTGTTCTTTACATTAACTTAGGTACTAACAGTCTTTCTCAAGGGTTTTAGCATCTAATACAATCAAGCTCTCTTCCCCCAAGCTATGGGTAAATTGCAGGGCAGACTTGATTCTATAGCCATATATGGCAACCGAAAGAAAGTTAAGACGAAATCTGAAGAAAAATATCTGCTATACATATTTCTATATAAAGAAACGACAAAATCAGATAAAAAATTAGCTGATTCATATATATCTATAAAAAAGACCGAATCTACAGAAAAAGTAGATGATTTAACTGTTTCTATGTAAAAAAGACATAATTGGAGAAAATGGCAGGTTTTCATATTTCTATGTAAAGAAGTTGCTCTTTTTACATATTTCTTTATAAAAGTAACCTGAATAAAATGTAGTTGAAAATTTTAAAGGAAAAGTATCAAAACTGAAGAAAATAATATATTTCTATATAAAAAATCTAAAGAAAATGTATCTTTGTTACATACTTTCTTATAAATAAAAATAAATATGAAACTGACAAAATCTAAATCAAAAGTCCATGTTTTTGCATGTTTTATAAATAGATAACCTGATGAATGTCGCTGATTTGCATATTTTATATAATGTCAAAATTGAAGAAAATAGACGATTTCATATTTCTATCAGAATGATAAAATCAGAAGAAAAAGTAGCAAATTTTCATATTGTATGAAAAAGACATCTGAAGCAAAAGTAACTGTTTTTTACGTATTTTCAATTAAAAGAGACAAGACCTGAAGAAAAAGTATCTGATTTACATATCTTCATATAAAAATGTTAAATCTGAGGAAAATAACCGATTTTCATATTTATATATAAAAAGAAAATCTGAAGAAAAGTAACTGATTTTCATTTCTATACAAAAAAGACATAAATTGAAGAAAAAGTAACCGATTTGCATATATCTATACAAATGATAAATCTAAAGATAATTTTCCTGTAGAAAATCTAGAGAAAAATAACTGATTTATATATTAGGTTGGTGCAAAAGTAATTTCGTTTTCTAACATATGTTACTATTTGAGAAAACGAAATTATTTTTGCACCAACCTAATATATCTAAATAAAGAAGCCCAAATCTGGAGAAAACGTAGCAGATTTTCATATTTCTATATGAAAAAGACAAAATCGGAAGAAGTAGCTGATTTACTTATTTGTATATATATATATATGGAAATCAAAAGACAATTTTCATATTTATATATAAAGCACTCAAAAATGAAAATATTGACTTTTATATTACTGATATGTATTCCAAGATGTGTTCATCTATTATTTGTAGATTAGTGAATTTAACTTAGAAGAGAAAAAAAGGAATAATACTATAAATTTTGCTGTAAAATCAATCATTTTAAAGAGGAATAAAATGTTTATCTTTTTTTTTTTTACTAAGGTTTTGATGAGAAATAGTATGTTGCTTTTTGTCTGCTTTTTATAATTTTATTCTTATTTTAATTATAAAGAAACCTTTATATTCGAATAGAAAAAAGCGTTATTAGGTGCCGTCAAGGAATTTCGTAAAAAATCCTTTATTCGGATATATTGTTCTCATTACATTGTTCGTACTAGGGAATATCTCGTATCAGTTAATTAGTTCTTTCGATTTGCGTTAAATCTGTGTATGTGAATTTTACTTAGTTGCAGAGACTACGTTAGAACAATTAGGTGATAGAATGATTTTCAATGCTATGTTAGATTAACAGAGGAGACTATTACAGCCTAGTATGTGTGCTAATACTTTCAGTCATTTTGTTTTCCAATGTTATCTTTTATTCTAATTTAATTCCACATCATTTGGCTACTCACTTTTTCCTCTATACATAATGAATGGCGATTTGATTTTATAGTTTTTCAGCAGATTACGGATTTTGATGATCTTCAAGCCGTAAATTTAAGTTGTTGGCTGCCATTACATCCCCTAACTGCATGGAATAGTATACACACAATTGTTGGTTATATTTTTACCTGGTAGAAGTTTGAAACTGCTTTTGAATACTATCCTGATATTTTATGGATCACAGATCCTCCAAAATACATTAGAATTGAAAAGTTGTGGAATGCCTGAAGCAATATTAAAATTTAATTGTTGCAAGAACAATTATTGTCGTATATGAATATAGCCGAAGAATACTCTTAGACCAAAATGCTGCCCTAAGTTAGCTAATCTTTTAACTCTCCGGCGTTTGTTTTTAAAAATTCTTCTATCTGTTCGTCAAGAAGTAAAATTCCTTTAATCATACTCTAATCTAACACTTAGACAATTTTGTTGTTACACGGTTTGGTCAATTTTGCTGTTACACCCAATATATAGTGACAGTAACGTCAGGAATGCGGACCTGTTGGTCCAGTTTTAAATTCTTAGACACATCTTCAAGCCAGCGTGTCTGCCATGAGTTTAAACACTAATACAATATCTGAAGTGATATTGATGTGGATATATGCTGTTATCATCCTAGTTTGATACTTATACCATTCCGATAACTGCTTCTTATTAAATCTTACTGTACAAGACGACGGTATTAGAAAGCGAAAAAGTTAGCAACCATCAATTGCAAGAAGATAGAAAGTATACTGATCACCAAGAGAAAAAGCCTAAGATATGAGTTACAAATTGGAGAAGTTTAAATATCTGGGAAGTGATTTAACAGAGGATGGAAAATATGATACCGAGATCCTAACAGGGACTAGCGAAAGAAATGTTCCAAAAGCTAAGCGTTGTGAGACGGAAAAATTACGTTAGAAACAAAGAGAGCTAGATTGCTATGTGATACACCTCCTCTTCTATGGTAATGAGACAATCTCCTCTTCTATGGTAATGAGACAATCTCCTCTTCTATGGCAATGAGACAATCTCATCTTCTATGGCAATGAGACAATATCCTCTTCTATGGTAATGAGACAATCTCCTCTTCTATGGCAATGAGACAATCTCCTCTTCTATGGTAATGAGACAATCTCCTCTTCTATGGCAATGAGACAATCGCCTCTTCTATGGCAATGAGACAATCTCCCAGCGGATGAGGAGAAAACTAGAGGGAATAGAAATATGGTTTTACAGAAGGATACTGAAGATTGCATAGACGGAGCGTGTAATCAGCAGGGAAGTCTTAATGAAAATGGCAACAGAAAGAACAATTCAGACAGGTGAAATACATTGAACACATAATGAGGAAGGCTTTGGAAAACTTAACTCGCACGTAGCTTATTGAGGGTAAGAGAGGCGGGGTGGAGCCACTTACCTGACGAGCTTTTTGAAATATATGGCGGAACGTGAATGGAAGTGTTAGTAAAGGGAGATAAACTGCTAAGAGTCACACGAGATGTGAAGTTGTGGAGAGCCATGATAGCCTATGTTCTGAAGAGACGCGACACATAGAAGAAGTTTGAATATTTTTCTCATGTATATATCAATAACGATTTTGAAATATGAAGTTACGTTTATCCTGAATTTTATGTGTGGAATTGTTTTCATTCATTTATGTAAAAATACTGATGTAGTAAACTCTTTTCGATGAAAGAATATTAAATTTAACAGTTCTTTGAATTTTATTTTATTTTTTCTTAATATTTGAAATTATTAAAATTTACTAATTTGTTGAATTCATGAATTCACTTTTAAGTTGGAAATATTTGAAATCACACGACAATCAAAAATCACCACCAATTACTAGCAAGTATCTTCTAAAAGAAACATGTAAGATTGTTTGAACTTATAAAAAATCAAAGGTTTTTGGTACTAGATATAACTATATGTACACCATTGAACTTCAGAAAAAAGAAATAACACCTGATCCTATTTTAGTGTAGTTAAAAGAGAGATATCAATAAAATTGACACACAGATATTTGCAGAGTTACCTGCCCCTGAAAAAATCCAGCTTTAAATAATTGTGAGGATGGTCTGATGATGCGCCGCCCTTGTCTGAATGTACTTCATTTTTATATATGTAATTTAGTTTGGGGGGTTAAAAAGGCATCGTCAGACCCACAACGTAAATATATAAAGTTACAAACAAATCATATGCAAGATACAACAAAATAAGCATAAACAAAAACGATAAAAGACATTTATATATATTTAAGAGAAAGTTGTATATTTTAAAGAACATATATGTATACAGAGATAAAAAGTTTATGATTATCTAACATGTGCTATTGGAGCGCTGTTCTCGAACATCTGTTTCGTTTGGCTGTCGAAGATGAAGAGAGAGAAAATTTAATTTCTGTTTTAACTGGTGGCAAAACGCATGTTCCGGTGCATCATGAGAGTTTTTTTTATATCTATTTAAGTAGTTTTTTTTATAATCTAAGTTTTTCTTTCTTTATTCTTAATTATTATTCTTATGTATATTTTAAAGTAATTTTATTACATAACATTTAATTTTGCTTTCATTATTAATTATTTATTACTTTGGTATCATGCTCCTACATAGACTAGTGCTAAAGGTTAGAGGTTATTTATTGATTTATTCAATGCTATCACTACATACTTTTTTCTTGCCATTAGCATTTGTTTTCATTAAAAGTCAGAGAACTTAACATCTTTCTGCTTCAAGAATTACATAAATTATAGCAATTTCCACTCAAATGTAATATAATGATTCATTAGCTACGAAAAGAAAATCAAATAAGTTTAAGGGATCCTTTTGCCGTAGTTAATGTTACCTCTTCGATATTCTGTCCCAGGTAACGCCGGAAACTTCTACTAGTAATTAATATTTATTTCTATGGAGGAAATGAAGGCTGGCGAAATATATTTGTATTCTTTTATGGACTTTTTTGAGTAAATGACTTTACCAGAATAGAACTGGATTGAGTCAGACTCATGTCTGTATATTTATAACATACATGGGTCGGGATTTATTCAGGTTAAACTAGAAGAAAATGACCCAGTTTTATAGCAAGGCATTTTTATATGACCTCGTTAAATATTCCCACGTGATGAAACATTTTACTGCCAAATAGCCGTTCTTATATTCCGTAAAAGAACAGGCTAACATTTAAATGGGAAGTTGTGTGCATAAGTTAAGCATGTTTTACACACACACACACACACACACACACACACACACACACACACACACACACACACGTGTTCTTTGTTTTTGATTTTGTCGACTGCACACTATAGTGTGGTCAGTTAGGCACAGTCTATGGGAAAAAGAACACCATGAAGCATGTTTTACACACACACGGATATATATATATATATATATATATATATATATATATATATATATATATATATATACAGGGTTCGATGGATAAATTGTCATCTAAATTACGCAAAAATGAAAATAAAGCTGACATCTCATTTTAACAGATATATTTACCAGAATTACACAATTATCTTCAAATACTAAAGAATAAATTTATTCAATAAAGTCGTCATTGGCTTCAACTATGGCCTCCAGATGACTTCGGAATCTCCTGCAACTCTTCTGGACGGTCTCCTTGTTTAAGTTGGTGTATGCCGCCATAATCCTTGCCTTCAGTTCATCTTTGATTTTACAAGGAGTTTGTTGCTCTCACGCTTAACTGCGCCCCATACATATTAATCAAGGGGATTGCAGTCTGGGGAGGTGGCCTGATGTAAGGGGTGATGTGGTCGCAGAAATTGTCTGACAGCCATGACTGGGTTCTATTACTCGTGTGGCATGGTGCAGAGTCCTTTTGCCAGACATAGGGTCTCCCAGAAGCTACACTCTTGACCCAGGCTATGGACCTGATTGACTTAGAAGGATCGTCGTCAATCATGAACTGGATCTCACCAACAAATTCGGGATTTCTTTTCTTATCAGAGTGACAAGAGTCTAAGCTGCAATCACCATGAGACTCATCCAAATCTTTCTGAATCCTCTGCACTGTCCTCAGATTGACTCCCACACGCTCTGAAATGCTCGTATTGGAGCTTCCTGCGCAAATGCCAAGCAGTACAGCATGCTTTTTTCCAAATTTCTTTGCGATGTGAATTGCGTCACGGTGTTCTTTTTCCCATAGACTGTGCCCAACTGGCCACACTATACAGTGCAGTCGACAAACAAAATACGCGCATGCCCGAAATTAAAAATAAAAATGGCAGCAATTTGCTCATTGCACCCTGTATACATACATACATACCTATATATATATATATATATATATATATATATATATATATATATATATATAAAGAAAGAACAGTAAGATATATAATCCAGTGTTCTTATAGATATTTTTTATTTTTACCAAATAGTGCTCAATGTAAATTTACAGAGCATTAATATTATAAATTAATTGATTTAAATATGTTTTTTTTCGCTACACAGTTCTAACCATGGTTAAAACTATGCAGCGAAAAAAACATATTTTAAATCAATTAATTTATAATATATACATTTGTTTTTTAAAGTCCTTGCATATTTCAGGAAGACCTAATACAGTTTATAGTTTTAAAAGGCAAGGATCATAACATTTATCGAGTGCTTAGTGGGTTAATGCATCTTTAAAATTTAGTTAGCGAAGTGACTTCGCCATTTTATATCATTAACTTTACTAATTTGCTTTTTGTATGAATGTTTCATTATAGTATATATATATATATATATATATATATATATATATATATATATATATACATCTAAATATATATATATATATATATATTAGGTTGGTGCAAAAATAGTAACAAATGTGATAAAACGACATTATTTTTGCACCAACCTTATATATATATATATGTATATATATATATATATATATATTAAATTAGACAAAAACAGTGAAAAATTATGTGATTGTAGAAACCCAGAAGACTGCCCATTGGAAAATAAATGCTGCGTCAAATCTGTGGTATACCAATGTACTATCTCATCCACTGAGAGTCCTAATACTAATATGATATACATTGGGTCTACGAAGAAGGAATTTAAATCCAGATGGAGGCAGCATAAGTGCTCTTTCAATAATATAAATAAAAGAAATCAGACATCTCTATCTAAATATTTTTGGCATTTGAAGGAAATGAATAAAACACCAAAAGTAAAATGGAAAATTATAAACAAAACTCGAACTTGTAAAACTTGGGATGACCCATGCCCTTTATGCCTACATGAGAAACTACACATTATTAAGTTTCTAAATAATAAAAATCTATTAAACAATAGACATGAGTTAACGGTTTTTTGCCGACATCATCAAATCTTTGCATTGAATAATTAGCATATAATTTTTTTTAAATCCATAGTCCTAATAAATAGCTTAAATACCCTACAAAAAAGATAACCCTTTATGAAGTCGTCGAAAAACAAATGTTACGGCAGTTTTTTTATATACACAAAACCCTTTCAGAAAAAATAAAATAAAAAAAATAAATAAATCTCCACAGACACGTAAAACGGACTAGACGAAATCATCTCCCGTCTTAAATTTAGACACCCCAACCTTACCCTGACTTGACACCTATGAATTTAACTCTATACTGATACAAATTATTAAGACCCAGTGCTCCCTCTTTATATGAAAAATCGCGCTGGTCGTTACCATGGAAATTTTGATTTCCATAATGAATCTGCTATTAAAACACGTAAATTTCAGAAATAAGTTATTCCCCCCCCAAAATTTCGCTTGAAGATGGAACAGACCTTACTTTAATTCAATTTAATTCAAATAATTATATTGAAGTTTTCGGCTCTTGTTTTGAAACATGAGAACTTTTATGTAGTGTGTTGGAATCATATTTTTAAATAAATAATTATATATATATATATATATATATATATATATATATATATATATATATATGGGGGAGCGTATTAGCGTATTAATGGCGTATTGAACCACTATGAATGATAAGTCAACTAGCAAAGGTAGAATTATGGTTAAATGCTATAAAATATGCGTCTAGAATTAGTTTATCATCTCTTATCCGACTGTATGTTCTTCATTGTGCTGTCCAGCGTTTAACACAATGGAAAATTATCACTTTAAAATGCAACAAATTCGCCATTGCTTAATCTATGAATTATGAAAGTGAAGTACTGCCACAAACGCATTTAAAAACAATTTTTTGCAGTGTATACGGATGCAGTGAAGGCTCTTACATGGTCAGTTGTGGTTTAAAAGGTTTACAAATAGTGATTCTGACATATCCGAAACGCCTACGTGTTGAAGACGACCCATTCTGAAGGAAGGACTTTTGAAAGAGACTATTGAATTGGATACACGTCAAAGCGCTAGAGATTTGGCACAAAAAACCCTAATGTGTCATGTTCGACTGTCCACGAATATCTGAAGCGAATTGGGAAAACTTTCAAAGAGGGAATTTGGGTTCCTCATGAGTTTTGAGTTGAGAACCAAATACAACGTTTCACCATCTGTAGTATTTCTTTTCATCAGAACTGCGAAATTTTTATTTTTGTATCGCATTTTTACAAGAGATGGCAAATAGGTTCTGCATATCAATAGAAAACGAAAAAAGATATTAATTATAACAAAGTGAGCAACTAATGCCAGAACCAAAAATCAAGTGTCTGATGGAAAAGGAAGGGTATCTTTTATTACGAACTGATGAAGCATAGAAGTACCATCATACCGCAACTTGATCATGGAAACGAAGCAGTGCCGAAAGTATTTGACAAACTTTTTTTGGAGGAGTCATACCTTTTCTCCAAGGGTATTAGCACGACTAGAATTCGAACTCGGTTCTCCGATTCGTCAATCTATGATTCGTCAATATATATATATATATATATATATATATATATATATATATATATATATATATATATATATATATATATATATATAATATATATATATATATATATATTAGGTTGGTGCAAAAATAATGACATAATAATTTCGTTTTTTGACCTTAAAAAATACGTCAAAAAACGACATTATTACGTCATTATTTTTGCACCAACCTAATGTATATATATATATATATAGATCTAAATATATATATATATATATATATATATATATGTGTGTGTGTGTGTGTGTGTGTGTGTGTGTGTGTGTGTGTGTGTGTGTGTATGCAAAAGCTCTGAGCACTCCTGGTCACTGGCGTGTTTATTCTAAAATAAATACGTAAAAATTCACCATCCTCTCTGCTGATAGCCCAGGGAGAAATCTCCGACTGATGCTTGAGCCAATTGGATGTCTAGCCACACTGATGAGCTGTATTACAGTCATATATATATATATATATATATATATATATATATGTGTGTGTGTGTGTGTGTGTGTATATGAAGACATTTTTATGTTCATAGGGTCTTTTTATACATACAAATATTTAAATGTCTTAAAATAATTGTCGGACTTTGTCAATTTCGTAATGTACACACACATAGATATATATGTGTGTGTGTGTACGTGTCTGTGTGTGTGTGTGTCCTGACGATTGCATCTAGCATGAAACAGACCGTCGCCTCTAAGTGTTGACTTCTATGTTCACTTTTATATTTACTCACGCTCTATCTCTGATATTGAGCACTTTATCCCATAAATATAGCACACCTTAAGAGTATATTTCTTCATATATATATATATATATATATATATATATATATATATATGAAAAGTGTGTGTATATAAATATATATATATATGTGTGTGTAATATATAATATATATTTTTATTTATATATTATATGCGTGGTACCTATTAGAAAGCGCTCAATATCAAAGATAGAACTAACATATTTGGTTGGATTGGTGTGAGTTTGTGACCCTGGGTTTCACGTTTTTGCAATGGTTAGACTGACGATCACAAAACGTGAAACCCAGGGTCACAAACTCACATCAATCCAACCAAATATATATATATATATTTGGTTGGATTGATATATATATATATATATATATATATATATATATATATATATATATATATATATATATATATGTGTGTGTCTGTGTGTGTGTACATATATATATATTTATATGTATATATACATATATATATATATATACATACATATATATATATATATATATATATATATATATATATATAGATAGATAGATAGATAGATAGATTTGTTTGAGTTTTTCATAATCTGCCTGCATAGCACAAAGTATACGTGTTTCCATGAATAAGTAACCTTTGTCAGCAATGCGAAAGCAATCTGATATTTTCCCTTCCAATCACGTCTTCTGTTCATTTTTCCGCTGCTGTTCTGTTTCTGGTATGCAGTTTCTTTCTGCACAGATAATCCAAACACAAACACCCCTAATATTATTCTATTTTATTATACAGCATCAGCATATGTTTATATCTGCGTCTATACATAAACATCTACGTTGAAAGACACTTTCCAAAGCCTATGGACAAATATTCTCATGCACCATCAATAGATTGCATATGCGCTTATCAGTTTATATGAAGAATTATACAGCTGAGGAAGGCCAAAGAAGAATACATCGGCCGAAACGTAGTGAGAAAACCAACAAGTATGGAAATATTAGTTCGAGTAATGTATGCACTAACCCACGCACAGCAGAAACACTTACACGTATACCGACCCCATGACATACAAAGATATGTATGTACATGCATAAACATCACTGCATATATATATATATATATATATATATATATATAATATATATATATATATATATATATATTTCCTATTATGGTCACGAATTTTGCGGAAACTCAAAACTTGAGTCGGCTTTTGAGCACACAGCCTAACACACGCATCAAAACAACTCCAGTTTGCCTATGAAAAGCGTTGCTTTGGTATCCATTGCACCGGGCCAACTGAATCTCCCATGTGGGTTTCATTTATTTTTTGGTTTTCCTTGTTTTTTTTTTGTTTTTAACATATTTTTTCCATTTCTTCCACAACACTTAATTGACGTCATTCTCATCCTGTCTTACTTTCTTTTTCGTTTTATAATACAATCTTTCCTTTCAAAATGCTCTTCACTAAATGTCACTCTTTTTCCCCAGTTCCAATGTTCATCTCTTATTTTCAGCGTCTTTGATGGCTGACAGACTTTCTTTCCATTCTAATCCTTGTCTTCCGTTTGCTTTCATTATCATCCTCGTCTTTTTATTTCCTTTCACCCTTTTATCACCAGCATATGAACACAGTCACCGATTTTTTTCCCTTCTGCTTTTCTCTCTGTTTTCCAAGACTTCTTTTTCGCACATCATTTGTCCTTTTCTTGCTATTCATCTTTCTGTGATGTCTATCTTCTCTTTTCACCACGTCCATAGCCTATTCTTTTATTCTCTTACGTTTTTCTCCTCTTCTTTCAGCTCAGTCATTCCAACACTCATCTGAACGATCTTTGATTTTCTTTTCTTTTATAGTTCTCTAGTCTTTCGTTTTGCACCTTTATTTTTACACTTCTCGTGACTATTACCATCTTCTAATTTCTTTTTTTTTTATTCCACAATTTTTTGCTAAATCATTTCAATCCCTTTTTCTTCTTTTTGTGATATACGTTTTTGTTTTTCTGAAACGTCTTTCCTATTTTGTCTTTCTCGCTTCACTCATTTTCATAAAAAAGACTTTTTGTTCACGTGATCTGTTTTTTTTTTTCCTTTTCTTCTTTAGATTTTTCTCTTTAGCTTAAATTCTTATCCAATAACTCTTTTTTATCATTTCTCACGCTTTTTCTTTTAATATCTTCCTTTTCTTTTACTATATTTATCTGTGGCTCTTCTGTTTTTACCTCTTCCGTCATCTTCACAACTCCTAACTTTTATCTTTGCTTCTTCTTTTCTTTTTTTTTTTCTGACAGTACCACCCCTCATTCCCGCTGCAAAATTTTCATGACATTTTATTTACCATGTCTTTTTTTTTTCTTCATCTTCTTCTGCATTCTTTTTTTTCGCACTCCGTCCGACAATTCTTTTTTTTTTTTTTTCCCCTTGCCTACTTTATCCCCACACTCACATTTCTCCCTCACCATATCTGTTGCCCTTCTTTTTCCTTCGATGCTACTTCACTATTCAGAGTTGTTCTTGAGCATGATTTCCCCTGGCGATGACTTTCTGAAAGCGTCACGTCGGCACACTGCCGTGCGCGCCGCACCACACTGTGTCCACCTCCACCACCATCGTCGCCTCCTTTGTTTCCACCTCCACCTATCGACACCGATACCCCCTGCCATCATCATTATTATTATACCCATTCCCCCATCGACTGAGGCAGCAGTTCTACACATTTATGATAGTTGTTTTGTGCAATCTCTTTCTTTCTTTCTTTCTTTCTTTCTTTCTTTCTTTCTTTCTTTCTTTCTTTTTATTCCGCGTTCCTTTTCTCTCGCTAAACTCTTTACCTAAACCCCTGGTCTGCAAAAGTTCAGTTTATCTATATCTAACAATTTTTTTTTTTATCAATTTATTGTTTTTACGAATTCTCAGTAACGTTTTTCTATTGTTTGTTTCTTTTTTTTGTTTCTATTTTTATATTTAATTCATTATTTTTTATTATTTCTCCTTCAACTGCTTTCCGTTCAGTCTTCCACATCGTCATTTGTATTTTTATCTTTTCAGTTATCCCTCTTATATTCTATTTTTCAGTTTCTATTTCTTGCAGTATTTTTTGTTTTATTTCTTATTTAAAAAAAAAAAAATTACATTTACTTTCCCAACTATTTTCTTCGTTTTTTCTTTCTTTTTTGTTTTCAATAACTATCACATTGCCTACCAGTCCGCCATCCATGCGGGCCACCAGCTAACCCAGCGACAGCCACCATGTTTTCTACTAATCCCCCACCAATCTTGTTATTTGCCAGTTCCGACAGACATTCCCGGGAAAGATGGCCGTCTTCTGCTTGGTGTTTGTATTGGCAAGGCGACCGTTATTGGGCAGCTTTTTTTGCAAGTAAGCAGTAGGCTTCCACTTTCCATAAATAAAAGAAAGATGGAGTATGTCATTGGTAAGGAATAAATTAGGATGTCAAAGTGATAGTAAAACAGAAAAAAATAAAAGAGAGAGAGAGAGTGAGAATGAGAGAGAGAAAGAGAAAGAGAGAGAGAGAATGATTGTGAGACCATGTATGTATAAGAGGGAAGAAGAATATGCTAGAAGGAAAAGAAGTAATTAGAAAATAGATAGAGTGGAGAAACAGAGAATGGTAAAAAGAAATAGCTTGGTACTGAAAAGAGGAAAATAGAAATTGAAAAGAGAAAAATTAGAGTGAAAGAAATACACATAGAGAGAGAGAGAGAGAGAGAGAGAGGGAGAGAGATAAATAGATAGAGAGAGAGAGATAGGGATAGATACATACATAGAGAGAACGAGATAGAAATAGATAGAGAGAGAGGGAACGAGAGAGATAGTGATAGATAGCTACATAGAGAGAGAGAGAGAGACAGAGAGAGATAGATAGATAGACAGATAGAGAGTCAGAGAGATACAGATAGATAGATACATAGAGAGAGAGAGAGAGTGAGAGAGATAGATAGATACATACACACATAGAGAGACAGATAGATAGATAGATAGATAGAGAGCGAGAGAGATCGAGAAAGATAGATACAAAGAGAGAGAGATAGGTAGAGAGTCAGAGAGATACAGATAGATACATAGAGAGAGCGAGCGAGAGAGAGAGAGAGAGAGAAAGAGAGAGAATGATGCAAATCAGTTCGCAAGAATGAAAAGAAAATAAGATTACGACATAAATTAAAAGAATTAACGGAATAAATTTTAAAAAATGGGAAAATTTGTAAGAAAAGAAAATTATTCATGAAAAACACAAATAAATGAAACTTTGAAGAAAGCCGTCATATATATATATATATATATATATATATATATATATATATATATATGTGTGTGTGTGTGTGTGTGTGTGTGTGTGTGTGTTCCACCAGTTCATTCTATGCACGCATAAAATGTGAAAGAGGGAGATTGAGAATTCGACAAGAAGTCGAGAAAAAAAAAAAAAATCTGTTTGCCTTGACTTGTGGATAATGCCCCTTGGACCGGCTCATTCATTTTTCTCCGAAGCTCCCATTCCAAAAGATTTATGTTGTATTAAAGGGAAAACCCTGATTTTGAAAGAAAAAAAATATCATCAAAGAATACAAAAAGTGGAAAACACATGAGGAGAAAAAGAAAGAAAGAACGAAAGAAAGAGAATGTACATTATTTTAGTAGTATAAATCCCAACGGAATTGTTGTGGTGCTTTTCCTCAGTAACAGGGCCTCAGCTTTTCAGGCAAAGATTCTCAATTCTGTAACTCACTGTTTACTGCTACCACAATGACTTCTGTTTTTACCATTGTTTTCTTTGAAATAACAGAAAATAAAAGCAAAATGAAAAATATTCTAACGAAAGTTGTATGCTGGAAACATGACTATCTTTTCATTTTTTTCAAACGATCATTCGATTATATCTTCATTGGCATATTATTATTTTATTTACGTCACGGAACCTAGTGTTTAGCCACTCAGAACGCTGACGTTTTAATCAACTTCTTCGCAGATTTTCCCAGTATTGCAGTTCTTGCACTGATCTTCAAAAATTCTTGTGAGAATCTTTAGGATTGTTTCGAGAGAACCAATCAGAAAAGCTTCTAACATTTAACATGCTTATGATTCAATTTCCTTTTGTGATTGACTGGAACAGTTTACAATGACATGATCTCATCTTGTGGGGGATCCATTTGAAATAGAAATCCCCAGGGTATCTCCTAGTTTTTATTCCCTTGGGTAAATCTTGTTTGTGAATACGTTATTGATTTACATAGATAAAGATAAATCGTTTCTGCTTTTCCCATTGGATCAACTTTCATATCCAATTATACCTGTTTTTACTCCTTCTGCACTAATTTACTGAATATTTTTAGCTGCGAGTTCTACTGGGGCCATATAATCTAGTGTTACCTACCGAGTGGTCTGATCGTTAAATTGGTTCTTCGCCACCAAGATTTTCTTGTGAGAAAGGTGGATAGCCACCCAACAGGACTAAAAACAAAAACAGTTAAAAGGTAAAAAAAACATCATTGTAAAGTCAACGGTTATCTAGTACAATGATTGGGTGTCATGTATGTAGATAGCGTGATGATGACACGGAACTCACGGGTGGAGGGCTTCCCAGTCTGAAGTCAATAGAATTAACGGCAACTTATCCGTAACCAATGTGAGCTTTCGGTTGTGGTTTGAACTGGAGATGGCTACTTGCACAAGACAACGCTACGCATGAAGGAATACCTCTTCGACTTTCAACCAGATATGTGGTGTAAAGTGGTCAGATGCCCCCAATTGCGCTGCGGCGCTGCAGTCATGGGACTGATGATGACTCAATGTATGATTGGCAGTCTCTTCACCGAATAGTCGATATTTACTATTTTTCCCCTGTCCTGTCTGTCTTGGCTTTTGTTTGTTCCGAAGTGACATTAACAGAATTCAGTTTCTTTCATTAAATGTCCTTCGCAACAATATTTATCTTCCGTGTTTTTTTCTTTTGGAGCTTTCTCGTCCCACATTTGTTCTTTTATTACTTTTTTTTGCAACTCCATTGTTGTTACAACTAATCTTACATTACCGGGGTATAGTGATTTTCCAAGCGTAGCTTGGATGTGGCACAAGTCCGAAATTAAGGGACACCCAGTGAGGATTGAACTCACTACTCAGTCGTAATTGTTCTAGCGAGACAAGCTTCCTAACCATTACACCACCTCGAGGTACCCTGATTACCGGGGTATATAATGCTGCAGTCTTTCTTATAACCGAATCAGCACAAGCTCCAATGTTGACGAGTCGTCTGTCTCCCCTTTTTATTTTTGCATTCAGTCTATTATTGGCATTTTTAGCATCGAAGGTTTTTATTTCCGGCCTCATCTCTTTTACAGACATTAGTATAAATATTGTTATATTTATGCCGGCGTATATTCCTGCATGTTTCAAAACAAAGGTTTTATATCCTTGCGAACGCTCGTGTGTGTATGTGTATGTGTGGGTGTGCATGTGTGTGTGTGTGTGCGTGTGTGCTTACGTGTGTGTGTGTGCGTGTGTGTGTGCATGCGCTATGTTTGGTGACGATTTAAAACACTTCGATCACAAGTAACTAAAATCGAATATCACGGTTTGTCAATTCTTGTGTGACTTAAGGTTTCAGATTTATTCGCCATATACAGGGTGTCCATAAAGTTCGTGTGCACTTTAAAAAATTATAACTTTATTTGTATTTGCGATAGAAATAATCTGTAAAATGTTTTATAAAGTTTAATGTACCTAGTTTTAAGTATAGCTAAAATAACTAATGTGATTTCAGGCATTCCTGTAAATCAGTTGGCAAATGTTTTCCGTGAACTGCAAAATCGTATTACCCTTTGTATTGCTAATGATGGAGGACATGTGGAAACTTAAATAAAATTTCAATAAAACCTTAAAAAAATAGTTACTTCTTTCTAATCCTTTTTGCAAATTATTTCTATAGCAAATACAAATAAAGTTATAAATTTTTTAAAGTGCACACGAACTTTATGGACACCATATATATATATATATATATATATATATATATATATATATATATATATATATATATTGATTAAATAGATACAGTATCCTTGTCGTACGTTTCTTTCTAATTTTTGTGAACTTGCTCCACTGATTTTTAATCTGCATGCATCTTATTTTTTTAAATCCTCTTTTAATCCGTAAATGTTACGTATTAACGGGTAGAAGAACTCAAAGAGTCAATAGCTAGCTAACTAAAGGTAAAAGAAACAGAAAACAGACAGTCGCTCTTCCGGCTGATTCCTCGCTCGGTAAACGTGAGTAAAAAAAAAATCCACATTTCGTAAGTTACACCCTTGAAACAACAGCTTTAGTTTCCTTTCTTTCACCAAACGATCAGTTTTAGAACCACTGGAGTGACAAGGTGTAATCGATTTTATTTTTTCTCAGATTAAGTCATTTGCAGTGGTGTGCAGTAATATGAATCTATTTTGGGGGTCTATGATGAAATGTGTTTGGTCTTGAAAAATATTTCGTTATCCATGATTGCATCATATTTTTATCATGCCAGACACTATTGTCTCGACTGCCGATTAGTTGTCCTACGACCATTATCTGCGATGGATGTTACTCTAAGAAAGCGTACGATAATTGTAATGCTGCACGAACACACAGTCAAGCCTTACCAGTAAGCAAATCAAAGTACTATAGATTGGACCGGAATCTCTTCTGATTTAAATCCAATCGTGAATCTGTGGTAATTCTGAAAGGAACGACTTCGTGGAATCGACATACAAAGTACTAACATGTGCTATGGGTCATGTTTCATTGGAAAAATACGGAAATAATGTAAATAATAATGGAATTATTCGTCTTGTTTCAAATAATTTGCACAAGAGTTTACATATCTTTTCAAATCCAAGCCTCATATCGATACACGTTTTTGCTTCTTTTTTTTTTCTTGTGGAACGGAGTAAACGAAAATAATAGACAGTAAATAGCAAATACATACATTTTCCATATTGGATGATCATAGATCTACAAAAGTGAATTATATTATATTGTAAGAATTTGAAAAAATGTTTGCTGTTTCCTTCATCACATACCAACGACTTTTCTGCGTGGTTTGAACTTGAAATAGCACTGATTTGTTTGTAAAAAACGTGTTTGTTATTTATAGGATAAACAAGGGAGGGAACTGTTGAGTGAAATAATTTCGTTCATGTTGGTTAGACTCGCATCACAAATTAAATAAGCATAATAATGAATTTTTCATTCTTAAATATTTGCTTTAATTTTATTTTTGTTTAAGGTACAATTTTTTTTTTATCCCAGTGTTTAATGAACCCCTACAAAAGAAAGATAAATTCAAAGTAACATCATTTTTCAAGATAATTTAAAATTTTGCATACACTTGCTTCGATGACTAACGTCTGTTTTAAAAGATTAAACGTAAACATGAAAGCAACTTTTAAATGGGTTAATTTTTATTATGTTCAGTGTTCGTGGGATGTTAGAAATTGAAATGTGTGGAATCTTCAATCTAATATTATGACAATGAGCTGTTATACTGATGCGCTCGGAGTAATCTAATATAGAACAAACGTATAATCGGCAAATAAATCTGTAACCTTAGGTCACACAAGATTGGACACACCGTGATATTAGATCATATTAACTTATGAGCGAAGTGTTTGAAATCTTTACCAAACAAAGCGTTTTAGCGCACTCACGCACACACACACACGTAGCAGCTGGGAGGGGATTGCGGGCGGGGGCCTTGTCCCCCCAATTGTAGTATTTTTTTACAGGGTTTTATTTTAACAAAATACAATAAAGAAAGAAAGAAATAAAGAGAAATCTATCAAAGCAAAGGAGGCATTGGAAAATGCTCTTGCCGCTAACTATGTTAGCGGCTTTGGATAACTTAAGGCTAAATTTTAAATTTTTGCTCCCCCCCCCAAAAAAAACAATTGTCATTGCTACGGCCCTGAATCTATACAGCGAGATGATCATAGCAGGATTTATTATCGGCGTAAATAATCTTAACAATCAATAATAACAATACAAACTATAAGTTAACAATATGCTACTGACCCCATGTTGACGGCAAACCCGGAAGGAAAACTGCAAGAACTCTTAGACAAGGTAGTTAAAGAAAGCAAGAAGAAAGGACTGGAAGAAAATATAATGTATTGCAATCAGTACGAGAAATTTCCCAAAGTGATAACTAAGAAATACAGATATCAGAATCAAATATGTACAAATATTTAACTGAGTAGTAATATTGAAATAGCGAAAGATGCTTTTCAGAAAATAAGTAAAATATAAAGAGACAGGAAAATTCCATTAGAAACAAAGAAAAGAGAGCTTAATCGTCATGTAATATGATTTGAATCGACAGAGATGTGGTTCTACAAAAAATGATGGAAAATATCCTGGGTCAAACATGGAAGCAACGGGTAAACGAGGGCTAAAAAGACACTTATACTTACAATCAGAAAAGGGAGAGTTGAAATTTCTGCGGGCCTTAATGAGGGAAGAAAGACTGGAGAATTTAACACTCACAGGGTATAATAAAACAAGAATGATAGAAAGAAACGTTGCTTTTCGCCGCGGGAGACAGAGAGTTGACTGACGTTTTTAGGGGGAGAGGAAGTCATCGTATAGGAATAATGATATTAATAATAGTAATAATAATAATAATTGTACTTTAGCAACTAATAATACAATGAAAAGAGTAGAAAGTGAAAGTATACTGATGACAAAAACTACAAAAATAATAAGAGCAGTAAATGACACGGAATACAGTGTAATGTGTAACGAGTTTATTATATGCTTCATCATTCAAACTATCTGTGCTTATCTTGATTACTATATTTGCAGCATTTCGACCGTTATTGTTTCCGGCCCTTGTCAGGTGTCTTTTGTACAGGTTTGTTTCACAGATCCATTTTCTTGTGTCATAAGTTCGGTGCTGTCAGGCTAAGCTATTTGCGTCAGACGAAAGTGTTTAGACCTCTGCTTTGTAGCTGAGATAGGGACATATTTCGCGCTGGTGTCAGAGGCTAGTGTTTGTGTTCAGACCAAAAGCCACGATTTCGAATACTTATTTTCGAAACAAATAGACTTGGTGCGACACAATCTTCCTACTTTATTCACTTCATTTTGCTTTCTTTTAGACTACGCTAAGCTTGGTAAATATCAATTTAAATGCTAATAAGGCTTATGATAAAATCATAATAATGATAAAAGTTATTAATTGTATTATTGAATATTTTTATGAATATTATTCTCATTGCTATTATTATTATTATTGCATTATTTATTGATAATATCAAAAAAAGGACTTCCTTATTTAAGTAACATTGCATAGTTGGAGTTTTTGAAAATGTCATATCGCTTGTGAACATAAGGCATCATAGCTCTCCACAGCTTTCTTTACTTTGATATATGTGTGTGGACATTATTTCTTATGAAAGTGAAGTGGTTTCTGTTGCTTTCTCCGTGGTGTTAATTCAGATTATTCTTTCTCTTAGATTAGATACCCCACAAAACTAGAGAGTACCTTTCTGTTCTAGATAGCCGGGGAAGAAAAGAGATTGGTTAATGTTTTTCCTATAATGGATCGTAAATGTAATTGAGTAGGTTAGAATTTTAACTCGATTCGCCGATTCAATTTCTTGTGTTGATAACCATTACGCTGTCAGAACATACATCGTTAAAAATTTAAAAGATATAATATCAAGTATTATTTGTACTGAAAACGCTTAGCCTTTCTGATAAGGAACTATAACGTTTTAACGATTCATCAAAGTTGATCTGAAATTTCATCATTTTATTCCAGTGCTTGGGTAACATTTTTTTTTTTTTTTTTTTGTTTGGGATACACTGCTCAGGATGTTAAGAAATAATTATTGAGAATAATCATAATGCTCAATTAACATATTTGAACGTTATAATTGGCTGGTTTTCCCGTGTTAGCCAAATAGATGGGCACATCTCCTTTTCTGACAAGTATTATATTGATAGCCTACAAGAAGTGCTTGTTGCAATGCGGCTGTTGAGCCAAAAAGTAACTGGAGCAGTGATGACAACAAAATTGAACTCAATTGCTATTTCAAATCTAACCACTCTGGAAAAGGGTAAAGAATGTTCGAAATATGGACGAAGAAAAGTATTTTGTGTAATGTTCTTGAGAAATACTGACCAAGTAAAGCCTTTCGTGTGGTGAGACTGGTTCTAAGATTTCTAACTTATGAGTGACTCTAGGATTTCTAACTTATTCAGAGTATTCTTTCTCTGAGATTAGATACCCCACATGACTAGAGATCTAGGATTTCTAACTTATGATTAGCTCTATGATCTATAACTTATGATTGGCTCTAGGATTTCTAACTTATGATTGGCTCTATGATCTCTAACTTATAATTGTTTCTAGGATCTCTAACTTGTTATTGGCTCTAGGAACTCTAACTTATGATTGACTCTTGGATCTCTAACTTATGATTAACTCTTGGATCTCTAAATTAGGATTGACCCTACGATCTCTAACTTATGATTGACATCTCTAACATGATTGACACTATGATCTCTAACATATGATTGGCTCTTGGATCACTAACTTAGGATTGACTCTATGATATCTAACTCATAATTGACTGTATGATCTCTAACTTATGATTGACTCTACGATCTCTAACTTATGGTTAGCTCTAGGTGCTCTAACTTATGAGTATAATCAGAGTAGCAATCTATAAGGGAAAAACTCCCTCCACTCATATTAATATGTATATATATATATATATATATATATATATATATATATATATATATATATATATATATATCAAAGCAGAATTGATAAAACAGATATCAGAAGCTTAAAATATATCCCTCCCACAGACTGATATAGACAGTTAAGAAAGATAGAACTGAAATGAAGAAACTGAATAAGGTCGAAAGATAAAAAGGCACCTCCATTTCTAAGGTAACATGCATTGGAAAATGGTTAAAACTGAAGTAGAGAGAGTTAGAAGCTACTGCAATATATAAAATGGTATTACGACATTACTAAATAAACTGACCTGGAACAAATTTATACGTTGTAACACACACACACACAAATATATATATATATATATATATATATATATATATATATATATATATATATATAATTCCAGACTTTAAATAAGTAGCTCTAAAAAGAGTTTGCCCAAAATTAGCCTTCTGGCATAAAAGTGCTCCATGCCATAAAAATGACAGAGCATTTGAATATTAATTCGATAACCCGGTAGGCAATGACTGGCCACTACTTAAAGTTTCATGTGCTTGAATAAAATCTTCAGGTAGTCAGCTATGTACATATTCATATATATTCGTTCATATATATATATATATATATATATATATATATATATATATATATATATATATATATATATATATATATATGAACGAATATATATGGATATGTGCATATATATTTATGCAAAAGCATATGCATATATATTGCGTCTCTGTGAGATTAAAAAGAATGATTCTTTCTGTACATATGTAACGGTAATCGTTCGCAGGAAATATTTTGAATTTCAATGATTTAAATTAATAGCCGCACTGCATCAGATTTAAAATCGTCCGGAAGACTGATTTGATGAACAAAGAAGAAATAATTATTAACTTTAGAGTTTGCAAAAGGTAAAATAAGTGTAGAAATTCCAAAAATGATCGGCAGATATCACTATAAATATTCTGGACAAATCTGACGCAGATCTGATATGGGACAATTGAGAAAATTATCTCGCCGATTAGTGTCCTGTATCAAGACAAAAGTACAATTTTGTCAAAGAATATTTTTTTAGGCACTGTGACCGCAAGGGAGAATCGAAAGTCCAAATTTCAGAGTCTTAATTCCAATCACAAACATGTGAAACCTTTTAAAAAAAAATCCATATCGAATAGAATAAACAACAGGACTATTTTTTCAACTGTTTTTTGTCAACGAATGCCGTGCTACCATTGAATAAACTAGAAAGATTGAGTAAAGGTTGGGTGGCAACTGGTGGAAACTGGCATCACAAATTGAGATTTCAGCAAGGCGAAGGCGTGATGTTTTAGGGTTAGATTATTGGTAGTAAAGTAGTGGGTTCGAGTTGTGTTTAGGTTGGTGTTAGGATGATAGTCCTGGCATACCTTGTTTTTTTTTTTAACGTATATGTGCAATGTGTAGCAGCCAAGGATCAAGAAGAGGGAAATATTAATAAATAGAATGCGTTTCTAGGAAAATCTGATGAAATGGCCAGTTTGTTCACCCAACCTTAATCCAAATGAAAACTCGTAGTTTATTCTAAAGAAGAAGGCTTACTTTAGTGGAAAGCAATTTTAGGAGGCTATTATTGTGGGATCAGGTTGAGATCATAGACAAAAAACACCATTGGGAAGTTCGTAAACTTAAGGAATCAACACATATGCTAGGCCACAAAAATCTCCTGAGCCGACCAAGCATAGAAATGAATACAATATGGGAACCAGTAATAAGGGGTGGCAGAGAAAAGCGATAATAACAACAAGCGATAATAACAAGAAAAATTGCAAAAAATTTCAATGTGAGCACCGGTATAAAATGGTTGCTGAGACATTAGGTTTATAATACCCAGAAATTCATGCCCAGATGTCCTCAAGGACACATGGCGCAGTGGATAAGGGCGTTGGTTAGATCCAGTGACAGGACCCAAAGAGTGTGAGTTCAATACCAAAGATTGTGAGTTCAATACCTGGAGAACTTTCAGAGGGGAATTGACATCCATTAAACATGGCACGTGGAACTAGAATAGTGAGCGAAACAAAGGGTTCAGTTCGACATTCCAACCACCTGAAGAAGGTCGGAGCGCCCAACGAAACGTTGTAATAAATATAACGACAAAAATGAGGACAATAGTCCGAATAATGTAAATAGTGCTATTATTGAACAAATACAATAATTCACAAAATCAATAGATGAATGACTTCTAAAGTTAATTTCTGAACACAAAACATGCATCTTACATTAATGTTGTCTTTATAACTTTACAATGACATTGTTTTTCAATTATTTCGGTGCAAACATTACTTGCTCATTACTTTTGTAATTATAATTTTTAATTACAACTTAAATGGTTTCTTAGTAACATGACTAATAAAGTGAAACTTGGAATTACTAATAAAATTCATAAAAATGTTGACACGTTATAAGAGGGGGGTATTTACTAAAATTTATAAAGGGAGTTCTAATAACTTAGACCGATTTTAAATGTGAATTAAGTTTAAGCGGCTAATGATTTTTTTCTTTTTCTTTCAGATTTGGCAGACATTTGGCCGATGTTATTTTTAACAAATAATTGCCACAAATTAAATAACATGATCCAATTGAGAAATAAATAACGTTTCATCAATAACATTGATTTATTTACTGCTGATCCGTCTTAATGAAGCAACGTTATATATAATCCGTCTTAATGAAACACCCTTTACATATGTGAAATATCCTGCTCATAAATAGTGCAAATATTTCAGTGTAGATTTTAATTAGTTTTCTAAAAATGATGAAAAATTAAAAGTGTCTAATCACATGGGAAGCAGTGTAAACTATATGCATATATACATACATACATACATACACACACACACACACACACATATATATATATATATATATATATATATATATATGTACATATAGTTAATATGCGAATTATAGTATAATTATGAATTATTTTCTACAAAGAAGATAAATTGGTTAAGAGAAAAATTCATGTTAGAATTTGATTGAACGATTAAGAAAGAATGATTATCATGTGAAACTAAAATTACTTCGATAATAATACATTGTATATGTATATGTATACCCAACAATAATATACTTTGTCTACTTAAAGGTATGCAAGGCAAATACGCAAGAATATAATATTTATTAGCTTTATATGAATGAATATCTGAATTTGTATATATATATATATATATATATATATATATATATATATATATATATATAATTTCTGGGCGTGGGTGTGTGAATTCATTATTCATTCACAAAGTAAGCATTAAATAAAACAAATAACAATAAATATATTTTGAAAACGAAAGTAGAAAACAGAAATATATTATATAAATCGAAAACAGACAAACAAAAACAAAGATAGGAGATGAAAGAGAAAAAAAAATAGACGTAGAGAGAAAGGGAATGTTACACAGGAAATGTCTTATTCTTCCCATGAGCACCCTTTAAACGCCAGCGGGCAAGAAAATGTAGTTGGATGCGTGTAGATATGGGTTGAACTGGATGAAATGGCGGTCGCTTGAAGCAATGGCGACTGACAGTGAAGTTCGGACCCCTGGGAAATGTTGCTATAGTAACCACAGCATTTGTACTGTAGCCTTCATTTCTGTCACAACCACTATGACCACTACCATTATAATAAACTAATAGCAACATCGTTATTAACTTCAACAATACGACAAATAATTACATATATATATATATATATATATATATGAGTGTATGAAATAAACACACACTTTTAATATAAAGGTGATTAGAGAAAAGGTTATTAATACAGAATAAGGAATAGGTGTGAAAAATAGATTTACTGGGACAGAAGAACGAAGGACAATATGGAAGAAAGGAAGAAAGAATGAATAAAAAATACGAAATGAGAAAACCTTAGGGAATATTTGGCAAATCGGAAAACAAGCCAAGTTAAAAAGATAGAAGGATGAGCATGGAAATGGAAAAGAAAAGTAACAGGAGGCGTGAGATAAGATAAAAAATATTGCGTTCCAGAAAAGAGAGAGAGAAAAAAAGAAAGAAAAAGATTCAATGAGAAGGGAGATCGATAGAAGACGAAAGTATAGGAAAATCTAAATGAATTATGTTTTGTATAAGGTGAATATGAAGAAAACAGGAAATAAAGAAAAAGTTATCGTATGAGAATATGAGAAAGAGAGTGGTTGAAGAATAGATAGAAGAGAAAAAGAAAAGGATTAATGAATAAAAAAGAAATTCTAAAGCAAGAAGATGGAAGGAAGCAGGTCAGATCGTAAAATTATATATGGAGTTAAAAAAAAGAGCAGACGCAAAATATGAAAAAAATAAAAGAAAGAGTGTAACATATTCGGAAGAGAAAATTTGAAGTTGCCAGAGCAAGTAAAACACAAACAAAAGAAATAAAGCAATAAAAGAGGGAACAGTAAAGAAAAAGTGAAGTTAATGAAGATTAGAATATTGAATATTTTACGAATAGACTACAAAAGAATTATATAGCACCCGTTTCCCAGCAGATTTTGCGTATTTACGGCAAAATTCAAATTTCAACCCAAACTTGATGGGTTAAACTGATGTGGCACTGCTGTCAGAAACAGGATGTGAATCCATATTATTTTAAAAGAACTGCTTAAATGCGTCTTATGTAGAGAACAGCTGATACATAGCAAGAAATTAAATGAAGTAATTTTAAAAAAATAATTAAAAAGCCAAGAAAAGCAATAAAGGAATGGAATAAAAACGAAAAGAAAGGAATGAAAAAAATAAATGAAATAATTAGAAAATTTGACATTTCTGAAAGAAAAGAAAGAGTAAATAAGAAATAAAAGATAATCGGAAATGAGAAAAAAAACTAATAACAAAAAGTGTTTTGGAGATAGAGTGAGAAAAGAGTAAAGAGAAGACATAGAGAGAAATGAGAGTTATGATATGAGAGAGAAAGGGTCATAGGATGAAACCAAAAAAGATAAAGTAAAAAAGGAAGAACAATAAAAGAAAAAATACAAAAGGAAAATATAAAAAGGATAATTATACCACGGAAATGAAGATAAAATATCGAATGATATCAAAGCATTCGTATTTAAAATTTTAACAGAACTGTTTTTACGAGTTGAATCATGGCAATGAATAAACAAAATCATAATAAATTATTTGCTAA